>CM028351.1:57386186-58086129 GCA_016618105.1 Dendrobium huoshanense
ACGTAGCATCGACTCGAACTAACCACTCAGCTCGAATCAAAATCAATTCAATCCAATTCTAATTCACCTCAAATCAACTCTTTTAAACCAAATTTTGCTACACCAATCGAAATGAAATCAAATCAAATTAACTCAAATTGAATTCGATTTCAATGGCTCCGATTAACCCGTTTTGACTCGTCACAAGTATATATATAATAATAATTGATACGTCGTCAAAAATTATCTTAATCGGGCACAAATCTCGATGAAAAATAAAGTTTGGAAACTTCAAAAATTAATTCGGAGCCATCCCAACTCCGATTTCAGCAAACTTATAGTCGAACTGAGCGTCTCAGGATACAAACCCAACGACACCAGATCAACCCAATCCGAGCCCAAATGAGTCCAAATCAAGGCTCAAATTGCTGTTGGAAGGTTTAAAAAACCGCATTTGAGTGACCAAACGGTCTCTGATTTTGACGAGCTTATACTCAAATCGAACGGCTCGACGAGACAAATCCAATGAGCCCAAAATCACCAAATTCCAAAATCATAAAGGCCTTCAAATGTCAACCGAACGGTCCACGGTCAAAGGGTTCAGCAACAACCATAACCACCCACTCTCCCCCCTCTCCCTCTCCCTCATCAACCCATACCACCCACTCTCACTCTCCCTCAACCCAAAAAACGTCCAAGCTTCCCTCCTCTCATAGATGACATGTCCAAGCCTCCCTACTCCCTCGTGATGAACCTAAAGCCGAAGCCACTACCTCCTCTCGACGAGCAGCAGTAGTCGCACGTCGTCGCCTCTTCTGTCTTAGCCGACGCATAAAAGACATCCTAATCTTGGTAATTTCTTCTACATCCTTTCCATCTTCTTCTTCTCTCATTCTTGTTTGATATGTCTTCTTGTTGCAACTTTGAATTTGATTGTATGAAAGTTCTTTTAATTGTTTCTTTTTGTACAAGGATGAGAAATATATCAAAAGAATTTCTTGAAATCATGATTTTCTTTTCTATCTTGATATTTTCATGGGTTATTTAGATTATTACATTAATCTAAAAAAAAAAAAACTCAGCAATTAACTATAAAGAAACTCTAAAATCGGCAGCATATTTCTTCTTCTTCTTTTTTGAAATTAAAGAATCAGTTGTAGTTTTGTTTGATCTATTGTTTGTTTTATGTTTCTTTCTTTAGCATATATGGATTCAATGAAAGATTGTATGATTTATATCGAAAGGCTTCTTTACTTGTTGGAAAGAAATTGAGTTGTTATTGTTTTCCTTTCTTATCTCAAATTTCATTTGTATAATATTGATTCGTATCAATCAATGAGTAAGTTTGGGAGCTTATAGTTGCATGTTCGATTCAATTTGAAGCCTAGTGTTTCTTTCTTTGCATTTGCATCAAGAGTGGTTTCTTATCTTGATTCAGTAAAGATGAAAATGTTGGAGAGCATAATTGTACTTTGTGATTCAAATTATAAATGTATGATCTTTAAATGGAGAAAAAGTGTGGTTTTAGAAAGGTAAAGTGTTTTGATAAGTGTATGTGTATTAAAAATATTTTGTATAAGAAAGGTAAAAGCAGAGTGTTTTGGAAAACTTAGGTGTTGGAAAGAAAATGTGTTTGGAAAGTGTATATATTTAAAGGTGAAATGCTTTAAAAAGAGAATTGTGCTTTTTTTTTTTTTAAGATAAATTGTTTGATAATTTTTTTTTTATTTGTTAAGAAGTTAAGTGTATGTATTGAAAACAAAATGTGTAAAGGTGGAGATGTAGTGGAACTTGTTATTTTTGGAAGCTGGTGAAGTGAAATTTGTGTGTTTTGGAAAGGGTGATGTGGCAAACTTATATGTAAAGGTAGAGATTTAGTTGAATTTGTGTATGATTTGGAAGAGAATATTGTAATGATTTGAAAGGAAAAGTGTGTGTGTGTTGAAAAATGAATAAAGTGTGTGATATTGGAAAAGCAAAAAAAAATTATATCTTGAAAAAGGAAGTGTATGAGTTTTGAAAAGGTAAAAGTGGAATTTGTGTGATTTGGAAAGATGAAAGGTTTATGTTTTGAAAAGTAAAATTTGTGTGTTGAAAGGTATTTTAAATATTGAAGTGTATAATAATGTTTTGAAAAGGAAGAGCGTAGAGTATGATTTATTTTTTTGGAAATGGTGAAATGTGTAAGTGTAAGAGGTAAAATTTTTGTTTTTATGAAATTGTGTAAGTTAGGGAGAGTGGAAGTGAATGTTAGAAAAATATAAGTAAATTGTCGAAAGTAAAAGGATTTCAAAAGTAGAATCAATAGAACTGGTGTTCAAGCCCGAAGAAAGGTACGTCTTTTATTTTCAGTAAATTTCTATTACTTAATTATTAAATATTAAACGTGTTTTCTAATCCCTATTTTTCCTTGTTATTCCTGTTTTATTTGCATAAACTGCGAGGAATGGTACCGGTCGAGGGAACAAAAGGACAAGGAGCTAATGACGTCAGTCGCCTCTACCATCCAGCCGGGTAGAGGTGCTACGGGCGGAACCACCGGGTCGTAGCCCCCGGTGACTGTGAGTATTTCTAAACTTAGAAAACCTTTAGGGACCCTTGATGTGTGGTGTGCGTGAATCATTCCTTTAGGTCCTTGTAGTAACTTCAATTTTATTAGGTTACTTTTATTTGCTTTTAGATCCTTAAACCCCTTTTACACACGCTTAAAGTCCTAAGGGTTAGTAATAATAAAAATTTCATCCTATACAACAGTAGTGACACTTAAGGAAAAAAATTAAGGACTGAGTCTTAGGAAACTTAGACTTAGGTTGCATGCACATTTTAGGATAGAAATATATAATATAGAAAATATAGTGACACCTCACCTTAGGATTAGTGAATATTTTTTAAATTAAAATTCAATCAATTAAAAAACTTTAGCTAATAATTGACTTAGGACATTTCAAAACCTCACAGCCTACTGCACACACTTAGATTTGTTTGTTAGGAAAACCGACTCTAGTTTTAGGTTAGGCCGGTGTTTATT
Organism: Dendrobium huoshanense; assembly: GCA_016618105.1. NCBI lineage: Eukaryota > Viridiplantae > Streptophyta > Magnoliopsida > Asparagales > Orchidaceae > Dendrobium > Dendrobium huoshanense. The sequence goes on from CM028351.1 coordinate 57,389,194, forward strand.
TTTTTTATTATTGCTGTGTGACGGGCTTTTTCTCGATTTTCACTACATGCTGGTTGTAAAAATATTGGTGTGTTTGCTTACTTACTCTTACTGCACTCTATGATGCTGGTTTGATTGACGATTAGATTACCCATAGGTTAGGAGCGATCTGAATTGTTAACATTCTGCAGGTTGCCACACTCGTGTAGGGCAGAAAAAGGGGCTAATTAATCAAAAAATTTATATAAATGCTACAGGTGCTTCAGCTGCTTAGCTCCCAAATGAAGAAGAGTGTGGCCAAGTGTGGCTTAATAAATTAAATTCAATTGCATATATATATAACTGCGTGGGATGATTTTTATTATAAATTGCTTAGGATAACCCTGCAGGTGGACTAGATTTTTCTTCCCTTTCTGTGAAATGAAATGTAATGTAAATATAATATATCAAGAGTCAATAAATGTGAAAGTGATTTTTTGAAAATGGGATATTACATCAAATTTGGAATCCAAAGAAAGGAGAATATATCTTATAGGATTATTCTCTTTTATTTGGAAAGCCAAATTAGGATGATTCAATATCCAAATAGAAAAGAAAATACTCCTCTTAGGGATGAGTTTCTTTTCATTTGGATATCCAGAACCCGACGGACCCGAGAAGTTCGTAGAAGAAGAAAAGGCAGAACAAGAAGATTGAAGAAAGAAGATGAAGAAATGAAGATTTAAGGAACAGTATATCCCATTTCAAAAATCACTTGCGTCATTCTTAGGATTAGAATCCGGGTTTGTTGTCAGTGGTGCCCGGCCACTTTACGTTTCTGCAAATTCTGGGTGTAATATGGACATTATATTTGGATTATTAAAATTGATTGTTTACATTGTTTGTGCAGTAGATTTTTTTAGGACCTTGCATGCCGTGTTTTGTTTTAGCCTGGATTCGAATCGGAGAGATTTTTTTCGTAAGGGTACGCTCAAAATTCTTTTACTTGAAATTCTAATAAAATTTTTAGGCTCACATAGTAACTCTAACGATCTAAGAAGTAAGCTCGGGACCGCCGAGAGTCAGCATAAGCATATTAATACTTTCTCTTCCTTGTTAGGCACCTCCTCGCTTACGGGTTCTGGCAGACCACTTGACATATGAGGGTGCAGTTCTGTCAAGGGGAAGTTGTGCAATCTCTAGGAAAAAACCTATTTTCTAAGCCTAATTTTTAAACTGCTTCATATTTATTTTATGCATTCGAGTCAATTAGCATGCATTGCATTAGATACAAATTAAAAATAGTCTAAAATATTAATTTCATTTCTAGACATTTTTCACCCTACATAAGTCAAGGGGCCAATTAGGAACTGTCTTTGATGTCAGCCCCCAATTCATTAAAACTTAAATAAACATCCCTACCCATCTTTCATAAGAGACTGGACACATGGTTTTAAAGCGCCTAGGTGGTTAGCTGGCTCCCCAATCCAGGCCGGGGTAAGTTCAGATTTGCACTTCATTAATTAGGTTCGGGTCACTATTTTATAGTACCCAAATTAGATTTAGGTTCTGAGGAATATTCTTTTTAGATCTTAAGTCCTCGCCCTCCGGAAATATAAATCCCAAATTTCTAATAAAATGTCAATTTAAATATAAAATTTTTTCCTAAAATGTAAAGCCCAACATAGGATAGATTGAGGTTGTCTCTGGGCTTCTCAGAATCCAACACCTCCTACTTTTCATCATTTGACTCGCTAATAAATGTTCAACATTGAGCTTTCACCTTGAAAAATTCCTACTTCTGTTTTCTTATCTACTTTGTAGTCAAAAGGGTATGAAATCACTATTTTAATCGAGAGTTTTCTTAGGGGCACTCCTCCTAGGATGTAATTAACTATAGGGGCTTGCCTCTATAAGGATTTGAGAACCCCAGACTAAAATAAACCTTATTTTATTCGTATAAAATAAGGGAAGAATCTTTGGGAAGGTAGATATTTTTAAAACCTCATTTCTAATTTTGAATAGACTTGTAGAATGTTATTATTATCTTTTTAGATAATATAATATTATACTTGTTATATTCAACTTTAGAAATGACGAATTTTATAAAACTCATTCTCGCTTTTGGATATCTTGAATAATGTTATGTTCGTCTTTTAAGATAATATAATATTATTCTTGTCATATCTAAATAAAAGAATGAATAAACTTTTTTAAAACCATATTTCTATCTTTAAACATATTCTATATAATTTCATGTTCATCTTTTGAGATGATATGTTATTCTTTGAATTATGTTTGATTAAAGAAATATCAATTTTCAAATCCCTATTCTGATATTGAATCTATTGTAGAATATTGTGTCGGCCTCTCGAGACTGTATTTTATTCTCAATGTAGTATTCGATTACAAAATAGGAGAAAATCAAAATCTGCGTGGTGTGACACAATTTTTCCCACCAAGGTTTTTCTGGGGACTCCGCTGGGGATCAATCCTCTCTCCATCTTTAGCAGTGTTTTATACCCTTTAATCGTTAGTATACTTGTGCTTGGCATAGGTTGTAACTACCTTTCTTCAGCCGGTTCTTTTATTCATTTCATTCTTGGATAATTTGGCCAGCATCTAAATTTTTTTTATTTTAGAGGTCTTATTTTAGACCCTGTTAGAAAACTAATGGGAAGCTCCTTTATACGACCTTTTTGTAAAGTAAATCCCCGTGCTAATTCGAATGTTGTAGTTACATTTTTTTTGTAGCTTGATGTTTGAGTTAGCACTGGGTCCAAAATCAATTTACACAATCTTTAGTTATATGTATAGTTACTTCTTTTAGTAACTTAATGTATTATTTGGATTGGGTACAAAAAATTTTAAGTCTTGAAAAATTTTAAACTTCTGTGTCCTAACTAACAAGTTGCAGTTATATATTTTTATAACTCAACACGTAGTAGGACAAATCTTAAGAAAATTTGAGCTTTTAAATCAAATCAAAGTTTTCTCCTTATCTAAACTAACATATTATAGTTATATATTTTTATAGCTTAATATGTGTGGTAGGACAGGGTCCAAAAGCTCAAACCTTTAAATCAAAATTTTCTGCTTGTCCTAATAACATATTGTAGTTACATGTCGTTTGTAGCTTGATATGTTTGCTAGGACAGGGTCCATAACCTGATCTATGCAAGATTGTCAAGATTAAAGTCAATTTACATTGAGAAAAGTTTGAAGGTTCGAATACAAGTTAAGCTTATAAAAATAATTTTTCTTAGAGAAAATAGCAGGTTCATTTTTTTTTAAAGAAATTTACCTCTATCTTCCTTAAATTGTAATTAAAACTTCATTGTGGTTGACTCCTCTAAACACTTAAAGAATAAGACCTATGATTATCAATGCTAAAATTAAAAGTGTGTTCCCTCCCTCCCTCCACTTGGGTGGATTAAGGCTTTAGATGAAGATATATTTAATCTCATTTTCTTTTGGAACCTCAAAACACAAAAATTTAGCTAATTTTGCTAGGTTCCTATCAATCGTCTAAATTAAATTTAAATATATTTTCAAATTTTTCATTCAACCATATTATGATTTTTCTAATCTTAGGAATGTATAAATATTGGTTGATATATTGAAAGTTTGAAAATCATTCTAAATTCCCTCACATTTAAACCTTTTTATAGGTTAAAGTTTAATATGCCTATAAATCCTATTTCCTAAGAGTACTACATGGATACGACAATTTGTCCTCTACTATGTGGTTTAACTCTGATAGAAAATAGATCTTAAAGCATGTGATAAAGATAAATGACCTATTCAATTATACAAAAAACCTTTGTTTACCATATGCAGTTTTCTCTTATGGTAATATTTTTAAATTAAATATTAGCTAAGTTTACTCTTGGCTTTATTACTCCATTTGAGAAAACTCATGAGCAATTCTTGTTAAGATTGATCATCTTAAATTCCTCTTTCAGTCAAAGACTTGGGATAATTCAAGGTTCTTTATTTAGGCTAACCCATGATATAATAAACATTTCTTTGTCATGTGGCTTTTCCTTAAAATTAATTGACACGCCTTGAATTAATACCGAGTCAGGTGATTTTATAACATCTTTAATAGTTTTTCCTCTTCAATAGTGATAAAAAATTATCATATTTGGGTTCACCCATTATGATATTCATAAATAACTTCTTTTGAATAAAGATTTATGTCAAAATTGAAATTGGAGGAAGTGGAAGTCTTATTCATCTCCTTGTTATTATACATCTCGTAGGCATCTTGCAAGTTGATGAACTTATTTCATAATTATCTCATTCAAGTTATTTATTCATACTATATGATTGGGTCCGATTTGTAGATCCATCTTCCTTGTATAAGAAGGTTAATTTTCTACTCTTATACTTGGAGGATGATTTTTACAACTGAAATAATCATTTGAAGATTTAAGTAAAGGAAGCCTTCTATAAAAAAAAAAAAGGTGAAGAAGGAAAAGAAAAAAAAAAGACATTCATTAAATATGTAGCAAAAAAAAAAAAAGTGGCTTCCCTTTCTAAATCTTGAATATCATAGGACCTATTCATCCTTTAGTATTTTTAACACTTGATTTTGAGAATTCAAAAGTTTGGTTCATCATCAAGCATTGATGTCTTATTAGATGTAATATATATATCATCTACAAGATTTGGAAATATTGAATTTCTACCTCTTATTTGGTTCTCTTTTGATATAATTCTTAATTCAAAAAGAAGAAAAATATGAAGAAGAAAACCCTAGTTTTGCTTGTAGGGAGCTTTGATCTGGGTTAACAAAATCTAAATCTTGAGACCTCTCTAGTTAGCAACTTGAGTAGGTCAATTCATATCTTCAAATTATTTTCAAGAAAAATTATATAGATGATCAATCTAACTAGAATTATAATGGTGCTGGTTGTGCATTATTGGGTTTCACGTATCTAACCTAATTGAGATGCATAAACAAATCATTATCCAAATATCTTCAACTCTCTTTTGAGTATCTTCCAATTTGAATGAGATTCTAGACATGATCCTGATGCTAGATAACCTACAGTGATATTTATGGATATAAAAATCACTTTCATTGGATTCAAAATTTTGAAACTAAACTAAGGGACATCCCTTAGTGGGTTTTGAGATGATTGTCTAATGTTCTCATTCACTATGAGTAGATGTCATGTCCAAATTTAAATCTCTCATTGAATGAACTAGGATATTAGAACATGAGGGGTTCTATCATTAGTGATGTCGATGATACATTTGTTTGAATCTTTGTCAGACTTCAAAACGAAATCAAGCTACAATTTGACTAAGTCCATAATTGACTAATCTTGGATGTTAGAATTGGAGGGATTCTATTTCTGATAAAGTCTATGGTAATTTCGTCAAAAAGATATGGAATTCAATTCACGGTATATCTTTATCATAAACTAGATTCGGTTGTTAGAGCTTAAACAACTCTATCCCCGTTTCTTTTCATAGCATTGAAATCTAAAATATTTGAAACTACAATTTTCTTTAAAGAAAGTTGTTAAGTTTTGGATATTTTGATTAAACTCATGTTGGTCATATTCAAACTATTTAATTTAGAGGGAGTCAACCCATCTTTCGTTGAGTTTTTGAATCTTTTCCCATGTCATTTTCGTTGGGTTAAGATGATTAAAACTTAAGCGATCACTTTTAAATATTATAAGAAAATTATCAAATAAAAAATAAAACTTTCACTTTTTAATGAAAATAAAACTTTTCTCAATCATTGTGAGTATTTGGTATTCCTCAGTATTTTCACTATAAAGGATGCTCAAATATACTCATTGTTCTATAACAACTCATGCAAAAGTTAAAATTTTCTAAGGAAAATTTTATCATGTTGCATTTAGTTCTCTTAGAACATGTAAATGAAGACTCTAGAAAATTCATATTATTTTCTTTGAGCTAATCGAAACAAATTCAATCATAGAATCAATCTTTAAACAAAATCTTGCATTTCTCCTTTGGTGGTCGAGATGCTTTGTTAAGTCTTTACTTATCAAAGATGATCAAACTACTCCCCTTTTGTTTTTCTCATATATGATGATCCGATATAGAAACATAATCCCTAGTGGATTATTTGTAAGTTATAAAGATCATTTATAATGAAGGATAAAATCAAATTTTAATCAAAAAAAATTTTCAAGTCTTTTAATCTTCAAAATATTTTTTCCTTTCCCTTCTAGAAAATGACATATACAAATGTTATAATCTCTAATAGAATATTTGCAATTTGTTAATGTCATTTGTGATGAAAGGGAAATAATCCATGGCTTTAAAGAAATCAACTTTACTTTAAAAATTCACCAACCTGATTAAATCAGTCTTTAGGTCTAAGTCCGCTTTTACGGCATCCTATTGGCTTTCTGGCTTAAGTCCGCTCTTACGGCAGTCAAACCTGATTAAATCCGTCTTTAGGTCTAAGTCCTCTTTTACGGCATCCTATTGACATCCTTGAAGTTAGGAGTAAGCATCCCTAGTGGCATCCTAATCTTCATCCCGAGGAGAAGTATAAGCATCCCCAGCGGCATCTTCTCTTCATTAAATGTTAAATCTTAAATCCGTCTTTAGGTATAAGTCCTCCTACGGCATCCTATTGACATCTTTGTAGTTAGGAGTAAGCATCCTTAGTGGCATCCTAATCTTCATTCCGAGGAGAAGTATAAGCATCCCTAGCGGCATCTTCTCTTCATTAAATGTTAAATGTTAAATCTTAAATCCGTCTTTAGGTATAAGTCCTCATTTGGCATCCTACTGACATCTTTGGAGTTAGGAGTAAGCATCCCTAGTGGCATCCTAATCTTCATTCCAAGGAGAAGTATAAGCATCCCTAGCGGCATCTTCTCTTCATTAAATGTTAAATCTTAAATCCGTCTTTAGGTATAAGTCCTCCTACGGCATCCTATTGACATCTTTGGAGTTAGGAGTAAGCATCCCTAGTGGCATCCTAATCTTCATTCCGAGGAGAAGTATAATCATCCCTAGCGGCATCTTCTCTTCATAAAATGTTAAATCTTAAATTCGTCTTTAGGTATAAGTCCTCCTACGACATCCTATTGACATCTTTGGAGTTAGGAGTAAGCATCCCTAGTGGCATCCTATTCTTCATTCCGAGGAGAAGTATAAGCATCCCTAGCGGCATCTTCTCTTCATTAAATGTTAAATCTTAAATCCGTCTTTAGGTATAAGTCCTCCTACGGCATCCTATTGACATCTTTGGAGTTAGGAATAAGCATCTCTAGTGGCATCCTAATCTTCATCCCGAGGAGAAGTATAAGCATCCCCAGCGGCATCTTCTCTTCATTCTATTGATATTCTTGAAGTTAATCTTGATTTATAAAAAGGTTTCAATCATATCAAAATCAAATTCAAAATTCCTGTTCGTGTCAAACCTCATTCAACTTTTCAATATCTTGACTTTGTTAAATAATACTAATTTCATTAGTTATTATTTGCTAAAGCCATCAATGCCAATATCTACTTCAAATCAATTCCTCAAACTCGAACCTCTATAAACTTTTCATTCTAAATTTTCTGTCAAACCCAAAATTCCTTCAATTTGTATACTCAAATCTTTAACTTCTACTATGGATCTAGTTGATCGTTTCGGTCAACGCCAATACGCACGATAAACTTTGGCAAGTTTATCATGCCTATTGGGGGTCCATTTGTTGACCTCATTAGTCGGGGTCAATTTCCCTGGATTAAATTCTAGCACCTAGGTATTCGTAGCCTAGTGTAGACGTCGCCTTTAGGATTTCTTTAGGTGGACACCTAATGACGTAGCATCGACTCGAACATACCACTCAGCTCGAATCAAAATCAATTCAATCCAATTCTAATTCAACCTCAAATCAACTCTTTTAAACCAAAATTTGCTACACCAATCGAAATGAAATCAAATCAAATTAACTCAAATTGAATTCGATTTAAATGGCTCCGATTAACCCGTTTTGACTCGTCACAAGTATATATATAATAATAATTGATACGTCGTCAAAAATTATCTTAATCGGGCACAAATCTCGATGCAAAATCAAGTTTGGAAACTTCAAAAATTAATTCGGAGACCATCCCAACTCCGATTTCAGCAAACTTACAGTCGAACTGATCGTCTCAGGAATACAAACCCAACGACACCAAGATCAACCCAATCCGAGCCCAAATGAGTCCAAATCAAGGGCTCAAATTGCTGTTGGAAGGTTCAAACCGCAATTTGAGTGACCAAACGGTCTCCATTTTGACGAGCTTATACTCGAATCGAACGGCTCGACAAGACAAATCCAATGAGCCCAAGATCACCAAATTCTGAAATCATTAAGGCCTTCAAATATCAACCGAACGGTCCACGGTCAAAGGGTTCAGCAACAACACATAACCACCCACTCTCCCTCTCCCTCAACCCATAACCACCCACTCTCACTCTCCCTCAACCCAAAAAACGTCCAAGCTTCCCTCCTTTCATAGATGACATGTCCAAGCCTCCCTACTCCCTCGTGATGAACCTAAAGCCGAAGCCACTACCTCCTCTCGACGAGCAGCAGTAGTCGCACGTCGTCGCCTCTTCTGCCTTAGCCGACGCATAAAAGACATCCTAATCTTGGGTAATTTCTTCTACATCCTTTCCATCTTCTTCTTCTCTCATTCTTGTTTGATGTCTTCTTGTTGCAACTTTGAAATTTGGATTGTATGAAAGTTCTTTTAATTGTTTCTTTTTGTACAAGGATGAGAAATATATCAAAAGAATTTCTTGAAATCATGGTTTTCTTTTCTATCTTGATGTTTTCATGGGTTATTTAGATTATTAGATTAATCTAAAAAAAAAAAAAACTCAGCAATTAACTATAAAGAAACTCTAAAATCAGTAGCATATTTCTTCTTCTTCTTTTTTGAAATTAAAGAATCAGTTGTAGTTTTGTTTGATCTATTGTTTGTTTTATGTTTCTTTCTTTAGCATATATGGATTCAATGAAAGATTGTATGATTTATATCGAAAGGCTTCTTGACTTGTTGGAAAGAAATTGAGTTGTTATTGTTTTCCTTTCTTATCTCAAATTTCATTTGGTATAATTATTGATTCGTAATCAATGAGTAAGTTGGGAGCTTATAGTTGCATGTTCGATTCAATTTGAAGCCTAGTGTTTCTTTCTTTGCATTTGCATCAAGAGTGGTTTCTTATCTTGATTCAGTAAAGATGAAAATGTTGGAGAGCATAATTGTGCTTTGTGATTCAAATTATAAATGTATGATCTTTGAATGGAGAAAAAGTGTGGTTTTAGAAAGGTAAAGTGTTTTGATAAGTGTATGTGTATTAAAAATGTTTTGTACAAGAAAGGTAAAAGCAGAGTGTTTTGGAAAACTTAGGCGTTGGAAAGAAAATGTGTTTGGAAAGTGTATATATTTAAAGGTGAAATGCTTTAAAAAGAGAATTGTGCTTTTTTTTTTAAGATAAATTGTTTGATAATTTTTTTTATTTGTTAAGAAGTTAAGTGTATATGTATTGAAAACAAAATGTGTAAAGGTGGAGATGTAGTGGAACTTGTGTATTTTTGGAAGGTGGTGAAGTGGAATTTGTGTGTTTTGGAAAGGGTGATGTGGCAAACTTATATGTAAAGGTAGAGATTTAGTTGAATTTGTGTATGATTTGGAAGAGAATATTGTAATGATTTGAAAGGAAAAGTGTGTGTGTGTTGAAAAATGAATAAAGTGTGTGATATTGGAAAAGCAAAAAAAATGTATATCTTGAAAAAGGAAGTGTATGAGTTTTGAAAAGGTAAAAGTGGATTTTGTGTGATTTGGAAAGATGAAAGGTTTATGTTTTGAAAAGTAAAATTTGTGTGTTGAAAGGTATTTTAAATATTGAAGTGTATAATAATGTTTTGAAAAGGAAGAGCGTAGAGTATGATTTATTTTTTTTGGAAATGGTGAAATGTGTAAGTGTAAGAGGTAAAATTTTTGTTTTATGAAATTGTGTAAGTTAGGGAGAGTGGAAGTGAATGTTAGAAAAATATAAAGTAAATTGTCGAAAGTAAAAGGATTTCAAAAGTAGAATCAATAGAACTGGTGTTCAAGCCCGAAGAAAGGTACGTCTTTTATTTTCAGTAAATTTCTATTACTTAATTATTAAATATTAAACGTGTTTTCTAATCCCTATTTTTCCCTTGTTTTTCCTGTTTTATTTGCATAAACTGCGAGGAATGGTACCGGTCGAGGGAACAAAAGGACAAGGAGCTAATGACGTCAGTCGCCTCTATCCAGCCGGGTAGAGGTGCTACGGGCGGAACCACCGGGTCGTAGCCCCCGGTGACTGTGAGTATTTCTAAACTTAGAAAACCTTTAGGGACCCCTTGATGTGGTGTGCGTGAATCATTCCTTTAGGTCCTTGTAGTAACTTCAATTTTATTAGGTTTACTTTATTTGCTTTTAGATCCTTAAACCCCTTTTACACACGCTCAAAGTCCTAAGGGTTAGTAATAATAAAAATTTCATCCTATACAACAGTAGTGACACTTAAGGACAAAAATTAAGGGCTGAGTCTTAGGAAACTTAGACTTAGGATGCATGCACATTTTAGGATAGAAATATATAACATAGAAAATATAGTGACACCTCACCTTAGGATTAGTGAATATTTTTTAAATTAAAATTCAATCAATTAGAAAACTTTAGCTAATAATTGACTTAGGACATTTCAAAACCTCACAGCCTACTGCACATACTTAGATTTGTTTGTTAGGACAACCGACTCTAGTTTTAGGTTAGGCCGGTGTTTATTTTTTTTATTATTGCTGTGTGACGGGCTTTTTCTCGATTTTCACTGCATGCTGGTTGTAAAAATATTGGTGTGTTTTCTTACTTACTCTTACTGTACTCTATGATGTTGGTTTGATTGACGATAAGATTACCCATAGGCTAGGAGCGATCTGGATTGTTAACATGATTTTCTGCAGGTGGCCACACTCGTGCAGGGCAGAAAAAGGGGCTAATTAATCAAAAAAAATTTTATAAATGCTACAGGTGCTTCAGCTGCTTAGCCCCCAAATGAAGAAGAGTGTGGACAAGTGTGGCTTAATAAATTAAATACAATTACATATATATATAACTGCGTGGGATGTTTTTTATTATAAATTTCTTAAGATAACCATGTAGGTGGACTAGATTTTATTTCCCTTTCTGTGAAATGAAATGTAATGTAAATATAATATATCAAGAATCAATAAATGTGAAAGTGATTTTTTGAAAATGGGATATTACATCCAATTTGGAATCCAAAGAAAGGAGAATATACCTTAAAGGATTATTCTCTTTTATTTGGAAAGCCAAATTAGGATGATTCAATATCCAAATAGAAAAGAAAATACCCCTCTTAGGGATGAGTTTCTTTTCATTTGGATATCCAGAACCCGACGGACCCGAGAAGTTCGTAGAAGAAGAAAAGACAGAACAAGAAGATTGAAGAAAGAAGATGAAGAAATGAAGATTTAAGGAACAGTATACCCCATTTCAAAAATCACTTGCGTCATTCTTAGGTTTAGAATCCGGGTTTGTTGTCAGTGGTGCCCGACCACTTTACTTTTCTGCAAATTCTGGGTGTAATATGGACATTGGACATTATATTTGGATTATTAAAATTGATTTTTTACATTGTTTGTGTAGTAGATTTTTTTAGGACCTTGCATGTCGTGTTTTGTTTTAGCCTGGATTCGAATCGGAGAGATTTTTTTCGTAAGGGTACGCTCAAAATTCTTTTACTTGAAATTCTAATAAAATTTTTAGGCTCACATAGTAACTCTAACGATCTAAGAAGTAAGCTCGAGACCACCGAGAGTCAGCATAAGCATATTAATACTTTCTCTTTCTTGTTAGGCACCTCCTCGCCTACGGGTTCTGGCAGACCACTTGACCTATGAGGGTGCAGTTCTGTCAAGGGGAAGTTGTGCAATCTCTAGGAAAAAACCTATTTTCTAAGCCTAATTTTTAAATAGCTTCATATTCATTTTATGCATTTGAGTCAATTAGCATGCATTGCATTATATACAAATTAAAAATAGTCTAAAATATTAATTGCATTTCTAGACATTTTTCACCCTACATAAGTCAAGGGGCCAATTAGGAACTGTCTTAGATGTCAGCCCCCAATTCATTAAAACTTAAATAAACATCCCTACCCATCTTTCATAAGAGACTGGACACATGGTTTTAAAGCGCCTAGGTGGTTAGCTGGCTCCCCAATCCAGGCTGGGGTAAGTCCAGATTTGCACTTCATTAGTTAGGTTCGGGTCACTATTTTATAGTACCCAAATTAGATTTAGGTTCTGAGGCAGATTCTTTTTAGATCTTAAGTCCTCGCCCTCCGGGAATATAAATCCCAAATTTCTAATAAAATGTTAATTTAAATATAAAATTTTCTCCTAAAATGTAAAGCCCAACATAGGAAAGATTGAGGTTGTCTCTGGGCTTCTCAGAATTCGACACCTCCTACTTTTCATCATTTGACTCGCTAATAAATGTTCAACATTGAGCTTTCACCTTGAAAAATTCCTACTTCTGTTTTCTTGTCTTCTACTTTGTAGTCAAAAGGGTATGAAATCACTGCTTTAATCGAGAGTTTTCTTAGGGGCACTCCTCCTAGGATGTAATTAACTATAGGGGCTTGCCTCTATAGGGATTTGAGAACCCTAGACTAAAATAAACCTTGTTTTATTCGTATAAAACAAGGGAAGAATCTTTGGGAACGTAGATATTTTTAAAACCTCATTTCTAATTTTGAATAGACTTGTAGAATGTTATTATTATCTTTTCAGATAATATAATATTATACTTGTTATATTCAACTTTAGAAATGATGAATTTTATAAAACTCATTCTCGCTTTTGGATATCTTGAATAATGTTATGTTCGTCTTTTAAGATGATATAATATTATTCTTGCCATATCTAAATAAAAGAATGAATAAACTTTTTCAAAACCGTATTTCTATCTTTAAACATATTCTATAGAATTTCATGTTCATCTTTTGAGATTATATGTTATTCTTTGAATTATGTTTGATTAAAGAAATATCAAATTTCAAAACCCTATTCTGATATTGAATCTATTGTAGAATATTATGTCGGCCTCTCGAGACTGTATTTTATTCTCAATGTAGTATTCGATTACAAAATAGGAGAAAATTAAAATCTGCGTGGTGTGACACAATTTTTCCCACCAATATTAAAATAATTTGATATGAAAGGTTCAAAGAGTATAATACACTAATGAGCATAATCATCCAGCTTATTAAAGATGAAGATGAAAAACCAATCAATTAGAAAAAGTATAGATGAATCATAGGATAACTTCTTTATTTGGTCGTTGTCATACCATATATTATATTTAGTATTTATCTTTGTTTTGTATTTCAAGCTAGTCCGAAAGAATCCTATATGACTGCTATAAAGAGAATTCTTAGATATCTTATAAACACCCAAAACTTAAGCATCTTGTATCATATAACACCACCTTTGAAATTGTAGGATATTTAGATTCAAATTTTATTGGATGTAGAGTAGATGGGAAGAGCACATCTAGCACATGTTAATTCATAGGGCAATCCTTAATTTCCTATTCAAGAAGAAAATAAAATTTTATAACCTTATCCACTACTGAAGTAGAATACATAGTTGTAGAAAGTTATGTTGCCCAAGTCTTATGGATGAAGTAATAAATTATTAACCTTGGATTTTATGTAGGTTGTATCCCTATCATGTGTGATAACACTAATGCTATATATATTTCAAAGAATCCAATTCAGCATTCCTGCACAAAGTATATTTATATTAGATATCATTTTATTAGTAAACATGTAGTAAAGTGAAATGTAGAATTATATCATGTAGCTACTAAAAATCAATTGGCACACATCTTTATAAAACCCCTTAGCTATACCACCTTAAGTATACTTAAGACTAGACTAAGTATCATTGATATTAATGCTTAGAGAAAATGAGGTTGAGGTAAGGTGTGGTCATTTTGTTTGCTTTTTTTTTGTAACATGATTATTTGTTTGTTTATTTTATGTTATATGTTTTATTCTTGTCTAATTTTGTTGTCTTTATTATGAATGGTTATTGAATGGATGTATTTCTAGCTTGTGGAATTTTTCCTAATCATCACACTCAAAATCCTAAATTTTTTTCACATCATACTACAATACACCCATTGTATTGTACGATTCACTTAGGATTTGACCATTGGTCCTAATTATTATCAATCACACCTTCAACCTCAAATTCCTTTCTCCTCTCTAACTATACCCTCTCACTCTTATTTCTATGGTTCTACCATAAAGAGTTCATGTAAAACTCAACCGAAGGGTGGACCCCTGGTTTCAATGCGAGTACAAAAAAGATGCCTATGTTCAATACAAAAGAGATTCTATTACTGAGTCTAAAATTCTTAATCAAGAAGCCCTCTCATACTAGGTAGTCGAATTATTAGCTACCTCCACACTCCAGTTCATCATCTGCCTTGCCTTTCATTACCATACTGAGATATTATTAGAGTTTCTTTGAAATCTTCATGCCACTACAAACCATATTGCATTTTAATCATGAGTCTATCAATGTTAAGTGACCATTACCTTAGATAACCTTTATGAGCTTCTTCGCCTTTCTAATTTTGGTCCTCCATATTTTGCTTAAAGATCCTTAGATTAAAATTAGACCCAAGTCAACACCCTTATCTGGAACTTCTCTTTACCACACCACTAGCCCTTAGTTAACTAGTACTCAATGCCCCAGTCATTCAGCATTTTCTTAGAAATAACATCATTCCTATAGCTAGTGACCAAGTCAATATCACTCCATTTCTATAGCTAGTCACTTACTACTACATGTCCAACACCCAATTCAATGCATGTGATTTGATATTTTGATATATTGAAAACCTCACCTATATTAAGAATCTGTGAGTTTGATGCAAGCATAACATAGCCTTAGGACACATCATTGGATACATCATAGCAATCATATATAACATGTCCTATCCTGCACCGCCTGACCATATCCCTACATTCTTCATTGATCACTCCTTCCACATTATCTATAGTGAGTGTCCAAGGGCCCCTATAGATATTTCTGAGTTAGAAGAAGAAGAAGAAGAAGTTGGGGGAGCACCACCACAGTCTGCCTCTCATCTCGAATAGAACTATCTGTAGGACATCTACATGGAGCATTTTGCTCAATTAGTGTTGAAAGTTGAATCTCATATCCAACATTCTATACAGCGCTGAGAGAAGCTTTAGCAACAACACCAGGAGGATCGCTGGTGGTTTAGCGATCATTTTCTATTCTCCACCGTTATTTTCATCCACCACCCTCACCTAATTAAGGATCATCCTATGAGTAGTTGTATTTTGTGCTTGTTTTATTCCTTGCAATTTGTGTGTTCTTTTTATGTTTATTTTTTTGTAACAACTGGTTCATTTTTTTTATTCAATCATAATATATCCCTTTTTAGTCTACAAAAGTGGAGTAAGATGTTGTGGTTTGTACACTTTTTCTCTTTAATGTATTTATTTTGTTTCCATTTTTTGTATTTTAAAATATTTTTTAAGTTATTTTTATTTAAAAGTTAAAAAAATCTCCCTATGATTTTAAGTATATCACTTAGTAAGGGGGAAAATATAAGATAAAAATATAATTAACTTGTAATTCTACAAACAATATTTGAAGAGAGAGATTATTGCAATCCACAATCCTGAGCTTGTGTTTTGATTATTATAAATATTATGGGAGTTTGCTCAAATTCTCTTCCTTGTCATTATTGCATATATTTTTATGAGTACTAACATTTCAGCTACATCATACATCAAGCATCGCCAAAGGATCAGAGCTCAAGACTGTGTAATATATGATTGATTTTTTTAAGAGTATGCATTTTTTTCATTTCTTGAGTCAATGTATTACAAAAGGTGTATGGTAGCTTAGCAACCATGCACACATAGGGGGAGTTGAAATGAAAATATTTTAATTTTCTTATAAATTGAACTATACAATTTTGATCATACTATATGATATGTTGTCATACAAAATTAATTAAAATATTTTATTTTAAATGAGAAAAATATAAATTTGCAATATAATTAATTATAAAGTATGAACACCACATCATATTAGATGATTAGTTATAATAGAAGGAGAATTGTACTGATAGTATTGCACGATCGATATATCGTACCATACGAATAATAACAGCTGAATTGAAAATTAGGATTTTCTTGGAGCCTCTTATTTATGCAACTCTTATTTTATTTTTAAGATTTTTTGGCAGCCAAGGGGCTTAAGTCTTATATAAGTGAGAGTTTGAAAGGTGAGCTTGAACTTGGGAGAGAAAATTTTGTTGAGAGAGAGAGAGAGGGAGAAAAACCTTGTGGTATTAATGGAGTGAGCGAGAGAGAGAGAATGAGTTTTCACATGTTTGCTACGACCATAATCTACCTTCTTCCTTCATGAGTAAAAGCTTTTCTTAAGGGAAACTCTGGAAAGAGCATCTTGGAGTCAAAGGGCCATCGACAAGTCCATCATACCATTGGTGAAGGGGAATGGACTACTCCGCCACATCATTGGTGAAAGGGATTCAACTACTCTGCCGTACCTTTGGTGAAAGCGATTTTGCTACTCTGCCTCATCGGGTTGGTGGAATAAATTTTTGTAAGGTCCTCTCCATCTTACTATGGGGGAAAAAGGAGAGACACTAAATGTTTAGAGAAATACTCAGAGAGGATCAGGACTCGAGAGAGTAGACGTATGTCAATGTTGACTGAACTACTATAAATTTTTGGTGTGCTTGTTCTTATTTATCTTACTACATTTTAATTTTTCTCATTTTATTTTCTACACGTTTATGTTCTTGCAAATCTAAGTGAAATTTGAGTGATTGATTTTGGATTTAATTTTTTGTTAGTAAATAAAATCAAATAAAAATCTTGAAAAAAAAGAGATATTTTTCCATTCATTTGTATGCAAAATTAAAAGTAAAAATTTTATTTGGTTGTATCACTGTTTTCTTCCACTTGAGAAAATTTGTTTTAAAATTATAATTATGAGTTTGGTTAAATTTTGAAGGAATATATTTTAGAAAAATATTAAAAAAAATCAATTCATCCCTCTCTTGGTGCGTCATTGTAGTTTTACTGATCTAACAACTACAATTCAAACTTTCAGTTTCCAGAGTTTGCTAGCATGTAAAGGGTTCCTACCAAATTTTTCAGAGAAATTTAAGTAGTTTAAGTCCCCTATAAGAAGCCAAGGATGATCATAAATAGAACTAATGTTCTTAATCTAATTCTAGAGAAACTCTCTCTCAGGAGACTGGTAGAAGCATTACAAATAGTGAGGAAGAAAGAGACATAATTTTTATAGACAATAATGCCATGGATGAATTGGTGGTCAATAATTGAGAGAATGAAATTAGTAGATGCTTTATTCCACTTAACTCGAATGATCTTAGGAGAGGATGAATAAAATTATCACCATAACCCTTATAGAGAAAAGAGAGCGAGAATTACAAAACTAAGAACTCTTATTCATAGGAGGGTTGATCTTATCCTTCAAGACACATAAAATATCAAATATATACATTTGAATCAGGTTTTAACAATAAGGAACTCTATCAAACCCATTGAATCCTCATACATTCTATAACGCAGTAACATGATAATTCATAAAGATTGATAACTTTTATTGTTGGCCTATTTTTTGGCTTTTGGATACTTGGGAGGTTTTTTATGCGAGTTAAGTATGGCTTGTGGAATGAATTGCTGCATATCAGAAAGAGTTTGAGTTTACAAGTAAACCTCTTACTATAGCAATGAAAATTAGTTTGAGGTGGGATAATTATTTTGGGCATGAGAGACTACAATAGAAGATCATAGATGTTGAGCCTTGAGTGCAGTATTGTTAGATGAAGTAGATTTAGGGTGGAAATGTAATTTGGTGTTCTTTGGCCTTTTGTTGTATTTCTAGGATATTTGATGGAGTAGAGTTACCTAGAGAGATTGATGTGGCATTGGTAGTGGTAGAATGGGTTGATGCATTAGGGATGGTAGATGTTAGGTTTTGAGTGAGTTTTCTTTAGTTTAGGCTTTCAAATTGGGTAGTGCTAGGCCTAGGTTTTCTGCTCTTGCTTCTTCCCCTTCGGCTAGCAGTAGAGGGATGGTGTTTTTTTTTTTTTTTTTTTTTTTTTTTTTGGGGGGGGGGGGGGGTTAGGGAAAATATGATGTGGATGAATAAGGGAGCCACAACCAAGGCACTGTAATGGTTTCCAATCATATTGAAGTTTCAAGAATTGCTCACTGCCAACAACCGAAATGACCACCTCATTGGTGAAAAATCATCCATTTGAACTTGAACACATATATGGGCAAAACTCAAATGGGTTTTTCCTATTTATGAGCGAATCAACAACCAAAGGACCTCTAATAGAACTCACAATCATAGAAATCACAAACGAATTACAACAATAAAGAGGAAGATCCAAAATTTTAACCAAAATGGGACAACAAGTAAATTCTTCTATCTTTGGGTTAACGTTTGGAGTCAATTTATGTAAAATAAATAACTTTGCAAAGAATAACCAAGGACCCAATGACCAAACAATCTCATAATCTTCATGTAGAGAGAACTTGATAAGAAAGAAGCCATCAGAGAGAGGTAAGAGAGAAAAAGTAACTTTCAATGCCCATAACTTTCTTAGATTATTCAACAAAGAATCATAGAAGGCCTCTTATAAAAAAAAAACCTATCAGAGAAAAATCCCATTATGTGGATCCTTCCTCAGTTTCTTCTTCAGAGAAATGTATGAGTTTGGATTTAGGTTAGATGTAGTTTACTAGTAACTGAGTGTCCACTAGTGATTTCTTAGAGAAATTCTTTTTCCAGTCAAGGGATTTAGTATTTACATTCAAGGAATTGCTTTGCACAAGGGATGAGAGCTATTATTTAGGCATATGGGCCTAAGGAGTTAGATCTGAAGCTAAAATAACCTCTTATAAAAAACCATAGAGCTTTTGGATCTGCTAGGGTTTCATTTTTCCTAGCCGACTGAGCTGCTGGTTCGCTTCTTCCTTTCCCCTCTTAGGGCCGGGCCAGAGGAGCTATGTCCAACTTCTCTTCCTCCTCTGAGGAGTTCCCTCCTCTTTCTTTTAAGGTTGCTACGCCTCCTTCTGGCCCTGTTCTTAGCTACAGCAATATTGTGTCAGCTCCGCATCCTGGGAATGCTTTTCAGCTTACTTCTTCGATGGCTCATGACGATCCTTTGGAATTTAATGAAGCACAGGTCAAGGCTGCAAAAGACGAATGGGGCCTGTCGCTGATCGGTTATTCCATAAGTAGACAGCCCTACTATGAATCTCTGCTTTCAGCCATCCGCAAGGTATGGAAGCTAAAAGGT
Organism: Dendrobium huoshanense; assembly: GCA_016618105.1. Classification (NCBI taxonomy): domain Eukaryota; kingdom Viridiplantae; phylum Streptophyta; class Magnoliopsida; order Asparagales; family Orchidaceae; genus Dendrobium; species Dendrobium huoshanense. Next base: position 57,408,619 of record CM028351.1, read on the forward strand.
ACGATGAAACTACTTTCCTTAAGTGATGGATTCTTCATGCTCAAGTTTACAGTCCATGAGGATTATGATATGGCGCTGGCCGGTGGTGTCTGGTTTTTTCTAGGAAAGCCATTTGTTTTGCAAAAATGGGTTCCTAACTTCAAACCAGTGAGAGAAGTGTTTACCTCCATTGCAATTTGGTTTAAAATTCTAGACTTACCCCTTCCTTGCTATACTCCGGATGGTATCTCGCGGATTGCCAGTAAAATAGGGAAGCCTTTAGTTGTTGACGACCTTACGGCTGAGAAATCTAGACTCACGTATGCGCGTGTTTGTGTACAGGTTTCCAAGGATTGTTCTTATCCTTAGACTATCCACATCTCAATATTAGGTGAGCCTTTCTCACTTAAGATTCAATATGAATGGAAAGCTCTCCTCTGTCAGCATTGTGGCTCTATTGTCCACACACCAGATTTCTATCCTTCAAAACCGCCAACTACATAACCAGAGACTCAAATCCCTTTGCGTGGGAGGAGTAACAGTCGCAAGTCTCCAAGACCATCCCAAAGGAACTCCTCTTTCAATTCAGCTCAATAGGATACTCCTTCCACATCGAATGCTGGACTAAATTCAGCTCCCCCTGCTAGACATTCTGAAACCCAACAACCAACAGCATCAACTCCAGCCACTAACTCTCAAATTCCTGCTAAATCCATTTCTGCCACTTCTCAGCCATCTCTTGTTGTTATTCCCCCTAACAACACACAGCCTCCTTTCATAAGCATTCCCAATTTAAACTCTCCTACGGAAGAAATACCATCCAATCCCTCCACCATTATTGCACCACAGCAAGACAAGGTCATATCTCCGAATAAATTTGCTCTTTTGGAGGAGAGCAATAATGTTAACTTACAATCCTCATCTTCTTCTTCTAGCCAAGAACAGACAAAAAATATATCTCAAGTCCAGCCAAAAGCTTCTAGGAGTAAAGCAGCCAAAAAAACTCCTAATCACTCCACTAAATCCCAATGACCCCGCCACGTCTTGCGGCTTGGAATGTGAGAGGTGTCAATAGCCCCGAGAAGGTTAGGGCTTGCAAAGATTTAGTTTGCAATCACAAGCTTGATCTTATATGTGTTTTGGAAAAAAGAATTCATAATAACTCATTTATGGATCCTTGGTTTAGACTCAATCATGAAATTTTTGAGAATGAAGAAAGTTGTCACAACTTCAACTTGTCTAATTTGGGAAGAATTTGGGTTAAATGGGACCCCCTTCACATTCAATTCATCCCAACCACTTTTACGACTCAGTTAATTTTTGGAGAGCTGTATAGAGGTACTAATCTGCTTTGTGTTCTTACGATCATTTATGCTTCGAATGCCCAAGCTGATAGGTTGCAGCTTTGGGATAAAATAAGGGAGATTGGTGCTGCTATTTCTTCTCCTTGTCTGATTCTTGGGGATTTTAACTGCTGCTTGCATGCTGATGAGAAGGCTGGTGGCTCCCCCCTACTTGCCTCCCACCTTTAGGACTTCAACTCTCTCAATTTTGACTTGGGATTATTTGACTTAGCCTCTTTTGGCTTAAAGTTTACTTGGTTTAACCAAAGGGTCAATGAACCGATACACTTTAAGTTGTATAGAATGCTTATTAATGACAAATGGTTGGATTCTTTTCTTACTTCCCGTTGTGAAATGTTACCTCCTTCTTGCTCGGACCACTCTCCAATTGTTCTCCAATCTGATCAGTTAGCTAAATTGAATCACAGATTTCTTTTTAAAAATTTCTGGACCAAGCAAGATTGTTTCTAGGCTGAACTTCTCAACATCTTCTCCCAACTGATTTGTGGTAATCCCATTTTGGGATTTTATAGAAAGCTAAAAAAAATTAAAGGAGAACATAAAAGGAAAAGATTGGACTAATACCTGCCACTTATCTACCAAATCAATTCTCTCAAAGATCAACAATCTTGTTGTTTGGAAATGCTGAATAATGATCCTCAAAATTTTATATTGAACCAAAGGTTGAAAGGTATTAATGCTCAACTCTCTGATTGTTCTTCTATGTGTACTAACTGGATGCTTCAAAGGGAAAAAAATGAAATGGTTATCTCATGGGGAGGATGACTTGAAATTTCTATATGCTAGAGTTAGGAAGAGAAGGAATATTAGCTCTTCTAACTTGGTGGAAAATGATAATCCAAATGTAAGGAGAGATATGATCACCTCTATCATACAACATTTTGAGAAGCTGTTTAATACTCCCCATCCTGCATCTTTTTGCGATCCTCTTCCCATTCCTAAAGGTAATACCATTCCTCCTTATATGTCTTCTATGCTTACGGGGTCCATCTCTGATGATGAAATTAAGGAGGCTATATTTAAAGGGAACTCTAATTCAAGTCCTGGACCCGACGGGTTCAACTTTGAGTTTTATAAATCTACTTGGCTCTTCATTGGTCCTTTGATCTACAAAGCAGTAAAATCCTTTTTCTCTAAGGGATATCTTCCAAACTTTGTAAAGGCTTCGACTATTGCACTTATTCCCAAATATGCACATGCTTCTAACATTTTGGATTTCAGACCAATAGCTCTCTGTAATGTTTTTTACAAGATCATTTTCAACATCCTGGCTTCTAAGATGAAGAAAATCATGCCTTCAAGCATTGGGGAAAATCAAGCCGGATTTATCAAGAATCGTATTGGTACGAAAAATATTCTTCTTGCTTCTGAAATCCTCACGGATTTCAAAAAATCGGCCAACATGAAACTTTTGTGTGCTAAACTGGATATTCGTAAGGCATTTGATTCAGTATCACGAGATTTCATCCTTGCCAGAATGATTCAAAAAGGTTTTCCCCCTACTTTTATTAAATGGATAAAAGCATGTATTTCTAACATCCATTTTTCTATTTGTATCGATGGAGCCCTTGAAGGCTTTTCCACTCTTCTTTGGGTATTAGGCTATGGTGTCCGCTTAGCCCTTATTTATTTTGTATTGCAATGGACGCCTTCTCTTGTATGATTGATAATCCTACCTTGCCTAATAAATTCATTGGAATTCAAAGAAAGGATGTGGTCATTTCTCATTTGCTCTATGCATATGACCTTCTTATTTTTGGGGAGGCTTTGTCTCAGAATTGTAAGACCCTTATGGAGATTATTGATTCTTTTGCTAACATGTCTGGACTCTTGGTTAATCAGGAAAAAAGCAAACTCATCATCTCTAAATCAATTTCCAATCCTAAGGCAATCTGTGATGCTCTCAACATTCCATTGTTTGGGGATAAAATGACTTATCTTGGGATTTCTATTTCAGCCAAAAAACTCTGTAAAGGTGATTTTTAACCTCTTCTGAATACAATCTCCAATCACCTTGCCGGTTGGAAAGCTAGATTGCTATCTATTGCTGGGAGACTTCAATTTATTAAATACACGATTTGCAATACTATTACCTATTGGATAAGGTGGACCATGCTTACAAAAACTTGAATTAAGAGCCTTAGTAGAATGTGCTCCATATTTTTATTTTTGGAGATGTAAAGGCCAGAAAACTGTATATGATAGCGTGGAAAAAAACTTGCAAACCAAAGCAGTTGGGTGGTTTGGGCATTCCGGATCTTTTTAGTCTACAATTTGCTAACTGCTGCTCTCTGGTTTTCAGATTTTATAACTCTGATTCCTTGTTATGTAAGTTTTTAAATGTTAAATACGGCACTCCATGGACCCCGATTATGAGCAAAATGTCTCCTCTTTGGAGTGAAATGGGTAGGGTTGCCTTGCAAATTAATACTATCATTCGATTTCGTTTCAATTCGAATAGTATTATTTCTTTTCTTTGGGATCCTTGGCTTTCTGGGAAGTCTATTATGGCGGAATTTTCCAATACCAATTTAGATAACTTCATTCCTTTTCATGCCACGGTTTCTGAATTTTTGAGAGATGAAGGTTGGTTGTTGCCTTCAGCGGTTCCAGATTCTATTGCAACTTCCATAAAGCATTTTGGTCTTAATCATGGAACTAATGACACTTTATTTTGGAAAGATAGTGATAAGGCCTGTTTTTCCTCCTTTATCAAATTCTATCATAGAGAAGAGGCTAAGGTGGATTGGTATAATCTGGTGTGGCATAAGCATTATGCTGTCAAATACTCAATTTACTCGTGGTTAGCTCTTAACAATGCGCTTAAAACGGCGGAGGAACTTTTGAAAAGAACTATTGTGGTAACACCAACTTGTTCTTTATGTTTTGCTCATTTAGAAACTAATGGCCACTTATTCTTTGAATGTGATTATGCTTTCTCCGTTTTACAAAACCTGATACCTATGGTGGGAGAGTTTCTATTAAGGCAAAGACTCATTCAAGTCATAAATTTTTTGGGAGACAAAAAACATTTGATTAAAAACCAAAATGAGCTTCTGTTGCTCACGGTTTGCTGTGCCACTTATTTTATCTTGAGGGAAAAAAATGAAAGGAGGTTCAATTTTAATTTTAGAAGTTCTTCTTATCTTTGCTTGGTCATCAAAACTGCAGTTGAGGCAAAAATTTCAAACTGGAAGCATTCCGAAAATTTGAGAATTCCTTGGTCTGGTTAAGGAGTTTTTGTGCTGTGTTCAATTTTATTGGAGGTTATTTTGCAGCTAGATTTTTTTCGGCTAGGCTGTCTTGCTGGAGGGACGGAGTTTGGTTGATTCTTAACAGAATGGAATTTTGGTATCTGCTTTGATATGGTGGATTCTCTTTAGGCTTTTGAATATCGGTTTTGCTTATGTGAATGTTTAATTCGAAGGATTTCGTGCAAGGACGATGATGTAGCTGTAATCATCTCCTTGGAGGGCCTTCTCTTTTTGGGCAACCAGGAGATTTCATTTTCGTGGCTGCTGGTTCGATTTTATGATCATTTTGAGATTAGTAGTCTGAGTCCATAAGATGCTTATACATCTATTTTGCGGACTGTCTTTTTTTTTTTTCTTTTTGGATCTTTCATTTCATTGGGGGTATAGGTTTTTGGTTCTGCTTCAAATATTTGAGGTTGAACCTTTTTTGTTATACCTTACTTGTAACTTTTTTACATAGTAATATACGGGCTTTTGCCCTCAATTTCCAAAAAAAAAAAAAAAAAAAAATCATAGAGCGGACGGCTAGGGTTTCAATCAGAGAAAAACTCTAGAGTAGGCGGTATAGATGATTCATGAAAAATCCGAATTTGAATTAGATATTAAATTTGCTTGACATCGCAAGAAGGAAGAGGAGAAGCAAAAAAAATAAAAAAAGTTATAAGGATGTGCTAGCTAGAAAATGAATCATAAAATACTAACAAAGTAATCGATTTGAAAAAAAAAAAATATTTTTTTTTTAGTCAAAATGCAACAGCCCAGCCTCCAGGTTTGGTAACCGTGCCATACAGATCAGAAACCGCGTACAGTATTTGAATCTATCGCACGAGACGCAAAGCCAGCCAGAGGCCACAGGAGCCTCAAATTGGCTATGTGTGTCCCATTTATTTCCTCTTTCCAAATGTCTTCTTCGGTTATTCCCAAAAAATCCGAACCAACCCGGCCGTCTCGCACGGGCGGCAACACTGATATAGCGATGACACCGTCGCTAAGCTAAGCCGGGCATCTTTACCTCCCATCGCCATAACCAATTTAAACTCTGAGAATTCAGCCCAAGAAAATAACGCCCCCGGCGCCGATTGCATCCCAATACCTTTGTTTAACCCTTATTTTTTATGGTGTCAGTCAATGGTCGCCCTAGGTGCCGTGTGAGACCAGATATCCAACGAGACAATCGCCCCACCCCGCCGAGCTCCACCCCGCCACTCCTCGAGTCTACCTCTGTACAAGTAAGAATCATCACTCTCTCTCGCTCGGAGGAGTGGCGAGGGTTTGGTGATTAGACCGATTCGTTACATTTGTGCCAGGAGATGCAAGGGTCGGCGGCCGAGCAGAAGGACTTACCGGGATGGCCGCCGGCGGAGGCGCGGGGGCAGAGCCGGCGGCTGCCGGACTTTTTGCAGAGCGTAAATCTCAAATACGTCAAGCTAGGTTACCACTATCTAATCACGCATCTGCTTACGCTGCTCGTGATTCCGGTTATGGTGGTGATCCTTGTCGAGGCCTGCCGAACCGATCCCAACGATCTCTGGCAGTTGTGGATCCACCTCCAGTTCAATCTTGTGAGCATTCTCGTTTGCTCCGCCGTCCTAGTCTTTGGCACCACCGTCTACATTATGACGCGGCCGAGGACGGTCTATCTCGTCGATTACGCTTGCTACCGCCCACCCGACCACCTCCAGGTCCGCTACACGCAGTTCATGGAGCACTCTCGCCTCTGCGGTAACTTCAACGAGTCGGCCCTGGAGTTTCAGCGCAAGATCCTTGAGCGATCCGGCCTAGGTGAGGAGACCTATGTGCCCGATGCCATGCACTATCTTCCCCCGCGCCCATCCATGGCCGCCGCTCGCGACGAAGCCGAGCAGGTTATGTTTGGCTCCCTCGACAAGCTTTTCCGCAACACTGGTGTCAAGCCCAAGGATGTTGGAATCCTTGTCGTCAACTGCAGCCTCTTTAACCCTACCCCATCACTCTCTGCTATGATCGTTAATCGCTACAAGCTACGCGGCAATATCCTCAGCTTCAACCTCGGGGGCATGGGTTGCAGCGCTGGCGTCATCGCTATTGACCTTGCCCGCGACCTCCTCCAGGTCCACCGCAACACCTATGCCGTCGTCGTCAGCACCGAGAACATCACCCAAAACTGGTATTTTGGCAACCGAAAATCTATGCTCATCCCCAACTGTCTTTTCCGCGTCGGAGGCGCCGCCATCCTGCTCTCCAATCTCTCCGCCGACCGCCGCCGTGCCAAGTACCGTCTCATCCATGTCGTGCGCACCCATCGCGGCGCAGATGACAAGGCCTTCCGGTGCGTGTATCAGGAGCAAGATGACGATGGAAAAGTCGGGGTTTCTCTCTCCAAGGACCTCATGGCGATAGCTGGGGGTGCCCTTAAGACCAACATCACCACCCTTGGTCCTCTGGTTCTCCCCATCAGCGAGCAGCTGCTGTTTTTTGCCGCGCTAGTAGCCAAGAAGCTGTTCAACTCCAAGGTCAAGCCTTATATCCCTGATTTCAAACTTGCCTTTGAACACTTCTGCATCCACGCCGGAGGCCGGGCAGTTATCGATGAGCTAGAGAAGAATCTTCAGCTCCGGCCAATCCACGTTGAGGCATCGAGGATGACGCTTCACCGATTTGGGAACACTTCTTCCAGCTCTATCTGGTATGAGCTAGCCTATATTGAGGCCAAGGGAAGGATGCGGAGAGGCAACCGGGTTTGGCAAATTGCTTTTGGCAGCGGATTTAAGTGCAACAGTGCAGTTTGGCAGGCGCTCCGGAATGTGAAGCAGTCCCCGGGGGGACCTTGGCAGGATTGCATCGATAGGTACCCTGTTCAGATAATTGACTGGATTCCTGCTTCGCAGCACTAGCAATAGCAATAACACCACTCTCGCCATGTATGAAGCGTATTTTACCATTTTATTTTCATAAAAATATGCTTGGATTAGTCTTAAGATACGAGAAGGATAGTTGATCGACTTCATAATTATGTTTCCAAGCTTATTTCCTTTATTTTTCTATTATAGTACTAGCTTCCGTATCGTTATCCATCTCTTGTACTTTGTTGCTTATGTACTTGCAGGATCACCGAAATATTTAATGGTTATTGTTAATCTAACTTGATGAAATATTTCTGTCATCAAACCTTCGTTTACATCCGATAAGATGATTTAGCAAATTTACATTTTATTGCTGGCTTCCCGTCTATTTGACATATAGCACTGAAGATGTTTGACATATGAACTCAGATTAGATAGTATAGTTCACTTTTTCCCTATATCAACGAGGCCTGTTTGATCAGATTTTGAGGTTTTAAGGTTGTTGTCATCTTGGCGTGCTTATCTATAAGCCCATTTACTTATTTCTTGGGGAAACCATTTAAATTTCATTACATTTGTCTTGACAACTGAACTTGCTTCAGCTAGTATTTTTATAATGGATGCTTATAGGTGATCTCATATTGTATAGCTAGTATGTTTATAATGGATGCCAATATGTTTTTGTTTGTCGAATAATCATGACATGAATCTTTTAATAGATTTGGTTAATACTAGGGCGTTTCCTAGAAGTAATGTGGTGTATGGCCTGAATACTATAAGAATTGTGTAAGAGTCACTGTATCGGCGCCTGGATGCAATATGAAATAAGCAAGGGTTTCCACATCATGGATGTATGTGAGCAAAAAAGCTACTCTATAAAATTAGAATTGGCATGTGAACTTAGAATATAGGTTCTCTTACATGCAAATTAATAAAATTAATAGATATTATGATTCGTGGGAAGATAAATATTATATGCATTCATAAAACTAAATGAGTTTGGAGAGAATGCTAATGAGATTGATAGTTTACGATTTAAACTATAGTATTTAGGTAGAAGTAATACAAGAAATAGTAAAGATATAATTATTAAAAAGAGTCTAAAGTATAATGCTATAAAAATTATTAAAATTTGAGATAAAATTATAAAATTAAAAGTTATTGCTGATGTTAGGATTATTGATATTATAATTGTTTATATTACTCAAGTTGGTTTGCATATATATTCGAAATTAAAATTTTAAAATGATTTGAAAGAATTAATATAAATGATATCTCTTGAAGAAAGTTTTTTTTGAAGGAGATTTAAATGATATGTTGGTAGAGTAGTGAAAGATTTTAAATATGTTTAGAGCATCTAATAAATGTGGTAGGATCATATTAGATTTTGCTATAGCTTATGATTTTATAATTGTTAATTCTTTATTTAAGATAAGAGATGAGCATCTCACACTTGTAAGAGTGGATATAGAAAAATTTAAATTGATTATTTTCTTACAAGTAAAATAGATCGTTAAGATTGCAAACATTATAATATTTTTTTGTGAAAGTTTATGTACCAACATCTCTTATTAGTTTTGGACTTTAGGGTGAAGGTGTGGACTATCAAAAATAAAATAAAACATTATCTTAGAATTAGATGGTGGCTTTTAAAGATTACTTAAACATCATCAAGCCTTTATCTCACTATGTGGGGTCGGCTATATGAATCCTTTTTTTACATTGTGCCCTATTAAGAATCAAATTCTCATTTAAATCTAATAAAAAAAGATTATTTTTAATATTTTCTAATCAAAGTTTTTTTGATGTACCTCTGCCTTTTTTAACATAGGCCAGATCTAATACATCTACTCTCTTAATCGGGTCATCATAGGCCGGCGTTTTATGTGACCACTAATAAAAATATTTTTGAGAGTAAGATTCATGATTTTAAGATTTTGATTGAGCATATAGAAGTTAATGTTAGTGGAAAAAGTAGCTAGTAATATTAAAATTGTTGCAAAGGATGTGTTTGAAGTATCAAAATGAAAAGCTTATAATATTAAAAGTAATTAGTGGTGGAATTAAAATATATAAGGAAAGTTTGAAAAATAAAAAGTTTTGTTATAAAAATTGGTTTAGATGTAAAAGCTTAAAAAATTGTGAAAGATTTAAAGTGGCCCGTGAGGAGTCTATGAAAGCAATATATGATATAAAGAATTTAGCTTTTAATGATTTATATAATAAATTAGATAGTAAGTTGGGTGAAATATCCATGCATAAGTTAGCAAAGCAAAAATATAGGAGAAGTAAGAATTTACTTCAAAAAAGTATAGAGAGAATAAGGAGGATCTACATATGATATTTAGTGATTTAGAGAAAGCATGTGATAAAATTTCAAAAGCAGTGCTTTGAAGAGTTCTACAAAAGAAATGTGTTAACAATGCTTATATTCTTTTTTTGTTTTTTGTTTTTTTTTTTTAATTTATTTTTTGTTAATAATGCTTATATTCAAGTTATTAAGGATATGCATATTATAGCTGTTACTTGTATTCAAACATAAGGTGGTTTAACATGTATTTTTCTATTTTTGTTGGATTACATCAAGGTTCAGCTTTAAGCCCATATCTTTTTCCTTTGGTCATGGATGTTCTTATTAGACATTTGTAAGAGGAAGTTTCCTGGTGTATGCTTTTTGCTGATGTTATTGTTCTTGTTAATAAGACTAGCGAGAGAGTTAAATGAAAGCTTGAGTTGTGGAGGTCAATCTTAGAGTCTAAAAGTTTTCGTTGGAGTAGATTTAAAAAATAAATATATGGAGTGTATTTTTAATAGTTTAAATTTAATGGAGAGATTGTGACTTTGGGCGATAAATTCATGGATGTTCTTATTGTTACACCGCTGGGTAACGGGAGCCAAATGCAAGGCCTAGACCAGGAGAAAAGCTGGGCGGGAGCCAATAGAGCAGGGAAGGGGGCTCAACCTTCCTTGTGGGGCCCAACAAAGCTGTAATTCAATATGCAAGATGGAGAAATCAAGGGAGAGATATTTGTGAATATTTTCATTAGAATTGGGAGGGGATTATTTGTGGAAAGAGATCCAATTTGATTTCAAATCTGAGGAAATTATTTAGCGAAAGGGGGCTGATTTGGGAGGAAATTAGGGGATCTTATTTAGGGCTAACTGTGTTATTTTTAGATTATGCAATTTGTTTTTAGCTGTAGCTTTCTTTGTGAGTTTTCTAGCAATGTTTAGGGTTTGTGGAAGAGCCGATCTACCTCTTGAATAATAGTTCACTTGTATCTTTCTTTCTTGTTGAAGAGATAATCAAATCAGTCCCTATCATTGTGTTCCTGTAGTTTCTACTTGATTCATTTTGCTGTTTTTACTTTTAAGACCCATCAAATTGGTGTCAGAGCCAGGTTTTGGAGAGATGGCGACAAAAAGGTGGATGTGTTGGAAGTTAAATTGGAGCAGATCAAATTTGAGATGGAGGAAATGTTACCAACCATCAAAGGAAGGTTTACCACCATTGAAGGTTAATTTGGAGGAATGGAGGAGATGATGAAGAAGCTCATTGATATGCAATCTAAAACTCCACCAGTGTTTCTGGTTGCTGACCCCACCACGATGTGATCGGAATCCCCTTGGCCGAATTTAAGGGAAAAGAGATCGGATAAGAAGAGTTCGATGAGGAAAGTTTCTTTCATTATGAGCCTCCTTGTAGGGCTCTAGTAAGGGGCAAAATAGTGTTTTTGGATGGAGGGGTAGCAGGAAGGGAGTTTTGTGGTAGAAATGTTAGGGTGCCCAACTACTATGGGAGGTTTTTTGGGCAAGTGGAATGGATAATCTGAGAAGGAGAGGGATGAGCCGAGTTGAGCCATGTAAGACGACGGATGGAGGAAATGTAGGATTCACTCCCTTGAACTTGGGGGGAACCGTTGGCAGGAGAGGAAATTGGGGTGGAAATGCTAGGGTGAGGAATCTGAAGATGTCGGTATTCGAAGGGGAGGATGCCTATGGGTGGGTATATCGGGTAGAGAGGTATTTTGAGGTGAATGGGTTGATAGAGGAATAGAAGCTTACAACCTTAGGGTTATGTTTGGAAGGGAAAGCCCTTGCTTTGTTTCAGTGGAGGGAAGCTAGATATTCAATCTGTTCATGGTAGGAGTTTAAGGATTGTTTCTTGTAACATTTCGAGCCATTCAGGAAGGAGACATACACGAGCAATTCCTTGTCTTGACTTAGGAGGGTGGCGTCATGGAGTATAGGGAGAGATTTGAGTTGTTGTCGGGGAGGTACAAGCGAACCTTCGATAGTTGAGATCGAGGAGGTTAAAGGAGATGATGCAGTTAGCCCAGATAGCATAGGATTGGAGAAAGATGGAGAGGATTAATAAGAGAGGGGTTGCAGGAGGCTCTTACAAAAGTATTTCAACTTCACTAACACCAAGGACATAGATGTTGTCATTTCAGTGGGAGATGCCAATGGAGAAGAGTTGGAGGGTTCGCCTTGGGGCCAACTTCAAGCGCCTCATGGAGGCCGAGGTGTAGGACAAGAGAGCGAAGGGACTATGTTTCCGTTGAGATGAAAAATATACACCGAACCATCGCTGCAAAGACCGCATACTCCAGGTCCTTATAATTTGTGTTGAGGAGGAGACCGTCAGCGAGGATTCGATGGAGGAAGTAGAAGTGGGTGGGAAACACTTACACCTGGATGTGGAGAAACTATCCCTCAATTCAATAGTGAGATTTACTTCAAGTCATACCATGAAGCTAGGGGGTAGATCAGGGAGCAGCCACTGGAGGCCTTCGTGGATAGTGGGGCTAATCATAACTTCGTATACATTTAGGTCGTGGACCAGTTGGGATTAAAGTTGTTAGATATAGGGAGCTTTGGAGTTATGATGGAAACATGAAAGGTGGAGAGGAGTGTGTGCTAAGAAAGTTGCGTCTCGTCCTCCTCGCGCCTTCGTTTTTTTTGCTTTTGAGGGGAGTTTTAATGAATTAAGTTCATGGTTAAATTTTTAGAAGGCAGATTGGGATTGTAGATAAGGTAATACCCAGATATTTTGCCCTCATTTTGCGAGGATTATATGATATGAGTTCTATTTTCCTATAGGCGCAAGCCCCTATCGTTAATTAACCCTCTTGATAATGAGAGAGAACTTTCGATTAAGTCTGGTCGTCAAACGAATACATCTCCCGGTAACGAGAGAGAACTTTCAATTAAGATTGGTTGTCAAATGAATACATCGTATTTGTAGATACGTCATATCCAATATATAATAGCAGCATTAATTTGGTATTTGAATGTTTGATATTTAAAATTGAAAATTTCACTATCTTGCACTTAAAGTGGATTGTGGGGGAATGATGATGAGCCTGATAAAGTTCCCATTATTCTGTCATCCCCGGCTATCGTGGTCCCTGGTCTACTTAGTCAGAGGAGGTAGTCGACCCAACCTGACAGAATGATTCTTTGTTAGCAGCCATGGGTTGCATCGTCCAAGGGTTCTTTGTAGATTTAGGGTGGATGTTTGTTTAAGGAAATAAATTTGAATCCACTTTAGCTGACAGAGGGCTTTGTGTCATATCAATCATATCTTATTGATTAATATTTCAAGAATTTGATGCAATTGGGAGAATACGAGTGCTGATTATGACCGTAATATAATGGTGCCATTTTACGGCGAACCAACCAGTTCAGAGGGTTCCGGTTATAACCGTTTACATATGTGCCATTTAGCGGTGAAACCCATGCTATTGTGCCATTTGATGGCGAAATCAACGATTAGATGACACGTGCCACGTCCTTATTGACAATAGATATGTTAAGAGTGAATCTTAGTGATATTCCTGACTAGATATTAGCTCTTAGCGATCTAAAGTTATTTTTAGATTTATTCACCCCGGCAAACTATTGCAGAGGGTGGATGGGAGAGTCAACGGGAAGAAGCTGCCAGAGTTTCGTGCATGAGAAAGAACAAAGAGGTCGAGGTAGGGAGAAGCGCCAAGCGTGTGTGAGTTGTGGAAGAATCGAAAACTCTTGCCTTCACTTTTGGTTTAACAACGATGTTGTCATGCGAAGGTAGTGGAACCTATCATTTGCGCACGACGTCAGACGTCTGGAGGAGGCTACGCTACGTTTAGGTAGCTCAGTATCCGACGATCGTTAGATAGCCAAATTCATGTAGAGTATGTCGTGGTGTCGAATTAGTATGTTGGATTTAATGTTTTTTTTTGTTTTTTCATTTACAGGTCAAAAAATCCCTCCTCAACAAATGTGTATGCATCTAAAACAAATCACATTTTTTGCATGCTAATTGACCTTGTGGATCTCCAAATATTTGTTTTGGATGTCACACTGAGGGTTTTCATTTAGCAGATTTCTAAAAGCTTCTTTGGATATCATGCTAGTTTTCTTTCTCTATAGATCTTTAGATGTGCTTATTGTCAGTAATATAATTAACGTGTTGGCCTCAGTCAAGTATATGCCCATATGATAGTGATAAAGCACATCATACTTTTTTTTATTATTTATTTATTATTATTATTATTATTATTATTATTTATAAAGCACATCATACTTAGGTCCTTAGAGCATCACTTTATAAACTTACAGTTATAGATAGCACTACCACTCCTTTGTTTTCTTTTGATACCCTTGTCACTTTAATTTCTTTCATATTTATAACTACTCAATATTTTTCTCTGCCGCCATCATGCGTAGATGTAATATTTTTGCTGTATAATCGCCGGTGTTGTTCAGTATTTGCCTTTGCAAATTAATCAACTGGCAGAACTTTGTTGCCTTAGGTATTGATTGTTTCTTGGCAATATTTTAAATATTTATTTTGAAATTTCGGTACGTGCCACGATGTTGACCCATATAAATATTTAAAATGCCCCCAGTCTTTAGGAACATTTGTAAGTGCCAATCAAAATACTATTTTCTCAATTTTAGTTTGAGTCCTGAAATTTTAGTTTCTTCAGCCCTATGCTTTGTGCAACATACTAGGTGAAATACAAGATGATCAAGAAATAGCTCTTATTCTTCCACCTTGAAGACAAGGTGCGTCTTTATGTGGAATATTGTTACCCCGTTGGATAGTGAGAGCTAGGCATATGGCCCAGAGCACCCAAAACCAATAGGAACGCTAGGTGGGAGCCAACAGAGCAGGGAAGGGGGGCGGCCCCCTTGTGGGGCTTAGGAAACCTGTAATTTAATATGTAATAATAAGAAATTAAGGGAGAGATATTTAGGAAAGTTTTAATTAAAATTGGAAGAGAATTATTTGGAGAAAGAGATCTAATTTGAATTCAAATTTGAGAGAGAATCATTTAGAGAAAGGAGGTTTATTTGGGATGGAATTAGGGGAGCCTATTTAGGATAGTTATGTTGCTATTTTTCAGATTATGCAATTTGTATTTGACGTTTGTTTACTTTGTGAGTTTCTTAGCGGCGCCTAGGGTTTATGGGAGAGTCGATCTACTTCTTGAATAGTAGATCATTATTATCATTCTTTCTTGTTGAAGAGAATAAAAATTGGCTCCTTTCTTTGTATTCCTGCATTTTCTACTTGATTCATTTTGTTGTTTTTACTTCAAAGATGCATCAGTCTACCTTAGAGTCTAAATGTTTTTTGTTTTAGCAGATCTAAAATTGAATACATGTAGTGTATTTTTAGTAGTGATATATCTAATGATGATATTGTGACTTTGGGTGATCAAGTCATTAATATGAGTACACGTTTTAGATATCTCCGGTCTATTGTTAGAAGTGATGGTGAAATAAATGGGAATATTCTTATTCAAGTTGGATGGTTGAAGTGGAGGAATGCATTGAGCCTATTGTGTGATAGAAAAAAACCTCTCAAACTTAAGGAAAAATTCTATAAGATGATAGAATGTTGATCATTATAAGAGAAATATAAAATATAGTTAAGTGTTTTAGAGATGTTGATGATCAGGTGAATGAGTGGCTTCACTCTTAGAGACAGAATGTAAAACGACTATATACATGAAATTGGAGTAGCTCCAATGATATATAAGATTAGAGAGAGTTTCCTTAGATGGTTTGTACACATAAAATGTCAGCCTTTTGATGACTTGATTAGGAGAGTAGATGCATTAGATTTGACCTATGTGAAGAAAGACAGAGGTAGAGCTACACAGATTTTGTTAGAAAATATTAGAAATGTTATTTTTTGATTAGATTTAAATAAGAATTTGACTCTTTGTAGAACATAATGAAGAAAAAAAGATTCATTTTTCTGACCTTGTTGAGATTGTTGCAACTTAGTTTTTCGATTGTTGAGATTATTGCAACATGTGTGTTTTTGATGATTTCAAATATTATTGTTTTAATTACAGTTTCTCCCTCTATTTAAAATTGCGCAATCAGAGGCGCGAGGCGTGCCTCTGCGCAATTCAAGGCAAAGACGCCTTATTGCCTACACAATTCTGGTTCCTCATGAGGCGTACGCCTCTTCCACTGTGAGGCGCGCCTCAAAGCGGAATTGCGCAATTCCTTGTGAGGCGTACGCCTCAAATTACCAGGACCCACTCACTTAAACTTAAGTGAAATAAGCTTCTTCCTCCCCTTTTATACAGCTTACCCGAACCAAGCAAGCAAAAACCCCGCACGTCTGCTCGGCCTCCCCGCCGCCTCTCTCGCCGGCACCGCCTCACTCCGATGAACTTGAAGTGTCCGACCGCTCTCTAGGAGAAGTCCACAAATGATTTTAGGTATTTTCTTTAGTTTTACAAAAGATTTTTTGGTTTGAAAGAAAATCTAGGATTTTAATTTTTTTGAGATTTTTAATTTTATTTTGCATTTGTGCTTTAGGAAATATGGTTAGGGGTAAGGAAAAATTTAATGCATCATTGAGGCATGATCCTTCTTGAAAGTACAATGTAGAAGTTGATGTAAGAGGCGGCGAGAAGACGTATGTTAATTTAAAATGCAATTTTTGTGATAAAATGGTGAAGGGAGGAGTAACTCGCATAAAGAAACACTTATCCGGCTCACATAAGATTGTAGCAGCTTGTGTGAATGTTTCGGATAACGTGAAGGAGAAAATTACAGCTTATATGAAAAAGAGTATGACAGCCAAACATTTATAACAGGAGCAATTTGATGAAAGGGTCGAACATGGTGCTTACTTTGGTAGCGAGAGTGGAAAGGGCTCTTCCAGGAGAGGATAGAGGACAAGCACAGATGATGCATGCGGCTGGTACCAGAGAGGTCGATGACAGGTTTGCATGGATATTGGTAGATTTTTTTTTTTTGTGAATGTCATACCATTTAATGTTGCGACATCGCCAGCTTACTTCAATATGCTGCGGTCTGTAGGGTTGTATGGGAGAGGGTTGAAGGCATCTTCCATGTACGAGTTGTGAACATGGATTTTAAAGGAGCTGCAGAACACAGAGCATAGCATTGATGAGATTAAACGGATATGGATTGAGACTGGTGTTACCATTATGTCAGATGAGTGGTCTAACATGAAGAGCAGGAGCTTGATTAATATTCTTGTCAACAATCCCTACGACACTGTATTTTTACGATCAGTTGAAGCTTCAGAAGAGGTTAAAAATGCTGAATTCATTTTCAATTTACTAGATGAGGTTGTTGAGGAGATTGGGGAGCAATTGGTGATTCCACTCTTGAGTTACAGAGTTTTGCTAAATTCATTTTCAATTTTCATTTTTTTAAATGCATAACACTTTAATACATTCTAATTATCATCTTTCTTCCTGAAAATAGTTGAATGGTGGATCCAATTTGGTGATTCTATCCCTGAGTTACAGAGTTTTGATGTTAGAGTTTTCGGCCTCACTTGTTATTCTTCTGGGTATGAGCGAAACTTGAGTATATATAGTTAAGTGCAAACAAAGAGAAGAAATCGGCTTTCAACACTCAGAATGAACTCCGTTGTGTATATTATGCACAATAAGAGGTTGAGAGAAAAGAGGTTGAGAAATAAGGGGTTGAAGGATGATGAGGACCCTTTGGTGTGTGATGATGTGGTATCTGATAATGAGTGGTTCATAGATAATGAGACAGATTTGTCATTATCAGACTTGCAACTAGAGGATCTAAGTGTGGATGTATTGAGGGACGAAGCAGATCAAGTGGGCACATCCATTAGTACCACACCACACACATCCACTAGCTTTGCAGCACAACATCCAAATAAAGGTATTCCACAACTTCTTATATGCTATTACATTATATTTATATCAAGTGTGCTAGTAACATGACAAAGCTTGCATTCTTATTGAATAGGGAAGAGAAAAGTGAGTCACATTGAAGATGCTGAAGATATGACATTCATAGATACACTTGGAGAATAATATTTCCTGGAAGAATCATTTAGTGATGGGACTTGATTGGATTATATATGCCCATTCTTATTTGTACTTTGGGAGTTTTGATAGACTATAATTTTGTGGTTTTGTATTTTGGAACATGATTTTATTGCATCTCTTTTTTAAATTTCCACTAATTCCACTTATCATTTAGATGTTTTTATTGTATGATGGAATTTTGTTATTATTTATCTGTTAAAATCCTTAAATTCTCATTTACGCAATTCTGCGTCCGTGAGGCTTACGCCTCGAGGCTTATGCCTCGCCTCACGTACGAAAAACACCTCGAGGCTTATTTACGCAATTTAAAACCTTGGTTTCTCCTAAAATATTTTGGATATATGTTTTTGTTGTTTGTGTGTACTAACATTTCAGAAAAATCATACTCCAGATTATTAAAGACTTCAAATAAGATAGATTAGGATTCATTATAATTGAAATTTGTATTTTTATTCATTTATTGAGTCTGAGAGAGTGTTATTGTAATTGAGTAACTGTGAACACACACTAGAGGAGTGATTAAAATTTATAGTTTTTTAAAAGTAATCGTACTGTATGAATTAATTTCGTACGGGATAATTTGTTTAATTATTTTCTCCCATGAGCAGTTAAACGAACTGAAGAAAGAAAATTTTTCTAAGTACTGATTGTACTGTACGAAGGGTTCTTCATACAGACGACGTCCATAGTACAAAAAGAATGGGTCACTTTTTGTCCCGACGAATTCAAAATTTTTTTAACTGATCGTACTGTACGAAACCTAATTTGGACAGACGACATTCAGAGTACGAATTGGATGGGTCCCTTTTCATCCCGACGAATCCCAAATTTTTTCGAACTTATCGTACTGTACGATCTCCTGTTCGTACAGACGATGTCCAGAGTATGAAAATGTGGGGAACCTTTTCATTTCGACGAATGCCAAATTTTTCTGAACGATTTGTACTGTACGATGTCTTATTCGTACAGACAACATCCATAGTACGAAAATGTGGGGAACCTTTTCATCTTGACAAATCAAAAAAATTTTCTTAACAGTTTGTACAATACGAACATGGTTCATACCGGACGATTATCGTGTATGAAAATATTTCGTACAGGTTCATACGTAACAATTTTTGAATTGTTCGTACGTACGAAAATGATCGTACTATATGATCATGCATGCTCAAAATGATAATTTTCAATTTTTTGAATGGTTTTTCATGTCTTTCATATGTTCATCTAAACTGACTTTGAAAGAGTTGTTCTTCATGATTTCTTTGAGAGCAAGTGTGAGAGTGTTTGAGAGAGAGTTATTGTAAGTGAAGTGTGAAAGATTCACAAGGTTATTCAATGGTAAGAATCTCTTTTGTTTTTTAGTTGCTACTCTTCATTTCTTCTTTCTAGTTGCTCGAGAGAGGATCTTCGAAGAAGATGACGGTACTCTGTCGACACTTGGAGGGTGTGAACAAACGACGATACTCTACCAACATTTGGAGGGTGTGAAAGGACAACGGTACTCTTCCGCATCGGGGATAGGTGGAAAAGTGGAAAATTGTAAAGGCTTTTCCGCCTTGGAAAAGTGGAAAATTGTAAAGGCTTTTCCGCCTTGCTGTGGGGGCTAAATGAGAGTCACTTTTGGTAATAGTGCAATACCTGAAGAGGAAGTCTTCAGGAAGTGGACGTAGCTCTTGTTGGACCGAACCACTATAAATCTTTATGTTCTTTTTATTTCTGCATTTTAATTTTCAGCATTTAATCTGTGGTTGAAAAGCTTATTTCAAAAAGATAATCAAATTTGGAAAATTAGTAAATCGGTTTTCTATTAAAAATCCTAGAGAATTTTTAAATTTTCAATTCACCACCCTCTTGGTTAGCCGTTGGACAATTGGTTTAACAACCTATATAAATTTAACAGACCTGATATAATAGGATAAAAACTTGATGTTATTGTTAATGTAAGGAAGTTTGTAGGCTTGTGATAGGATCTTGTGATCCAGGAGGATCCCACTAACAACAAATTTTTCTAATTTTTAGAATACTAAAAATTGATTTAGAAGCTTTTATATGATCCTTAAATTTTGTAAAAGATTCTTAGGAGTTCTTAGATGAGATTGATCAAGTTCAACCTCTAAAATTTGTCCAAAGAGGGGTTGATCACTACCATGAATATGCCAAAAAGAAGATATGGGTTGTCGAGCTTAGTATTAGAATAGCAACCAACTTCATTGACAACACAAGAACGAGTTACCTAAAGAAGGGATATATGGAGTTTTTACATGTTTTGCTTGTTTTTTAGATATTTATTTGTTGTGTATTTTTATTTGTATTTCTTTTTTTCTAACAGTAGTAGGGGTGTAAATGAGTCGAGTCGAGTCGAGTAGTGGTCTTATCGAGCTTGTGTTGTCAGTCAGAAGGTGGACTCGAACTCGAGCTTGAGTCGACCTCGAACTTGACTCATCCCACTTGTAAATGAGCTTGAGCTGGCTCGCGAACCTCTGGCGAACCTCCGTCTAGTTTGCTGCGCAAACTTGTGAAACTCTGCTTCGTCCTCTCATCGCTGCCTTGCAGTTGCACATGGTTTGCTGTCTCGCAGTCGCGCGGTCCACTGCTTAGCAGTCATGTGTGGTCTGTAGCGTCTCGAGCCCCTGGCCGTTATGTTGTTGTTCGCCTCAAGCGTAACATTTGAGCTGGAGTTTTAAGTTGAGCGGGACTGCGGGAGTTTAGTTTTCAACGTCAGCTTAACTTGAGTGGGAGTTTAGTTTTTTTTATATTAATAGTGATTTGAGCTGACTTGCGAGGCGAACATCATCAAGCTCGAACTCGAGCTCATTTAATAAACGAGTTCGAAGTTGAGCTCGAGCTCAAGCTCGTGGGTCGATAAGCTCGGCTCGCAAGCTTGTTATTGAGTGGAGCTCGAGACGCCTCGACTTACTTACACCCCTAAATAGTAGTTAGCTAATTTTATGGAATTAGTTTCCTATCTTTATTATATTTTAAGGATATGTTTGTTTTTGTTTGCTTTGTCAAAGCTATTAATCGACATCAAAGTTTTTCTGGCTATTAGGGCTTTGGTGCTTTTGCTTTACATAAAATAAGTAAAAAATAGATATCTAAATTTATCATAAAGCATTTCAACTGCTTTTCGAGAAGCGGAACTTGCAAAAACCTTAAGCAAATAGACTTTTAAATTTTGAATGTAAAATTTTAGAGGTTAACCTTTGAGTCTAAAGGTTTTTGTTTGAGTAGATCTAAAATCGAATATATGGAGTGTAATCTTAGTAGTAAAAGATCTAGTGGGAGGATTATGACTTTGGGTGATCAAGTCATTAATAAGAGTTCATGTTCTATATATCTTTGGTCTATTGTTCAGAATGATGGTAAAATAGATGGGGATATTATTAGTAGAAATTAAATTTAAATGGTTGAAGTGAAGGATTGCACCTGACTTGTTGAGTGATAGAAAAGTCGCCCTCAAACTTATGGGAAAATTCAGTAAGATGGTCTTGAGATCTGTGATGCTTTATGGTGTATAATGTTGGCCATTAAAAGAGAGCATAAGTGATGTAGAGATGAGGATGCTCAGGTGGGTGAGTGGCTTTACTCTTAGAGACAAGATACAAAATGAGCATATATGTGAAAAGCTTGGAGTAGCTCTAGTGGAAGTAGCGAGAGTCACCTTAGATGGTTTGGTCACATAAAACAGATTCCTTCTGATGACCCGAATAGGAGAGTAAATGTATTAGATTTGACTTATGTTAAGAAAGACAGCGGTAGACCTGAAAAACTTCATTAGAAGATATTAGAAATGATATTTCTTTATTAGATTTAAATTGGAATTTGACTCTTAACATGCCATAATGGAGAAAAATGATTGAGGTAGCTGACCCCACAGTGGGATAAACGCTTGATGTTGTTGTTGCTCTAAATTTTTCTTTGAATCTTGATTAATAGAAATCAAATGTAATTATTGAGGACAAGCGTGAATTGAATGAAGTTTAGTTTTTTTAATCCCAATGCCTCTCCCTCCTTCCTTTATGAGCTCAACCCTAAGGAACTTGATGCTTCGACCTCTCCTTGTTTTCTATCCACAAAAGTCAGCCATAACTAAAAACGATGTTTCCTACACTTATAGCACTTGGTGGACAAAGACCCAAGAGGAGAATTAATTAAGGCTACCTCCAAGTATTTCTTCTTTAAGTTTTGTCCAACTGCAGGTTATCTCACCACTATTAGCAGAATTTCAAGGGAAATAAAAAAGATAAAATGAAAAAAATAAGCAAATTGCAAGGAAGAGTTAGAGAAAATCTTGTCTAAAGAAAGGCGATGGAGGAGGTTTCCATGAAGTCTAGCTTCCTTATCATGCTATCATGGTACATTCCTAGTCTATAAAGCATTCTCTTAACTGGGTTTTCTCTCTATACTAATCTCTATTTTTTGCGTTTCATGCATTGGACCTCAATCAATTTGTGCACTATTATTTCTTATAAAAAAAAAACATATAGTGGTTGTCGACAAATGAATTTCATGCAACAACAATAGGTTTAGTGACATTAGCTAAACAGTAATGCCGACAAAAAACGAGGAGTAAAATAGCATTCAGTAGAGAACATACCTGTTAACGGCGAATGACGCACCATGGCGCAAAGGTTCATTTGGAGCCATGGCGCATAGCGCACGGCGCGGCGCACGCTATTTTGAACATGGCGCAAGCTATATAAAAATTATAAAATAATAAGCATGAATATGAAATATTATTAAAAATGAAAGACAAGCTATCATAATAATAAAAGACAACCATAACATATATAAGTTCAACTAAGTAACATTCAAATATCTCATAATTCAAATACTACAATCTTTTTTTTAAAATATCAAATAAGAATTTAATCTACTCTTCTTGGGAATCATCATCATCAGCAAATGTTAAAAAAGCTTCATTATCTTCTTTAACATTGTCTCCTACTTCATAATCCTCTTCATCACCCTCGGTACCGCTACTTCATAATCCTATAAGAACTGAATCTGACATTTTATGATCACCTAAAAGCAAACAAATTTAGATAAGAGAAATATGATATTGTCCAAGAAACATAATATGGGGGCTGCCAGGGGTCCAAGGGGGCGCAGCCCCCTGGCGGGGTTCGACCTGCAGGGGTTTCCGGGGGCAGCGCCCCCCGGAACAAAATTTATTTGTAAGAGAAATTTTGAAGTTCGTTTGTATGGAAATTAGGGAGCGGTACCGAGCGTGTACCTAATTGTACCGAGCTGTACCGAGCGGTACACAGCATGTAACTAGCGGTACCGAGCGGTATAAAAAATATTCATAAGTATACCAAAATTTAAAAACAATTTGGCGCATTATTTTGCGCCGTGCGCAATGCGCCATGGCTCACATGTGGCGCAAATAGCGCGCGCTATTTTAAACACATGCGCCTCGCCATGAACATGGCGCCGTAGGTGCGCCGCGCCGCGCCGTGCGCCATGGCGCGCGCTATTTTGCGCCATTGACAGCTATGATAGAGAAGGAAGGTGAAAGCAGAGGAGCACTAGCTATAAAGGAACAATGACAAAGGCCTTGCAATGTTTCATTTGATCTTAATGATGTGGTATGAGAATCACCATCATTGGCAATATCCACCAAGAAATCAAAATGTTTAAACTTCAGCAAACATAATCCTTTTGATCTTTATTCAATCTGATTGATCACCTATTAATAGATTATATCCTAGTTCCTATCCTTTTTATATTGCTCATTGAATTAAAATTTATTCTGTTTTTAACTTCAGTGCATCTTAATTTCTTCTCCCTTAGTTATGTTATAATCATCAGAGGTTTGATCTTTGATAGCTGTCTCTTTGCTTTCGTCAATTTTGACAGCAAGGGTGATTAACATATCTAGATCTTGCGTCATATCAACCTCATTTTATTGTTATTTTTGTATTTGTGGTCAATAATAATTGCATATTTATCATTTACTTGTAAGCAATTTAGTGAAGCATTAGTGTTATTGTCACAGTTTCTCCATTACATTTACTTTTGCATTATTCCCACAAAAGCTTGCACTCATCCTATAGTAGTTTATTTTTTTTGCATCAGGTGCCATCTCATTGGATGATTTGCGTTAGATGAAGTAATCAACCATCCTAGTTTGCTCACAGGACTCGTAAATATAAATGGAAAGAAAATAAATAATACGTCCAAGAGACAAATGGAGAAAAGAGCTCATTGTAGGAGCAAATGATTTCAAAAAAGTTTTTCAATAATTCATCTTGAAAGGATTAGTAAATATAAATTGAGTGTGGACTTAAATGCGAAATGATAATTCTAAAATTCAATGGGTAACTAAGAGAGAGGTGAGAGAATATTTGTTAGCAAGAATCAAGAAAATTAACTAGTTCTTTTTTTTTAAAGGATGGCTAATTACTTTAAAATGTTGGAAGTTTAGGAGAAGAATTCTTAAATTTGTGCATTGTGGATAGATGTGTATATGATCCTATTTTTCTACAAATAGGAGACCTGTAAGATGTAAAATTTCAAGTTGTAATCGGATAAGTAGGAACCCTTTTAGGATTTGCCGGTTTAGTTGCAGCCCATCAGCGGCTGCACCACATCCCTTGGCTTTTGGCTTTCACTTCTTTTGCCAGTCCCTGTTGTCATATACCTGCAACCTCCAGCTAGACCACCTGCTATTTGCCTTTGCAAAATCCGAAAAACAATACCAAAATTGCTGTTTTCCATCATCCAAGCATTGAAATCAAGTTCGCTTCTTGTATTTTTGGAAGAAAACACTAAGGAATCCTAATTCCCTTAACTATTTCATTTAAAACTTGATTTTTTTACCCTAGAAGAGTTCCCAATGTTCCAAAAACTATAATTCCGTATCATAAATTATTACTAACGCCTAAATTTAAAGCAAAATGTAACATTGGTCAATTTTCAACTTGTCTTGAATTTTAAATGTTTAAAGTAGGGTGGCTTTTATTTGTTGGATTTGAGAGGCTTGTGCAGTAGGTGGATCTGTGGGCTGTTAGGCATTGCTGGATGTGGAGGTTTCAATCAACATATGAATTTTGCTAAACATTTTATCAGAAGGACGCTGCAGAGTATCCTTGCAGGATGTGTTATAGAAAGTAGATGATTATTAAGTCTAGGATGGCACGTATAGCAGTTACATGGCCTTAATTATTGATGGTACATTGGCATCACATGCCATTGTTTCCTGTCTTGACATCCTCTTCATTCCGTGCTTGTGATTTTTCACCTGAGATGCACTGAGCGCAAATAAGCGAGATGAGGAGTGCTGCAAGAGTCATACGAGTGATACATTTTATTGGGCAGCAGGTTTTTAGGTAAAATCTAAACATGAATGGTGAATCTAGCAGAAATAAGCTGCAATAAAGCCAGCTACTTGTTGATTTCAGCATCCTTACAGAGCAGGCATATATTCTGATTTCAGTTGTTTAGAGGCTGTGGACAGCAAAACGGTATATTGTGCCTCAATTCAGGAAGTTCTGCAAGAGGATTCAGCATTCCCGCAGCAGGGCCTCGGGCTTGGAGGTTTTGTGGAAGCTAAATAACGGATCATGCATCTATTGAACAGGTTAGAAAGGGGGCTTTAAACTTTACAATGACCAATGGTGTTCGAACTCATGATTATTTCGTCATATTGTCACCTTTCTGCATGTTTATCTTGTTGATGCAGACTGTAGCCGTTCCAACAACCCTGATTTTTTGGTTGCTTACTACCTCTATCCATGGCTCTTGATCCTCTGATCGCTTATTGTTTCCAACCACAACTTCTGATGATTTGACTGCTTACCGTTGCCAGGACTCCTGATCTTTAGCTGCTTAATCCTGGTAACCATGGGATCCACCGTTCTTCTATTATGCTGTGGATTTATAGGCTGCAGCTGTTTCTGCCTCATACTGCACTGTAGCATGGAGAGATTATTAATAATTCTGCGTTTTTGCTACAATTAAAGTATTGGAGTTTTTTTTTTTTGTAATTTAAATAAAAGTTTGAGGCA
The DNA here is from genome assembly GCA_016618105.1 of Dendrobium huoshanense. Lineage (NCBI taxonomy): Eukaryota > Viridiplantae > Streptophyta > Magnoliopsida > Asparagales > Orchidaceae > Dendrobium > Dendrobium huoshanense. Next base: position 57,434,408 of record CM028351.1, read on the forward strand.
TATCTAGAATTCATTGGATGCTAAATAAAATTTCTAGTTGGATGTCTAATTCTTTCTTCTTGGGGTTTTGCTTTATTGGTTGTAAGTGAGAGTATCACAAGTGAATTTTATTGCAATCTGGATTTATGTTGATTGCATGAATTTTGATCATGTGCGACTTCCTTGATACTTAATTTATTATTCATTTTTGGCAGAAACCCATATAATTTGGATAAGTGTTCAAAATTTTGTTCTATTTTTTCCTTACTCTTGATCTTATTTATTTTGACTTAACCGTTTTACGTGATATTCTCATAAAGTAAAAGAAACAGCCGAAATGATTCATCTTTGAAAGTTTAGATGCTACTTTGTTTGTCATGCCAAGTCCTATTTTTTTTATCAACTTTTAGTAATGGAATGCTTCTTTTTAAGCTTTGCCATGCATGCGTCCTTTGGATCTGTACTATTGCTTGGAACTATTGAAATCATCCTTTTCCATTTGGCTCTGGTGGCATCTCCAAAGCTATATATCGTTGTTTTTTGACAAAATAAATTATCATCATTTGGAATGGCTCTAATAAACAAAATTTTATCACAAGACTGACAAGGGGAGCAATGAAAATTGATTAACTTTTCCATGTTATATATTGTGAAGTTATGCTTGTGACCTTAAAAACCTACACTTGTTTCTTTCATGTTGATATATTCAAGGTTCACCAAACAATTCAGTGCCCATCACTTCGCCACTCTTAAACCTCTAGCTTCTTGCCAACTGGCTTGTTTATTCTAGGCCATGCCCTAGGTATAATGTTCTTTTTTTTTTTTACGAACCGAGGTCGAACAGGATGATATAATAAATAATAATATTATTAAAAATTAATAAAATTAATATAATAATTGTTGCGGGTTAGAATATATGTGGTGATAGAGTTTGAATACTACGTCTTAGCGTTGCACGGATATCTAGCTCACACATAAAAAACACAAGTTTTTTACGTGGAAAATCTTGAAAAAATGAAAAACCACGAGGCTTGGCCCAGTTGAAAATGATTCCACTAGAACTTGAGTTGGTTATAATGGGTTGACTCGCATCCAAGGGCAATCAGATTACAAGTAATAATTGTATGACAGAAGTCCGGGAGTCGGGTGATAGATCGGCAGAACTTCGGGTTTCAGGTAATAGTCTGATGAAGGTGAGGGTCTCAGGTGGTGGTCCGGTGTGAGAGCCTCAGGTGGTGGTTCGACAAAGGTGAGGGCCTCAGGTGGTTATCCGGCGAAGCTCTAGCGGTGGTCCGATGAAATTCTGGCGTGCCCTTTTGAACTTCAATAAAACTGTCCCGGGTGGTTTTCCAAAATCACTCGAGTGCGGTTTTAAAAACTGCCTAAGGTCGTAACTTAAAAAAAAAAAAACCTCTACCATTCTTTAAAAAAAAAGAAATTCAAAACCGTGCGCCCTTTGTGCGCGCGCGCAGCACGCTTGCCGGCGCCGCTGGCAGCAGGCGGCGGCCGGTCGGCCGGTTCCGCCGCCTACGCATGTCTGGGCCCAATTTTTGGCCCAGACGGTCCAAATTCGACATTTTTTGGGTCCCCAGACACGTTTTTTGACGTTCCGTACTCAATTTTGACACTTTCGGAGTTCAACGGAGCCTCTATGATCAAATTTGAGCAAGATTATAATTTTTGGAACATAATTTTTTGCGATTCGACTAGTGTAAAATGTTAGAACAAGTATTTTTGGACTTTTGGATCTTCAATGTCTAAAAATAGGGGGACAACTGATATGTCATCAATAAATTATCTTGATTGGGCATGAATCTCAAGGCAAAATCATCCTGAAAACTTCAAAAATTAAATTCGGGATCACCTGAACTCCGATTTCAGCAAAATTATAGTCAAATTGAGCGTATCGGAAATACGAACCCAACGACACCAAATTCGACTCAATCCGAGCCCAAATGAGTCCAAATTAAGGACCCAAAGAACAGTTGGAAGCTTCGTACAACTATTTGAGTTAACAAACAGTTTCCAAATATGACGAGCTTATAGTCGAATCGAGCGGCTCGACGAGACGAACCCAGCAAGCCCAATATCACTGAATTCTGAAATCATTAAGGCAACTAAATGTATGATGAACGGTCCATGATCAAGGGATTTAATATTGGCCGTCCATCCAATCACTCCTCATTACCATTGATCTATCAACTATTTACGGGCCATGCCACTCCAGAAATTTATAAATAGACCTCTCATTTCTTTTGAAAAGGGAGCCAAGTAAGAAAAAGAAGAAGAGAAGGCAGAAGCTCCTCCTCGACCAGCGCTGGAGTTTCGCTGGACCACCGCAAGAATTTCGCCGGACCACCGTCGGAGCTTCGCCGGACCACCACCTGAGGCCTTCACCTTCTCCGAACCACCACCAAGGCCCTCACCTTCATCGGACCACCACCTGAGGCCCTCGCCTTCGCCGGACCACCACCTGAGGCCCTCGCCTTCGTTGGACCACCACCTGAGGCCCTCTCCTTAGCCAGATCATCACCTCAGGCCTGGAGTTCTGGCAGACCATTACCTAAAGCCCGAAGTTCTGCCGGTCTATCACTTGACTCCCGGACTTCTATCGTACAATTATTACTTGTAATCTGATCGCCCTTGGAGGCGAGTCAGCCAATTGTAACAAACTTAAGTTTTAGTGGAATCATTTTCAACTGTGTCAGGCCTCGTGATTTTTCCCTCTTTTCAGGGTTTTCCACGTAAATTTTTTTTGTTTTCTATGTGTGAGCTGGATATCCGTGCAACGCTAAGACATAGTATTCTAACTCTATCGCTGCATATATTCTAGCCCGCAACAATAATAATGTTAATTTAATCTAAAAAATTTCATGACTCCTAAGAATTTTGAGACTAAAAATAAATAAAATTCATACATATATAATATATTATATAATTTTAAAATTAATATAAATAATTATTATATTTATATGTTATATTTAAATATAAATAATTACTTGTTTTAATTTTAAATTTAAATATCTTCAATCTTTATTTTTAATTTATATTTAATAAAAATATAGTTTATATGTAAATATATATTTAATATAAATAATTACTAAATTTTTACTAGTTTTAAAAACAGTGCGAAACTTTTATAGTGCCTTTTCAAATACCCTAAACTTTTATGTTGCCATCTGCCATGCATGTTTATTAATTTGAAACAAGCCTTGGCTTTTTATTTTTAACCAAATTATAGCCGTGATTTTGTTTTGCATGGTTTTTTTTTTTTTTTTAATTTTTATTTTTAAGTTTGAAATTCTACAGAGATCTCAGAAAGAATAAAATAAAAGGTACAAAGTTTTGGAAAAACAAAATCGACAGTAGAAATGATATTTATTCAGAAGCAACCAAGGGGCTATGGAGATTCCTCTGCTTATATATATATATATATATATATATATATATATATATATATATATATATATATATATATATATATATATATATATATATATATATATATATATATATATATATATATATAAAAGAGAGGTCGTCTATAGTTCTTTCGAGGCATAATTTTGGCAATACTCATTGAATAAACAATTTAATAATATATTTTAAATCTAGACAGTGTTAATATATTGAGATTCTAACATGTTGGAATTAAGACTTCTTTAAACAAATTGATAGAGTATGTGCTAAATTTCTTTATTTTGGAGATACTAGTGTCAAGAAAATGCATCTCATATCTTGGAGAAACACTTGTAAACCTAAACCTATGGGGGGTTTAGGTTTACCATCTCTTAATTCTCTTCAATTCAGCTACAATTGTGCCCTTATTATTAGGATGTATAATTATCCTTGTCCTCTGGCCAAGTGGATATCTCATGTTTACATTTCCCCTTGGAAGGAACCGGGTACTAAAGACACCAAATTCTGGAAAAATATATGTAAGGATGCTTGTTCTGCGAAGGATAATTTTCATTTTAGAGTGACTGTGCATTCTAAGTTTGCACTTTACTGGGATCACTGGTATTTGGATAAGCGGCTCTATGAAGTGGAGGATGCTCGGCCACTTCTTGGCTTATTTCCAGTGAATGCATGTATTGATGTTATGCTTAATGATAATGGTTGGAATTTGCCTAGTCACTTATCTGATTCTGTATATCGGGCATTCTCTGATATTCCTATTTTGCTGGAAAAACATAATAATCTCTTTTGGGGCTCGGGTAAGAAAGCAAAACAAGTGGATTACAGAGAATTTTATTACAGATATTATAATATAATGAATTGGTGGCATTTCGTGTGGCATAAACGGAATTCGATTCGTTTTTCATCATTTTGCTGGTTGGCTCTTGTGGGTGGACTTAAAACGGCTGATATTTTGAGAAGTAGGGGAATGGATGTAAACCCAAATTGTGTCTTCTGTCAGACTGAAAATGAAACGGCTAGTCACCTTTTCTTTGAATGTGACTATGCCTTTGCTGTTATTAAGTCTTTATTTCTTAATTTGGGTAACATGCTTCTCAGACCTTCAATCTTACAATTATTTGAGTATATAGATGATAAAATTAAGAAGGGTAAAGAGTTTTACTTCCTGATCATATGCTGTGCTGTTTATTACCTATGGAGGGAAAGGAATGAAAGAAAGTTCGGCAGTAAAATAGACTCTTCTGCTACGCTGGTGCATAATATCAAAGCCGCTGTTTTTGGTAAAATCACTAAGTGGAAAAGAAGAGAGGTTTATATGGATATGCTTTGAATTGCTGGGAAGCTTGCCTGTTGGTTTGCTGGAATTATTTCTTCTTTATGTATTTATCGGCTAACAACAAGGAGTATTGGGATGGTATTTTTTGGCAGTTTGTGAAGGCTGGTATGTTGGGCAAGGATGACAGATTTGCCATTTTCTCCTTTGGAGGGCAGGTTTCTATTCGGGCCTCACAATTTGCAACCAGGTAGAGAGAGCGGCAAATCCTGAGCCCGTGGGTCCTTAAGGGATCCATAGTTTCTGGTGATGTTGTTTTATCTTCTCTTCATGTTCTTTTATATTTCTTTTGGATTCTTCTTGGGGAGTTTTGTCTGTCTCTTCCCCGTGGTATTTTTTTTACTATTTTCTTTAGTTTTTAGTTCTTTGTTTTGGTAAAGTTTATCTTTACAGATGCTACTATTTCTTGTAACTTTTTCAACTTTAATGAAAAGGGCTAGGCCCATATTTTCCCCAAAAAAAAAAAGGAATTAAGACTTCATTTATGACGATTTTCTTATTATTTTTTAAAACAATTTTTTAATACAAAATTTTTAATTTTTATTCTAAAAATTATTTTAAGATATAATAAGAAATCCGCCCCAAACAAAACCCAAGTATTTTGGTAATCCTCATGTTAGATCATGAAATCTTGGCGGCTCATGCATTTTCTTACAACACATGAGTCCTTTCAAAGCATTCTTTAAGAGTAGAAGTTCAATTTGTAACGAATAGAGAAATTATAGTGTGTAGTGTATTCTGAAGTTGAATAAGAAACTTTTATAACTTCTATCCGGATCCAATTGGAATATGATTTTTTTTCATCCTGTTTTCACTTCAATATGCGTTTAATGTGATTGTTCAAAAGCTTCCTGCAAACTTTAGGTCGATAATTCTCTTAGTCTATTAATTATGTTTGATGTGTTTTTCCCATGCCGAGTTCCTATAGAAATTATGAAGATCTTTAAATTGAGGAATTCAGGACTGCAAGCATCGACAATTTTATCTATCTAATTTTTCTCTTAGTGAACCTTGTTTTCTGCTTATATGATAATACATAGTTAAAACTATTTTTATGGATAAAAAAACTTTATGGATTTAGACCCAAACATCTCAAAGAACTAGTCATGTTGAGTTGACTTGACTCAATGCAACTTGTCTGATTATGAAGGACATATTAAATGAATTTGCATACTCCAGCATGAACTCACTAAGGGGCTGTTTGGTTATCTGAAAAAGAAATGCAGTGTAAAGTAAATATAATGTAAAATAAATATAATGCATTCCAAATACTTTGAGCCTGTTTGGTTGTCTGCTAAATAAACACAGGAGAATTGTTTCCTATATTTGATTAGGTATATCCAGAGTAAAGTAATTTTTTTTTTAAATTATTTTTTTACAGGGAAGAGAACTACCTTCGGTGAAGACTAGATGAGTTTCAACTTCCTATTGCATCTGCAGATCTAGTGGCTTCTAACACTAAAGTCGTCTTCTATCAATTTATGTACCCTGTTAAAGTCACCATATGGCTGCCCAATTTTGCAAAGTCAATTTTGACTGCAATATGTTGCAACTTTTGTTACCTTGATATTTTATATAATTTAATTGATTTCCTGGAGAACATTGAATTGAAGTTTAATCTAAATCCATCATGCGCACCAACGTCTCTCTGCGCCTTCTGTGATTCTAGGGCGACTCTAGGGCTTCTCCTGTCTGCGGTGGATCTCGGCCTCCTGGCTCGGTTTTTCTTTCGTTTTCGTTTGTTTTCATTCGCTTTTCACGATTGTGTTCTTTATCGCGTCTTGATTTGAGTTTTTATTTGGTTTTCGCGAGGGAGGATGACTCCATCGTCATCTAACCTGGTCTCTTCAACTTTTCCGGAGGGGAAGTATCGATCTTTTAAAGATGTTGTTGTTTCTTCTTCTTCCTCTTCTCTAAAAGTTAACTTTGTTCAATCTTCATTTAGAGGATGTCCGGCTATCCTTTTTGAAGATTTGGTCGTTGAACAGCTAGCTGCACCTTATGCGTTTACTTTTGTTGGTAAATTTGTGTTGAGGAGGCCAAATCTTGATATCATAAGGAAGTTTTTTCTTAACCTAAATCTGTCTGGATCATTTCACATTGGTTTACTTGATCAATTCCATGTTGCTATCCAGCTCTCAAACGACCTATATTATAGCCGTATCTTTTCTCGTAGATCTTATTACATTCAAGCTTGTCAAATGCATCTTCTTAAATGGACGACGGATTTTGACGTTAAGGAGGAATCCCATATCGCCCTGGTTTGGATTTCCTTTCCCAACTTGCGCTTGCATTTTTTTAATCATCAAATACTCTTTGGTATGGCTTCCATCTTTGGCCGTCCTTTACAAACTGATCAAGCAATAGCTGCGGTGTCAAGACCGTATGTTGCTAGGGTTTTGGTTGAGTTAGATGTCTCAAAGAAATACCCTAGCAAAATTTGGATTGGATTTGAGGTTAAGGGATATTTCCAAAAGGTGGACTTTGAGAATTTATCGATTTTATGCTATTTTTTGTAAAATGCATGGGCATGGTGTGAATGATTGTTTTCAGAAACACCCTAACCTTCGTACTACTAAGAACTCTGTGAAACAATTGAATGATGGTGTGGATCATTATGTGTCCATTCCGGTTTTGGTGGCCAATTCGTCACAACAAATGGAGGAGGATCCTACTCCTCAAGTTCATATTGATGCTATCAATTCTGATATTTTGAACCATGAACGAGAAGTTTATAATAGCACTTTAATTATTCTAATAGTGATTGTGATCATAATGTGATTGATAATTCTCTTGTTATTGAAAATCAAAAGGATGCTAATGATGGTTCTATTATATCTTGCATTAATATTCAAAATGTATCTGCTACTCATGCTAATATGCCTTCTCATGAGGTTTTGAATTCTTTAAAGGAACAGGATGGTTCTTTGGGAGAAAATGATGATATACAATTGGTTTCTAAAGAGGTTGAAATGAAGAACATGCCATTAGAGGAAGGTGAGAATTGTTTCTATGGACCATATTGTTCCTTTATCTAAATGTACTATGGACCCATTGAGGAGGAATAATGACAATTGGGCGGAGGATGGTATGTTTATGGAGAACGAATGTCCTAATACTCTAACGGATCAACATAATGATGGTAAATCTCCTACTACTCTAATTATAATAGTGATGCTTTTACAGATACTGAGGATATGCATTTTAATGATAAATGTTTTGCCAGGGATGATAATGATACTAGCTTTATTAAAGTTCATAGTAAATGTGGGAGGAAGCCAAAGCATAGTTCCTTACAACCACCTAGAAACACTCACTCAAATACTCCTCATTAAGCTTTTCTTTATATTTAGTACTATTATCTGGAATGTTAGAGGCATTGGTTGCCCATCTTCCCGTATTCGTGTTAAAAAGTTATGTCGTGTGCACAATATTTCTATTGTTATTCTACTTGAGCCTCTTATTGCATCCTCTAGATTATTAAACACATCTTATTTTTTTGGTTTTAACCATGCTATTTCAAATGTGTCCAACAAAATTTGGGTTCTTTGGAAAAACCCAGTTATTCTATATGTTATTGGTGACTTTTCTCAAGTGTTACATTGCAAAATAGAGGCTTTCAATTTCCACTGCTATGCTTCTTTTATTTATGCTGCTTCTTCTCTTTACATTAGAAAAGTCTTATGGGAATCTCTCATTAATTTTCATAGTCTTTGTAACTTGCCTTGGTTTGTTGGTGGTGATTTTAATGCTATTACTAGTCCTTCTGAAAGGATTGGTGGTTCTAATCCTTCTTATCATTCTATGGAAGACTTTAATAATATGATTTTGTCTTGCAATTTGATTAATATTGGCTTTGTGGGTGATAACTTTACCTGGAATAGGGGTCACTTATGGCAAAGGCTTGATCATGTCATTTTCAATGATTCTTGGATTAACTCCATTAACTCTACTAATGTGCATCACCTTAGTAGAACCTTATCTGATCATTCACCCTTACTTATTACTATTAACTTTAGGCAATTTAATGCTCCTACTCAATTCAGATTCCAAAACATGTGTTGCTTAATAACTCCTTTTTTGAGGTCGTTCGAAACAATTGGCATGCTCCTATTCATCCTGATAATGATATTTTTGGTATGAGGAGATTTTGGCTTAAGTTTAAAAGGTTAAAACAAGTTCTTAATTGGTGGAATCATCATGTTTTTAGAAACATTTTTTTTAACATTATTCAAGCTGAGCAACTTGTCAATTCGATTGAGATATTGTATCAAAATGACCCTTCTGATTTTAATTTTGATCTTTTAAAGAAGCATAAAGTTGAGCTTTTTAAATTTCAATCTCAGGAAGAGGTTTTTTGGAAACAAAAAGCTGCTGCTAAACATTTGGCTGAAGGTGATAATAATACAAAGTATTTTCATGCGCTTATTAAGAGAAAAAGGGTCAAAAATAGTATCAAAAAAATTCAAAGGGATGATGGTACTTTTACTGAGAACAATATGTAGATTGCTAGTTTGGATGTCCGTCATTTTCAAACTCATTTCAACATAGATTTCATCACTATTCAAGTGTTGGATCACTCTTTTATTCCTAGTCTTATATCCCTTGAGGATAATGTTTTTCTTTCCAGGCCCCCGACTTTGGAAGAGATTAAAGAGACTCTTATGGGTATGAATTGCGATTCTATGACTGGCTCTGATGGGTTTACCACCCTTTTCTTCAAAAAACTTGGCAGATTATTTTTAATGATATCTATGATGCGATTATGGGCTTTTTTACTGGTAACCCTATTCCTAAATTTTTTACTTCTATGTCTTTAGTGCTTATTCCCAAGAACAACTCTACTAATACTTGTAATGATTTTCATCCTATTAGTCTTTGCACCTTCTTTAATAAATTGTTTTCTAAGATCATTATGAATCGGCTTTCTATTTTTTACCTAAAATTATCTCCCCTTCTCAGATGGACTTTGTGAAAGGTAGAGCCATCACGGATAATATTTTGTTGGCTCAAGAATTTGTCCAAGATTTGGATGCTCGTGTGAGAGGGGGCAATTTAATTTTGAAACTGGATATTGCCATGGCTTATGATAATATTAATAAGAACTTTATTTATCTTACCCTTGAGATTTTTGGTTTTAATTATGTGTTTATTAAACTTATTAAGAATTGCATTAAAAATGTCTACTTCTCAATCATTGTTAATGGTTCTAATCACAGTTTCTTTAAGTCTTCTCATGGCTTGAGGCAAGGTGATCCTATTTCTCCCGCCCTTTTTATTATTGCTCTGAATTGCTTTTTAGGGGCATTTCTAATTTATTTGAGAAGTATCATGCTCTTTATTTTAAAACTTTTGGAGGCTTTCATATTTCTCATTTATACTTTGCGGACAATTTTATTGTGTTCACTAATGCTACTATCAATAAAGTTCAAAAAATTATAGAATATTTTTATCAATTTGAGATTATTAGTGGTTTTTCTTTTAGCAAAACTAAAAATTGTTTTATTGCTTCTAAGAGGATCTCTAATGATCGTATCTTAGCTATTAAAGATACCATGGGCTTTACTCATTCTCACTTACCTATTAAGTATCTTGGAGTCCCTCATTTTAAGGGGAGGAATATGACTTTTTTGTTTGATGATCTTATTGCTTCTGTTCATAATAAGTTTCAATCTTGGGATTCCAATTTTCTTAGCTTTGGTAGAAGACTTACTCCAGTCAAAAGTGTCCTGTGTGCTTTACCATTTTATTATTTTCAAACAATTTTACTGACCCAAGCTGTTTGTAATAGGGTTCATAAGCTTATTAACAATTTTTTTTTTCTGGAAAGACACTTCTTCTAGCTCTAAAATTAAGTGGGCCACTTGGGAGAAGTGTTGTGGTGTTATGGAGGAAGGTGGTCTTGGTTGCAAAAACTTAAAGGATCTTGCTAAGGATTTCTCCTTTAAACTTTGTTTTAATTTATGCACTAAAGAAAGCCTCTGGGCTAATTTTATGATAGCTAAGTATTGTGTTGGTAAACACCCTTCTAATATTTATCCTAAGCTTGGTATTTCTAAAGTTTGGAGAAGAATGTGCAAGGTCAAATGGGAGGTGGAACCTTTTATTTCTTGGGGGCTTGGTGAAGATAATATCTTCTTTTGGCAAGATAAATGGCTTGGTAATGAATCTATTGATTCCATTTTGAATTCTTCTTCTAATGCTTCGGTTAAAGTTAACTTTTTCTTGAATAATAATTGTTGGGATCTTGATAAGCTATCTAATTTGATTCATGATTGCATCCTTCAACGAATTTTAAAATTGCCTATCAATATTAGCTCTAAAGATATTATTTTGTGTGGCTTACCTAAAGATGGACATTTTTATTTAAAAAATGCTTGGCATGCTTTTAGAACAAAGGGTAATATATATAATATTTTCACTAATATTTGGCATAAGAGCATTCCTTCTACTGCCTCTATTTTTGTTTAGAGAGTTTTACATAAATATCTTCCTACGGAGGATAATCTCATTAAAAAAGGCTTTGTTTTAGCTTCCAAGTGCCAATGTTGTTTTCATATGGAGAATATGCATCATGTTTTGTTATCTGGCCATGTGTCTATGAGGACTTGGGTTTATTTTGATAATTTATTTAAATTAAATTGCTTTAATTCTCATCTCTCCCTTAAGTCTTTACTTAAATGTTGGTTTATTAACTCTAAAGGTCACATTCGCAATGTTATTCCTTCCCTCATTATGTGGTTTCTTTGGTTGGAAAAGAAGAACTCCCTTTTTAATGGTGTTAGGATGTGCCATCATAATGTCATTCAGAAAGTTAAAGATAATGTTGCTTTTCTTATGACTGTCAATTTGATCTCTATTAAAAATTTAAAAAAATTTTACTCTGTGTATAATGCCTTAGGTTGTAACCTAGAGACTACTACTTCTGTTATGCATACTATTCATTGAATCAAGCCTTCTAGTAATTTCTTTAAATTAAATATTGATGCAGTTGTTTCTGATGCGGTTGTTGGTTTTGGTGGAGTTATTAGGGATAGCAATGGTAATCTTATTGCTGGCTTTGCGGGGCCATTGAACAACTGTGATTATACTTCTGCTATTCATATGGCTATTCTTTATGGTATTCAAGTGTGCATTACCATTAACGTTATTAACATGTATATTGAAGTTAACTGGTTTTAACTTTACTCCTCTTGTAGCTGATGTGGACATATGCTGTACTCCGAATAATTTCTATCTCATTAGAGAAATTAAACAACAACTTTTGGCTTTGAATTACTCTTTTCATCATATTAAAAATGAAGGTAATGCATGTGCTTCTTGGTTTTCTAGGTGGGGTTCTGATCTAAATGGTTGCTCTAATTTTATTTGGTCCAATAGTCCTAGTCCTCTTCGGGGCTTGCTTAAGCTTGAGGCAAGTGGGGTTCCTTAAGTTTATGCTTAATTGCTTTGTTTAGTGGTGGCTGCTTTGTTTGAATCATTCTAACTGGGTTTGGTTTCCTTGCCTTTAATGTTTTTATGGGATTTTTGGTTGTATCTGTTTAGTTAATGAGTTGCCTGGGTTTACGTTGGCTGATACTTTATCTAGTCTTTAGAATTATTATGTGCATCTTTGTAGCTATCATGGTGTTCCTATTGGTTGGTTCCATATTTTGTGCTGCAGCCATTTTCCTGTTTCCACTGTTCTAGCTAAATTCAATGTAAATTTTGACTTGAGTTATGATTTCACTGGTTTATATGTTGATGGTCGAATCCATTGTTGCTCTTCTACCTTCATTTTTTGGAGTGCTGGGGGTAACTGTGGGATTGGGGCTGGGCTATATGCTGTTGCTGTTGTGGTTTTTTGGTGGACTTTGGCCTGCAGATCTTCTCAGTTTAATCTGTAATTTTCCTATTTCGGGTGGCATGGTTTGGTTAGCTCTCCGTGTTCTCTGTCTCTATTTTCTATTGGCTGGGGGCACCCTTGTTGGGATGGTTGTTTTTTATTGAGGGATAGCTGGTGTTTGTATTTCTTTGAGATATTGTGGCATCTAATTCCTCTGAAGTTCTTAGTGGGTAGTAGTTTGAACTGTATCACTAAACAGTGGTGTTTTCTATCAGTTGGTTGGCTGGGCTTATTTAAGATGGACTTTGGGTTATATGAAGGTAGGATTGAGTGGCTTGTGGATATTCCAAATGAGGCTTTTCATAATTTATTCATTATGAGCTTTTTAAGTCTTAATTCCAAGTTTGGCTTCACTTGGCAAAATTTTTATTGCACTTCCTACCTTCGTATTTCCTCTTTATACTTGTGTGATTATTTAACCTATTTTTTGTAGTGGTGTAGGTTTTCTTTTTTGCATCTGTTTCCTTTTGCAGGTGGAGCTTCTATTGGATCAGTTCAAGGATTTTGTAGAAAGATTGGGTATTATTGCGTTATTCTTATCTTTCTTTTTTGGATGCTAGTCTATAGCATCAGTAACTTGTTACTAGGTTTTATTGTAATTTTGACTAGGGGAGTTAATTGGCTATTAGATTTTCTTTTGTTTTTTTTAATCTCTTTTGAGCAGTAGTGAGCCGATCGACTCCTTTAAGGACTTTGTACTTGTTTTTAATATTAACGCGTAAGCCCTGAGTGGATTTTTAATTAAAAAAAGAGTTTAATCTAAGTAATTTGCATGCTAAAATATTTGTATTATTGTTTAGATTAATATTTAGATTAATATTGGTGTTTTTATTGACCATGACTTCACATCAGTAGTAAGTAGTAACCAATGTATCTAAAAGGCACTCTTAGTTTTATTATCACTTTGTTCAATGTATGACATGGAAATATTGGTGTGGTTGTATTACTTATTTAATAAAATAATGGCTAAGGCTACATGAACTTGATATGGAGGTTTGTAGAGTTGGAGCCCAAGCATAAGAAATAATAAAATATTATAATTTTCATTAAGTTCATGAACTTGATATGGAGGATTATAGAGTTGTCCATAACATCATCAAAAAGTTGATAAGAAATGGAAATCTAATGGAGTTTTTCTTGGTAGAACTAGGGAACAAATGGGGAAGGCACATGTAGAAGATCATAGGAATGAACTAGTATATTAATAGCTATTTTTGGAGCAGGAGTATTAGTCTCCTAATAAGTTAGCCTCAATTGACTTTGTCCTAAGGAGGCTTACTTAAGTAAAGTGTTAAGAGTACTATATAATAAAGTTATTCTAGTTACTTTCACCAAAGAAGATGTAATAGGCCAAACTCTTATCTATCAAGATATTGTTGGCTTTGGCCTCAAGGCTTTATAGTTTTATCATGTTGGTGTAACTTTCCAGGAGGTCACTCATCCCAGGATTTCTCCAGGATGAGCACTCTTATAATTGTAGAATTTCTTAGTAAAATGTTAATCATTACATCAAAGATGCATCGATGTTTAAGAGTTTAGCTTCTTTTACTTAAGCTATGCCATGGAGGCCCCACTTGAACTATGAATGGGACAAAGTGCTACATGATGGGAGTCAGTACTTGAACTTGTAGGGGAAACTTATAGAATCCTATTTGCCTGGTTAATGACTCAATGATAAAGATACTGATGGGGATGTTAGTTAAGTGGGGGATATTTTGAAACCTCTTGAGTAAAAAGAAGCTAAACTCTTAAACATTAAGGTGCCTTTTGGTGTAATGGTTGAATTTCATTAAGAAACTCCATAGTAAAGCATGCTCATCCTTGAGAAATTTTGGGATGGATGACTTCCTGAGAAGTTACACCAATCAGACAAAACCGTGAGACCCTTAGGCCAAAGAAGATAATATCTCGATAGTTAAGAATTTGGGTTTTTATAAATGATATCAAATTAATACACCAATCATAAATGGAATTAAGTACCATACAAGACAATATGCTATGCCATGGGAGCCACCTCTAATATAAACCTATATGGGAAAAACTACAATGTGGCATGAGTCACCACTTGAACTTATCGGATCCACTTCAAGAATCTTATTTTCCTGGTGGATGATTCTAGAATAAATATATTGATAAGCATATTAGTTACTTAAGTAGGGGGATATTGTGAAACTCTTTAGGTAAAAGTAGCTAAACTTTTAAACATTGAGATGCCTTGTGGTGTATTGGTTATAATTTTATTCAAGAAACTCTGCAGTTAAGCGTATTCATCTCGTACATAGGATGGGTGACCTCTTAGGAAATTACACCAATATGACAAAATTGTGAGTCCATTAGACCAAAGTGAATAATATCTTGATAGTTAAGAGTTTGGGCTGTTATAGTAGATAAGTATGTGAATGAAAAATCTTTACAATGATTTAAACATCATCATAATTCTAATTGTTAATTATCAAACTGATGACATTCTTATCGATATTGAGAATTCTCTGAACATTATATTTAAAAGTATTTTTTGAGAAAATGAACTTGGGTTCTTCTCACTTAACGTCCACTGCTAGCCCTTATTTGGGTTTTTCTAGAATATGAAGATATATGGGAGGAATGATTACACTACCTATCACCTAGGGGGAGGAGAACATCGTTTATTGAAATTGCTGACTTCATCATAATAGACACCTCAATATATTAAAATGTAATCTTTAGCTGATCAATCTTGAACACATTTAGAGCTATAGCCTCTACCTATTATGGTGGTGTTAAATTCTCAGCCTTGGGATTAGTAGTCACAATTAAGAATCTTTTACAATCAAGGGCATGTATCTAAAAGTTGTAGGATGTGTTCAAGAAGAGGTCTTTCAACTCAAGATTTTTTGAATTCAATCCTACAAAGGTAACAAAAGAAGAACTAATTTTTAAAGAGAACAAACTTCAAACTATCATCATTACCACTTCATTCAATGAAGCATGCAAAAAAAATTAATCGAAACTTATTGGAAGAATATTGAAATTTTTTGTTTGGTCAACAACCAAAAAGATAGGTGTGGACATCAATATTGACTACCACAAGCTAAAGGTTGAATGAAATTCCAAGCAACACTATTAAACTGATTTCAAATCTGATGATGGATTAAAAGTCAATGAAATTGAAAAATGTGCATTACTTTACAAACATGAACTTGGTATATCCTAAAGATAAATATTCACTAGCAAGAATTAATGCTTTATTTGACTCTATCATTGCTTTTTCTATCATGTTATCTCGATGCATTCTCTAGGTTTCTTGAAATCAAAATGCACCATGCCAACTGCGAGTGAACATCATAAATGGTGATGGTCTATGCTATTATAATGTTATGTCATATGGCTTAAAAAAATGCATGTGCAACTTACTAGAAAATGATGGATTACAAATTCATCTTGTAGAAAGGAAAGAGCATTAAAGTGTATGTTCATAAATTATTGAAAAGTAAAATCATATAATTGAACATCTTAGATATAAAAAATACTTTTGTTTCATTAATGATATTCAATTTGTGTCTCAATGTACTAGATGCACTTTGGGATAAAGATTTAGAAAAATCAAAATTTTTTTGCTAGCACTAGGAAAAATAATGATGAATCTTGACGTTATGAAAGCATTTTTGCAAACTCCTTCCCAAAAAAAATTGCTAAAGAACTAGAACAATTCATTGAGAGAATTTTAATGTTGATCGCTCAATCTCAAAATTTGGGGACAAGTACTCACCTTTCTTCTTTTTAGAAGTGTTAAACATTTCACATAGAATTAGTTTGAAAACGTTTTATATAAATTGAAATTTCTTCTCTATTCACCACCATTTTGTATGTCCACAACTAGGGGAAGATTGAACCATATATATTAGAGTAGGATATAGTTCTATGAGTTTGGTACTAATAAGAGAATATTCTAGAAAGCAATGACCTATTTATTATGTCTACAAGATCTTTTGAGGAGCTAAGTTTAGATATCTAATTATGTAGAAAGTAGCTTTTGCCACTATTAATCACCTCTTGTTGACTTCAGCCTTATTTTTAGTTTTTTTTTTTAATTCATCACTAATCAGTCATTGAGGATAATTTTAGCAAGGCTAAATTTTTTGGGACATTTCTAAACTTGGCAGTTAAATTAAGTGAATTCAAAATCTCATCTACATAATGTACTATTATCTAAGCACAAGCCTTAGCTACTTTTTCTTATCAATTTCACTTTACCTAATACAAATAAGTAAGTGAACATAAATGATGACTTAATTATAACTTTGTAGGTTGATAAAGTCTCCAGCACCAAGTGAGTTTTAATTGGCATGTACATAAGTTGTGTAGGAATAATCATTACTCAAGCATTAAAAATTTGTTTTAAAATCCACAAATAACCATGTTGAATATGAAACATTAATTTTTTCCTAAGATTTGTTGATAGAGTCAAAGCAAAACACCTGATAATTTTTTCCACTTCTCAACTCATTATGAATTAAGTGAATGAATAATATAAAATAAAAGATTTTTTTTTGTAAAAATATCTCTTTAAGGTCAAAACAGAAATTGGAGTTATTTTATCTCATAATCGAAGAGGTAGAATTAATGGATGTTAAAAGTGAATCCTTGAATCAAGTTGTGCTCAATCATTAACATAATTTTTGAAGATGGGAAAGAGCATACCTCTTGACTTTGAATAAAGTATCATAAGAGTCAACTTAGTCTATATAAATTTGGAAAACATGTAATGAAATATATTATTTTTCTGATATAAATATTTTGATAAAATCTTCTATGGCTAGAGCTTGGTGGCAAACCAATGATTTTATTTTGCTAGAAATAATAATTATCCCTTAGAACTTAATATTCCTACAAGGACTACTCGATCAAACCTCTAAAGAAACTTCCCATATATCTTAACCATCTTTTATAAATTGCAATTATCACTCAAAGCTATCAAAATAATTTTAGAATCCTCATACAAGCTCTCAATTTATACAAGCTTCACACATACATAGTATTATTCTCCTTCCTCTGAGAAGCCATTCAACCTATTAAAACTCCATCAAAAGCTCTCTATCAAAATTATATATCCTAAGTTAACCTTACATAGTTATTTTCTATTCAATGTTCACCATTAATCCCATTCTTAAAAGTGTTAGGCCAAATCAATCCAAATTAGATGTATTTTAGATGATCAAATTTTTTCACCTTCATACCACCGTAAAGATAACCTTTTTCTACCATCAACTCCAAATCACAATCCTTATCATAAGCTAACAACCATAATATTTTCCATCCATCATTCAACTTATTAAGACTTCTACCATAGTTAGATAGTCATATATAAGCTAGGAGTACTTTTAAAGTTAGTTTTGGGAAAATTAACTAAATGGGTTTAGATAGGAATTAAAATACAAACTATCAATATAGAAGGCTACTAAAATAAATTGTGATTGTTGATAAGAGAGCTTAAGAGGACCTAGAACATACAATGAGGAGGATGTAATGAGTTATTATGAATCTTAATGTAAGGGGTTACACTGGAAGAGAAGCTTTATTGAAACTGATTCCCCTCAGTAAAATCAAAATTTTAGGCAAAATTAGTGTATAATAAAGTTAAAAATGATTCATAAGAAGTTAAAGTATAGAGAACATGATTATTTGTATGTAAACATATTAAGTGAAAATTATGTAGTATTGTTATTCTATTAATTCTAGTAATATGTGTGTTTTAGTTCATGTGGTGCGAGAATGACTCAAGGAAAGGAGCAAAATTTACAAAATTTAGAATCAGCACTACAACGCTAAATTATTAGCGCCACAACGTACTCAATGGCTCCACACTAGATTAGGACATTATTCTGTTGGAGGCTCTGAAATTTTTTTTTTTAATTCAACGCCCTAGCAGAGTAAAGGCCAATGCCATAATGCTTCACAGTGTCACATTGCTAGAAATTAACATTGAAATGTTGGAGTCTCATGAAAATTACATAATAATTTAGTGTCGAAGCACCGATCTTGGAAGCCCCTTAGCAACATATGATGTAAGCGAGCACTACAGGCCAAACTTTTGTAGTACTTGGGAGAAACAAATAAGGAAAAGAAGCACTGAGCTAGACTAATCAAGCATCACATCGGATTAGCTAACATCCACTATAGGTCAGCCTAGTGTCGCATCAGAGAACATTTAGTAGTGCCAAGGCACTAGTTCATATTGTAACACTACAAGATCACATGAGCCAATTTATGTAATAATCATAAATAGTTTATCTATTTTTCTATGTGAATGTTTTAGTATGATATAAAGGAGAGCTTAAGAGAGATCAATAAATAAAGAGGTACATCATTTAGAGTGGCTAGTTGATGGGGGCTATAAAGTAAACTTTTGAATTGTATAAACATATAGGGCTCTATCACCCCTAAATAAAACTTAAGTTTTTTTATATAAAAAAAAAACAAAACCCCACTTAATATACATAAGTATACATGCAAACTCAAGTAATAAAGTGATAGAGTAGAGTGTTAAATGAACGATAAAGTATGCTTGCTTGTAAATTACTATTATTTACTCTAATTGTAATAATTATCCTATTATAATAAATAGGTTGCTTGTGGAGCTTTTATCACTGAATAAAATAGTAAAAATATTAGATATAATATTGAATAAAATTATTTTGAATTGATGAGTGTAAATTTCATATCTTTCTTAATGAGACTCTTAATTATAGATGTGATTTAGAGCATATACATCCCTAGATCTCTGTCAAGCTTTTAGGTGTAAAAAGGATATTTGTTGACCTCCTATAGTTATAATATCTCTTAAAGAACCAAGAATATTTTACATCTTATGTTTAGGCAAGAAGACATTATATCTCAATATTCATGTTTGTTCTTGTATTCCTTCATCGATGTTATATATCACATTATATTTTAACTACACATATGACTATTATGTGCATTAAATTAAGAATGATATAATATTAAAAATATTACTTAACCTTTATAGAACAATAATTTTTTTTAGTACTTAACATGAACTTTACATCATCAACCCAAAAAATAGAATGAGTTAGACATAAAATAAATGACAAACAACACATTTTCATTCAATTCATGAAGGAATTGCATTATAAGAGAGTTGTATTACCATAAAGGATCAAAGTATCCTCTATGCACTCCTTTCTTAAATAAAGTTGCTTCATGAAACATAGGCTAAGCATTCTAAAGGATTAAATCTTATACTTCCCAGCATTGCTTAGATTTTATTATAAGAGGGAACTAGAAAAAAACTAAATTTTACACAAGTGATTCAACTCTGTTATAAATATTACATCACAACTATTTATAGGACAATATAAAAAGGCATTTAGCATTAAGAAACATGAAAGAGTGGCGCCGCGATACCATTAAAGTTAACTAGCGCTTCAACACTAAAACTTTTGCACCACCGCATAGCATACTGATCTGGATAAACTACTTAGTTAATAGTCACATCTTTTCACTAATAAAATGTGGCCCTTAGAAGTTATACATGCAATGCTATGGTGTTGTTTAACATTCAAGCATTGCGGTGCATAAGTGGCAAAAAATGGTGTCATGGCTTGAGAAATTGAAGCGCCACAACATTTAAAAATAGAGAATTCAACCCAACCAAGATAACTTTTTGATGTGGCGGTGCTGGTAAAGTCATAGAACTAACTATATTGTTATCCCAATTTTATAAATAGAGAACTTAGTGCCCCAATGTCTAATTTGTGGCACCTCAATGGTATTGAATGTATTACTACGACATTGTTTCGTCGGATGTCGTGGCGCTATGAGCTCCTTAAAATTTTTTGTCATTTTTTAAAATAACTAAATCACACATTTTCACTAAAAAATAAAATTTAAAATACTGCATAATTTATACTTATCAAATTCTCCTCAGCTTAAATGTTTGCTTATCCTTAAGCAAATAAAGAAATCTATAATTTTGATTAATTGACTAACCAAAATAAAATTGGATATATTATAAATTTTAAAAATATGGGATGGCACATCATAGTTAAGAAAAAGTGGAAATGAAGTTATAATTCTAGTTTACAAAAAAAAAAAAAAAAAAAAAAACAAAATCCTAACATAGCTTAAAGATTAGAATTTTTTGTAGTTAAAATTAAAGTTTTATTAGTTCACCATCTTTTACACTATCTTTTTATGTTATTCGTTGTGAATTTAAGTTGCCAGACTCTAAGCTTTTAATTGATACTAATTTTTTTTATATACTATCCTTCTTTCTACTTTTCTTTTCTTTATTTTTAAAACTATTATCACATTTCTTTCCTTTTGATTATTGTAGAGTACATAATTAATAATTTTGAATATTAATTTATATTAAAATCTTATTAGAATCTTAGTAAGTTTAATATAGAGATTTAATAAGATTGCTAATTCTAAATTTAGGTTGCTACAATTTTCAAATTTAATCTATCCATATCTATTCTTTGACCTTAATTATTCATCTTCAAGTCAAAGATTAATATATAAATGTATAACTTATAAATTCAAGTTAAGTCAATAATTTAAATTATCTTAGTTAATTAATTATTTATTTTTTCAATCTATGAATTATTAAGCAATATTCATTTGAACTATGATATAGGGTTTTATTATTATCCTATTTTTATATAATTTTTAATTATCATTTTTATTAGGGTAAGTTAAATAATTTAGAATGTAGAGATATTAATGGAAGACAATAGAAAAATATATGCATAAGGAGAATTTAATTAAATATAAATAAAAAATACATGAATATTAGTAAATATACATGTATTCTTATAAATGATAGAAATGTGCAAAACATTTGATATAAATTAAGCTAATGAAACATATAATATAACTAGTGCTATAAGCACCATCATACTGTAGTGGCTGTTATAGGCACCATTGATCATCATGCTAATACAATAATATCACTCCAACATGTTACTAGGATCCTATTATAATTCAAAATTTTCAAAAATACATTTTTACTTATAACACTAAAGAATTTATTTAGGAGTCATTATATATAGGTTTAAATCATAAACTGACTTTGCTATATTAAATTTAATATTGTGTTTTAGTTTCAAAAATATTATCATAATTTTTTGGCATCAGAGCAATATCTTAAGAATTTTCACATGTCGGTATAAGTGGGGGTTTTGGAATCGTTAGGTGTTTACTTTATAAATCTATTTCACTATAATTTTTTTAAAAAAATTATAAATTTTTTAAATTTTTAATCCCCAAAATATTTTTTCTAAATTTTATATTAAAAATGATTATATTATTATTAATTTATTAAAAAAATCTAAAAACAATTAAATCATTAACTTAAGCCATGAACCCCTTTAACGCATTCGGTTAATAGAGAAAAGAAAATCAAATTTATAAGAAAAAGAGAGAGGAGGAAGAAAAACTAATTTTTGGCGAATATAGAGCAATTTTTGTTCATTGGTCCAGTTGGAAAATTTGCTCTTCTCGAGGTAGATTATATTTTTTCCATATTAGTTTTTAATAATTTGATACTTTTTTGTATTTTTTGATCAAATTTATATTTTCATTTCTAAAAAATGAGGATAACTTTATTTTGGTAACATGTTATAGCGATTATGATCATGAATATTATGAGTATATTCTAAATTTTTTGTGAGTGGGTGACCAAGGTGTGATTCTATTACTAAAGTGTTGTAATGTAGGCGCTAGTGGGGTGAGATTCTTTTAATAAAGTGTTGTGAATCCAATACTAGTGGGCGACCGAGGTGAGATTTTAGTAAATATATACAAATTTAGGATTAAAAGCAATTCTGATAATCATTATGAAGTGTTAATTTATAATATAGTTAATTTTTATATTTATTTAATTATATTTAATTTGATTTTAATAAATTATTCAATTCAGAGTTCTTTTGGTTTTGGTTATTGATTTCTATTTTAGCTGCGATAGCCTACTGAGCCACGATAGTCTACTGAGCCATGTTAACTCATCCCTTCTTTTTCTTTTATTTTTAGGACCAGGGAAAGTAAGGAGCAAGCTGAGTAGTTTGGATAGTAAGCTCCAATCTATATTATAGGTATGTTTTGGTTAGTTTTAATTTTTATAGGCTTGGCTTTTATTTTTTAATTCTCTATGTTGCTAAGCGTTGTTGTAGATAACTTTAAGATTATATATATTTGGATGATATATAGAAAATCATGTTGATATTCAGTAGTCTTTTGCTATATATTACATTCAATAATTGGTCTATATAGTATATAAATTGAATGTTTTATTTCAGTACTTCTCTAACCAGATCTTGGGGTCATTCTATATAATAAAACAACACAATTACATGTTTTGCTCACCTTTATAATATTCTAAACACTACTCTAGAGCAATTTTGGCGAGTGGGTATGAAGGCGGTTTTGGTGGATCTTTGGCTTTCAGAGGTTCTCCGTCGATTTGGTGTGGCCAATAGAGGTTCTTGGTCTGGATTTTCTACTAGGGAGGCATTCAGATTTGGTTTTAATAATTTTCTTCACCCAAGTATATTGTCTTCCATCAAATGGATTCGAGTAATTTTTCCATTTTTTATGGAGCTTTTGCTGGCAGAGGGTGTGCCAAGAAAGGCTTTTGGTATGGATGTTCTGCTGGATTAAGATTTGAGATTATGTGTGGTAATTGACGCTTGGATTTGTTCGACTTATATGTAATTCTTGAGTTAGTGTTTGGAGCAAATGTTTTTTCTGACTTGGTGTTTGAAACTGAGATGTTCTTATTGTTGGATCTTTTGTTGTTCAAGAAAGTGTTGTGTGGATTTTTTACTTGTAGATTTGGACATTTTTGTTGAAAAGATTTGTCTATGAAGGAAGTGTTGATCCTCTATTTCAATTAAAAATTGGAATTCTTCAATTGAGGAATGGAATTCATGAATTTTTGTTGGAAGTCTTCTCTAAACCAGATTATTGGGTTATAGAGCAGTTTTTGTAGTTTCTTGAAGAATCTTAGAGAAACAACTAATGTGATCCTGGTTGATAACATTACCACTTGGAAAATTTGGTTTGATGCTCTTTCTCTTGTTCTTGTGTTGGAATGCTCAATTCGTAAAAATTTAGTCGAAGTATGGAAATTTTTGGAAATTTCTTTTGGGAAGTTTGGTGGCGGTGTTGTTGATATTGGTTTTGTTTATGAATTTGGTTATGGTTTCATTGCTATGAGAATTGGCAGCAGTATTATAAGGACGGATGATCTATGTGTTGATGCTTCTACTTTTGGAGGGGTTGGTAGGTTAAATAAGTTTTCTTGTCTTGGGGTTATTTTTTATAATTCTGGTGAAGTTTTTGATGTCTCCCTTATGGAACTCTTAGATCAACAAATGTCTAAGATAAGAGATATCATATTGTTATGTCTAGTAAAACTAAGAAGTTTGAGTATATTCAAAAGATTAATGAACTAGATAGTGGAATCAAAATTTCATCTACTTTTAAGGGAGTACAAGTAATGGCTCTTGCGGATTTGGTTTCAAATGTCAACATTTTTGCATTCATTGGCTACCTTTGATTGGAGTTTATAAGCAAGTCAGTTTGGAACTTCCTAGAGGTTTTGATGAGGGTTTGAAGTGGGATCTCGTTCCATCGAAGTGTATGGTTTCTTGTGATTTTTTCTTAGATGTTCAAGGCCTTTTTGTAAAAGGCTTGAAGAGTTGGGATACTTCAGGTAGAGTAACTTTAGAAGATGAGAAGTTCTTAAGTTTTAATATGGCCACAACATTTATTTTTAAGGTCATAATTGTGTTTTTAGAGAGTTGGTTTCTTTCCTTGAGCATGGATTTTTTAGCTAAGGGGAAGACTGCTTTACCGTGCATGGATCTAAAGCTTTTTAGAGCTATTATAACAATAGGTTTTTATGATATTAACTTAGTATTTTATTTGCATTCTAGAATTAGATTAATGGAATTTGGGACTCTTCCTAGTTTTCACTTTTTACCTGATTGGGAACTCTAGGAAACTAACCAATATATTCAATTGTTTAAAATTTGGTATCCCCGCACCCTAATTGGTTGAAAGTGAGGAGTAGTGGATCTTATTTCCATTATGATATTTTTTATTTTGCAAATACATTTTCTTATACTTTGTTTATTTTTCTTTTGTAAAGCAATGCCTATTAGCTTTATTTCCTTTCTAGTTTTTAATAGTTTTTATTTTCCCTCCTCTTAATTCAATTTGCATTTCTTCAAAAAAAAAAAAAAAAGATATTGGGGTCAGTCTTGTCACAATCGAACACGATATGACTGTGAGATATTAGGTCATATCTGGTTTGGTTGTGATAGATCCCCCCAAAGAAAATAAAAGAAATAAAAATAAAAATGCTAGCAGATAAAAGTAGCAGTCAATCTCTCTCACTCTCTCCTTAAGAAAAATAAAAACAATAGCTTGTTGTCCTTATTTTTTCCCTAAACCCTTGTTCTAAGGGTTTGACTTGGTCAAATTGACCAAGCTAGGCCCCAAGACACTTTCCACTAAGTTTAGGTTGTCAAACCAAGTCTGCTGAGCCAAACCCAAGCCCTGGGTCAAGTTGGTGACCAGGTCAACCTAGGTTGACCCAAATTACCCAAATGCCTTTCATTTGATTTAAAATCAATTTTATAGCTTCTTAGCTCAATGTCTTACCTCCCTTACGTTCAGTGGGTCAAACCTAACCTATTAAGCCCAGAACCATGCCATGGGGAAACTTGATAGACCAGGTCAACCCAGGTTGACCCAATTAGCCCTATTGAGCCCAATTTGATTTTTAACTCAATTCAAATCCTCCTTGGACTCATTCCCTCATTCTTTATGTTGACTAGGTCAAATATTGAATTGGTTAACCCAAGTCTTTGTTAGTTAAATTTAACCTATTTAAAGCATTTAAATCTTTCCAAATGATCCCTAGGGTGAGACCATGGATAATTAACATTATTTTCCTCCTAAATTGCTCTAGATTAAATCCTAACCATTGATCATAGGTCTAAGGATATAAATAGGCTAATTAGGGCTCCTTTGAGGGGAATTTTTGGAATTGATCTCTCCCTTAGCCTCCTAAGACCGAGATTTCTCATGTGCGAGCTCCTCTAGAACTCCTCCACCATCCCCAAGCCAAATCCATTGGATCAAAGCCACCACTGGCTAGATCACTAGTGACCCGATACCTTAAGTGTTCCAAGGCAATTTCCCATCAGTCCAAGGTGTATCAAGGCTCGACTTCAACTAGAGAATAATACAAGGATAGTCTACAAGATCAAACATCCCTTTTACAGTTTAAACCATTCATTAAATCAAGGTATAACCCTAACCCCAGGCTAGGACGCCTAGAGCTAAATATCCTTATGAAAAGCACTTTTTAGATAGCACAAACTACCCCAATGAATGCTCTTCATACGTAGAGCTTATGTTTCAAATTTTACTTGATTTGGTGCATATGATCTAGAGAACGAGCCAAAAGTAGTTCTAGGGTTTTGATTTATGTAATGTATGCATTACATATGATCTAAGTCATTGATCTTATGATCAATTGCTTGGATTTCACCATTCCGTGGCTTTTCTCTGACCACAGACTTGATCTCACGTTCAGTGGCTTCGTTTTGCGTGATCTAGACACTTGATTTGAAACCATGGAAGATCATATCGTCGAGGGTGCAATCCGATGTGGTTAATGATCCACCGTTGATTTCAGCAACACGACAATCATTGCCAATAATTGTGCGGCGACGTAATCATTGGCAATGATTGTCAAACCGCGTCTGCGATTTGAACCAGCAAACTAGAATGTGCTAAGCATCATCTGCCACTATTTTATTTAAAATTAATTATATATATACATTTTTAAAAGCTTTTTAAACTTAGTTTTCTTCAAAAATTATTTTTAAATCCAAAAATTAAATATTTTATATCAAATGTTCATAAAAAATGTTTACTTTAATTGAAAATTATTATTTTATTAAAATTTTAAGAATATTTTGAATTATTTTAAATAATAATTATTAAATATTTTAAATTAATATTTAATTATAAATGATAAAAACATTTCATAAAATTTAATTTTTTTAAATATATACTCTATTATTTTAAAGGGATATTTGATATCTTTGGATTTAAAATTTAATTTAATACTTAAATATTTTTGAATACTTATTATGTATATTAATATAGAATTAATATTTAAGTAATACTCACTAATAATAATAATTTTTATTTTTTAAAAAATTACAAATAATAATAATATTAATATACTTTATTTATAAAAATCAGAGAATTTCTACCTTAATTATCTAATTTTAAATTATTAATTATTTTCATATTTCAAGTTATTTTCATTAATTAAATATTTAAATTTCTTAATTAACGACTAATTAAATTATTTTAAAATTAGATAGTTATTTATTTATTTGTTTACCTTTTAAATTAATAAATATTTCCTATGTTAAGTATTTTTCCTAATTTTTTCATTACTTAAATACTAAATAATTAATTAAAATTAAAAAATATATTTACTTTCTAAAATTATAAAAAAATATATTTTAAATTATTTTAAATTTCAAATAAACTTAATATTAAATTTAATCTAATTTAATAATTATTTATATATATAAATTATTTTAAATTATTTAAAAATACTCGTTAAATACTTTAAAATTAAATAATTATATTTAATTAATTTTAAATTGAAAAAAATATGTATAATATGTTAAATTTTTTAGAAAATTATGTATTTTAATTTAAAATACTTTTGAGATATTAAGACTTATTTTTTGTAATTATTTATTTATTACTTAATTACCTAATAATATATTAAATATTTTGAAGATAAGATTATTTTTGAAACCTTGCTTAGGTGATCAGTGGATCCTTCATGAATATGATTAGGAAATTATTTTTAATTATTTCTTTTTAAACCTATATATTTATTTATTAATATATATTTATATTTTTAAATTATTATAGAAATTATATATATTATTAAATCCATTAATTTTGGGGGATCCACGTCATGGGATTTTAAATGTAGGCTATACATGAGAATAACAATATTGGAGGATGGATTTGTGAATGATTGAGCTCACTAATTCTATCGTTATTCATGCTTAACTGTTGTTGAGTCATCTTGTGCTTGTGTAGGACACACGAGCACCTAGCCTAGGCTCTACTAAATCTAAGGACCCGATGTGTTTATGTTTGTTGCATTCCCTTTTATGTTACTCTAAGGGTTAGTCTTAAAACTTGATTTAAACCTACTTAATGTAACAACACCCTAAAGATAATAAATAAGGTCCCGTCTAGCAAATTTGGAAAACATTTAAGAGCTAGGGTAGATCTCCGATTGACATAAAACTTTAAAAACTTAAACTTAGTGCTATCCTAAACCTTCTAAAATTTTCTAAGAATTTTTAGGATCCTATAAATCCCAGAATTAATAAATGCTAATTTAATAATTAATTAATCCTTGATATTTTCAAAAAATTCTACCAAATCTAAATTAACTCCAAAAATTACACATAATATATCAAACTCTTTAGAATTCAACCATAATCTCAGAATATTAAAGCCACATAATTGGACTTCAATATGAACTTTAATTTAATTTTGACTCAAAATCATTCTTTTTTTTAATTAAATTAAATAATTAAAATTTATTTAAAATTCCAAATTTTCCCCAATTACTTGGAAACATCTCTTTACATCATTTGTGACCTTTGGAGGTGATTCCAAGTAGTTTGGAGCTAGTTTGGATCAAAACTCCTAAAATGCCCTTTAATTAAACAATTTTAATAATTCATTAATTGCATGAACTTCAGAAATTTATAACTAATTCTAATAAATTCTAAATCAGGCAAACCAAAAGTCATTCAATCCTAATTAAAATTTAGTATTTATTAAAAATATTAAGTTTCTAGAAACCAACATAAATTAAAAAGTTATTAAGAATTTTAGCATGATAAAAAAAAACTTAAATTAAAAAGTTAACTCCCTCATCAACCTTAGTTGGCTAATTAGGGTCTAAAACTTTTAAAATTCATAAATTTGCTTAGAAAACTTTAAATCTAGTAAACTTAAAATCTAATCACTCATTGTAAGGTCTAATATTTAATTAATATGATAAAACTCTAAAGCCTAGCCTCTTTCTAAAAGTGACGTTTTAGACCCCTTAGCTTAGGTGGTAGGATGACCCTGGACCTTTTAAAATCCACTAATACAACTTAAACTTCAGAGAACATTACCCTAAGTGTTAAAACTGACCAACAACCTTAATTAATTAAAATGGACACTAATACATTAATATTTAAACTTTAATCAAAACCCTCTTTTTAACCTTCAACAAACTAGAACACGGAATAATTTGAACTAACTACCTGACATAGGACCTATCCAAAGCCACAAAACCTATTACACACACACATATTTTTGTTTGCTAGGGCACCACTTTTAGATCTAGTTTAGGCCAATATTTTACTTTTCTTCTTCTGTATTATAGTGCTCCTGTATGTGGTATGTGTGCTGGTTGATTTAACTTGCTATAATTATTTATTTTTTTATTGTACTTCTTTTATCTGTGATATGATTGGTTATGTGTTAGATCTACCCCTAGGCTAGGGATTATTTATACTAATTCAATCTTATGCAGGTGGCCATATTCATATAGGATATTGACTAAAGAGGGCAAAAATAATTAAGCTTTAAAACTATTGCTTTTTTTTTTCTGCAAATGCTTAAAAATTTGCTAAGTCCCCCTTTAAATTAAAAGTGTGTGACCAAGTGTGCTTACTTTTCTGTGCATATATAAACTGCTTGAGATGTTGCATATTAACTGGTTGGGATTTTCTATTAGGATAACCTTGTTGGTTGAGTTAGAGTATATATTTTTCTCTTTTCAATGTGATGTAATTTGTAAAAGTATTGAGTTGTGAAAGTCTTCAAAAGTAGGGCATTTCAAATATTAGGTATCCAAAGGAAAAAAGAATGGTCCTTCATAGGAAATTTCTTATTCATTTGGGTAGCATTTTAAAGGACGAACCATACAAAGATCAAAGGAAGACGATTCAAAGGGAGATGATCCGTATAAGACTTGAAGATGAAGATTTAAAGATGAAATTCCTTACTTTTAATACTTTCATCATTCAGTAGGATTAGAATCCAGGATATTATTGATGTGGCCTAGCCACCATTATTTTCTAAATACTATGGTTTTACTTATATGGCACTTGCCGTGGACTTTCTCTTTTTTACTTTATTAGTGTTTTTATATTGATATGTTTACTTTGTTTGCGTCATAAAAAATTACATATTTTTCTTAGGTTTCTTTCTTGCATGTGTATGACCTAATTTCACTAGGCTCTTTAGGGATAAATTTTTTTTACTTATAACTAATATTTAAAATTTTAAGAATTAAATAACATAAAAACTTATGACTTAAGGAATAGCCAAAATCATCTAGGGTCGTATGCATATTAATGGATAATCTCTCTCCTTCTTTAAGACAATTCCCCACCTACATGTAAAGTCCATATAATCTGACCTGTGAGGATGATGTACTAGATATGGGGAAGTCTAATCTTTTCTAAGAATTATTTTATAAGACTTTTTAAAGTTCATGTATCTCTAATTTGGAAGCTTTCAACCAGTATGCATCACATTAGAAACTAAATAAATCAAAATTTTAATTGCATTAGCTCTAGGAGCTTTCACCCTACATAAGTCTAAAGCTAATTAGAAAACTCTCTAAATAACATCCTAACTTCTAAAAACTTAGCCTCCCACCCATCTTTAATAAATACTGGACAATATAGATTTTATACGCTTAGGGGGTTTGCTGGCTTTCCATTTCAGGTAGGATATGAGCCAAAAATAAATTAGCTAGTACACTGGTGTTAGTATTACATAGAACACTAAGCCCACCATAGATCTAGGATTCAAGGCTATTATGTTCAGTGTCCCATAATATGCCTCATTAGTGGATAAGTCCCATATTATTCAAGAGTTATAAATCCTGCTTATCTATGTCACATGGATGATGCTACCTCCATCCTTCTCTCTCATATGCTTTGAGTGCATTATTTTTTTCCTCCAATTTCTTCTAATTACCCTTATCCCTTCAGATGTTGATCTAAGCTGTGTGTGTTGTCTAAGCCAAATTGAACCATTCTTTCCCTTTGAGTAGGATTTCCTAGTCTTCCCTATGTTCCAATCCCATCAGAGAGGATAATGTAGTATTCTTAATCAAGAGTCTTCTCAGGCTCTATCTTGGGATGTAATTAATCACAAGTTTTTGGCAACCACAGTGGGATATATTTCTCTCTCCATATTTGGATACTATATTATCCTTTCTTGTGTGTACTCCGAGATTGATACACCTTATATTAGGTACATCCCACTCTTAGCTAGGGTCTTCCTTAGTTATATTTTCTTCTTCTTAGCTAGGGTTCTCCCTAGTTTACTTTCCTTCTTTATATCCTTCTAGGCTACTCCGTCCCTTATACATTCTTTTCTTCTCTTGTAATATCAATTCTTACTAATAATTTCAAATTTATTTTATTTTTTTTGGCAGAGATTGCCATAAATCCTTTTGCTTCTTCTGTGATATTTCACTTTGGTTCAGATGGGCGGGTGACTCTCCCTGAGTCCTTACTAGCTAGTTCGCCTACTTGAGGGATCACTTTTAGTTCCTTCATAAACTCAGCCTTCATCACTCTTGGTGGGTTGATCTTTGTAGAGGCTATCATATTTTCTCCTCCCCAAAGGAGAGAACACATAGCCATGCATCCCTTTGGATGTCCAGTTGCTTAATGGATAGCCAGGGCACCTGCTCGTCCCACTCCTGTTCCTATACATCTAGTGTGCCCTATGGTTATGCAGCAAGTGTCTAGACCACTCCCACTTCCTTCCACCCATTTAGTGGTTAGGATACCAGTGCCTACCACACCTATTGTGCAGGTTGCTCCAGCCCTTCAGCATCGATAGCCCATTGCTACTCCTCCTATTATTTCATTAGAGGTAGCTCGAGTTTAGGTTCCCCATTCTTCTTCCTCTAGGAAATGGGTGCCCAGACTGAGGCTCCTTCACCTTCTTCCCATCAAGTTTCTGTGTTCACTCGGCTCTCTCACTTGAAGACCACTAAGTAGACCATGACACTTCCTTTAGCTCTTGTTCCCCTTGTCCCCCTAAGTAGTGGGTTCAGGTGTACCTTTATCCTCCACCTCCAGCCTTAGGAGAAGGAATAAGATGAATATAAATAGAAAACTCTAATTAGCTGTGTCTAATGAATATAGGAAGGGGTTGGCAGAGGTAGTGGCTTGGTAGGAGCTAATTCTGAGGAGGGTGGTCCCCTTACAACTGGAGCCATAACTAGTATCATTGATACTAACCCAGGAGATCATAGACACTCCTAAGATAGAAGCAGTCCATGAAGGATGCTTCTCTCTACTAGCACATAGTGGTGATGTAGATAGTGTCGCTCGCATTATGGTGGCCCCTCCTATTATCACAACTTTACCCCGAGATAGGGTCCCTTTGGATGATGTTGCTCGAGCCCTCGCCTAGAGGATTTGGAGCATCGTTCGCCTAACAAGAGGTTAAGGGCCTATCAATCAAGAAATGTTACTTCAATAGACTTCTCAAGTAACTGTTTAGTTATAGAGGTAGACTTTGAGCCAAAGATACTAGTGGCAGAGAGGATAGCCACCCAGTTATCTTTTTAGCTACGTTACATCGGTTCGACCATAATTAATTTCTCCAATTATTGGGTGAAGCCCACATCATCATGGATGGAGGCAATAGTCAGAGCTTGCTCGACCCTAGATCTATTTAGTGGTTGTTGTCCCCGAGTAGTCAGTTGCCCTCACTAGATCCCACTGCAGTAGGTGGGTTTGGAGATGATGATAGGCGGACACCCCTGTCAGGACAGTATAATTGGTAGAGGCAGTTGTGCAAATAGAAATAATTATTCCTTCTAGGTCTAAGGCAGTCCTAATAATTTGTGATAGAGTTGAAGATATGGATACTATAGTTTCTCTTGGTGGTTCACCAGATCAGATAGAGGTAGTTTTGATTCCCATCCTCCATAGGAACTCTTCCCCTACAAGTCCTTACATAGAAGCTTTATGTTAGACCTTCTCCAAGGAGGAAACATTCGGGGAGGAGTCATGTGGAGATGTACCAGTGCACCGGGTTTATGTGATTACTCAATTAGGACTCATAGATGATCAGAGAGAGAGCCGAGGATAATGATGAGCAGGGAGAGCCTAAGGTGGGTGGATCTCCCAAGTTAGTGGATACAGAGGCCACATTGGTAGAGATGGACAGAGCTATGGTGACGATGACCGCATAATTGACATCTTTGGGCATGATGACCCAAGTATTGGGCATAGGTACTCCTACTATATTCAGCGATGAGCTCATAAGACTGATAGTAGCACCAGACCCCATAGGAGTGGATAGGGTCTAGAGAGTAGTCCCAAGGCTACCTATAGTATTTACTTTTACTACCCCGGTCTAGAGTCAGTCAGCCTAGTTGTCAGTAGGATAAATTCAGGATCTGATAGCCTAAAAGTTTGAGTAGGCCATTTCCTCTAAAAAGGCTGGAGAAGTAGTCAACAGGGGGAGACCATACCCAATTGAGTATGAGAGGGAGCCCTATCCTCTAGCTTCATTCCCCCATGGTTTATAGTGTTAGATGGGTTTGGGAACCCGAGGAAACATGTGGATCAGTATCGAGCCATAAATTATAATATATGAGGGAATGACGTCCTAATGTTTAAATATTTTTTTAGCAGTTTAGTTAGGGTTTCCTTTGCTTGGTATGCCAACCTCCCTAATAATTTAGTCCATATTTTTATAGAGTTAGAGCAGGTGTTTATGTAGAGGTTTTTAAGTTCTTAACACTAGGTTATAGTTGGAGAGTTAGTTGTGGCTAGACAACATCCTCAAGAGACTTTACCAGATTATATTGTTAGATGGCAGAACCATAGTTTGTAGTATGAGCCCTAGTTACAAGAATAACATATAGTATAGATTCTTTTAAAGAATATAGATGGTTTCATAGCACCCTACTTGAAGGGATTTAGCATTAGAACCTTACAGAAGTTGTTGATGAAGGTGATTAGTTTGCAGGATAGTATACCCGATGTAATCCCTCCTAAGGTTGAGAGTCAACCTTCACGTAGATTTCAGTGACAAAAGTCATTAGAGGATCCTCTTCCAAATAAAGGGGAGGTACACAATACCTATGAGCCATCAGCTAAGGGAAAGAAGCCCATAGTTAGTTTAGCATCACAACAGCAGTCATACACATTGGTCAATCAGTAGTATAGCCCATATCCTTCCGTAGGACTCCAGAGAGTCAGAAGTACCTACAGGAGAGCTTAGTAAGGAATACTTAATCAAAAGAGAAAGTGTAAAAAAGATTTTCAAATTCCTTAATAAGAAGAACAACTTAACTTTCTCGATGAATAGTAGAGTAGAGGAGGAGGGACAGACGGACCACCCACTCTATTGTCCCATTCATAGACAAATCAGGGATGTTATAGAAGACTGATATGTGTTCAAGGATAGAGTTGAGAGGCTCATGGACAGTGGGAAGATACACCATAAGGATAGTGATTTGGTGCAGCCCTAGGGTAAGACTACTTAGACAATTTAGATGATTTCCAGTTCTAGTGATAGTTAAAGTGATAGTCAGAGAAGTAGCAGCAAATCACCTCATGGTTTTGAGAGAGTGTGGCAGCTAGAACTCTCTCAGAAGACAAAAAAGATTATCAAACAAGCAGTTTAGAGATAAGAGGAAGTTGAGTGGAGGCCTTCGAAGGTTAAGTTGATAGTTGCTGCCCTAATTACTTAGAAAGTTTTTTTTCTTCTTCTATTGTAGTGCCTACTGAGCATATTTCATCTTATTCTTTTCTATGTAATAAAAAGATGTATGAAAGAAAAAAGGATTATTATGACCTCAAAGGAGAGGATGGGACCCCTTTCGACACTTATGTTGAAGTACTGCATTCTCCCTTCGACTGATGATGAAATAATAAAAGAAGATGATTCTGGCTACTTCTAGTCTTGTGTTTCTTCTAACTTTACTTCTTCTAGCACTCTCTCTTTTTATGCGTTACATATTTCTTAAAATGTTAATGATTATGCATATGATGATGAGTTTGAGTGTAATGAAGAACCTGTCTTTACTATTTCAGAGGGTGGTTGTTATATAGAATTAGAAGATGAATTTGAGAACCCACTCTAATCATTCTCCTTAGAGCTAACACAAGCCATCACTACTAAGCTAAATGAATTCTTTGTTGAGGATAACTCAATACAAGAAGTTTATATGCATTCATGGAAAGTCCTTCCACCTAGGATGGAGAAAAACATAAAAGAAAATGATATGAACATCATTACCCAACAGGATGATCATATCCCTTCCTCTCTAGAGAAGTCTAAGGAGAAAGGGAAATTCCCTCAGCTGTAGGTTAATTATAATGTGTTGGCTCACTTAAGGAAAATTCCTTCCCTTCTTAGCATCTATGAAGCTCTGATGATATCTCCTGACTTGAGAAAGACCCTGATAAAAGTGATGCTTGAGCTAGAGTCCTATCAAGCCTTCTTTACTTCCAAGCCCATTGAGGATGCATGTCATTTGAGAGATATAACATGCATCACATTTTCAGATCATGATCTTATCTTAGGGTCTTCTAAGTATAATCATTCCTTGTATGTCACCGCTGAAGTCAATAGTTATGAATTGAATAGGGTCCTCATTGACCAAGTGGCTTCAGTAGATATCCTTAGCTATGAAACTTTAAAGGGCCTCTCCCTCAATCATTTGAAACTCACCTCCGATAAGATTTTATTAAAAGGCTTTAATAACTAAGGCAACCATACTCTACGGTCTATCACCCTACATCTGAAGTTTGAAAGTTTCCTAAGTGAGGCAAAGTTTCATGTGATACAAGCTGATACCTCATACATGGCTCTCTTATGAAGGTCTTAGCTTCATGAATACAAAATGGTACACTCTACCTTGCACCATTGTATAAAGTATATGAGGAATTATATGGAGTATTCCATTCTCAGAGATACTTAGCCTTTTCTGTGCACGAGGTCTCTATTTATAATGATGTCGAGTACTATATACCTTGGAAGACTTGTAGAGCTCCCCCTGCCTAGTCACTAATGATACCTGCTAGTGTTATACAGGGTTCTATGCAGTCACCTACATATCTTCCTATACAACCACCAATATAGGGTCCATCATAGGTTGGTATTGAGGTAGGTATTTCTAATGCATATTCTGATAGAGCTCTTTTTTAGTTTGTAATTCGATACGATGTCCCCCTAGTAGAGGTAAGGGAAGATAAGGTAGAGTTAGAGGTAGAGAGTTAACTCACCCATAGAGGAACTACAACACTCAAATCCCTCCTCCCTCACACTTATAAACTTCTTCTTTGACTATCGAGTCCAACTCTTCAGATGATGAGATGATTGATGTCCTTCATTATTCAGTCCCCTTATCACCCCTAGATTCCACTAGTTATGATTCACTTCCAATCTTTCATAGGTACCTGATACTTGAGGGTGGATTAGTTATTGATAGTACCTCATATGAGGAAGTAGACTTTAGATGTTAGACTACTAGTAAGCAATCTCCCTCCTATCAAATATGTAAAATAAGAGTCAATGAGTATTTCTAAAGATCTTCTAATACTCCTTTCACTAGTATTGATGGTTCACTACAGACTAACGAGCACTCTATATCTCCACTGTAAAAGTCATTTGGGCCACCATGACCTAGAGAGTGTGCCTCTTTATCCCATAGTGAAGGTGCCCCACTAGGTCCTGAGAGTTAGGGTCCTATAAAGACCACTATGGATAAGGAGGTCATAAATGTCTCTAGTTAATTTTCCACTATTATAGAAGGTTGTTTAGAGCGGGATGTCATTCTTTCTACTTGGTCCAATGAATGAGTTCTATAGTAAGCACGTATTTGGAAAATAGATAACCCTTAGACCCTAGAAGGTATAGGTTATACGGGGAAGAATCAGTCTACTCATGCCAATATTTATGCTCTCTCTCATTCTTATATGATTATTTCTCTTACCAATGTAGAAGACCCAAATATGTTTAGGACAGGGTCCTTGATGCTCCATGAGAGTTTGAAGATGACACCATTTCTACCATAAACAAACTATGCAAGATAAACTTGGCAACTTAATCGAATCCTAGGCCTATTTTTTATAGTGCTTCATTTTATGATTCAGAGGTTCAAGATTACATTAATCTACTCTTAGAGTTTAAGGATTATTTTATCTAGAATTACACCAAAATGCTTGGCTTAAACCCAGAGGTAGTAGTCTACAAGTTGGCTATTAAGCCTGATGTAGTCCTTGTTAAACAATCCCCTTGTAGGATGAGGATAGAGATTCAATAATAGGTGATTGTGAAATAAAGAAGCTCATAGAAGCTAAATTTATTCATGAAGAGAAGTACCCCACTTAGCTTGCCAATATTATTCCAGTCTAGAAGAAGAACGGACAGATTCATATATGTATTGACTTCTGTGATTTGAATAAAACATGCCCAAAGG
The DNA here is from genome assembly GCA_016618105.1 of Dendrobium huoshanense. Lineage (NCBI taxonomy): Eukaryota > Viridiplantae > Streptophyta > Magnoliopsida > Asparagales > Orchidaceae > Dendrobium > Dendrobium huoshanense. The sequence goes on from CM028351.1 coordinate 57,471,623, forward strand.
ATGACTTCCCTGTTCTTATCCCCAAGCTTATAGTGAATATAAATTCATCCCATAGTATATTCTCCTTCATTGATGGTTCATCTAGTTACAAATCAAATAAATATGGCCTCTGAAGGTGAGAAGTTTACCCATAGGTGTGTTTTGTTACAAGGTGATGCCCTTCAGTCTCAAGAATGCTGAGGTCACTTACCAATGTGCTATGACTATTATCTTCGATGAGATTATACACAAGTAAGTTAAATGATATATGGATGATCTAGTGAATGATATGTGGATGATCTAGTGGTCAAAAGCAAGGTCTGGGGAGATCACCATTGAGATTTACGAATCATTTTTAAATGCCTACACAAGTATGACTTATAGATGAACCCTTTAAAATTTGTATTTGAAGTTAGTGCAGAAAAGTTTCTAGGGTTTATATTTCACTATTGTTTCATTGAAATTGATCCTTCTATGATCAAAGCCATAGTGGACTTGAAAACCCCTAAGAGTCTTACCTAGTTGAGATTTTTTCAAGATAAGCTCGCTTTTTTGTTGAGATTTATCTCCAACCTTTTTGGTATATGTTATCCATTCACTACCTTAGTGAAGAAGGATGCTTATTTTCACTTGGATGAGCATTATCAGGTGGCCTTTGAGAGTATAATGTGCTACCTAATAAACCCTCCTATTTTAGCTGCACCTATTCCAAGTAGGTCGTTAATTCTTTACACTATGACCCTGGATGAATCCTTGGGTGCACTGTTGGCTCAAGAGAATGAGGAATGTAAGGAAAATGACTTGTACTCCCTTATTAGATGGTTAATACCTATAGAGCTAAAGTACCCAATGATGGAAAAGTTATGTTTAGCTTTGATCTTTGCATAACAAAATGTTAGATATTATATGTTATTGAATAATGTTAACCTGATTTCTCAAGTCAACCCCTTATAGTACTTGATGACCCGTCTGACCTTCTGAGGTTATTTAACACACTGGTCTATGATCCTACTACAATTTGACATTACTTTAATCCCTCAGTGGTAGGCTATAGCTGACTTTTTTACCGCTTACTCGATCCCTATAGATTCCCCATTCAATGATGACATACCTGATGAACTAATCATGAGTATGGATGAATAGGAATCCATGCTTAGGAACTCTACTTTGACTGTGTTTCATCCATTAAAGCCTTAAATCTAAATGAAACTCCCATAGTTAGGGTATATTTAGGCCTTATTTTTATATCCCTTGAAGGTCATACTCTTCGTTACTCCTACAGTCTTTCAAACTCTTGTACTAATAATAAAGCTGAGTATGAATATCTGATTTTAGGATTAGATCTAGCCATTCAGGTGAATATTATGCGAGTGAAGATATTTGGAGACTCCCAACTAATCATAAATCAAGTAGCAAGAGTCTTCAAAGTACTCAAGCCTAAGCTTCTATCCTATCACAACAAAGCAATAGAGCTTTTGTGCTTAATACCTAAAGTGACTTTGGCCAAAATCCCTAGATCTGTAAATGGTAAAGTAGATGCATTGGACAAGTTAGAAAAAGAACTAGCTGACCCTATTGGAAACCCAATATCTATTATTGTCCAGTATCAACAAGACATAAACCCCGCAGACATGTCTTCTCCTAACCAGACCCTGACAATGTTTGCGATTGAGGAAGAGCCAAATTGGCGAGTACCCTTTATTGAATATTTGAATCATGCTAGACTTACATATGATCGATCTCTCACAACTCAAATTAGAAAGAGAGCTATATCATTCACTTATGTAAATGACATCCTGTATCGACACTCTTTTGACCAAATGTGGTTATGTTGCCTTAATAATGAAGAGGCTCGTAAGGTCATGAGAGAGATACATGAAGGTATTTGTGATGCTCATCGGTCTAGACCAAAAATAAAAGGCATATTAAATGTCGTAGTTACTATTGGCCGACTATGATTCATGATTATATAAATCAAGCAAGAATGTACCACTAGTGCCAGATTCATAGCACGGTGATTCATCAAACCCCTAATCCATTGCACAATACTATATCATATTAGCCATTTGAAAGTTAGGGCATGAATTTAGTGGGTCCTGTCGACCCTCCTTCCTCTAAGAATTATATGTTTATTTTTTCTGCCACTGATTTCTTCTCTAAGTGGGTGAAAGCTATCCCACTTAAGGAATTCAAATAAGAAGATGTGATATGCTTCTTTCTCTGCTATTAGCTACCAGAGTAGTCCTATAAATGTGTTACGGTCATTTTTACTTTCCATAGGGTCCCACCAGTTTGTGTGGAATGTTTATTGATCTTATTCATAGCTACTATCCTCAGTGGCAAGTGTATCCCCTTACTACCTCAAATTATTTCCCTAGTTGTGATGTAGTACATCTTATCTCATATGTTAGCATCACTTATGTATGAGCTTTCATCTTCTAGCAGAATACCAACTCCTTATCTCCTTTACAACCATACTCTACTACTAACTGCTAGAGTAGTCCTATGGATGAATTAAGGTCATTTTCACTTCCCGCAGGATCCCACTAGTTTGTGTTGGTGTTACCACTGTAACCCTTTGATGTTTATTGAGCTTATTCATAGGTACTATCCTCAGTAGCGAGTGTCTCCTATTACTACCTTGAGTTATTTTCTTAGTTGTGATGTAATACATCATGCCTCAGATGTTACTATCACCTCTTTTTGAGCTTCAATTTTATAATAGAAGATCAGCTCTCTAGTTTCTTTTGATACATACTTTTTTTGTTGGGACCCAGCTCTTGATTGCCAGAGAGGTCCTATGGATGTGTTGATGTTGTTTCCACTTCCTACAGGGTCCTCATCAGTTAGTATGAGTCCACCACTGTAGTTCATTGATGATTATTTCTACTAGGTATAGTTTTGTTCTTAGTAGTTAGTGTTTTCCCCTCGTTACTTTAGTTTTTTTCCACTTGGATTGAAACTACCCCTCTCGCACTCCTTTGAGGGTGTATATCTTTCTATTGTCCCTCGAGGAATAAGTCTGATGCTTCCTCCTTTTTAGATGAGGTTAGGGTTGCCTAAGAAATTATGCCAGTATTTGGATACTCGTGTCCACTATGATTTGTCCTCTACCACATGGTAACCAAAATGCTAGCTCGAGATTCCTTAGACAACTTTTCCCTTATAATTCCTCCAATTACCTTTCTTTTCTTTGTCACATCCCTAAACAGATTTATGTCAGGTTGGTATTGAGGTGACTTTCACCTTCCATCCTACTATTTTTATATGGTCAGGTAGGTAGTTAGTTAACATACTTACCTGGTGCGATGCCCAATAGAGTTCCAGGGAGGGATACCCTACCACCTTGGACTCTTTACTCATTATTTTAATATGGTCAGGTGAGTATTAAGCCATTCACATTCTCTATTTAGATATGGCTAGGAGGATGTTAAACTGTACCGGGCGGGATGCCCGATAGAGTCTCTGGGAGGCATACCCCACCACCCTTGACTCTTTACTCACTATTTTGATATGGCCAGGTGAGTATTGAGTTGTTCACATTAGCAATTTCGACATGGTTAGGAGAATGTTAAACCTTACCTGGTGGGGAGCCTAATAGAGTCCATGAAAGGTATACCTCATCACCCTTAACTCTTTGCTCACTGTTTTGATATGGTCAGGTGAATATTGAGCCATTTATATTGAATATTTCAATATAATTAGGCAGGTGTTCAACCTTACATAGGTATTGGTGCCTGATAGAGTCCCTAGGAGGCATACCCCACTACAGGACAATCACTGATTTTTGGCGGAATTTTCTTTCAGCTTTCCGGCGGTCACATTTCCGACGGCTTTCCGGCGCATTTCCGACGGTTTTTCCCAATAGAATGTTCCGGCGGCTTTTAAAAATTTAATGAAAATGAATAAAATTTTTACTTTTTAAATGATTTAAAAAAAATTTATTAAAACTTATTTTAATAATTTAATTAGTTTTCATTTTAAAATTAATTATTTAGATAATTTTTATTTTATATTAAATATTATTTTTAATTTTAAATTAAATAGTTTCATTTTTTAAAAAATTAAAAACTAATTGATTTTTGGCACTGAATATAGTTTAAATAAAAACTTTTAACAGAATAATCGTATTTGCGTCTTCAGCAATTCGGTTAGTTGCTGGAAATTCCACCCAACCGACCACTGTTCAAACCTCACCACGCGCAGACGCGGGGGAGTGGGGGAGCGCACGAGCCGCAGGAGGCTGGCTGGAGCGCGAGAGCCCAGGATCGCATGGGACTTGCCAGAGCGCGGGAGCTGGTATCGCGCGGGGGGCTGGCCGGATAGCGGGGGGCAGAGCGCGGGAGCCATGGGGCTGAGCCGGGATCGCGTGGGGGGCTGAGCGCGGGATCGCGGCGGGCTGTCTGGAGCGTGGCATCGCGGCGGGCTGTCCGGAGCATGGGAGTTGGTCGGATCCCGGGAGCGGGTGGCTGGCCGGAGCGGGGTTTTTTTTTTTTTTAAATTTGACCGGCGGTTTAAGACCGCCGGTAAGCCGCCGGATGAATTTGCCGCCGGAAAAAATTGCCATAATTTATTTTCCTATGTGGTTTTTACCGGCGGAATTTTAACCGCCGGAAAACCACTGCTAAATTACAAAACCGCCTAAAAAGGCTCAATTTCCATCAGAAATAGCCACCGGAAATGGGTGATTTTCCTGTTGTGCCCCACTACCCTTTGACTCTTTTCTTATTGTTTCAATAAGGTCATGTGAGTATTGAGCCATTCACATTTGCTGTTTAGATATAGTCAGGCGGATGTTGAACCTTATAAGGTTGAGAGCCCGATAGAGTCCTTGGGAGGCATACCTCACGACCCCTTTCACTCTTTGTTTCACTATTTCAATATGGTCAGGTGAGAATTGAGTTGTCTACATTAACTGTTTCAATATGGTTAGGTGAATGTCATACTCTTTTCTTGATTATCTTGATGTTTCGATATGGTCAGGCAGACATTAGCTTTTGTGACTTCTTTACTTGCTATTTTGATATGACCAGTCAAGTATTGAGTCACCCCATCCATTATTCTAATACGGTTTGGAGGATGCAAGATCCTTTCACCTTCTATTATGTTGTTTCTATATGGTTAAGCATATATTTGGTTTATCTTTTTTATTCAGGCTCCCCATGCACTGTTTTGATATGGTCAGGTGAATATGAGACCCTTTCACCTTATAACCTGCTATTTTGATATGGTCAGGCAGGTAGCAAGTCCACTTTACCTTTTCCTTTCCCTCTATTCTGCACTTACGAAAGTGAGGCGAATAGATGTTCCACTTCACCATCCTCCTTGGATGAGCTTTCATATGTGTTTTTTTCCTACTTCTCTTGCCACACTCAGTCAATGCCAACATGAGTGGTTCACTAGTTTGTTTGCCACCCCTATTGGGGGTCAATTTGTTGACCATGTTTTTGGCCTAAACCCTTGATCAAAGGAATTGAATTAGTCAAATTGACCAAGCCAGACCCCAAGATCCATACCACTGAGTTTAGTGGGTGAAGCCAAGTCTACTGAGCCGAAACCTAGGCCCTAGGTCAACCTAGGTTGACCCAAATTGACCCAAATTCTTTCCATTTAATTTCAAATTAATTTCATAGCTTCATGGTTCAATCTCTTACCTCCCTTAGGTTCAGTGGCTCAAACTTGACCTAATGGGCCTAGACCCATGCCTTGGGACAAACTGGTTGATCAGGTCAATCCAGGTTGACCCAATTGCCCTATTGAGCCCAATTTGATTTTTAACTCAATTCAAATCCTCTGTGGACTTATTCTCTCATTCTTTGGGGTTAATTGACTAGGTTGACTAGGTCAACCATTGACTTGGTCAATGCAAATCTCCATTGGTTAAATTTGATCAATTTAGGTAACATTAAACATATTTAAAACATTTAAATTATTCCAAATGATCCCTAGGGTGAGACCACGGCTAATCAACATTATTTCCCTCCTAAATTGCTCTAGATTAAATCCTAACCATTGATCATAGGTCTAAGGATATAAAAGGCTAATTAGGGCTCTTTTGAGCGGACTTTTTGGAATTAGTCTCTCCCTAGGCCTCTTAAGGATGAGATTTCTCCTATGCGAGCTCCTCTAGACCTCCTCCACCTTCCCTGAGCCAAAGTCAATCGATCAAAGTCGGCGGCAGCGAGATCTCCAGTGACCCGACACCTTAAGTGTTTCAAGGCAATTTCCCATGAGTTCAAGATGTATCAAGGCTTGACTTCATCTAGAGAATTTTATGAGGATAGTCTACAAGCTTAACCATCCCTTTTATAGTTCAAATCGTCCATTAAATCAACGTATAACCCTAACCCTAGGCTAGAACACCTGGAGTTAAATAGTTTTGTGAATAGCATGTTTTAGACTACATAAACTACCCCCCCATGAATGCTCTTCATGTGTAAAGCTTATGTTTCAAATTTTGCTCGATTTAGTGCACTTGATCGAGAGAACGAGCAAAAAAATTATTCTAGGGTTTTAATTTATGTAACATATGCATTACATATGATCTGAGCCATTGATCTCTCAAATCTCATCATTCTATAGCTTCTACCCGACCACAAACTCGAGGTCAACGGCTTCGTCCAGCATGATCTAGACCCTTGATTTGAAACATGGAAGATCGAACAGCTGAGGGCGCGATTCGACGTTATTAATGATCCACCGTTGATTTTAGCACCGTGACAATCATTGCCAAACTGTGTCCACAATTTAAACTAGCCAACAAGAGTGTGTCGCACGTCATCTGCTATTATTTTATTTAAAATTAATTAATAAATTAATTATATATATATAATGCTTTTTAAATCTATTTTTTTCAAAAATAAATTTAAAATTATTTTTAAATCCAAAAATTAAATATTTTATATCATATTTTCCAAAAAATGTCTACTTTAATTTAAAATTATTATTTACTTAAAATTTTAAGAATATTTTAAATTTTTTTAAGTAATAATTATTAATTATTTTAAATTAATATTTAATTATAAATAATTAAAAAATTTCATAAAATTTAATTTTTTAAATATATAGTCTATTTTTTCAGAGGGATATTTAATATCTTTAGATTTAAAATTTTCTTTAATACTTAAATATTTTTGAATAATTATAATTTATATTAATATAGAATTAATATTTAAGTAATAGTCATTAATAATAATATTTTTTTTTAAAATAATAATAATAATAATAATATACTTTATTTTAAAAAATTAAAGAATTAGTTCCTTAATTATCTAATTTTAAAGTAATAATTATTTTCCTATTTCAAGTTATTTTCATTAATTAAGTATTTAATTTCTTAATTAATTATCAATTAAATTAAAATTCAATTTCTTTTAAAATTCATAACTTTTTATTAAATTATTTTAAAATCAAAGAGTTATTTATTTATTTTGTTAGTTTTTAAATTAATAAATATTTCCTATGTTAAGTAATTTTCCTAATTATTTAATTACTTAAATACTAAAAAATTAATTAAAATTAAAATATAATTACTTTATAAAATTTTAAAAATATATATTTTTAATTATTTTAAATTTTTGATAACATTAATATTTAATTTATTCTAATTTTTTAAAAACTTTTAAATAAATAATATATTAAATATTTTGATGTTAAAAATTATTTTTGAAACTATGCTCGGGTGATCAGTGGATCCCTCATGAATATGTATTAGAAATGTTTTTTAATTATATTATTCTTAAACCTATATATTTATTTATTAATATATATCTATATTTTTAAATTATTTTAAAAATTATTTATATTATTAAATCTGATTTAAACATACTTAACATAACAACATGCTAAGGATAATAATTAAGGACCTATCTAGTGAACTTAGAAAAATTCTAGGATCTAGGGTAGATCCCCAATTGATATGAAACTTTAAAAACTTAAACTTATTAACATTCTAAACCTCACAGAAATTTTTAGGAATTTTTTGGAGCCTTTAAATCCCTTAATTAACAAACACTAAGTTAACATTTAATTAAGCCCCAATAACATCAAAAAATTCTAATAAATCCAAATTAACTCAAAAAATTACCCATAATATATCAACACAGAATTTCTAAAAGTAAACTTTTGGATCCCTCAACTTAGCAGGTAGGATGACCCCGGACCTTTTAAAATCCACTAATGCAACTTAAACTTTAGAGAGCACTATTCTAAGTGTTAAAACTTACCAACCAACTTAATTAATTAAAATAAACCCTAATACATTAATTTTTAAATTTTAATCAAAATCCTTTTTTTTAACCTTCAACAAGCTCGAACCCGAAACAACTTGAACTAACTACCTGACATAGTATGTATCCAAAGCCACACAACATATTACACACATAGAATTATTTGCTAGGGCACCACTTATAGCTCTAGGTTAGGTCAAAGTTTTACTTTTTTGCTTTTGTGTTGTAGTGCTTTTGTATGTGGCATATGTGCTGGTTGATTTGACTTGATGTGATTGTTTATTTTATTACTATACTTCTTTTATCTGTGATATAAGTATGTTGATATTACCACCTCATGACCTATTTTACAGATTTTTTTGATAACAAACATATGTTTGAATGTTCTAATTTATGTGCTAAGTATTTTAGGTGTAATGACGAGCATAGTAATTACTTATGGGATTTTCATTTTACAACACAAGTTCAATCAAATATTAAGATTAAGATGGACCAAGACATGCAACTTGAAGGAATTTATATTATTGTAGGAGTATGTTAGTGGTTCATTAATATTTACTTGCATGATTTGATTTGCTCATAATCTAAATATCTATTCATTATATATTAATCTTGATATAAAAATCTACAAGATTTATTTATTAAATAATATAACCTTTATTGATTACATAATTATTATAAAATATGGAAAGTTATATAATTAGGAAAATTAAAGGTAAGAAGCTTATATGGTAATACTTTTATTATGTATTTATTTTAAATTGACTTCTTTCTCATTTATTTATTAATGTATGATTAATTTTATATAAATTACATCATATTATTATATTAATATTCAATATATCTTTAAATATTTAAAAATATATAAAAATTTATATTTTATTGCATATGATATTAATTTGATTGAACTGTGGAATAATTTTTATTGCATTAGATGATTTAGATTATGTAGATAGAAATCTATAGGTTATATGATTCATTTGGATTTCATTTGAATTTATAATTAATTTAAAAACAACATCTAATTTTAATATAATCCACTGGTAGTCATTTTTACCTTATTTTGGATGTATATGAAGACGTTTTGACTTTCCCATGTGGCTAGCCATTTTACAGGCATTTGAATCTCATATATATTTAATATAAATGAATTTTTGATCAAATATAATATTATTAGTTAATAAATTAATAATAGATTAATAGTTTTATTCAAATTTGGATTTATTTTTCCTTTCCCTTTAAATACCTCTCTTCTTCTTTATGTAACGGATGCTCAAAAAAGGAAATCTCCAACAATTCTTCCATTTTTCCTTTCTTCTTTACATGCTAAATCTTGAGAGGAGAAACTTTGAATTTTATTCCAAGAGCTTTTTTCATTTGCGATATCGAATTCATGGTTGGAATGCTTCAACACACACAACCGAGTAACAACTCTTGGAGTTCTTGACATTTCTTTCCTTCACTAAATCTTTACTTGCTGTTCTTTTAGCTTTCATCATATATTTTTTCTTGAATATATTTATTATTTGGTGAAATACTAGTTGAAAATTTTTATATTAAGTTTTCTATATTACATCTTTTAAATCCATAAAGTTAGCTAAGTAAGTATTTTTATTTTCTTTAAATATGGCATAGATTTAGTTTAAAATTCTAGTTTATTTTTTTATTTGAAGAGTTAAAGTTTAAATCAATAAGAATATATTTTTATTTAAAATATTTTTTTTATTAAAAACAAAATATAAATCTATCTTAAAGTGAGCAAATTAATATTCCATTTGCAAGTAGTGAGGTGATTAAATTTAATTTATAAGATCATCTCAAATGTTATAGACATTTTATTGCAAGATAATTAGAGCTTGTTATATTTACATCAATTATATTTTTCATTTTTTTATCTAAGGTATTTGACTTAGTAATGTTTTAATTATAATTAAATTGGTTTGTACTCATTCGTGTAGGAGAGTACTCAGGTTGTAAAGAACTTCTTTAGTTTAAAGAAGTGTTTGGAAAGAAAACATGATATTAGTGAATTCTAGCTCAAGAGTTGGCTAGCGTAGATGTAGGTCGGATTAGAATCTGGGTCGAACCACGTAAAAATATTGTGCCTTTATTTTCATTTCTTGAATACATTTTTCTTTATCTTTTTCATAAAAATTGTGTGATTTCTTATTCTTTTTAAAAAAAGTTTAAAATAATTTTAATTTTCTTCTTTTAATACAAATTTTAAAAACCCCAATTCACCCCCCCACTTGGGGTGCCATTGTCATCCAACAATTGGTATATAGAGCCTTAGCTCTTTTTATATTTGCATAACATCCTAGAGTAAATCCACTTATAAACTATGGCATAAGGTTTTCCTATGGATTCACTTCTCAAAGGATAATACACTCATTGACCACCATTATTAGATAATGTTTCTTTTAATTATTGGAAAAATAAAATTATTACATTTTTAAGAGGGCAAGACTCTCGTATGTGGCACATGCTTGCACACCAATATCATACATCCACTAAAGAAAATAATTGAATTAGAATTGAAAAACCATTTGATGAATGGACTGCATTAGAGAGTGAATTAGATGAATTAAATGCTAGGGAATGTAATACTTTGCATTGTGCACTTCTTCCAGATGATTACATGAAAATTTTCATGTTAAATTCAACAAAATAAATTTGGGACAAATTAATTATAGCTTATGAAGGTACTAGCGAGGTTAGAGATGCTCACATAAATAGACTTATTTATGAATATTAATTATTTCGTATGTCTCCTTTTGAATCTATTTCTAATATGTATACCATATTTATGAAAATAATTAATACATTACATTCTCTTGGAAGAATATATAAGAATCAAGACTTAGTTATAAGATTCTTAGATGTCTTCTCAAAGAATGGGATGTTAAAGCAACTGCAAATAGATAGGCTAAAGATTTATTTACTTATCCACTTGATCAACTTTTGGGTTCATTGATAGCACATGAATAGATTATAGCTCAAAGAGATAAATTGGATGGTTCTTCTAAGAAAGAGAAAGATAAAGGTAAAACTATTTCCTTATAGATTGATGATAATCATGAACCTAGTTCATAAAGTGCTAATGAAGATAATGATGAGGTGTTCATGCTTTCAAGAAGACTTGGGAGCTTACTAAGGAAGAAAAATGAAAGGTATAAGAAATCAAAAAATTATAAATTTCAAAATAAGAAGTTTCCTATAGGAGAAGAGATTTTTTGTTACCATTGCAAGAAGCCTAGACATATAAGAGGAGATTAACTAGATCTTATTGATTCAAAGTAGAAAGAGATGAATGTAGAGAGAAAGAGTGAAAAGAAATAAAAGAAGAATTTCAAGAAGAAAAAGAAGGCTCTATGGGATAACCTAGATTCAAATGAATCAAGTTCATTAGATGAAGAGGTGAACATTTGCCTTATGGAAGGAGTAGAATCTGATTGTGATTCTCAAGAGGTATGTAATGATATTTCTTATGAATAATAAGATGATGCTTTTAATGAATTAGTTATTGAATATAAAAAATTAAAAAGAAACTATAATATTTTAGAAAAAGAGCATAAAAATTTAGATATGCATTTTAATGATTTAAAAAATGAATGTCATAATTTGAAAAATAAAAATAGTTCTTTATTAGTTTATAAACTTGAAAGAGAAAATATTCTATTAAAAGCAAGATTAGATTTGTGCATGAATCACATGTTTATTATAAAGTTCCATAAAGTACAACATCAAACAAAAATTCTTCTTATATGTCACATAAAAATTATACAATGCCATATACAAACATTAATATTTGGTGTAATTATTGTGGTAGAAAAGGACATATCCCATTTGATTACTATGCTCGTAGATAAAAGAATGCTAAACAATCATTTTTTATATGGGTTCCAAAAAATACAAGCACTTCATATACCATTCATAATAGATATCATACTACTCATTTAGAATGTGGACCCAAAAATATTTGGGTTTCAAAAGTTAACATTTGGTTTTCTTTTGTAGGAATGCATTCAAAGTAAAATTAATAGAGGCATATGATACTAAGAAAGTGGATGTTCAAGACATATGATAGGCGATAAAGTAAAATTCTATACATTAGAATCAAGAGATGGAGGATATGTCACATATGGAGATAATGCAAAAGGAAAGATTATTGGCATTGGATCAATATGTAAGAACTCTATTACTTTAGAAAAAGTATTATTTTTTTCTTGTTTAAAACATAACTTAATATCAATTAGTCAATTATGTGATAAAGGTTTAAATATTTCCTTTTATGCTTCACATTATATTATTAAAAATAATGAAACTATTTTGCTTATAAAAAATATACAAAAAAATATTTATTTAATTGAGTTAGATAATACAAATTACGTTAATTTTAATTTACTTTACATGAAATCTACAAATAATGATGCTTGGTTATGACATAAAATGCTATGTCATGCCAGTATCCACATTTTAAATAAAATTTTTAAACTTGATTTACTAGTTGGGTTACCAAAATTAATTTTCATTTTGATTCTATATGTGATGCATGCATTCATGATAAACATATGAAAAGTTTATTCAGGAAGTAAAAATATAGTTTCTACAAGTTGACCTTTAGAATTATTATACATGGACTTATTTGGGCCAATTAACACAACTAGTTTAGGTGGTAAAAATTATGATTTGTTATTGTAGATGATTATTCAAGATACACATGAGTATTATTCTTAGCTAATAAAAATAATGCATTTGATGATGTTAGAAAATTTGCTAAGGATATTCAAAGAGAACAAGGTTATTTGATTCATAGATTTTAAATAGATCACAATAGAAAATTTAAATATAAATCATTTAAAAATTATTGTGATGAAAATAAAATTAGACAAAATTTTTTGGCTCCTAGGACTCCTCAACAAAATGGTGTAGTTGAAAGAAAAAAATCATATTTTGGTAGAATTAGCAAGATCAATGTCAGATGAATATAAATTTCCAAATTATTTTTGGGCAGAGGCGATAAACACTACACATTATGTTACAAATAGTTTATCTAAGTCTAATTCTTAGAAAGACTCCTCAAGAATTTTTTTTTTGAAAAGAAACATAAGATTAGTCATTTACATGTTTTTAGATGTAAGTATTTTATTTTAAATAATGATAAGGATCTTTTAGGTAAATTTAATAGTAAGGTTGATGATAGTATATTCTTAGGATATTCAATTTTTGAAAAATCTTTTAAAGTTTTTAATAAGAGAAAATTAATTTTTGAAGAATCTGTTCATGTAATTTTTGATGAAAACCCTATAGATTTAATAAGAAATGATTTGAATGATGATGATATATATTGAAAATATAAAGAAAAAAAATTTGGAAGAAAAGGAGGATGATTTATTGCCTATAGAATGGAGATATAATAGAAATCATCCAAAACAATTAATAGTTGATGATCCTTCTCAAGGTGTTAAGAATATGAAAAACCTTAGGGATGAGGTAGAATATTCTACATTTCTATCAGAAATTAAACCTAAAAATATAGATGAAGCTTTACATACAAGATAAGTTTTAGATAATTGCTATGGAATAGGAACTTAAGCAATTTATAAGAAATGATGTTTGGGAGTTAGTTACAAGTCCTCATAATCAAAATATAAATGGAACTAAATGGGTTTATAAAAATTAACTGAATTGCTCAGAAAGTATTATTAGAAATAAAGGTGGATTAGTTGCATATGGGTACTCTCAAATAGAAGGAATAGACTTTGAAGAATATTTTACACCCGTAGCAAGACTAGAAGCCATTAGATTACTCCTAACCTTTTCTTGTTTTAAGGACTTTAAACTTTTTTAAATGGATGTCAAAAGTACATTTTTGAATGGGTATATTGATCAAGATGTATTTGTAGAATAACCGCCAGGTTTTGAAAGCATTAATTTTCCTAATCATGTACATAAATTAGTGAAAGCATTATATGGGTAAAAATAGGTTCCATGTGCTTGGTATGACAGGTTAAGTAACTTTTTAACTGAACATAATTTTAGAAAAGGTAAGATAGATACAACTCTTTTTAGCAAAAATATTAAAGATGATTTGATTATTGTACAAATTTATATTGATGATATATTTTTTGAAAGTACAAATGAAAATTTATGCCATGAGTTTTCCTCATTAATATTGAAAGAATTTGAAATGAGTATGATGATAGAACTCACATTTTTTTATGACTTCAAGTAAAACAACTAGTCTGACACATTCTTATGTCAAACCAAGTACATAAATGAATTATTAGAAAAGTTTGATATGAAGAGATTCAGATTGAGTAAAAATCCTATAAGCCCATTAACTAGACTTGATTTAGATGAATCAAGAAAATTAATAGATGAAAAACATTATAGTATATGATAGGCTTACTTTTATATCTTACTACTAGTCGGCCTGATATTATATTTCTTGTATGTTTATGTGCAAGATTTCAAGCTAATCCTAAGGAGTCATACTTAAAAGTAGTTAAGATAATATTTTAATATTTAATTAGAACTAATAAGTTAGGCTTATGGTATCCCAAAAATTTATTATTATGTATTCTAGTTTCATATTCAGATGTAGACTATAATGGTTGTAAGGTTGATAGAAAAAGTATATCTGGAACCTATCAATTTTCAGGATGGTCACTTATTTCTTAGTCTTCTAGAAAATAAAAATCAGTCGCTCTATCCACTATTGAAGCATAATACATAGTTGCAGGAAGTTGTGTAGCTCAAGTTTTATGGCTAAAGCAACAAATTAAAAATTTTGGAATTAAGCTTAAAAATTTTCCAATAAATGTGATAATACAAGTGCTATAAATTTAACAAAAAATCCTATACAACATTTACGAACTAAACACGTAGAGATTATAAACCATTTTATTAGAGATCATATTAATAATGGTGATGTAAATATAGATTCTGTAAACTTAGATTCTCAAATAGCTGATATTTTTACAAAACCTTTAGCTGAAGAGATATTTTGCATGTTAAGACGTATGCTTGGGATGTTAGATCCTAACATTTAAACTTCTTTTATATTTTTAATTATTCCTTTTGATGTTGTCAAAGGGGGAGAAGAATAATATATGTTGGTTATAAATCATTTTACATGCATATATTTAGAGGGAGAATTATTTTGTTTAGCAAATTAACATTCAAAAAAATTTCTGACTTATCATATATATTTTTCTAATGCTTAAAAGTTAAGATGAAAGGTTAATTTACTCCTTTGTTATAATTATACCCAACATAAGTTTGTCATTATAGAAAGGTGGAGATTATTGATATTATTTATCTCATGACTTATTTTAGAGATTTTGATTATAACAAATATATGTTTGGATGTTATAATTTGTGTGCTAAGTATTTCAAGTGTAATGTTGTGAATAATAATTACTTATGAGATTTATATTGCATAGCTCAACTTCAATCAAATATCGAGATTAAGATGGATCAAGACGGATAACTTGAAGGACTTTATTTTATCGTAGGAGTGTGTTAGTGGTCCATTAATATTTACTTGCATGATTTGATTTGCTCATAATCTAAATATCTATTAATTATATATTAATCTTAATATAGTAATCTATAATATTTCTTTATTAAATAAATTTTATAACCTTCATTTATTATATAATTATTATAATATATGGAAAGTTATATAATTAGAGAAATTAAAGATAATAAGCTTATATGGTAATGCTTTTATTATGTATTTATTTTAAATTGACCTTTTTCATTTCTATTTATTAATGTATGATTAATTTTGTATAAATTACATTATATTATTATATTAATATTCAATATATCCTTAAATATTTGAAAATGTGCATAAGTTTGTATTTTATGAAATATGATATTATTTTGACAAAAATATGGTATAATTTTTATTGCATTAGATTGTTTGGATTTTGTAGATAGATATTGACAGGCTATACGGCTCAATGGATTTCATTAGAATTTATAATTAATTTCCAAATATTATTTAATTTTAATATAATCTACTGGTAGCCATTTTTTACCTTATTTTGGATGTATCTAAAGACTTTTTTATTTTTTCATGTGGCTAGCGATTTTATAGCTATTTGAATCTCATATATATTTAATATAAATGAATTCTTGATCAAATATAATATTTTTAGTTGATAAATTAATAATGGATTAATAGTTTTATTTAAATTTGGTTTTACTTATCATTTTCTTTTAAATACCTCTCTTCTTCTTCTTTTTCATATAAGGGTTGTTCAAAAAAGGAAATCTTCAACAATTCTTTCATTCTTCATTTCTTCTTTACATGCTAAATCATGAGAGGATAAACTTTGATTTTTATTCTAAGAGCTCTTTTCATTTGCGAGATTGAATTCTTGGTTGGAAAGTTTCAACACACATAACTAAGTAACATCTCTTGGAGTTCTTGAGTTTGCTTTCCTTCACTAAATCTTTACTTGATGTTCTTTTAGCTTGCACCATATATTTCTCTCTTGAATATATTTATTATTTGGTGAAATGCTAGTTGAGAACTTTTATATTAAGTTTTCTATATTACAACTTTTAAATCCATAAAGTTAGCAAAGTAAGTATTTTTATTTTTTTAAAATGTGGCATAGATATACATTAAAAATCTAATTCATTTTTTTATTTGCAGAGTTAAAGTTTAAATCAGTAAGAATATATATTTATTTAAAATATTATTCTTATTTTAAATAAAATATAAATCTATCTTAAAGTGAGCAAATTAATATTTCATTTACAAGTAGTGAGGTGATTAAAATTAATTTATAAGATTAGCTCAAATATTGTGGACATTTTATTGCAAGATAATTTGCAATGTTTTGAAAACCGGACCGGACCGGCCGGTTCAACCGATTCAACTGTGAACCGGTCTGGTGGCCAGTCCGATCAAGCTCCAGAACCGACTCTTCATCGAACCGGATCAAATTGGATTGAACCGACGGTTCAACCGGTGAACCGTTGAACCGGTCCAATTGGGAAAGAACCGGCCAGTTTATAAATTTTTTTTTGTTTTAATTAAAATTAAAAAATATATATTTTAGTTAATTAAAATTTTTTAATACTTTTTAAATTTTTTTATTAAGTATGATGATTAATATCACAATTATACATGCAAGTTATCTTAAATAACTCACATAATTTGTTTTGTAAAAAGAGTGCACTTCTCACTTTATAAAGGGTTGGAGGAAACATCATCAAACTCTTCCTATGATGTGGGACTAAAAAAGTAGCATAAATAGTTTAGAATGTGCATTTAGGCTTATTTGGGCCAGTTGGGCTTTAAATTTTTTCTTAGTTGGGCTTCAAATTTTTTCTTAGTTGGGCTTCAAATTTGGATAATATATATTACAAATTTACTATAATATATATTATAAATTTATATATTATATTAAATATTATTCTTATAAATATATTAAATTATAAATATATAAATATATTATTTTTAAATGATATTTCTATTTATAATTTTGAATTATATATATTTTTAAATTTATAAATATATTAAATGATCATATATTTAATTATTTATATTATATTATTGATCATAAATTTTTTATATTATAAATTTATATATTATATTAAGTATTATTCTTATAAATATATTATTCTTAAATGATATTTATATGTATAAAATTTTATTATATATTTTAAATTTTTATAAATATTATTAAATATTCATATACTTATATTATATGATTTTTATTTTAATAATTTTTAAAAATATTATTATTTATTACATCATCCGGTTCGACCGGTTGAGACCGGTCGAACCGTGAACCTCTTCCTCTTCCGATTCATTGTCCGATCCGATTTTCACAACCTTGATAATTTGAGCTTATTTTATTTATATCAAATTATATTGTTCATTTTTTTTATCTAAGAAATTTGGCTTAATGAAGTTTTAATTGTAATTAGATTGGGTTGTACTCATCCGTGTAGGAGAGTACTTAGGTTCTAAAACACTTATCTGATTTAAAGAAGTGAGGTTTGCAAAGCAAACCTAGAATTTGTGAATTCTAGCCCAAGAGTTGGCTAGCATTGACGTAGGTCAGATTGGAATTCGAGCCAGGTAAAAATATTGTGCCTCTTATTTTCATTTCTTACATCTATTTTTCTTTATCTTTTTCATTAAAAAATGTATGATTTCTTATTCTTTTCAAAATAGTTTTAAAATAATTTTAATTTTCTTCTTTTAATAAAAATTTTAAAAACCCAAATTCACCCCTCTCTTAGGAAGCCATAGTCATCCAACAGTTTGATTGTACGTTAGATCTACACCTATGCTAAGGATGTTTTATACAAATTCAATCTTATGTAGGTGGTCATACTTATCATGGGCATTGACTAAAGGGGGAAAAAATAATTAAGCTTTAAAACTAATGTTATTTTTTACAGATGCTTCAGAAATTGCTAAGTTCCTCCTTTAAATTAAAAGAGCGTGGCCAATTACATTTACTTTTTTGTGCATATATAAACTACTTGGAATTTTCTATTAGGATAACCTTGCATGTAGAGTTTGAGTCTAGATTTTTCTCTTTTCATTGTGATGTAATTTGTAAAAGTATCGAGTTGTGAAAGTTTTCAGAAGTAGGACATTTCAAATATTAAGTATCCAAAGGGAAAAAGAAAGTCCCTTCATAGGGAATTTCTTATTCATTTGGGTACCCTTGTAAAGGACAAACCATATGAAGACCAAAAGAAACTCTCTAGACGTCATCCTTACTTCTAAAAACTTAGCCTCCCATCCATCATTCATAAAGACTAGACATCATGGATTTTATATACTTAGGGGTTAGTTGGCTTTGTTTTTCAGGCAGGATATGAACCTATAATGCATTAGCTAGGACACGGGTGTTAGTGTTGCGTAGAACACTAAGCCCACCTTAAATATAGGATTCAAGGCTACTACATTTGGTGTCCTATAATATGTCTCATTGGTGGTTAAGTTCCCTATTCTTCAGGGGTTATAAATCCTAGTTATCTATGTCACATGGATGACACCACCTCCATCCTTCACTCTAGTATAGTTTGAGTGCATTCTTTTTCTTTTCTCTAGTTTCTTCTCATTACCCTTATCCCTTTTGATGTTAATATGAGCCGTGTGTGTTGACTAAGCCAAATTGAACATTTCTTTCCCTTTGAGTAAGATTTTCTAGTCTTCCCTATGTGCCAATTCAGTCTGAGAGGATAATTTAGGATCCTTAATCGAGAGTCTTATTAGGACCTGGCTTGGGATGTAATTAAAAAAATACCTAATTAGCAAAATTTGGGCCTTCCTTCTCCTCATCCCCATCATATGATATCCTCTCTATCTAAGCTACCAAATAGAAGGATCATAAGAAGGGATAGATGGAAATTGAAGCTGATTAGGATGCTCCAAAAAGGGCAACTTCTACACATTATAATAAGAGCATTATTAAAGTCAACAATGTATCTATAATACATTTCCTAATGGTCCATATTGTGGGCCATCGTCATCCTTATCGCAAACTACCAAACTTTTAATTCTTCCCAAAAATGAGTAATCTCTTCCATCTTTTTGCTTAATTCAGCCACTTGATCTCCCAAAGTTTTTGGAATTCTAACATTTATACTGTAGTTGCTACTAGGCCTTCAAAATCCCTAAAGTTTATAGATTTTATTAATTGCCATTGAGTTGAAAAGGACTCACTCACTCCTAACATAACTTTTGTTATCCACTACCTCCTTTCCATTAGTGAAAAATTCTTTGACCACATTTATAATGACAACAAAGGGTCACAAAACATTTTCCAACCCATACTCGCAATAATCTTCATGATTGTGTGGCTTGGATTCTAAAAACTCTCAGGAATCAATTGTTTGGTCACAACTAAGGGTTCGTTTGGGACGGATTTTTCCCTGATGTGCGTCACCTAACATAATCGAGAGGTCGCTTGGGGTCAAGCGGTGGTGCTCCATTTTTAAAATTTCTACATTCCGCGGTTACTTTTCCCTTCTGAAGGAACATCCCTGCTTTCGCCTGCTTTCCGCTATTTGGAAGTATAAGAAATATGTCAATACCCTTACAGTTATATGCTCCGTCTTCCTCATCCTGGCGAACCTCCGCAACTATTTCTTCCTCGTTGTAGCACGACACTCAATCTCTGGTACATCAGAGTCATTCAGGTATTTCTCTAAATTTGTAGTTGTAAGAACTCGATGAGAGTGAAACAGAGTGTTGCAAATCTATTTTTCATGTCTTATGTTTTGATGATTGACAAACACTGCTTTTCTTGGACAGCTTGTTGCTTCTAACTTTTCAGGAATCGACGATCGGACAATCAAAAAGAAGCCAAGTTCAGAAATGCGTAGGTTTAGGGTTGAGTCAGTCTGTACTTTTGTTTTTTACCTTTTGAGTCCTCTTGTAATAGTCAAAAAGACTGATGCATTGTAACCCTTCACACACACACTTGAGAGACTTAGAAATTTTGTTTTTACTCATATCGGCCAGGACGATTTCTTTGATCGGCCTGGCCGATCAGCTTAAAACAGAAAGTCTAATTAAGGATTCTTAATTAAGTCAGCCGACGTTAACAGATCATCCTGGACGATACGTGTAACGGCCAGGACGATAAGCTCAAAATAGAAATAAGTAGCCGCCATAGACAAGTATGGTATACCATATCTTTAAATTATCGGCCAGGATGATCCTCGTATCGGCCTGGACAATATTAACAATTTATGCCATAATTGTTCAGGAAATCAAGGAAGTAATTAAGGATGATTGATACGATCATATTGTCCTGGACGATCGCAAGATCGGCCAGGCCGATCTAGTCAAAAACCTTAAGTTACTTCAGGACGATCAATATCGGCCAGCCCGTATTCAGGGCTATTGTCAGGACGATTTTTCTCTGATTTGAACTGATCGGCCAGGACGATCGTGAGATCGGCCTGGACGATCAAGCCAATTTTTAATCGTCCAGCTTTACATCCAGGGCTATGCTCTGGCCGATCTTCATTGATTTGTATTGATCGGCCAGGCCGATATCCATATCGGCCTGGACGATATTGTCGGCAACTTGCAATTAATGAGCTCTTTTGGAGCTCTTCTATTTAAGAGCTTCTTGTTCAACGTTTTTAAAGATCTTTGGCTGCTGCCTTGACCTAAGAAGGCCTTGAGGAGAGAAAGAGAGAGAGAAGAGAGAGAGAGAGAGGATCTTGTGAGGGGGAGCTTGTGAGGGGTTTCACAAGGGTTGCTTCAAGGATCTCTCTGCGTCATCTTCGTCTAGAGTTTCTCGTCCGTGGAAGGGTCGGTAGAGGTAAAGAGCTTTGCTTTTAGTTCTGGTTCTCTGCCAGCTTTAGGAGGAAGCAAAAGGAGATAGGTTCTCTGCCTTGCCGGGGTGGCAAAAAGGAGGTTCTTGTGAGGGTTTCTCCACCTAGCCGTGGGGGCTAAAGGAGAGTCACTTTTTGTGTAGTGCAATACTTGGAGGGTGCCTCCAAGGAGTGGACGTAGGTCGAGTCGACCGAACCACTATAAATTTCTATGTTCTTTTTCTTGCTTCCGCACTTTTAAATTCCGCATTATTTTGTGGTGTGATTTGGTTTATGTGATTTTATTTCTTTGTTTAAAAAGAAGTTTTTAAAATACCAATTCACCCCCCCTCTTGGTTAGTTTGGGACTAAGTTCATAGGGCTTAACATCCCCATCGAACTTTCAAGTGGTATCAGAGCTTGATTCGAAAATTAAAGTTTGAAAACTTTTTGAATTTGATCCATGTCTAACTTTGGGAATCGCAACACTACGGAAGGGTATTCTATTACCCAACCTCCTCTGTTCGATAACCTACCTTTTGATTTTTGGAAAACTCGCATGTCAACTTTTCTACAATCTACTGATTATCGCATGTGGATGCTTATTCAAGAAGGTTATTCTCCACCTTCTCGTGAAATTAACGGTTTTAAAACTGAAGTTGCTTTTACCGAATGGACTTTTGATGAACGAGATTTAGCTCAACTAAATGCGAAATGTTTGAATTATTTTTTCTGTGCTTTAAAATCTGAGGATTACATGCGTGTTTCAACTTGCAAGACTGGTAAAGAAATTTGGGATAAATTGTGCATTACTTATGAAGGCACTAATGAAGTTAAACAATCCCGTTTAAACATTCTCTTGCATGACTACGAACTTTTTCGTATGAAACCTCATGAATCGATTTCTGACATGTACACTAGGTTTACTCAGATTGCTACTTCATTGCATGCACTAGGAAAAGAACTTTCGAACTATGAAAAAGTTAACAAGATTTTGAGATGCTTGTCTTCTTCTTATGATGCAAAAATTACTGCAATCACTGAATCTAAAGATTTAAACACCTATTCTATTGATAACTTGCTTGGCTCACTCATTGCTTACGAGCAAGGGGTGAATCAAAGAAATCTTGATGCAAGTGAGAAGAAAAAGGAGAAAACAATTGCATTGAAGGCACACAAATCGGATTCTGAATCTTCCGAGTCTGAAAGCGATGGAGTTGCCTTCATCATAAGGCAATTCAAAAGCTTTCTAAGGAAGAAACAAAAGCATCATCAAAATTGGAGAAAAGGTAAGGATCATAAACATATTAAAGGATCTTCTGATGTTGTTTGTTTTGAATGCAGGAAACCGGGACATGTAAGAGCCGATTGTCCTACACTTCAAGATCAATCAAGCAAAGAAAAAGAAAAAGGTGAGGAGAAAGCTAAGTCTAGGAAAGAGAATAAGAAAATCCAAAGAGGCTTCTGGGCAGAATCTGGTACTGATTCCTCTGAGACTGAACCAGAGGAAGAGACTACAAACTTGTGTTTCATGGGAGAAAATCAAAGTGATGAGGAAGAGGTATGTAGACCAACCTATGATGAATTGTTTGAAATTTGTGAAAAAATCCATACATCATACAAAAAACTTAAGAAAACGCATGCTAGCCTAAAATTAGAACATTCAAATCTACAAAAAGAGCATGAAGTTTTTCTCAAAGATCATGCAACGATTGATTCAAATCACATGCCTCTCCTTGATGAATTTGATGAATTAAACAAGAAGCATTTGGAATTAGTTGAGAAAAGTAATGCATTAAAAGCTTCACACACCTCACTTAATGATGATCTTAAGAAATCTAAAGAGATTGAAAAAGATTTGAGGATTGAGAATAATGCATTAAAAAGAACTAACTTGAGAATTCAAAATGATTTATGTAAGAAAGATAGGATGACACCGACTTTTAATCAAAGGCCAGAACCTAGGAAGAGGCATTTTTATCCAAACCATTTAAGAAAACTTTTTCCTGGAGTTCAATGTTTTTCTTGTGGCATGCTAGGACACATCTCACACACTTGCACAGTTCACCGCAGTACACATTGGGTGTGGAGACCTAAGATGCATGATTCAAAGCATACCATATCTACATTGCACTCTACATTTCCTAAGAAGGAGCCCAAATCTGTTTGGGTTCCTAAAACTGACTGGTGTTGAGTTTTGCAGGAGTGCTCTCACCAAAGACCTCGTGGGAGCATAAAGTAACTAAATATAAGGAGGCTTGCAGCTCAATTGCTTAAATCCTTTGCTTTATCACATGCTTGAAATCTTTAGTTTCTTTTTTTTTTTTTTTTTTTGTTCACTTTGTGCTGTTTTCTTTTAAGTTGTTGTTTTTTTTTACTTTGGTCTTTATTTTGGGCTTTCATATGATAAAACTTCTCAAGCTTTTAAATATTGGAGTTTTTGGAGATAGGGTTTAGCTTTTTAAAATTGGTTAAAGGGAGTAAACTGTTAATGTTTCCTTTTTCCTTCTTCTGACTTTGTTCCTTGGCATGATTTTCTTCTATAAAATAAAAGTCTAAACTCAGTTTAACCAATGGCTTTTTAAGATCTCTTTCTAAATCTTGCTACATTAAAACATCTTATGCATAATAGTCAAAATGCTTTGATATCATTCAAGCTTTTGAAATCTTACCATTACAGTTATCACGTGATTTTGATTTTGTGTTGTGGATTGGTCTTCCCTATGTTAGAGAGAGAGCTCATATTCTCTAATATTTGGAGGATATACTCACAACTAAGTTTTTTTTAAGGGTATATTAAAGATTTTTTAGCTTGCAAAAGTTAAAAAGGAAAGAGGCCAATAAAGCCAAATTGAAAAGAAAGCTATATACACAAAAGTGTATCAAAAATCAAAAGATGCTCAAAGAGCCAATAAAAGTGACAAGAGGTATAAAATTAGCCCACTAAATGCAAGCTGTCATCTCTTTGGTAGAACTCTTAAAACCTAGAAAACTCATTAATTATGTGATACGTTCAAAGATTTGATTTCAAATTCCATGATTGAGAAAAACTATTTTGGTTTATTATTTATGAGATATTTTAGTTAGTAACAAGTCTTGATTGGATCTTCTTATTCTTTTTGTTATTCCGAGTCAGGACTTCGTTGTTTTTAAGAGAATTTTGTACCCTGAAGAATGTCCGATCCAGGGTAAATGGAATCAGTTTTTCTACCTTCTTCTAATTGAATTTTGTTAAACCTCTTGATCTCCTAAAAACTTTAAAAAATTAAATTCATGAAAAGAATTCTCATATGATCCCTCCCTAAAACAAAAAAAAAATATATATAGAAAAATTAAAATCCAAAAATATTCGGTGTTTGTTTTATTTATTTATTTTTGTGTCTTTTGACTGTCTTTTCTTGTGTTTTATTTTTGAGGGTCTTGATCATCACCATTCTTTTCTTGATTTCAAATACAAGTCACATCGGCCTGGCCGATATTTTTATCGTCCTGGCCGATATGACAAATTCTTTCCAAAATCCATCTGCTGACCTTTTTGCTGTGCTTACTGAAATTCATCGTCCTGGCCGATACATTATCGTCCTGGACGAGTTGATCAAACTCATGATGATAGTCCTGGCCGATAGTAAATTTGTCTGGCCGATGCATTCTATGTGCATCGTTCTGGCCGATACACTGGACCGTCCGGGACGATCCACGTGTCAGTACATTTTGATCTTTAAATTCGGCCCCGGACGATCCATTATTGGACCATCAGCCGGGCCGATCCACTGTTCGTCCTGGACGATACACGTGGCAAGCATTTAAAACGTTTTAACTTCGGCCGGTACGATCAATTATTGTGCATCATCCTGGACGATACACCTAATCGGCCCGGACGATCTGCTTTTTCAACGGTCGTCCGGACTGACTCCTCGGGCCGATTGCCTGTGTCTAATCGGCCTGGCCGATATCTGATCGGCCCGGACGATTGGACCGCCTTCACCGGAGATAAGCTGCACTTAATTGCCCTTGACCCTGATCTTGACTGGTCCACGACAAATCACTTTCTTCGCCAGACTAATGTCCGTTACCATGTTGGAGAGACTAGCTCTTTAGTCAGAGATGCTAGGACAATCCAACATGTCCTTCGCACCTCCGTCATTCCAAAAGTCGGCGACCGTGTCCACATTACCCCTCTACTTTCCCTCACTACCTTCTATATCATGGCTCATAGGGAATTCAACACTGCTGACCTATTTTTTCGTTACATTGATCACCTAACAACAATTCGCGATCCAGGCCACAGAAGAAAGCCAAATCTAGCCTTAGGACACATCATAGCCTATGTTCTTGAAACTAAATACCAACTTCAATATACTATACCACCAAACCTTCCAACTCCCTTCTACTCAAACAACTCCTTCAGCACCCTTCACAGTACTAGTCTCCACCCTGAGGAACCTCAGGGGGCTCAAGAGGAGGAGGCTCCCGCTCCAGCTCCCTTTCCTGACCCTGTCCCTCTCCACCAACACTCACCGGTTGATCAGTTGATTGAGAGATTTGATCGTTGGGAGACCCGATTTGATGCATATGTTGCTGCCCAGGAGCAGCAACACTCTGAGGACATTGCCCGTTACGAGCATCACCGCGCTGAAGATTTAGCTCGATTTGACAGCTTTCTTACTCACCAGCAGCAGCAGCATGACCAGGACATCGCCTGGTTCAATGCTCAGTTTACTACCCTTGCCAGTTACTTTCAGCAGCCACCTCCACCTCCTCCATCTGATGATCAGGATCCCTCGTTCTTTTAGTTTGTACTTTGAGTTATTGTTTCTTGTCTTTTTTGTCTTTCGTGATGTTTGTTTTTCTTCTTTCTTCTTTTATCTGCTGTTTCTGGACTCTCTTTTTGTGATGACAAAAAGGGGGAGTAGGATAGGGTATGGTAGAAAAAAAATTGATGTTGTAACTTTGTTTTCTAATGAATTTATTTTTGTCCTACTTGTGTTTTGCCATCATCAAAAAGGGGGAGATTATTACAAATCTATTTTTCATGTCTTATGTTTTGATGATTGACAAACACTGCTTTTCTTGGACAGCTTGTTGCTTCTAACTTTTCAGGAATCGACGATCGGACAATCAAAAAGGAGCCAAGTTCAGAAATGCGTAGGTTTAGGGTTGAGTCAGTCTGTACTTTTGTTTTTTACCTTTTGAGTCCTCTTGTAATAGTCAAAAAGACTGATGCTTTGTAACCCTTCACACACACACTTGAGAGACTTAGAAATTCTTTTTTTACTCATATCGGCCAGGACGATTTCTTTGATCAGCCTGGCCGATCAGCTTAAAACAGAAAGTCTAATTAAGGATTCTTAATTAAGTCAGCCGACGTTAACAGATCGTCCTGGATGATACGTGTATTGGCCAGGACGATAAGCTCAAAACAGAAATAAGTAGCCGCCATAGACAAGTAGGTATACCATATCTTTAAATTATCGGCCAGGACGATCCTCGTATCGGCCTGGACGATATTAACAATTTATGCCATAATTGTTCAGGAAATCAAGGAAGTAATTAAGGATGATTGATACGATCATATCGTCCTGGACGATCGCAAGATCGGCCAGGCCGATCTAGTCAAAAACCTTAAGTTACTTCAGGACGATCAATATCGGCCAGCCCGTATTCAGGGCTATTGTCAGGACAATTTTTCTCTGATTTAAACTGATCGGCCAGGACGATCGTGAGATCGGCCTGGACGATCAAGCCAATTTTCAATCATCCAGCTTTACATCCAGGGCTATGCTCTGGCCGATCTTCATTGATTTGTATTGATCGGCCAGGCCGATATCCATATCGGCCTGGACGATATTGTCGGCAACTTGCAATTAATGAGCTCTTTTGGAGCTCTTCTATTTAAGAGCTTCTTGTTCAACGTTTTTAAAGATCTTTGGCTGCTGCCTTGACCTAAGAAGGCCTTGAGGAGAGAAAGAGAGAGAGAAGAGAGAGAGAGAGGATCTTGTGAGGGGGAGCTTGTGAGGGGTTTCACAAGGGTTACTTCAAGGATCTCTCTGCGTCATCTTCGTCTAGAGTTTCTCGTCCGTGGAAGGGTCGGTAGAGGTAAGGAGCTTTGCTTTTAGTTCTGGTTCTCTGCCAGCTTCAGGAGGAAGCAAAAGGAGATAGGTTCTCTGCCTTGCCGGGGTGGCAAAAAGGAGGTTCTTGTGAGGGTTTCTCCACCTAGCCGTGGGGGCTAAAGGAGAGTCACTTTTTGTGTAGTGCAATACTTGGAGGGTGCCTCCAAGGAGTGGACGTAGGTCGAGTCGACCGAACCACTATAAATTTCTGTGTTCTTTTTCTTGCTTCCGCACTTTTAAATTCCGCATTATTTTGTGGTGTGATTTGGTTTATGTGATTTTATTTCTTTGTTTAAAAAGAAGTTTTTAAAATACCAATTCACCCCCCCTCTTGGTTAGTTTGGGACTAAGTTCATAGGGCTTAACATCCCCATCGAACTTTCACAGAGCTTCAGCAACATTACTTAACGAAGCTTTCTATAGGATTATTCGCAGACCCAGCCCCTGTTTCTAACTCTCGAGTTCTTCGCCCGCTCTCTCCTCCTCCTAACCAGATGGCTTTAAGAGCTAAAGGTCCATCCCATCTCCTCGATCTCCGTTGCTGTCCAGTCCGATCTAGCCCAGACGAACAACCTAAGGCCCTGATCTTCCTCTACCGATCACATTCCACAGTTAGCCACGACTGCCCGTTCAACCTCGCCTCCACTCGACCTCCTGCCCTACCGTTAGCCATTGATTTTCTATCCAACTTTTTCTTCTGATTTCACATCAAATGCATCAACTTCATATTTGTAAATATGCCAAAGCTACGATTATTGTTGAGATGGTGTTGGCTATTGATGCTAGTATCATTAATATCTAGTGAAATGGAAATACATCTACATGCGATGTTCCATTGATATATTCTTATGCTGAATTCATCAATTGTGCAAAAATCTGTAGAATAATATCAACTAAACCATTTGACAAAGGGAAAAAAAATTTCAATCTGATGAGATTTGATGTACTAGCTCTTGATTTCTACTCCTATTTCTATGGTTATCGTGGAATGACTGCCTTGCTATATTATTCCTATCATTATTCTTATCAGTTATGTTAGATGTTGTTTCTATGCTCGTGATGGTGACTTGCGATAAATTAGGGTTGCAGTATCTATATGCAACTATTATGATGTATTTATGATTTCTTGCAGTTCACATATCACCAATTAATTCAACAGCTAGCCTTTCTTAAATATAAACAAACAATTCTACAAATAAAACCTAGATGATAAACAAATGGTCAAAACATTTCAAGAAAATTAACAAGGAATTAGAAGTATAAAATCAACGCGTAATTGAATTTAATTTTAACAAAATCATTTTGATCAAAATCAAGAGCATTAAACAAATCAGTATTTGATTTTATAGATTAAATAAAATAATGAATGATAATACCGAAGTAAGAAATTTTGATCTTATGTGAGTATGAGGATTTGATTGCCCTGGAATGAAGTAGTCACATTTGTTCCGTATTCAAAGCAATCACATATCCAACTTGCTCTTTTTTTTTTTTTTTTTTTTTTTGAAAATTGCAACCTTTGCATTAAGGAAAGAAAAAACTAATTACACTTGAGAGAAAAGATAACATTCTTCCTTGATTAAACCTAACAAAGAGGAAGGAATGCTATCAAAAGTAAAACTATTATCTAAAGCCATAGTAGCACAAAGATTAGCTACTTTATTACAATCTCTCTTAACATGAAGAAAAATGACTTTATTCAAATCATCTAAGAAGAAGAGCTTGTTGACCGGCCACCTATCCCTTTTCCAATTAGTCTTCTTTAAAGAATTTTGAATGAAAGTAATAATGTTGATATTATCACTCTCAATAATCAAGCCTTTGCATTCAAGCATCCATCTCTGAATGAATTCCCTCACCGTTAACACCGCCTCTAGCTCAAGCTGAGCTACATCCCAATGTACCCTGTTATTTCCAAATGCAAGAATAAGTCTACCTTTATTGTCTCTAAACACTCCTCCAATTCCAGCTTGGTTTGAACTAAGCAAAGAAGCATCCGCATTAATCTTAATCCAATCTAGTGGTGGAGGGCACCAAGCTTGTTGAGACTCCCTAAGCAGAATAGTACCCCAACTATCTAGATAAGGACTAGATTTGAACATAACTAAAGGAGAGCATTAGCTGCAATCACCGAACTTGGTAATGCAGCTTTACCATATCCAACTTGCTTTTACAGGATTGAAAATTGAAAATAAAATTATATTAGGGCAAAATATGTTCAATTACATGACTTATACACATTATTTATAGAATTCTCATCCTTTTAGGCTTATCGATATGGTAAGCATAGAATTAAGCTTAATCCATAGTTAAATTAAACCATTAAAATTTTTTATGTCATTAATCTCGTTTAGCAGTCCCATCACAAAACCCAAAAAGCGCCTCACATAATTCTTGAATGTACGCTCTTCGTAAAAGGTTGTAATTCAAAAACAAATCAACTTGTTTGGTTAAAGGCTATATTATTTTGATTGCTAAATCCATCGTTCTATTTAGGCAAGTTTAATTCTAAAATCAATTAAACGTAATTGTGATTTCATTTCCACTCATCTTGTATTTGAAAATTAAAGCATTACATTTAAGTTTTTTCTTTTTAGATGTGTAAAAGTCATTTGATTATTAAATGCATCCGACCAAATGGCATTAGTCCAGCAAATTTTCAAGTTTTCAAAAAGCCAAGTTCTGGTATATACTACTTTAAAATATAAAAAAAATCTACTAAAACATTTGCTTAGTTACTTACTAAATTACTTTCAAATATAAAAAAAAAAAACACTTTCTGTGATGCTATGGACTAATTAAAGATAAAAACAAAATGCCTAAATATATTTACTATTTGAAACTAAATTTTTGAGTTGCTTTGATGATTCATATGATATATTTAGATCAATTTTAGCTCGTTTAGCTCATGTTGATGTCCTCATGCAATTCATATCACTATTACCTTCATTTGTTGTTTAGTAATACATTCATTAATAGTTCTTTAAATTACTAGCAACAAACATTAATTTTATTGCCCTGTATATTCCATCTTCTTATAATTTGTTAATTTATAATACAACAATTAAGAAATTTAATGGGTAAATCAAAGGATGGCGGACCATCCACAACATGGGAGAAAGATTTGAAGATTATATTATGTGATCTATTTTTAAGAGAGATTGAACTTGACAATCGACCAACTACACACTAAAATTAAGAGGGTTGGACGAATTTAATTAAAAAAATTTATGACAAAAGTGGAAGGGAGTAAGATAAAGTTAAGTTAAAAAAATAAATGGGATCAATTAAAAAAAATAGGAAATTATGGAAAGAATTGAAGTATGGATCCACTAGACTGGGTTGGGATCCTAGGAAAACAACCATTGATGCACCTGATGAATGGTGGAAAGAGAAATTAGAGGTAAATAATTTACATATATTTTTCTCTTCCAACCTTCATATTATACTTTTTACATATTTAAAATGAATTTTATCTTTGTAGGTTGTACCAAATGCAAAAAAATTTAGATATTGTGGTATTGATCCTGAGCTTGAAGATAAGCTGGATATGATTTTCCTAGGTGTTGTTGCTACCGGAGATCTTGCTTGGACTCCAAGCCAAGGACTTAATAATGAAAACGTTACTGTAGATTCTGAAAACATTGACATAGGTAATGATTCTTGTGAAGATCCTTCACAAAAGTTTTAGAGCATCAATGATTGAAGCCAATTGAAACGACCTTCATCTACAACTTCAGCCGGTAAAAGGAAAAGAATATATGGTTTTGCATTTCTTTAAAGTTAAATTACACAGCTTGTCAATTCTTGTACCAATATTACCTCAGAAACTAATGCATCAAAATCAATAATCGAGAAACCTCCATTTCTGCTGGCATTAAAGTGCTTAAACGAATAACTAAAGTATTTGAAGACATGCAACTATATTTGTTCTCCACCAAGCTTCTCGAGGATCCAACGAAGCGAGAAATTTTTATGTCGATTTGCCCTGAATAACGAGCTCTTTATCTTTGTTATTGCTATGGAAATCATGACACAACAATATCATAATTTCATACCGTTTAACAATCAATGACTTTGTATTTTCTTTATTGATCTTTGATATTGGATTGTGATTTTATTTATTCTAATTGGATCTTGGATGTATTTGTCTTTGCTTTCTTTTTCTAGTAAAATTAACCTTATAAGTAATTAATGGATTTTCCTTTTGGATTATTCAGTGGCACTCTAATATTATTGTTATGTATTTTGATGTTGGAGAAATATTTTGCTCAGACTTTGAAGGATAATATCCACTTAATTTTGTTATAATGAATTACAAAACAAGTCAAAACTTACAGTTGGAAAACATTCTCTTATTATATTATGGATTTTTATTATGTTGAATTAACGATTATTGATCTTGATGTCCACCAAGGGAATGGCCATGATGTCCGTATTTTTTCATTTGCTTGAACCATGCTTGCTGCTAAAACTCAATTCAAATGGTTTTGCTTTCGTTCTCTGGAATAGTTTACATAATGGACATCTATAATTCTCAAATATATCCTTTAGTAAGTTTTCTCTTGCCACTAAAAATTGAAGAACGGGCATGATTGATGAACTTAATATGCCCTTGTTTTATCCATCTTATAGCTCTTTCAGTTTTTTTTTTTGTGGAAAGCTTTAGTGTTGTCAGTCGCAATGGTGATATAGTTTGTTCTCTTTTATGTAAATAAATTAAAACCCAAAAGCAAGCTAAAAGATGCATTCATAATTTAGATATTCTTTTTTAACAGATCTGATGCAGAACAAAGCAACATGCAAGTAGCAGTATCTATGTTACTATTTTTCTATAATTCCCATAGGAAACTGCTATTGCTTTCCTATGTGTTTTTTTATATAAGCGGCACATGTGTGAGCAAGCAAAAAAATTTCCACTTTCCAAACACAATACATGTCTTAAGTGTTGAAAATCTATTTTCATGGCTTATGTTTTGATGATTGACAAACACTATTTCTCTTGGACTGCTTGTTGCTTCGAACGTTTCAGGAATCAAAAGATCGGACGAACAGACAAAGCCAGTTCAGGATTGCGTAGGTTTAGGGATGAGTCAGTCTGTACTTTTGTTTTTCAATTCTTGAGTCTACTTGTAATGGTCAAAGAGACTGATGCTAAGTAACCCTACACACACACACACTTGAGAGACTTAGAATTTCTATTTTTACTAATATCGGCCAGGATGATTTTTTACATCGGTCTGGACGATCAGGCTTAAAACAGAAAGTATAAATAAGGATTCTTAATTAAGGCAGCCGTCATTAACATATCGGCATGGACAATACGTGTATCGGCCGAGACGATAAGCTCAAAACAGAAAGAAGTTGCCGCCATAGACAATTAAGGTATACTGTATTTTTTAATTATCGACCAGGACGATCATTGATCGGCCTGGACGAAATTCTCAAATTATGCCTTAATTGATCAGGAAATCAAGGAAGTAATTAAAGATGATTGATACGATCATATCGTCCTGGACGATCGCAGGATCGGCCAGGACGATCCAGTCAAAAAACTTAAGTTACTTCAGGACGATAAATATCGGCCAGCCCGTATCCAGGGCTATTCTCAGGATGATTTTCCTGTGATTTGAACTGATCGGCCAGGACAATCGTGAGGTCGGCCTGGACGATCAAGCCAATTTTCAATCGTCCAGTTTTGCATCCAGGGCGATGCTCTGGCCGATCTTCCTTGATTTGTACTGATCGGCCAGGCCGATGTCCATATCGGCCTGGACGATAAAGTCGGCAACTTGCAATTAATGAGCTCCTTTGAAGCTCTTCTATTTAAGAGCTCTTGTTCAATGTTTTTTAAAGGACCTTTGGCTGCTGCCTTGACCTGAGAAGGCCTTGAGGAGAGAAAGAGAGAGAGGGAGAGAGAGAGGATCTTGTGAGGGGGAGCTTGTAAGCGGATTCACAAGGGTTGCTTCAAGGATCTCTCTGCTTCTTCTTCGTCTAGAGTTTCTCGTCCGTGGAAGGGTTGGTAGAGGTAAGGAGTTAGCTTTTGGTTGTGGTTCTCTGCCAGCTTTAGGAGGAAGAAAAAGGAGATAGGTTCTCTGCCTTGTCGAGGTGGCAAAAAGGAGGTTCTTGTGAGGGCTTCTCCGCCTAGCCATGGGGGCTAAAGGAGAGTCATGTTTTGTAGTGCAATACTTGGAGGGTGCCTCTAAGGAGTGGATGTAGGTCGAGTTGATCGAACCACTATAAATTCCTGTGTTCTTGTTTTCTTGCTTCCGCACTTTTATTTTCGCATTTATTTTTGTGGTGTGATTTTGGTTTATGTGATTTTCATTCTTTGTGAAAAGAAATTTTTTAAAAAATTCCAATTCACCCCCCCTCTTGGTTAGCTTGGGCCAGTTCTATAGGGCTTAACATTCCTAACGAACTTTCATTAAGTGCCTTGGTATGGTTAAGTTTATCTTCTTCTTTTTTTTTAATCCTTCAAAGAGAGGATAACTATTGAGTTTTGTGGATGCCTGTACGCATATTAGTGAAAGTTTTTTATTGGATCTGAAGAGATTAAATCTTTAGTGAGGTTAATTAATATGGTTAATTTTGTTAGTATGATAGAATTATACATTTTTTTATATAATTAATTAATCGTGTATGATGTAAGCTTTCTTTGTCAATGGAGTGAATGGGAAGTCTGTTCTGTATGGTGTGAATAATTAGGATCTTTCTTTTCCCACTATTTATTTGTCATTTTTTATAGTAATGCTTTATTGGCATCTAACTAATTCTATTATTAATCGTACTTGAAGTTTTTACAATAATGCTTTAAGAGCTAGTTGGAAATACAGGAAAGTGCAGTTCCACATATTGTTCCATATACTCTGATGGCCAGTCACTTTGAAATATGAGCACATGTATATTTATTTATTTTTTTTTGAGAGAATGCAAAAATTGCATTAAAATGAAAATGAAGAAAACCTAATACGAACTAGGAAAAAGAAGCTAATGATTCCTTTTTTTTTAACACGAAAAAAGGAACTTATTAAAAATAAATTTGTTAATTTAAACTTCTTATAAACGTAATGAAATCCACTATCTCCCATTTTGAAACTGTTGAGATGCAGGGGATACCAAAGATTAAGACAAC
Organism: Dendrobium huoshanense; assembly: GCA_016618105.1. Lineage (NCBI taxonomy): Eukaryota > Viridiplantae > Streptophyta > Magnoliopsida > Asparagales > Orchidaceae > Dendrobium > Dendrobium huoshanense. Next base: position 57,506,392 of record CM028351.1, read on the forward strand.
CCGAGGGTTGATTAATATCCCAGAGTTCCCATCCAGTTAGAGAATAAGAATTAGTAAAGATCTCATTAACAATTAAGCAAAGTTTAAAATAACAAATTAAACTAAGGAAATGGAAGTGAAAGCTAAAAATAAAATTACATTTCAATAATAAATTCCAAAAGTTTGGTAAAACTATGCCAAACTTTATAATCAATTGCTCTATCTTCAAAAAAAACCTCTGTTTTGTTGCTATCCACGGGTTTATCCTTCTTCATATTAGTGAGATAAAAAGGAAGAAGAACCTTTCAAACCATTCTTCTCTTTGTGTTCAGCCATCTTCCTTCTAGGTAGTTCTTTCAATGGTCCCAATGCTTGAGTTCTTTGAATAAGACATGCTTTGAACCGGAGGAAACATTTTTCTTAAAAAAGTTTTTATCTTTTTTAAGAATAGTTTTTTTTGAAATTCAAACTAATAGATGATGGAGGAGAAGAATTATCATGGATTGTAGTATTACCATTTGCATTATCATCAGCCACCAAATTTGTTGATGATTCTGTTATGTGAGTCCCCAAAACTTCAGCATCATTAAAATGAGTAGCAGCCGTCAAAGCTGTTAAGGGAGAAATTTCAGCTCCTTGAGTAGTCAAAACCGTTTCAGCCTCCTTTTCCTCCTCCAAAGTTTGTGGATTTTTGAATTTGATTGCTGAGAGCGTTGGAGAGAAAGCCGGTGCTAGAGTCTCAACCACCTTTGGATCAATCAAAGTATCATTTGTAATTTGAACAGCATTTGAGGACACCAAAATTCTTGGTTGATAAAGATTTTTTGAACTTTCAAAATCTGAAAATTGAAAGTCCAGATTTTCAGAAACAACATTTTCTATTTTATTGGTTTCATTTAACACATCAGCCATCACCTTATCCACATCAGCTAATGCATTAAATGAATTAGATACACCAACTGAATTTTGAGAAGCTTGCTGGTCCAATTTGAAATTCGAATCCTGGTTAACTGCCCATTCATCTCCTTCCTTGAATCCAGACTTTTCTTCAAGTTGGCTTTTAGAACTTGCAACTACCATTGGACCGGACATAGAATTGAGCTTGTTTCCATCTTCCATTGTTTGTACTTCAACCTGAGCTAGAATTTCAACCATTCCTGATTTTTCTACTGCTGAAAAAACCTTGGCTTCCAATAGATTACTTGCTGATTTCTTCTTGTTTTTGAACTTAACTTGCATCCAAGGACCATAAGGAGTTTCAGTATGATTTTAGATGAAAGGGATATCTTCAACATTGGGACAAGCTGATTCAATATGCCCTATCCTCCCACATTTGAAACAAAGTGATGAAAGATTTTCGTATTTGAACTTTGTGGGCTCCGAAAATTCGGCCCCGGCCTCCGCTCGCTTTTTTCTTATTCGGCGAGGGAGTTTTAACGAACTAAGTTCCGAGGTAAATTTTGGAAGGCAGATGAGTTTGTAGATAAGACACTACCCAGAGATTTCGCCCTCATTTTGTGAGGACTTTATGATCTGAGTTCTGGTTTCCTATAGGCGCAAGCCCCTATAGTTAATTACCCCTCCCGATCACGAGAGAGAACTTTCGATTAAGGCTAGTCGTCAATCAGATACGTATAGAGATACGTGTTATCTGGCATATAGTAGCAGTAATGATTTTGATATTGGTAGAAATTTGATTTGGAAATTGGGTTTGGAAGGGTTTGAAAAGTTTAGAATTTGAAGGGGTTTAAAGATTTGAAATTTGAAGGTTTAATATTTAAAATAGAAATTTTCACCATCTAGCACTTAAAGCGGATGGTGGGGGAATGGATGATGGACCCGATCAAGATCCCATGGTTCCGTCGTCCCGGGCCATCGTGGTCCCTGGTCTACTTAGTCAGAGGAGGTAGTCGACCCAACCTGACAGAAGGATCCTTGTCGGCAGCCATGGGTTGCTTCGTCCAAGGGAACCTTGTAGACCGGGGTTGGATGTTTGTCTAAGGGGACAAATTTGAATCCACCTTAGCTAACAGAGGGCTTTGTGCCCTATCGATCATATCCTATTGATTCATATCTCAAGGATTTAACGCCATTAAGGAGCGTATCGGCTCTGGCCATAACCGCTATCTGTGGTGCCATTTGGCGGCAAAACCACTCGGTTCAGAGGGCCCCGGGTCATAACCGTTTACCTGTAGTGCCATTTGGCGGCGAAACTGCCGGTTAGAGGACACGTACCACGTCCTTACTGGCAGCAGACTTTTTGAGAATGGATCCTAGTAATATTTTCGACTAGGCATTTCGCTCTTTGTGAGCTGAAGTAATATTTCATATTTGTTCGCCTCGACAAACTTTTGCGGAGGGCGGATGATTTTTGTTTTAAGTGCGTTGATGGATTTATTTCATTTTTAAATATATTTTTGGGATTTTGAATATTTTTGGGATTTTGGGTTTTTGAGATTTTTGTGGAGTTTTTGGGTTTTTGGATGGAGCATGGAAGATATTTGGATATTTGAGAGTCATTTGAAATGTTTGTGAACCCCTCCGGTTGAGATAAACATTCAACACGGCCATCATTGGGGTGTTTGGGGTCATTTTCCTTTTCTGGATTGAACCTTGTCAACTCTGTCGGGCTGTCGACAGAGGATCGGGTTTTGTAGGCTTTGAGCCTTTATCAGTGAATTCATATTATTGTAGGTCTTGATGGCCTAATATGAATGTTTTAAAGCAAATATACTAGTCGCCACAACTTTATATTTGCTTAATGGTTCGAACCCTGTCGACTTCTATTGACCCGTATAGAAGGATCGGTTTCGAACCTGAATTCACTTGTCAACCCGCGCAGCATCCCTAGACGTCACGTGTGTACAAATAACACGCTCGCCGGGGCTCATGCGAGTTTTATAATTATTTTTACCCCATTTAGTGTACCTATGTGTATACAATTTATAGTGTACGTGCATGGGTACTTTGAAATAATTGTAGACGCCTTCTGTCTGCTGGTGCGAAGGTTGCAGATCTGGTGGCGTGGCGTAGCAGCTTCTGGATAGAATTATTCGCTGCTTCGTACAGGTAGACTGTCGTGCACTATTTGTTGATTTTTTTGTAGGCGGATCATAGTGCACTAACTAATCTCCTGCCTTGGGTTGTAGAAGCTCGTAGGAACTTGTATTCTTTATGCATATTGTTGTGATTTTGGTCTTTACAATACAGCCATTACTGTCCGAGGTAGATGTATTCATCTTTAGACTGAAGTTGACTACAGAATACTGCATTTACTGTAGTCTTTATGCATCTACACAGGGGTGGCACGTTGTACATACATCTATGTCAATAGAGAGATTGTATGCGCTACAGATCTTTTTAACTAAGCGCTCCAAGTCATTTCAATTCAGTCATTCCTCTTATGTGTTTCTTTTTGAAATTATTTTAATATGTATTTTCTTGGAATCAAACTGTCGTGTAGGTTGAAGATTCTTTGTTAAATTATTGCAACTACACTGTCCTCAAAAGTAGTTTAGCTCTACCTGCAAACTTTTATCCTCCAAGATGGTTTACAAGACACACAATGAATTGGATATCGATCCTTTCATTTAAATTGAGATGATCATTGTAGGATAACTATGATTGCTCAAATAGGCCTTATACCAAAGCTTACAGTGACTTTGTGTGAACCTTTGTTTGAAAGCAAGTTGTATTACAACTTCATTTGTTCATCTACGTTTATTTGAGTGCACTGAAGGCTTGTTCATCATGAGTCGTTCTGCTTGATTGTTGATTTCCATTTCAATACTCTCTCCGAGTTCATTTGGTATTAGTTATCTGGTTGTATTTTCATTTGGCTCTTACTGGAACATTGATCATGCTTAGATGCCCTCCTTCATGAGTCCCTTGTTATATGATTCAAATTCTGTTTTGTATATGTACTTGAACCCAAGTTCAGTGCTTCCTTGAGTTTAAATTCCATATGAGTCTTTTACATTCATTCAAGTCCTTCAAGTTCTATGTCTCATTAAAGTCACTTCGGACTTGAGTCAAATGTTTGCAAGCTCAAGTTCATTAGATGCTTAAATCAAGTTCCTTGCTGTTTTGTAGAGTCCAAGCTTGAGCTTATGTCCACGATACTTAGTTCATTTGAGTTTGAGTTCGCTTAAGTCAATTTGGTCCAATCAAGTCCACAAGTTCGATGTCAACTTGTCCAAGTCCTTGTTCAAATGCAAAAGTCCACTATGGTTCGAGCTTGATTCAAGTTCAAATGCATGTCCCCTGTTGTCTTTTGAGTTCAAATTTGAGTCCCAATGCTTTGTTCTTTGTAGTCAAATTTGTATGTCCAAGTTGTTCAAATAATGATTTGAGTTTGATTTAAGCCTTTTATTAATGTCTTTTCAAATGTTCAAATGAGTCCAAGTGCAAGTCCTTCGTTGTTCTTCTGAGTCCAATCCAGTCCATGCTCCAAATTGTTTAAGTCCTTGGATTTTCAATCCAAATTTCGGCAGCCTCCCGGCGTCTCCCCCGTTTAGGGGAAAACTATGGAAAACTGGGCCTTTCCCACCACGCTAAGAAAAGCGTGTATGGTAGGTGCCCTCTTTCGAGGACACCGCGGCCGTGTATTTTTTGATTCCCCACCACGCTAAGAAAAGCGTGTATGGGTATTTTTTGTTTGTAGAAAAATATTTTTTTTTTTTAATCTTTTTTTTTTTTTTTTTTTTATATTTTTGAAAATATTTTGTAAGCACAGTTATTTCCCCGCAAGCGGGTACTTATGGGTATCCCCGCTTCGTCGCGCGCATCGCACCGGGATCCCTTCCCACCACGCTAAGAAAAGCGTGTATAGGCGGGGTTTCCAAGGCGATACGAACTTCGAAGAAGGAATTAGGTGATTACCCGCTTCGTCGCAAGCGTCGGGACGCACTCCCTCCCACCACGCTAAGAAAAGCGTGTATAGGTGGTCGTTTTGTCCCGACGTATGCGATGAAATCGGGTTCTCGGAGTTTTAGGGTTAGAGGGTTATACCTTGGCGGGGTCGTAGATGCCGGCACGAGGATTGAGGCAATAGCAAATAATCATAATTATTTATTTTAATTATAATTAATTATAAATAAGTAATTAACTAATTATAATTAATTAATGAAAATTAATTATAATCTAAATTAATTAATTATAAATAATTATTCATAATTAATTAAATAATTATAGTTAATAATCATTTATAAATACATAAATAATAATAATTAATTATGATTAGTATTACTAATCATAATTAATAATTATTAATAAATATGAAATATATATATATATATATATATATATATATATATATATATATATATATATATATATATATATATATATATATATATATATATATATATATATATATATATATATAACTTATACCTATCTCCCTCTCACTCTCTCGGCTTTGGGAAGAAGACACGGCACAGAGGAGTTCGGGAGGCAGAACTTGCGAACGGGAGAGGGGGCTCGGGCTGGAGTCGGAGGAGGCAAGGTAGGTCAGCGTCTCTCCCTCTCTCTCTCTGTGAAGACCGGGAAGGAGGAGGCCGGGGCTCGGGCTACAGGCGCTGGAGGTCGGGCAAGGATCGGGGCTCCCTTCTCTCTCTCTCTCTGTGTTCGGGTCGGTCGAGAGGTTGGAGACGGAAGGAGGCCAGGACTTGAGTGCGGGAAGGAGCTCGGGATTGGGAGTTTGATCGGAGCAGGGAGACGGGAGGAGAGCTCAGCAGTGGGAAAGGAGTCGTGGGAGAGGTCTGCCGAAGGAAGCAGAGAGAGGAGGAGGTCGTGTGGAGAGGGAGAGCAGAGGGATCGGTCGGTATTTAAAGAAGATTTGGGCGCTCGATCGAGGCGAGAAACGAGGTCATCGTCGCAGAATTCGCGCAGGGATCACGGAGGAATGACTGGAGCGACGCCGATTCAGCAGGATTCGCGGATGTCTTCGACGGATACGAGGTACGGAGCGGGATCTCTTGCGGGATTTCAGCTGGATTTCGGGGATTTACGGCAGCGTCTCGGCAGATTTCGTGGATCCGTCAGTCTACAGGTTAGCTGAATTTTTTTTGTTTCTTTTTGTTTTGATCCGTAGGTCAACAAATGCCCCCCAACAAATGTGGTACGCGTCTAGAGCGAATCACGTTTGTTGTAAGCTGTTTGGCCTTGTGGATCTCTAGATATTTGTTCTAGATATCACACTAGCTTTCTTTTAGTGGATCTCCAAAAATTTATTTGGATGTCACACTACGATTTTCCCTTAGTGGATCTCCAAAATTTGTTTGGATGTCACACTAAGAATCTTATTTAGTGGATCTCTAAAATTTTGCTTGGATGTCACACTAAAACTTTCCTTTATAGAGCTCTTGTATTAGGTCAGTGGCGGGCTTGATGAAGGAGTGGATGCCGGTGACCTAAACCCTTAGGTTTGTATTAGGTCGATGGCAAAAAGTCATCGGTCCAGAGCTTTGTGCATAGCGGACTTGTTGATGACATAATCCACTTAGTTCAGCCTTGAGCTTTGTGTGAACTTTGGGATAATTTTTTTCGGTCCTTTGCTTTATGCTTTGGCGGACTTGTTGAAGAAAAACTCCTTCGATCCTCGCTTTGTGCTTTACGGATTTGTTGAAGGATTTGCAGGTTCTGGATTCAGTTGATAGTACCGAATGCAGGTAGTATCTTGATCCTTAACCACTTGAGAAGACTTTAACCTGAATCACTTGAGTTCATCAGATCGGGAGAGCTGAGATTTGACAGCTCTTCGTCCTCTGGTTGCTGAAATGGGGGTTCCTCTACTGCGGCCTTTCTTATGGCTTGTTGAGTAGATGGAGCTGCCAGCGATCCGGCCATATTTGGGCTTGTTGGATCCGACCTCTTACACCCATTCAGGCTTCAGACTTGAGCTATGGGAATTGCGCTTCCCAATGCTGATTTTGCTGAAATTGACAGATTTGGAGTTTTCCTTTGTGGTTGAAGATTTTGGAGCCTACGAATATTTGGTAGTCGTTCGAGACTCATCCTTCCACTGGAACTTTGATTCTCCAGTCATTTGGGGAGAATTTTGTAGACTACGATCACTTGAACTGGTCGAGTCAAATTAGCTTTCGTACTTCCTACAGTCCCTACTGACGGGTTGACGAAGTGGGGGTTCCGCTACTACGGCCTTTCTTATGGCTTGTTGAGTAGACAGAGCTGCCAGCGATCCGGCCATATTTGGGCGTGTTGGATCCGACCTTTTACACCCATTCGAACCTTAAGCTTCAGGCTGTTGAAAGACTTCAAGCTTCTTCAGCTCAATTTTGTAGGAGTGTGTAGCCACAAAAGTCTCTTTCTTGACCTTTGAGTCTTGGTTTGTTGGAGAAGGTGTCTCTAACTTTTAAAAGATCACCTGCATAGACTTTGAAAAAGAAATCTTTGTATTCTTTAGCACAAAATAACATTTGGATTGATAATTTTAAATATTTATTCGGGGATCTCGGCATGCAGCGCGATGTCAACCCGAATAAATATTTAAAATGCCCCCTGTCTCGCAGGGACATTTTAGAATGGAATAAATTTGGAATATAAAATTTTAAATATTCATTTGGGGATCTCGACGTGCAGCACGATGTCGACCCAAATGAATATTTAAAATGCCCCCTGTCTCACAGGGACATTTTGGATAGGCTTTGTATCTTTGAAATTTTAAATATTTATTTGGGGATCTCGGCATACGGCACGATGTCGACCCGAATAAATATTTAAAATGCCCCCAGTCTGATGAGGGATTTTGAAATGCGTTCTTGCTATACAAGAGAATTTCAAAATATAAGCAAACATGTATCGATAAATATGCATATAAAATTTTGATCATCACAAAATACATTAGACATAATATTTTATGCATGATACTTCTTTAAATGTCGTCCGTTGATAGGTGGCATAGGTCTCTGACCGTTCAGGTCGATCAACTGATATGCTCCTCCTTGGTATACTTTCTCGATGACGAAGGGGCCTTCCCAATTGGATACGAATTTGCCACCGATGTTTCGGTGTGGAATGATTGGTCTTCTCAGCACCAGGACCAATTCTCCTTCTTGAAATGATCGAGGACGCACCATTCGATCAAAAGACTTTGACATTCTTCCTCGGTAGATTTCCAAGTTTTGTTGAGCTTGTAACCTGAGTTCATCAAGTGCGTCGAGCTCTTCCATTCTGAGGCGGACATTTTGCTCTTGAGTGAGATCATTCTGAATTGCTACCCGGAGTGATGGTAGTTCGATCTCTAACGGTAATACGACTTCAACACCGAACACTAGAGAGTAAGGAGTGGCTTTAGTTGGTGTTTTGTAAGTTGTACGATAGGCCCATAGAGCTTCTGCCATCTTCGTATGCCACTCTCTTTTGTTCTTGGTGAGGATCTTCTTCAACAATTTCACCAATGTCTTGTTGAAAGCTTCTGCCAATCCATTCGCCCTTGGATTGTATATGGATGAATATCGCCAATCGATCTTGTGCCGATCAACGAACTTGTAGATTTTTGTACTTTTGAATGCAGTACCATTGTCTGAGATTATACGACGTGGCACACCGAATCTGTAGACTATATTGTGGGTGAAGAAATTGATCACATGCTCGGATGTGACCTCTCTGAATGGAGCCGCTTCTGCCCACTTGGAAAAGTAGTCTGTTGCTGCCAGAATAAAGCGGTGTCCCGCTGATGACGGCGGATCTATTGGCCCGATTATATCAGTGCCCCAGCATTCGAATGGCCAGGATGCTATTGTTGGGTGCAGTGGATTCGGAGGCTGATGTATAACATCACCGTGAATTTGACATTCGTGGCACCTCTTAGCGTGATCGATACAATCCTTGACCATAGTTGGCCAATAATACCCCATTCTTTTGATTTTAGCGGCCATTTTGGGACCTGACTGATGTGCTCCGCAAAGCCCTTCGTGGACTTCTGTCACCACTTTATCAGCTTCCTTGGTCCCTAGGCACCTTAGCCACATTTGATCAAAAGCTCGCCTGTATAGCGTATCATTGACAAATGCGTATCGCAATGCCCTTTTTCTAATTTGTGCGGCCATAGACTTTTCTGTCGGGAGTTTGTTTTCCTTGAAGTAGTCAATGAATGGCTGTCTCCAATCATTTTCGACTTCAATATCTAAACAATGCCACCACGATTCTGAAGCTTGACTAGCTTTATGTCTCTTGGCCACGTGATATTCTTCTGGATAATTTTCCATAATGATATGATGGAGAGGTTGAGGGTCACCTGGAGTTTCATCCTGCTGACTTGAATCTGGAATTCCTTCTGCCCTCGGGAATTGTAATAGAGCGGGCTCCAAGACCCTACGAGTGTAAACTCCAATGAATATAGGCTTCTCCTCGTTGATATTCGCCATCTCTTTGGCTAATTTGGCCAGACAATCTGCTTTAGCATTCTGTCCTCGAGGAACTCGAGCCATTTTGACATTTGGTATTTGCTTCAGAAGCTCGAGGGCTCGCCGATGGTAATGTGCCAATTCGACTTTGCCGACCTTGTAGATACCGAGGACTTGATTTATCACGAGCTGAGAATCACCGAATATTTGGAGATGTTGGATTCTGACATCGATCGCAATCTTCAACCCTGCTAATAGAGCTTCATACTCGGCTTCATTGTTGGTTCGAGGTTCAGTCAAAATGAATGAGAACCTCATTATGCCTCCCTCTGGTGCCACGAAAATGAGACCGATGCCGGCTCGGGCTCTTGCAACATTTGGAGGTCGGACTGGTCTAATCGACGATGCTCCGTCGAAGTACATTTCCCAGAATGGTAGCCTTTCATTCTCCTCAACCTGCATCATTTGCTCATCGGGCAAATCATCATTTAGTGGAGAATCAGCCGGGATTGGGTGTGCAGCGAGGAAATCTGCCAAGGCCTGTCCTTTCACCGCCTTCTGTGGCATGTATATGATTTCAAACTGCAATAATAATACTGCCCATCTGGCTAAACGACCTGTCAACGCTGGTCTTGTCATCAAGAACTTCAGCGGATCGATCTTTGATATCAGTGTGATTTTATGGGATAGCATATAGTGGCGGAGTTTCTGAACTGCAAAAATTAGCGCCAGAGAATGCTTTTTAATTGGGGAATAACGACTCTCTGCTCCAATCAACCTTCGACTGATGTAGTAGAGCGCATTTTCTTTGCCTTCTTCATTATTCTGGCCCAATAGTGCTCCGAGGGACTCTTCTAGTGCTGCTGTATACAGTATAAGAGGCTTCCCCGGAATTGGCGCTGCTAGAATGGGCGGATTCAACAGGTATTTCTTGATACTATCAAATGCTTCCTGGCATTCTGCGTCCCATTTGAAACGGACATCTTTCTTCATTAGCTTAGAGAATGGCTGGCACCTACCCGATAGATTTTATATGAATCTTCGAATGAAAGCCAGTTGTCCTTGCAGCGAGCGAAGCTGTCGAAGGTTCCTTGGTGGTGGCATCTCCGTGATTGCCTTAATTTTGTTGGGGTCGATCTCTATGCCTCGATGACGAACAACATACCCCAAGAATTTGCCGGAGGAGACTCCAAAAGCACATTTGAGAGGATTCATCTTCAGATCAAACTTTCGGATTCTCTCAAATACAATTCTGAGATCTTTTAAATGATCATTTCGGCCAAGGCTTTTAACAACAAGGTCATCTACATAACACTCGACCTTCTGATGTATCAAATCATCAAATATGTGAGTCATCGCCCGTTGGTAGGTGGCACCAGCGTTCTTCAGGCCAAAGGGCATGACTGTGTAACAGAAAATCCCGATGGGTGTCCTAAATGATGTATGCTTCTCATCTTCTGGCGCCATCTTGATTTGATTGTATCCTGACGATCCATCCATGAAGGAGAACATGTCATAGTTGGACGTATTGTCCACCAGGAGTTCGGATACAGGGAGTGGGAAATCATCTTTTGGACATGCTTTATTGAGGTCCCTGAAGTCGATACAAACACGAATTTGCCCGTTCTTCTTCTTCACTGGGACGATATTTGCAATCCAATCGGCATACTTTTCTTCTCGGATGAAACCTGCCTCTATTAATTTCTTTGTTTCAGCAATCACTTGTTCTTCAATCTCCAATCTCATTCTCCTTGGAGCTTGCTTGACGGGTGCTACATCCGGTTTAATTGCTAATCTGTGAACTGCTACATCAGGGGATAAGCCAGGCATCTCAGCATATGTCCAGGCAAAGCAGTCCCTGAATTCACATAGGAGTTCTTTTATTTCTTCTATCTGTTCTTCGGGTAGGAGAGAACTAATGAAGGTTGGGCGAGGATCCTCCTCAGTTCCCAAGTTGACTTCTCTTAGTTCATCCATAGTGGCTGCCTGTCCACCATCTTCAAGCTCTTCTGGTGCAGGCTCGGCTTCTACGGGCTGTTCATCATAATCATCAGCCTCGTATGTCTCTTCGGCATCACTATCTTCGGATTCAATTTCCATGCATGTGATTGCCCGGCAAGTTTCCTTCCGGAGGAATTTTCTTTTGATGAATCCAATACCTTTATATGCGTCTGTATCTTTCTGTCGTAACGGACGCGGACTCCTTCCATACCAGAGGCCCAAACTTGTACGAAGCTGTCTCTTGGTAGTAGGGATATTGACTTGCTTTCGTAGCATTCTCTGAATATTTTTAGTATTGAACCTAGGTAGCCTCGTAGGAAATAATTCCTCAGAATCGAGGATCATGCAATCCCAATCATGATTCTCCTCTTCGCGAACTCCCGTGGAGTATAACACATTCTTTGGCACAGTCCCATTTTTACGGGGAGGAAGATAGAGAGTGGCGAGTTCTTCAACTTTATGCACCTCGTGTGGAATAATTTCTTTGAAATGTTGTAAGGGAACACGCGTGACTACGAGCACACTATCTGAAATTGATAGACTGTCTATTCTTCTAGAGAACACATTCTGCACCGTGTTCATGTAAATGGAGTCGTAGTCATAATCATCATTTTGAAAATTCAACATGCCTACTCCATTCATCCGTTGACTGGCACACTCTTCGAGATTTGGCAGGAGTATCCTCATCTTCATCTGTGTCACTTCCCAGATGAGGTACATGCTTCTTTTCCTTTGGAATGGTCGGCGCTTTGGGAAGAGTCGGCACTGCCTTCTTTCTCCCAACCTGCTTTTTCTCACCTTCTCGTTCAGATCGCTTTGCAGCCTTTGAATTTGATGCTCTAGCTTCGAGGGAGCTCGAAGACTTTTGTTTCTTTGGCATGAAATACCGTGCATCTTCATAGACTGTTGCTTCATGAACTGTGAAGGGCTGAATGTCACCAGAGATCCTAAACTCTTCTCCATCTTTGAGATACTTCATACACTGGTGTAATGTTGACGGGACAATGCCATATTCATGCAACCAGGGACGACCTAGTAGCGCCTTGAATGAAGTATCCGCATCAATCACATGGAACTTAGCTTCTGTGTGGAGCTCTCCAAATACAAGAGGGAGCATGAATGATCCAAGGGTCTTCTGTCCTTTCTCGTTGAAACCATGCACCATCAGTTTATCTGGCCTGAGGTGTTCCACATCAAGGCAGAGGGATCTCAGTGCTTTCAAGCTTATCAGATTCACGGAGGATCCAGGATCGATTAAGATTCGACTGATGATCAGCTTATCGCTCTCTGCAGTAACATACAGAGGGCGATTATGGTCTGGAGTTCCGAGCATCATGTCCTCTTCGGAGAAAGTAATGAATGGCTCATTACGAGCTTGTAGAACCTCAGTCAAATTACGTTCAGCAAAATACGTCTTGTATCTTTCGGGATCTTTGAGAGCCTGAATCAGAGTCTCCCGAAGGTCTTTAGACATCACCAAAGCATCGTATATGCTGAGTTGTGCTGGAATTTTTCTTAGATGGGATAAGATATTATAATCTATCCCATTGGCTGAAGTCTTCTTTTTCTTAGGATCTTCAGGGATAATGTCATCGTTGATAATTATCTCTTTCTCCTTATCTTTGTTGGAGACCCCTTTCTTCGGTGGAGGCGGTAGTATCTTGCCGCTTCTTAACTGCACTTGATCAATCTCCTCTGGTTCAGAGTCATTTAACGGAGCATTTTCTTCAGAATCAGCCATTGTTGCATCTAGGGACTCATCTGTTGATTCAGAACCACCACCCAGGTTTACATGTCCCATCCGAGATGCTATGCTAGGGTCTGATTCGTCTTCCTCTGGAAAATACAAATCCTCCTCTGAACTGTAATCCATTGGCAAAACCATCATACAGGATTCAGAGGGTACTTCTTCAGCATGTTCTTCTTCTGTCAAAGTACTCGATGTCACCGAGATGACCCGACATATTTCTTTTGGAAGAGAATCTTCATCTCCTTTTTCAGCTTCATCTATTTTAAGCTCCGACATGAAGTCAGCAAGCTTGATAGGTCGCCTCACAGTCTGGTAGTACTCATCCAAACTGTTGATAACTCTCTGAATTACAGTCATTTTCTCCTTGGGCTTCTTCAATTTAGTCTTCTTCTTGGATGATTTTACCCCACCAGACTTTGAAGTGCTAGCTTGATTAGAGAGTTGTTTAGAAATAGGAGCTCGCACCATCGGCAGTTCCTTTAAATTTATCATGGGCTCAACAGGAGACTTCCACTTTACACCTGGAACTCCTTCAAGCTGCTTCAACATTTTCACAGTTTTCTTAGAGACCGCAGTCTCCCACCGTTCCTCTTGAATTAGCTTCTTTTCTTTTCTTCTTTCTTCAACCAGGGGTACGGAAGAGGACGTGACTACCCGAGCTGATTCCTTTTTAGGGTGAGACAATACATTGTCGGACAATGTGATCTCTCCCTTCTGATATTTTCTTTCAAGCAAATCCTTGAAGATGTAGCAATCTTCAATAGGATGGCTGAGCACCCGATGATATGGGCAATAATTTGGGTCACCAGTGTGCTTCGACTCTTCGGGTCTCTTGCATTCAGGCAGTTCTAGACCCGATTTCAACACTTGTCGAAATAATTTGGCGACACTCTCCCTTTTGAATGAATATTCTTTATTCATTTTATCTTTGAGGGATTGGAACGTCCTATCACCAGTTCCTATTGCTTGTCTCTGGCCTCCCGCTTGATAAGTTCGTGGCTTATCATTTCCCCCTAGTATCAACTTTGGCTGGTGGTTGGGGTTGTAGGCCTGTTTGGGCTTTTCTTGATATTGCATCGGCTGCTTGCCTTTATCTACATTATAAATCATTTGTTTTTCTCTATCAGCTCTAGAGAAGAACGTAGAGTCGGCCTCACCCCTTCTAGCCCCCGGGGCTTTAGCCTTCTTGGGCTTATCAGAGTGATTTTCTGATTTGGGCAAATTTAGTTTCTCAAATTTGGCAACTCTATCGAGCAAGTCTTGAAATGTGTTGATTGTAGCCATGCACAGGAAGGGTTGCATTTTGTCATCAATGTTGCCCATTAACAACTGTACGGCATGCTCTTCTTCTAACTGTTGCTCACATTTCATGCTCAAATTTCGCCAGCGAGTGATATATTTAGTCACTGATTCTTCTCTTTTTCTCTTATCCAGAGCGAGGTCAGCGATCGTAATCTTTTCAGTTGCACTAGCGAATCTCTTCACGAACATATTTTCTAATTCTGCGAAGGTCTTCACAGAATCATTTGGCAGTTCAGCGTACCATTCGAAAGCAGTTGCTGTCAAACTGCTAACGAATTGTCGGAAGAGTAGGGCATCATTTCCTCCTGTATTCCCACAGGTGGCTTTAAACTGTGCCAGATGCTGTCTGGGGTTGTTATTACCATTGAAAGTGTTGAACTTTGGAACCGAATACCCTTTTGGGTATGGTACTTGGTCGTATTCAGCAGGATACGGACGACCTTTGCCCACTAGTTTCTCTGCCTGATCAACAGCTATGATAGCCTTGATCCTTTCTGTGATAATCCCTTCCAATTGTGCAGCGGTCACAGGTTCAGAAGTACTTGCAACATTTTGTGGAGTGGGCTGACGGATCACATTATGAGCCTCGTGACCATCTTCAGGAGTGCCCCGTACTCCTGAGACTTGAGGCATTTGAAAGTTTGAAGGATCCGGAGGAGGATTGGGCATGGCACGAACAGCAACAGTTCTCTGCATCATTTGCATCATTGCCCCCATCTGAGCCATCATCTCAGTCATTTTCTCATTTAACTGAGAGATTTCTCTATCTTTGGCTCTCATCTGTCGCTTCATATGTCTCTGCATGTCTGCAAGCGTGATATTCTCATCAGCGAAGGGATTCTCTTCGACCTCTTCCCTTTCTTCTTCAACTTGAGAATGACCACCTCTGCCAGTGGTGGACCCAGCTTCACGACGACGGTGATAAACTCACCTAATCGGCGGTTGTTGATCATCTTCATCTTCACCCTCATCATAATAGGTTTCCTCATTAACATTGGTGTGTCTCACCATATAGACAATTTCCATGTCCAGAGTATTATTTATTTCTTTGATTTCTTCTTCTAGATTTTCCTCTAGAAATTCATCAATATTTTCTTCTAAATTTTCCTCCATAAATTCCTCAATATTTTCTTCAATATTTTCTTCTCCTTCAAGAAATTCTTCTCCCTCCATATTTTGATCATCTATATTTTCCTCCAGTACCCGGATCTCCGAGCGACGACGCCATTGGATTTCCGGCTCCTGATTAGGTACGGGGACTTCTTCAACCAGTGGACTGCGGTCGAAGTTAGTCTCTTTCTTTGGAGGGGATGGAGGGCGACGGGATCCCCTGGAGGATTCTCCAAGGTGTCTACCGTTTGGAGGAGTGTCATTATGGGTCCTTTTAGGGGCCCATTTCTGACGTTGTTTGTAGATGGGGGCGGATCTCCGGGAAGCGTCACCGGATGTCACGCCCAGATCAGTCCTCCTTTCTCTTCTTTCTTCCTTTTCATTTCTTCGAGGCTTTGGCCTCCAGACTTGTTTTCCTTTCCACTGGGACCTTTCAGCAGTGGATCCCTGAACATATGGTTCAGGTGTCACACCCCGATGTTCACCACGTGGGATATATCTTCTTTCTCTTCTTTCCGCCACAGCAGATAGACGTTCCCTTGGCGGAGTTCTTCTGGCCTCTATTACTAAGGGCCATTGAAACTTTTTCTTTTTAAGACCTTTTTTCTTTACAGTCTTCAGGACCCGATAGACCCGGGCTGAGAGAGTTTCAGGTTCCTTTCTCTTTGGAGGAGCTGGGACCTCCTGTCGTTGCTCCCAGAAAGACTTCTTCAGCTCACCAGTGGAGCTATTTCTTTTCACCCATTTTAAATCAGAAAATTTGTTCCGGGTAGAAACATTGGCTTCAGGCTCTTGGGCCGACTGATTGGAAGGGTGAGCAGGGAGTTGTTGATATTGAGCTCGGAGCTCAGCATTCATCTTTCTCCTTTGTCTTCTCGTAGGCTTCCCTCCAGATGAGGAGGCTTCAGCATTGTACTCCCCAGGCGCAGATAACCTGGTCGGCAGGGGTGTGGTGTTTGTAGTCACCACAGAGACTCTTCCACCATTCACAATTCTTCTGGTGGTCAGGGCCTCAGGCTGTGATAGCCTCTCGAACACAGAAATTCTCCCACGAGAATTTTCAGCAACAGGTCGTTGTGCCGGCAGATGCACATGACGGGTGACAGCTTCAGTAAAATAGGGCCTCCTGGCAGGCCTTTCAGCATTCCTTCCATTCACGGGAATGGCGGCAGTCCTTGCAATGACTGCAGGAAAATCAACACTACCAAATTGGATGGTAGCTCCAGTTTTTCCGGTCTCAATAATAGCATTCGCCAGCTGAATCCTGGCTCCTTGTCCCAGTTGGACAGTCATTGGCGTGTTCTGTAGATCCATCTGCATAAATGAAAGGCAAGGGTTAGTAATCAGAATCTGATACATCACCCCGCACTTTCAAAATGCAGAGACTTGCACAGAACACTAAAACAAAAATAGACCAATAATGATTAGCATAAGCAAGCAATAAAAATAAATTTAAAACACTGCTGAATGCCAAATGAATTTGTTTAATGATCATTTTGAAAGGCTCAAAATCTTGAGCACGAGTTGATATGACAGCTACTATAGAACTGAAACGACCAGCCAAAGATGGAAAGAGAAACCAGACCCCAGCGGAGTCGCCAGAAATCTGTGGGCTCCGAAAATTCGGCCCCGGCCTCCGCTCGCTTTTTTCTTATTCGGCGAGGGAGTTTTAACGAACTAAGTTCCGAGGTAAATTTTGGAAGGCAGATGAGTTTGTAGATAAGACACTACCCAGAGATTTCGCCCTCATTTTGTGAGGACTTTATGATCTGAGTTCTGGTTTCCTATAGGCGCAAGCCCCTATAGTTAATTACCCCTCCCGATCACGAGAGAGAACTTTCGATTAAGGCTAGTCGTCAATCAGATACGTATAGAGATACGTGTTATCTGGCATATAGTAGCAGTAATGATTTTGATATTGGTAGAAATTTGATTTGGAAATTGGGTTTGGAAGGGTTTGAAAAGTTTAGAATTTGAAGGGGTTTAAAGATTTGAAATTTGAAGGTTTAATATTTAAAATAGAAATTTTCACCATCTAGCACTTAAAGCGGATGGTGGGGGAATGGATGATGGACCCGATCAAGATCCCATGGTTCCGTCGTCCCGGGCCATCGTGGTCCCTGGTCTACTTAGTCAGAGGAGGTAGTCGACCCAACCTGACAGAAGGATCCTTGTCGGCAGCCATGGGTTGCTTCGTCCAAGGGAACCTTGTAGACCGGGGTTGGATGTTTGTCTAAGGGGACAAATTTGAATCCACCTTAGCTAACAGAGGGCTTTGTGCCCTATCGATCATATCCTATTGATTCATATCTCAAGGATTTAACGCCATTAAGGAGCGTATCGGCTCTGGCCATAACCGCTATCTGTGGTGCCATTTGGCGGCAAAACCACTCGGTTCAGAGGGCCCCGGGTCATAACCGTTTACCTGCAGTGCCATTTGGCGGCGAAACTGCCGGTTAGAGGACACGTACCACGTCCTTACTGGCAGCAGACTTTTTGAGAATGGATCCTAGTAATATTTTCGACTAGGCATTTCGCTCTTTGTGAGCTGAAGTAATATTTCATATTTGTTCGCCTCGACAAACTTTTGCGGAGGGCGGATGATTTTTGTTTTAAGTGCGTTGATGGATTTATTTCATTTTTAAATATATTTTTGGGATTTTGAATATTTTTGGGATTTTGGGTTTTTGAGATTTTTGTGGAGTTTTTGGGTTTTTGGATGGAGCATGGAAGATATTTGGATATTTGAGAGTCATTTGAAATGTTTGTGAACCCCTCCGGTTGAGATAAACATTCAACACGGCCATCATCGGGGTGTTTGGGGTCATTTTCCTTTTCTGGATTGAACCTTGTCAACTCTGTCGGGCTGTCGACAGAGGATCGGGTTTTGTAGGCTTTGAGCCTTCATCAGTGAATTCATATTATTGTAAGTCTTGATGGCCTAATATGAATGTTTTAAAGCAAATATACTAGTCGCCACAACTTTATATTTGCTTAATGGTTCGAACCCTGTCGACTTCTATTGACCCGTATAGAAGGATCGGTTTCGAACCTGAATTCACTTGTCAACCCGCGCAGCATCCCTAGACGTCACGTGTGTACCAATAACACGCTCGCCGGGGCTCATGCGAGTTTTATAATTATTTTTACCCCATTTAGTGTACCTATGTGTATACAATTTATAGTGTACGTGCATGGGTACTTTGAAATAATTGTAGACGCCTTCTGTCTGCTGGTGCGAAGGTTGCAGATCCGGTGGCGTGGCGTAGCAGCTTCTGGATAGAATTATTCGCTGCTTCGTACAGGTAGACTGTCGTGCACTATTTGTTGATTTTTTTGTAGGCGGATCATAGTGCACTAACTAATCTTCTGCCTTGGGTTGTAGAAGCTCGTAGGAACTTGTATTCTTTATGCATATTGTTGTGATTTTGGTCTTTACAATACAGCCATTACTGTCCGAGGTAGATGTATTCATCTTTAGACTGAAGTTGACTACAGAATACTGCATTTACTGTAGTCTTTATGCATCTACACAGGGGTGGCACGTTGTACATACATCTATGTCAATAGAGAGATTGTATGCACTACAGATCTTTTTAACTAAGCGCTCCAAGTCATTTCAATTCAGTCATTCCTCTTATGTGTTTCTTTTTGAAATTATTTTAATATGTATTTTCTTGGAATCAAACTGTCGTGTAGGTTGAAGATTCTTTGTTGAATTATTGCAACTACACTGTCCTCAAAAGTAGTTTAGCTCTACCTGCAAACTTTTATCCTCCAAGATGGTTTACAAGACACACAATGAATTGGATATCGATCCTTTCATTTAAATTGAGATGATCATTGTAGGATAACTATGATTGCTCAAATAGGCCTTATACCAAAGCTTACAGTGACTTTGTGTGAACCTTTGTTTGAAAGCAAGTTGTATTACAACTTCATTTGTTCATCTACGTTTATTTGAGTGCACTGAAGGCTTGTTCGTCATGAGTCGTTCTGCTTGATTGTTGATTTCCATTTCAATACTCTCTCCGAGTTCATTTGGTATTAGTTATCTGGTTGTATTTTCATTTGGCTCTTACTGGAACATTGATCATGCTTAGATGCCCTCCTTCATGAGTCCCTTGTTATATGATTCAAATTCTGTTTTGTATATGTACTTGAACCCAAGTTCAGTGCTTCCTTGAGTTTAAATTCCATATGAGTCTTTTACATTCATTCAAGTCCTTCAAGTTCTATGTCTCATTAAAGTCACTTTGGACTTGAATCAAATGTTTGCAAGCTCAAGTTCATTAGATGCTTAAATCAAGTTCCTTGCTGTTTTGTAGAGTCCAAGCTTGAGCTTATGTCCACGATACTTAGTTCATTTGAGTTTGAGTTCGCTTAAGTCAATTTGGTCCAATCAAGTCCACAAGTTCGATGTCAACTTGTCCAAGTCCTTGTTCAAATGCAAAAGTCCACTATGGTTCGAGCTTGATTCAAGTTCAAATGCATGTCCCCTGTTGTCTTTTGAATTCAAATTTGAGTCCCAATGCTTTGTTCTTTGTAGTCAAATTTGTATGTACAAGTTGTTCAAATAATGATTTGAGTTTGATTTAAGCCTTTTATTAATGTCTTTTCAAATGTTCAAATGAGTCCAAGTGCAAGTCCTTCGTTGTTCTTCTGAGTCCAATCCAGTCCATGCTCCAAATTGTTTAAGTCCTTGGATTTTCAATCCAAATTTCGGCAGCCTCCCGGCGTCTCCCCCGTTTAGGGGAAAACTATGGAAAACTGGGCCTTTCCCACCACGCTAAGAAAAGCGTGTATGGTAGGTGCCCTCTTTCGAGGACACCGCGGCCGTGTATTTTTTGATTCCCCACCACGCTAAGAAAAGCGTGTATGGGTATTTTTTGTTTGTAGAAAAATATATTTTTTTTTTTTATCTTTTTTTTTTTTTTTAATATTTTTGAAAATATTTTGTAAGCACAGTTATTTCCCCGCAAGCGGGTACTTATGGGTATCCCCGCTTCGTCGCGCGCATCGCACCGGGATCCCTTCCCACCACGCTAAGAAAAGCGTGTATAGGCGGGGTTTCCAAGGCGATACGAACTTTGAAGAAGGAATTAGGTGATTACCCGCTTCGTCGCAAGCGTCGGGACGCACTCCCTCCCACCACGCTAAGAAAAGCGTGTATAGGTGGTCGTTTTGTCCCGACGTATGCGATGAAATCGGGTTCTCGGAGTTTTAGGGTTAGAGGGTTATACCTTGGCGGGGTCGTAGATGCCGGCACGAGGATTGAGGCAATAGCAAATAATCATAATTATTTATTTTAATTATAATTAATTATAAATAAGTAATTAACTAATTATAATTAATTAATGAAAATTAATTATAATCTAAATTAATTAATTATAAATAATTATTCATAATTAATTAAATAATTATAGTTAATAATCATTTATAAATACATAAATAATAATAATTAATTATGATTAGTATTACTAATCATAATTAATAATTATTAATAAATATGAAATATATATATATATATATATATATATATATATATATATATATATATATATATATATATATATATATATATATATATATATATATATATATATATAACTTATACCTATCTCCCTCTCACTCTCTCGGCTTTGGGAAGAAGACACGGCACAGAGGAGTTCGGGAGGCAGAACTTGCGAACGGGAGAGGGGGCTCGGGCTGGAGTCGGAGGAGGCAAGGTAGGTCAGCGTCTCTCCCTCTCTCTCTCTGTGAAGACCGGGAAGGAGGAGGCCGGGGCTCGGGCTACAGGCGCTGGAGGTCGGGCAAGGATCGGGGCTCCCTTCTCTCTCTCTCTCTGTGTTCGGGTCGGTCGAGAGGTTGGAGACGGAAGGAGGCCAGGACTTGAGTGCGGGAAGGAGCTCGGGATTGGGAGTTTGATCGGAGCAGGGAGACGGGAGGAGAGCTCGGCAGTGGGAAAGGAGTCGTGGGAGAGGTCTGCCGAAGGAAGCAGAGAGAGGAGGAGGTCGTGTGGAGAGGGAGAGCAGAGGGATCGGTCGGTATTTAAAGAAGATTTGGGCGCTCGATCGAGGCGAGAAACGAGGTCATCGTCGCAGAATTCGCGCAGGGATCACGGAGGAATGACTGGAGCGACGCCGATTCAGCAGGATTCGCGGATGTCTTCGACGGATACGAGGTACGGAGCGGGATCTCTTGCGGGATTTTAGCTGGATTTCGGGGATTTACGGCAGCGTCTCGGCAGATTTCGTGGATCCGTCAGTCTACAGGTTAGCTGAATTTTTTTTGTTTCTTTTTGTTTTGATCCGTAGGTCAACAAACTTTTGAAAAAATCTTCCATGCAACCCTTCAACCCATATTCCAGTGGGGAGTTTTGAGTTCAAATTAACTCGAATACATGCTCTAGCAAATTCTCTCCTTCCCCACCTAAACATATTACCATATAAAAGTAATGGAGTCCCAATTCTAGATCCAATTCTAGTGATATTGGACTCATCCCAACTGTGTAGTGGAAGGTGAGGAAGATGAACCCAGATTGGAGCTGAAACACCTTCTAATGATTTAGTAGAGAAGTTAGGAGACCATTTGTTTAACCCAACTGCAAAACCCCATACAAACCATGGACCTCCATTAAGAATTGCTTCCATGCCTTCATGAGATTGAAATGAACAAAGAAGCCAATCTAAGCCAAGAATGGTTAGATGGAATCCTCCAAATTTCTTCCATTGTTTTCTTAACTCAATGGCACATTTTGAGAAAGATAAATTTTTCCCAAGAATTTTAACCACCAAAGATTTACTCAAAACTTGAATATTGGATATTTCATTATCCTTATCCAGTTTGACAATGTTTAAATCTTCATCCTCCTCAAGATTTTTATCCCAATTGATTTTAATGTGTGGTTTTTTAGTCCACACATTAGAATTATGAACATTTGAAGAATTAATAGGATTATTGAAATTATCCTTGTTAGTCTTCAAAATATCAACAAAACTTCTCCTGAAGAAGAAGCTTCTTTGTCATTAGCTCCAACAATAGAAACCGGTGAGGGAGATTTAGGTAGATTGTTAGAAATCACAATTACCTCTTTCCCTTTACTAGAGTTCGTCGATGACTTTTGTTTAGCCAAAAGACCTCCCTCTTTGATAACAAGAGGAGTTTCTAAAACTCAAAGATTGTGTGGGTAGATGCATTTGAAGGAGAACCTACCTTTTGAATCCAACATAATTGGACTCGCGGTAGATGAAATGGATTTGGTGTTCCGGTCATCCATAGATGACCGGCCACCTTCTTCCATCTCCAATCTTTGCACCCAAAATCTTCAAACTCTCTTTCCAAAATCCTTCCTTGATTTGTGGAGCTTCTCTCTCTTCCCTTGGCCGCCTATTATGTAGTTGGTGCAAGTCTATGTTTTATTTATTTGAATTTTCTGAATGGCTATTTTTGCTGTAAGTATTACACATTTGATGACACTTGCTGCCTTTGCAGTGAATAATTTTTTTTTCTTAATGTTTATGCAGGTTATGTTTTAGGCCTTTTGTCAGACCATTTCTCATGCTTGCACTTGGTATTTCTTCCAATATTATTGAACGAATATTTGAATTTATCATTAATTGATTGAATTATATTTGACATTGAGATGCGTTACTTTAGAAAATTTGATGTGCAAAGTAATTATTGGAAGAAGTTTAGCTTACATTAAGTTGGTGGAGAGATCCTTTAGAGATAGTTCATTGTTCTCATAGCTAGAAATTTATTTGTACTTTTAATTTTCTGAAAAGAAAAGTGCATATATTTAAATTTAGCTACAATGTATGATTTACTTTTGATAACATATCAGGTGCTTAAATAAATAAGATATTAATACTTATTGCAAACTATATGCAGGAATGGAATGTAATGAGAATAGAAGTGAATCAGCCGATATGGCAAATATCAAAAAGACTATACTTGCGGCAATATGTCTTATAAATGAGTATTATGAACATATATTTGCAAGACACCATGCATGATATCATCATATAGAAGAGACAAATGGATTGGAGAGCTACTACAAGGTCATCCAATGAGGTTCATAATATGTTTTGTATGTCTCAAGCAATTTTTTTAGATCTATTGAATGAATTGGAATGTTTTCATGGTCTACATGGATCATCAATGAAAACAAGTAGAGACTTACTTGCGATGACTTTATTTTTTTTATCATATAATGAATCAATCAGGTTCACATGTGAGCGGTTTCAACACTTAACTGAGACAGTAAGTAGGTATTTCTCTATTGGATTGGAGGCTTTGGTAAAATTATCATGTTCTCTGATCATGCCTATAGATCTAAAATTTTGTGATATCCCAAGGAATATTTTGTATGATAATCGATATATGTCATTTTTCAAGGTAATTTTTTTATTATCATATTATATGATTTGTTTAATGTATATAATATCTAATCATAGCTTCTTAAATATGACTGTATTGGAGCTATCGATGGAACACATGGGGATGCTCGTGTTTCGAATGCTGAGAAAGCGGCTTATATAGGAAGATGTGGGTCAACGACGCAAAATGTTATGGTTGTGCGTGACTTCAACATGTGCTTTACTTTTCTCATGGCAGGATGGGAAGGAAGTGCACATGACAGTCGTATTTTTAAATTTCCTACTCATAATAGACGCAATAACTTTCCTATGCCACCTCCTGGTACATTATATATAGTTGTAACATTAGTAGTAGTAAAACGTATACTAAATTACAAATACTTTATAATAGGAAAATATTATGTTGTTGATGCTGGTTATCCGATGCAACAGGAAAATATCATGATTCTGAACATAAGCATTATGTAAATGTCTTACATTGTTACTATTATTCATATATATGCAGGGATCTTTCTTAGAACAATTTATCTGGCCATATTCTTGTTTCCATTGGTGATCTTGAGCACCAAGTTTTACTGTATGTTAATAGCTGCTTTATTCATTGCTTCTTTAATGCGAATATAAGACAAACTTCTTAAGGCCAATTGTTCAATTTTATTATTTTTAAAAGCATGACATATATAACTTCAACTTAGATAATCTTGTTAATCTACTTCATTCTACAAAAGAATTTGAGTAGGAATAACCTCAATGGAGCAGTCGTTATGAATTTGGTATTCTAAGAAGTGTGCAAGTAATGTAAGTTATTAAGTGTTTATCCAGTTCTGTTATCTTAAAATTGCATATTCATTGATATTTTGTAGTGACCTCTCCTACAACAACATATCTTATTTCATTGCTGACTAACTTGGTCAGTTGCATAACATTAATGCTTTTTAAGTCCATTTCCCTTAATTTTCTTTAGTTATTCTTCCATATCTTAAGGGCACAGGTTATTTCACTGTTAGAATATGTGGTTTTAATAATATAGTATTTGAAGGATCCTTAACGAAAATAATATTGATGGAGGGATACCATCTCAACTGACCAATTGCTTCAGCTTAAGTACATTGTATGTTAATATTTTTTTTCATTCTAGTATTACTATGAAATCTTCATTGTGTTTTCTTGATCTTATAACCACTTTGTCTTTAGGGATCTTTCTTTCAACAACTCGAGGGCTATGGCTATCAAAAAGGCTATATAGACAGTACCCTCATAACCAGCATGAATTTGAGATTGAATTGGAAACCATTGGCAGTATTGTTGAGTCTAGTAATTAGGTTATTAAGCCTAAGTGAAAGTCCCAAGGCTACCAAGAGGGGGGGGGGGGGGGTGAATTGGTAGTTTAAAAAATTTAAGTCCCCTTTTGAAAATTATTGAACAGAAATAAAAACTTCTTTTAAATTTTGTAGAAAAATATTTTTCAACCACAGAGTTTTTAAAACTAAAATTTAAAGTACGAAAATGTAAAAACAGTAAAGTAAATGACACCAGATTTATAGTGGTTCGGTCTAAAACCAGACCTACATCCACTCACTAGAGGCACCCTCTGAGTATTGCACTAATACCAATAGTGACTCTCCTTTTGCACCCACAGCTAGGCGGAGAAGCCTTTACAACACACTCTTTTAACCCCTCCCCGGTGCGGCAGAGAACCGTCCGTCCTTTTACACTACCCCCAGTGTTGGCAGAGAACCGTCTGTCCTTTTACACTATCCCCAGTGTTGGCAGAGAACCGTCCGTCCTTTTACACTATCCCCAGTGTTGGCAGAGAACTGTCTTCCTTTCACACTATCCTAGTATGGGCAGAGAACCCTTCGGCTGTTTACACTCTCCAAGTGTAGGCAGAGAACCCTTCGACTGTTCACACTCTCCAAGTGTAGGCAGAGAACCCTTCGGCTGTTCACACTCTCCAAGTGTCGCTAGAGAACCAGATCTCCTTAACAGATCTTCTCACAAGAATCTAGAAGGAAGAAGGAAAAGAGTGAAGTAATCCCAATTCACAAGTAGAGACTCTTACCTTTGAAATCCAAGTGAAGCCTTCTCGCTCCAGTGGTAGGAATCCTCCCTTGAATGCTCTCTTCCACTCTCTCCTTGGCTATTCTCTCAAGAGGCACGAAGATCAAATTACAAAAAGATTGGGTGGCAGTCTAATTTGGACTATTTATATAAAAGACAAGAAAAACCGCCCAAAAACTGCAAGTTTTCAATTCTGTACGCAGTGGATCATCCTGTACGATCGTAGATCATCCTGGACGATTTTACTTAAACAATATGAAATGACCCTATTTGAATATGTGTACGAAATGTCTTCGTACAGCTGATCGTCTTGTACGAATTAGGTTCGTCCAGTACGAATTAGGTTTGTCCAGTACGAACGGTTATTTAAAGGTCAGTTCAAGAAACTGATGAAAACTCTTCTAAGTCGGTTAATCGTTTGGACGAGAATATGTTCGTCTGGATGAAATTTTTACAGAGAACCGATCGTCCTGGACGATTCTTGACTTCGTCTGGACAAAAATTTTCCAGAGGACCAATCGTCACGGACGATAATTTATTTTTGTCTGGACGAAAGATTTCCAGAGACCTGATCGACCTGGACGATTTTTAATTTTGTCTGGACGAAATTTTTCTAGAGGACCAGTCGCCACGAACGATAATGTAAATTCGTCTGGTTGAAAAATTTCCAGAGACCTGATCGTCCTGGACGATTTTTAATTTCGTATGGACGAAATTTTTCCTGAGGACCAGTCGCCACGGACGATAATGTAAATTCATCTGGAAAAAAAATTTACAGTGAACCAATCGTCCTGGACGATAATTAATTTCGTCCTGGATGAATAGGACTTAGAAAAATTTTTCGAGCAAGTTTCTATTCGTTCCATGTGCTCTATAGGAGATAACTGTCTGATCGTCCAAGACGAACTGATATCGTCCCGTACGATCAGTATAAATTTTATATGATCTCCTTATGTGTGTGTGTATGTTTTTATTCACTCAAAATACAATCACTCCCTTTCAATTTGATTTCTAAGAAAAGTGTAAGCTTCAAATTTTACAAAGTATCTCATGCTGAATTTAATTTGAAGTCTTCGTAGTCAGGAGTTCATTTTTTTTCTGAAATGTTAGTACACACAAGAGCAAATACAAATCTTCTAAAATTGTTAGAAGATAACTACACATTTGAATAATAATATTTGGAATCATCAAAACTACATAAGTTGCAAAAATGTAAAGCATTCAAATAGTAACTATTCTAACAATCTCTGCCTTTTTGATGATGACAAAATAATTATTATTTATATGGTTTCAATTTAAACAAATCTCCTATCTCCTAAACTCCCCCTGAATTGATGAATACATGAAAATAAGGAGGCATTTTGAAGCAAAGAACAATATTTTTGTTTTTCAAAAATTTTTAACACAAACAATCACAAAGTCAAACACACAAAAGCAAAATACAAACAGAATAATCAAATCAAAACAAATCAAAACACAATAATTTCTCCCCCTTTTTGACAACAACAAAAAGTTAAGAAGAAATAGATGAGAAATGTAAGTAATTATATGAAATTCATTTGAAAATTTAATCTAAATGGTGATTGACATAAGGTATGCAATTTTAAACTAAAAATTATTAGGTCAATCATAGAAATTCATTAAATTTAAGAAGTGATATAACATTGTAAGTAAGAAGAATTTTTAAAAGATATGATTCAATTTAGACATTCGAATATAGAAAATCATTACAAGAGAGATGTAAAAAAAATTTTATATTTCAAAGTTCAATGGAATATAAATGAACATAAGATCAATTTGAATTAAGAGATTGAAAGAATTTGGAAAGAAGAGAATTACCACATGTGGCGCTTTGCGCATCCTTTTCAAAATTTTTGGGCACATGGGCTAATTTTGTGCCTCTTTTTCATATTTGTGAACCTTTGCGCATTCCTTTTGATTTTTGTATTTTTTGTATAATTTTCAAGAGTAATTGAGACCAATTCTTTCCAAAATCAATAATATAAAATTTCAAATATTTCTAAGTGCATAAATATCACTTGAGCATAGAAATACAAAATAAGAAAACATCTAAATTGTAATAATAATATTAACTTTTATGTAGTCTAAATGTATAGACATGAATTTAAAAGTTCTAATTACAACAAGTTATAAACAACTTTTAAATTTAGAAAGACTAGATTTTCTAATGTAGATAATCTAAAATTACTATCTAATTTAAGCACTATGAAGATTAAATAATACTAATAAAATTCATAAAAATTAATCACATTTCAAAAACAAATTAAATTTGAAACAAGTACAACATGCATTGATATTAATGAAAGAATTACACATTTCATAATATCTAAAAACAAGTAAGAAAATACAATGAACTTAAAAGAAAAAACAAACATAAAAACAAACACTTAACATAAAAACTGACACAACAAAACATAAAACACGAGTACAACAAATACAAAGAAATTCATCTCTACTGTTCTAGAGGAGGAGGAGGAGGAATCCCGCCAAAAAGGTTGAAGTAGAAGGACATCAACATTACATTTGTATTAATTTCATGTACTTCATTTCTAATGTTACCAATGTCCTGTTGTTGCTTCTTAAGTTGAGCATCAAATTGATCAAACATTTGATCAACATGAGTCTCTAATCTATCAAATCTTTCAATCAGATTCTGATAATCTGATTGAGGTGCAGAAGTTTGCTCTCCTTCTTCTTCCTCTTCTGAAGCACTGGCATGTGCTTTTTCTTTTTCCTCCTTGAAAAGCAATCTGAAGGAAGCATCATTATAGTATACTGGCTCTTCGTATTCATCATCAGAATGCACTAAGTTGTATTTATTTTCCAAAATGTATGTGACTAAGTGTCCTAATGAGATGTTCCTTTTTCTCTTCTGTTCTGCATGTCCTATTTCTTAAAGCCCATAGATATGATCTATGATAAGTTGGGCTTTGTCAATAGGATGACATTCTATAATCAAAAAGGTTAGAACAGAAAGGAGAGGGGTAATATTAATCCTATCACCAGCTTTAGGAATGATTGAAGATTGAAGGATATGCTGGATGATTCTGGCATTTTTGGTCATACTGGAGACTCTAGCGACATGATAGTCAAGACCATTTTGTCTAATTACCCTATTGACATCATACCATTGGAAAGTGGTTTCTATCATTAGGGTATGAGCTCTATATCCCACAGTTCTTAAGTTCAAAAAGGCACCAAGGTCATGCTTGGTGATTTCAACTTTTTGCTTGAAGACATAAGAACTTATGGAGGAGTGGTCGGAATTAAAACTCATGTTTGTTAGTAAATAGTGGAAGGTTTGCTTATTGTAGAAGTGGATGAGAGAAAGTATGAAATGAAATTGGGTTGAGGAAAAAAAGTGCATTACCTTAAAATTTATCTCGCTTTGGATTAAAATGCGAGAGGGAGTTATTTTGGCGGATGCAAAACGAGGAAAGGATTCCTCATTCACCTTAGACAGGAAGTTTTCTGAGGCATTCCTATTGGGTTTCTTTGCCAACACCTTTTGTCTCTTGCTTGAGGAGGCCATTGTCGATTTGAAGTAGCAAGGGATTGAAAGTAAAGTTTGGAAGTGTGATTGTTAAGTTAGAAAGCCTTCATATTTAAAGAAAAATGGTACGTTCGTCCTGGACGAAAAACCTTCGTCCTGGACGAAAAGTCCAAACTGTAACGGCTTTTCGTAATCAACATAACTTACGATGCGTTCCTTCGTACAGGCTTTTTGACTTGACCGATCATACAGACAAAATTATTTCATTCAGACGATCAAAAAGTAACTCGTTTTAATGTCTCTTGAAAACCGTCCCGTACAATGTAACGACATCTGTTCGTCTGGACGAACCAAAAATTCGTACAGACAAAATCCATATTTAAAACTGTCTTATACACTCAACCGCTGCATTCAATCATCTCGACGTTTGAGAGAAAAAACATTTTATCATGGACGATCGTCAGATCGTACAGACGATCTAATTAAAAACTGCTCTCAAAATGGTTAAAATTCGTACAAATTGTTCTTTCACACATCGTCCAGTACGAAACAAAATACGTCCTGGATTATTTCCTCCAAATTTTGAATTTTGAATTTTAATTTAAGAAAATCAAACTAAACATTCAAAAACACAGAAAACATAAAACAAAACCATAGACCCAAAAACAAATTCAATCAAATCACACAAAATTTCACAAAAACAAAAACAAAACAACAAAAAAACATAAACATCAATGTTGCAAAGACATTTTATTTAGGTATTCAAATCAATAACACCAAGCCTTTTTCTTAAAGTACTGAAGGTATCAAAGGCTAAAGGTTTTGTAAAAATGTATGCAAGTTGATTTTTAGTTGAAACATGTGTGAGTTCAATTTCTCCCTTAGATACATGATCCCTTATGAAATGATGTCTTATATCAATGTGTTTGGTTCTAGAATGTTGAATAGGATTTTTGGAAATGCAAATAGCACTAGTATTGTCACAATAAATTAGAATAGTGCCTATAGTTAATCTTAGATCAATCAACTGTTGTTTTAACCAAAGTATTTGTGCCACACAACTTCCTAATGCAATGTATTCTGCTTTTGCAGTAGATAGTGCCACTGAATTTTTTTTTCTACTAGACCATGAAATTAATGAATTTCCAATGAATTGACATGTTCCAGAAGTGCTTTTCCTATCCACTCTACAGCCTGCAAAGTCAGAATCTGAGTAACCAATAATTTCAAATGAAGAGCTAAACTTAGGATACCAAATTCCTAAGTTTTGAGTTCCTAGTAAATATCTTAAAATCCTTTTCACTACTATCAAATGTGATTCTTTTGGATCTGATTGAAATCTAGCACATAAGCAAACACTGAACATACTGAAATTTTCAAATCTTTCAATTTCAAATTCTCCTCCATGATCACTTTGTATAGAAATTATTTCACTCCCTAGTTTCCTTTGAATCCAAGTAGAAAAATTTCTGAATTCCTCAAACGATTCACTCTTATGAAAAAGAAATCTAACCCAAGTGAATCTTGAGAAATCATCCACAATCACATATCCGTATACCTTCCATCCTAGACTTATAGTGCCTACAGGTCCAAAAAGATCCATGTGTAGAATTTCTAAAGGTTTACTGGTCCTAAGATCTTTATTGGACTTAAATGAGGACTTCACTTATTTTCCTAATTGACATGCATCACAAAGGTGGTCCTTAGTAAAGTCTAGTTTTGGTATACCTCTCACTAATTTCTTTTGGGTAATTCTCCTAAGATTTTTCATACTAGAATGACAAAGTCTCCTATGTCAAAGCCATGATTCATCAGAAATAGTTTTCAAACAAAAAGCAGTAGGAGATTGAATACAATTTAAATCTAGCATGTAGACATTGTTTACCCTTTTTCCATTTAAAACATTTTTCCCATTTAGGCTTATTATGCAGCTAGTAGGAAAAAATTTTACATTATAGCCCTTATCACATAGTTGACTTATGCTTAACAGATTATGTTTTAAGCCTTCAACTAATAACACATTGTCTATGAAAAAGTTTTTCAAATTTCCAATCATACCTGATCCAACCACTTTCTTTGTGGTATTATCTCCAAGTGTAACCTTGCCTCCATTCCTGGCTTCCAGCGTTATGAATTGAGCAGTATCTCCAGTCATATGCTTTGAACATCCGTTGTTCAGGAACCATATACTCTCACGAGATCTTGTGTGAGAGCACACCTGCAAAATTCTCAAATGTTAGACCTAGGAACCCAAACAAGTTTGGGTTCACCTTTATGAAATTTATAATCAGATGCATGTATGATATGTCTAGGTTTATGCATCTTAGTTCTGCACACCAAATTAGTTTTCATCTTTAAAGTGCAGGTGTGAGATATATGTCCCAATAATCCATAATTATTACATTTAACATTAGGAAAAATATTCCTATGTTTTCTTTCATATGATTATCTTTTAAGGGATTTCATGAATTTAGGATAATATTTAGGATTTGTAAAATCTTTAGGTTTAGAAGGGTTCCTAGTATCCTCGAGAGCTATTATTGTGAGTTTGTAAAATGAATTCATATCTTCCAAGATTCGATTGGTATAATTAATTCTATATGTCTTGCTCTCAGATTCATCCTTAAAATTTTTAAATTCTTTTTCAAGTTTAGCATAGGATGATTTTAAATTCTCAAAATTTTTATTCAAGTCATCATATTCATCAAGTAGTTTCATGTGGTTGTTATCTATTAAAGCATGATCTTTTCTAAGGATTTCATGATCCTTATTAAGCTCTTCCAATTCTAAACCTAAACTAGCACGCATCTTTTTCATTTTCCTATATGCATCATGTATGTGTTCAGAAACTTCAAACAATTCATCATAGGTTAAATCACATACCTCTTCTTGATCTGATTGTTCAACATTATCTGCCATCAAGCAAAGGTTGGTGACTTCTTTTTCTTTTTAAGTCTCAGATGAGTCTGAAGCTGAGTCCGCCCAGAAAGCTCTTTGAAACTTCTTCTTGCCCTTCTTTACCATTGGTTTCTCCTCTACCTTCTCCTTGCTAGAAGTGGCTTTGAGTTTTGGATAATCAGTCTTTATATGACCTGGTTTCCTGCATTCATAACAAATCACTTCATTAGAAACCTTACCATTTCTGTTATACTTACCTCTATTCCATTGCTGGCGTCTCTTCTGCTTCCTCTTTAAAAAGCTTCTGAATTATCTAGTCATCAATGTAATATCATCTTCATCCTCAGGTTGTGAGTGTTCACTTTCTAACTCTTCCACATTTAGTGCAATATTCTTATCCTTTTGTGGTTCACCTGCATCAATCTTTCTTTGACTTACTCCTTGCTCATAAGCAATGAGTGAACCAAGAAGATTGTCAATAGAATAAATGTTCAGATCTTTAGACTCTATAATTGCAGTAATTTTAGCATCATAAGCAGTAGGCAAATAATGAAGAATCTTATTGACCATTTCAGCATTAGTTAATTCCCTACCAAGTGCATGCAAAAAAGTGACAATTTGAGTGAATCTTGTGTACATGTCTGAAATAGATTCATTAGGTTTCATGCGAAATAATTCATAGTTATGTAACAAGATATTGAGTCTTGATTGCTTAACCTCATTTGTCCCTTTATAAGTTATACAAAGTCTATCCCATATGTCCTTTCCGCTTTTGCAAGTGGAAACTCGCATGTAGTCTTCAGATTTTAAAGCACAAAAGAAACTATTTAAACATTTGGCATTTAATTGTGCTAAGTCACGTTCTTCTATAGTCCAATCTGCATAAGGTGTTTCTACCCTAACTCCATCAACTAATCTAGTTGGTTTTGTGTAACCTTCCTGGACTAGCATCCACATGCGATAATCAAGTGACTATAAGAAAGTATACATGCGTGTTTTCCAAAAATCAAAAGAAATATTGTCAAACAGTGGAGGTCTAGTGATAGAGTAACCCTTAGGTGTGTTTCGATTTCCAAATGTGTCCATCTACGTTAATCAAAAAGTAGTTAAAACTTATGATTTTGAAACGAAGCTCTGATACCACTTGTTGAGTCTAGTAATTAGGTTGTTAAGCCTAAGTGAAAGTTTCAAGGCTACCAAGAGGGGGGGGGGGTGAATTTGTAGTTTAAAAAATTTAAGTCCCCTTTTGAAAATTATTGAACCGAAATAAAAATTTCTTTTAAATTTTGTAGAAAAATATTTTTTAACCACAGAGTTTTTAAAACTAAAATTTAAAGTACGGAAACGTAAAAACAGTAAAGTAAATGACACCAAATTTATAGTGGTTCGGTCTAAAACCAGACCTACATCCACTCCCAGAGGCACCCTCAGAGTATTGCACTAATACCAATAGTTACTATTGAAAGTTCGATGGGGATGTTAAGCCCTATGAACTTAGTCCCAAGCTAACCAAGAGGGGGGGTGAATTGGTATTTTAAAAAATTCTTTTCACAAAGAAAGAAAATTGCATAAACTAAATCATACCACAAAAATAAATGCGGAATTTAAAAGTACGGAAGTAAGAAAAGGAACACATAAATTTATAGTGGTTCGGTCGACTCGACCTACGTCCACTCCTTGGAGGCACCCTCCAAGTATTGCACTACAAAACGTGACTCTCCTTTAGCCCCCACAGCTAGGCGGAGAAACCCTCACAAGAACCTCCTTTTTGCCACCCCGGCAAGGCAGAGAACCTATCTCCTTTTGCTTCCTCTTGAAGCTGGCAGAGAACCAAAACCAAAAGCAAACTCCTTACCTCTATCGACCCTTCCACGGATGAGAAACTCTAGACGAAGACGACGCAGAGCGATCCTTGAAGCAACCCTTGTGAATCCCCTTACAAGCTCCCCCTCACAAGATCCTCTCTCTCTCTCCTCTCTCTCTTTCTCTCCTCAAGGTCTTCTCAGGTCAAGGCAGCAGCCAAAGGTTTTTCTAAACGTTGAACAAGAGCTCTTAAATAGAAGAACTTCAAAAGAGCTCATTAATTGCAAGTTACCAAAAATATCATCCAGGCCGATATGGACATCGGCCTGGCCGATCAGTACAAATCAATGAAGATCGGCCAGAGCATCGCCCTGGATGGAAAACAAGACGATTGAAAATTGTCTTGATCGTCCAGGCCGATCGCATAGTCGTCCGGGCCGATCAGTTCAAATCAGAGAAAAATCGTCCTAACAATAGCCCTGGATACGGGCTGGCCGATATTGATCGTCCAGAAGTAACTTAAGGTTTTTGACTGGATCGTCCTGGCCGATCCTGCGATCGTCCAGAACGATATGATCGTATCAATCATCCTTAATTACTTCCTTGATTTCCTGAACAATTATGGCATAATTTGTGAATATCGTCCAGGCCGATCCTAGGATCGTCCTGGCCGATAATTTAAAAATACAGTATACCATAATTGACTATGGCAGCTACTTCTTTCTGTTTTGAGCTTATCGTCCTGGCCGATACACGTATCATCCAGGACGATCTGGTAATATCGGCTGCCTTAATTAAGAACCCTTAATTAGACTTTCTGTTTTAAACTGATCGTCCATGCCGATTCAAAAATCGTCCTGGCCAATATGAGTAAAAACAGAAATTCTAAGTCTCTCAAGTGTGTGTGTGAAGGGTTACATAGCATCAGTCTCTTTGACTTATTACAAGTAGACTCAAAAGGTGAAAAACAAACATACAGACTGACTCAACCCTAAACCTACGCAATCCTGAACTTGGCTCTTTGATCGTCCGATCTTCGATTCCTGAAAAGTTAGAAGCAATAAGTAGTCCAAGAGAAACAGTGTTTGTCAATCATCAAAACATAATCCATGAAAAATAGTTTTGCAACAATCTCCCCTTTTTTGATGATGACAAACACAAGTAGGAAAAATTAAACAAAAATAGGTTCATTAGAAAATCAAAGTTACAATAACGTTTTCCTACCACACCCTATCCTAGTCCCCCTTTTGTCATCACAAAAAGAGGGTCCAGAAAAAATAGAAAAAACATCACAAAAGACTGACAAGCAAACTACAAAAAGACAAGAAACAACAACACACAACACAAACTAAAAGAACGAGGGATCCTGATCATCAGATGGAGGTGGTGGAGGTGGCTGCTGAAAGTAACTGGCAAGCGTGGTAAACTTAACATTGAACCAGACGATGTCCTGGTCATGCTGCTGCTGCTGGTGAGTAAGAAAAATGTCAAATCGGGCTAAATCCTTAGCGCGGTGATGCTCGTAACGGGCAATGTCCTCAGAGTGTTGCTGCTCCTGGGCAGCAACATAGGCGTCAAACCGGGTCTCCCAACGATCAAATCTCTCAATCAACTGATCAACCGGTGAGTGCTGGTGGAGAGGAGCAGGGTCAGGAAAGGGAGCTGGAGCGGGAGCCTCCTCCTCTCTAGCCCCCCGAGATTCTTCAGGGTGGAGACGAGTACTGTGAAGGGTGCTGAAGGAATTGTTCGAGTAGAAGGGAGTTGGGAGGTTTGGTGGATTGGGATATTGAATTTGGTATTTAGTTTCAAGAACATATGCTATGATGTGTCCTAAGGCTAGATTTGGTTTCCTTTTGTGGCCTGGATCACGAATTATGATTAGGTGATCAATGTATAAAAAATTAGATCCGTAGTGTTGATTTCCCTATGAGCCATGATGTAGAAGGTAGTGAGGGAAAGTAGAGGGGTGATGTGAACTCGGTCGCCGGCTTTTGGAATGACAGAGGTGCGAAGGACATGTTGGATTTTCCTAGCATCTCTAACTAAAGAGCTAGTCTCTCTAACATGGTAAGGTACATTTGTCTGGCGAAGAAAGTGATTTGTCGTGGACCAGTCAAAATCAGGGTCAGAGGCGATTATGTGCAGCTTATCTCCGGTGGTGGATAGCTGTAAAAGATCAACACAATCCTGATATATGATTTCGACAGGGCGTCAATTCACATAGGAGGTCAGGGCTGTGAAGGTAGGTTTGATGCGAAGGTTTGCAAAAAATTCTAGAAGAAACTCTGAATTGAAAGGGAAAACAAGAGATAGAATGAAGCAAAGGGAGGTGTGAGTGAAAAGATCCATTACCGGGTAAGAGATGTGGACAGGATTGATGATTCTGGAGAAAGTGATTCCACACTCTTTGTAACGATGATAGGCGGCTTCATCTTCTACTTCTCGGAAACGAGGGTCAATCCTTGCTCTCGAGGAACTCCTAGAAGTCTGTCGGACGCGTTTCCCACCAGCCATTGAGAGCACTAAGCAAAAGCACAAAAGGAGAAAGGATGAAGAGTGAAAATCATGGCT
Source organism: Dendrobium huoshanense (assembly GCA_016618105.1). NCBI lineage: Eukaryota > Viridiplantae > Streptophyta > Magnoliopsida > Asparagales > Orchidaceae > Dendrobium > Dendrobium huoshanense. Next base: position 57,543,130 of record CM028351.1, read on the forward strand.
GGATCGGACTGAATTTAAAGAAACGGCCATATCGTCCTGGTCGATCGCAGAATCGTCCAGGCCGATATGGTTCAATAATTACGTACAGGCCGATTGGTCAAAAAGGCGGTCCAATCGTCCGGGCCGATCAGAGATCGGCCAGGCCGATTAGACATAGGCTATCAGCCCGAGGAGTCAGTCCGGACGACCGTTGAAAAAGCAGATCGTCCGGGCCGATTAGGTGTATCGTCCAGGATGATGCACAATAATTGATCGTACCGGCCGAAGTTAAAATATTTTAAATACTTGCCATGTGTATCGTCCAGGACGAACAGTGGATCGGCCCGGCCGATGGTCCAATAATGGATCGTCCAGGGCCGAATTTAAAGATCAAAACATGCTGACACATGGATCATCCAGGACGATCCAGTGTATCGGCCAGGACGATGCACATAAAATATATCGGCCAGACAAATATACTATCGGCCAGGACTATCACCAAGAGATTGATCAAATCGGCCAGGACGATAAAGTATCGTCGAGGATGATGAATTGCAGTAAGCACAGAAAAAGGTCAGCAGATGGATTTTGAATAGAATTTGTCATATCGGCCAGGACGATAGAAAGATCGGCCAGGCCGATGTGACTTGAAATTGAAATCATGAAAAGAATGGTGATGATCAAGACCCTCAAAAATAAAAAAAAAGAAAAGACAGTCAAAGACACAGAAAAATAAAAACAACATAATGAAATCAAACACCGAACATTTTTGGATTTTAATTTTTCTTTTTTTTTTTTTTTTATGGAGGCATCATATGATAATTCTTTTCAAAAATTAAACTTTTAGAGTTTCAAGAGATCAAGAAGTTTAACAAATCTCAATCAGAAGAAGGTAGAAAAACTGATCTTGTTAATCCTAGATCGGACATCCTTCAGGGTACAATATTCTTTTAGAAAACAGAGGCCTAACTCGGAATAACAAAAAATATGATAAGAAGATCCATTCAAGACTTGTTTACAACTAAATTAACTCATAAATAATAAACCAAAGTAATTTTTCTCAATCATGGAAATTGAAATCAAGTCTTTGTAAGTATCACATAATCAATGAGTTTTCTAAGTTTTAAGAGTTTTTACAAAAGAGAGGATAGCTTGCATTTAGTGGGCTCATTTTATGTCTCTTATCACTTTGATTGGCTCTTTGAGCATCTTTTGATTTTTGATACACTTTTGTGTACATAGCTTTCTTTTTAATTTGGCTTCATTGGCCTCTTTCCTTTTTAACTTTTGCAAGCTAAAAACTCTTTTAATATACCCTTAAAGGAAAAGACTTAGTTGTGAGTATATCCTCCAAATATTAGAGAATAGGAGCTCTCTCTCTAACATAGGGAAGAACAATCCACAACACAAAATCAAAATCACGTGATAAATGCAATGACAAGATTTCAAAAGCTTGAATGATATCTAAGAATTTTGGCTATTATGCATAAGATAATTTAATGTAGCAAGATAAGAAAGAGATCTTAGATGAAAAGCCATTGGTTAAACTGAGTTTAGACTTTTGTTTTAGAGAAGAAAATCATGCCACTAAATAAAGTCAGAAGAAGGGAAAACATCAACAGTTTACTCCCTTTAACCAATTTAGAAAAGCTAAACCCTATCTCCAAAACTCCAAAATTTTAAAAGCTTGAAAAGTTTCATCATATGGAAGGCCAAAAATAAAGAACAATGTGAAAAACAAAGACACATAAAATAAAATAATAAAGCAAATTAAAAAAAAAACACAAAGTGAACACAAAAACTAGCATAAACAAATAAAATAAAAAGACACACAAAAACTAACGATTTCAAGCAAGTGATAAAGCAGCGGTTTTAAACAATTTTGAGCTGCGAGCCTCCTTAAGTCCAGTTATCTTATGCTCCCACGAGGTCTTTGGTGAGAGCACACCTACAAAACTCAACAACAGTCAGATTTAGGAACCCAAATAGGTTTGGGCTCCTTCTTAGGAAACGTAGAGTGCAATGCAGATGTGGTATGCTTTGAATCATGCATCTTAGGTCTCCACACCCAATGTGTACTACGGTGAACTGTGCAAGTGTGTGAGATGTGTCCTAGCATGCCACAAGAAAAACATTGAACTCCAGGAAAATATTTTCTTAAATGGTTTGGGTAAAAATGCCTCTTTCTAGGTTCTGGCTTTTGATTAGTAGTTGGTGTCATCCTAGTTTTCTTACATGTTTCCAAATCATTTTGAATTCTCAAGTTAGTTCTTTTTAATGCATCATTCTCAATCCTCAAATTTTTCTCAATCTCTTTAGATTTCTTAAGATCATCCATAAGTGAGGTGTGTGAAGCTTTTAATGCATTACTTTCATCAACTAATTCTAAATTCTTCTTGTTTAATTCATCAAATTCATCAAGGAGAGCCATGTGATTTGAATCAATCGTTGCATGATCTTTGAGAAAAACTTCATGCTCTTTTTGTAGATTTGAATGTTCTAATTTTAGGCTAGCATGAGTTTTCTTAAGTTTTTTGTATGATGTATGGATTTTTTCACAAATTTCAAATAATTCATCATAGGTTAGTTTATATTCCTCTTCTTCATCACTTTGATTTTCTCCCATGAAACACAAGTTTGTAATCTCTTCCTCTGGTTCAATCTCAGAGGAATCAGTACCAGATTCTGCCCAGAAACCATTTTGGATTTTCTTCTTCTCCTTCCTAGACTTAGCTTTCTCCTCACCTTTTTCCTTTTCTTTGCTTGAATGATCTTGAAGTGTAGGACAATCGACTCTCACATGTCCAGGTTTCCTGCATTCAAAACAAACAACATCAGAAGATCCTTTAATATGTTTATGATCCTTACCTTTTCTCCAACTTTGATGATGCTTTTGTTTCTTCCTTAGAAAGCTTTTGAATTGCCTTGTGATGAAGGCAATTTCATCGCTTTCAGACCTAGAAGATTCAGAATCCGATTTGTGCACCTTCAATGCAATTGTTTTCTCCTTTTTCTTCTCACCTGTATCAAGATTTGTTTGATTCACCCCTTGCTTGTAAGCAATGAGTGAGCCAAGCAAGTTATCAATAGAATAGGTATTCAAATCTTTAGATTCAGTGATGGCAGTAATTTTTGCATCATAAGACGAAGGCAAGCATCTTAAAATCTTGTTAACTTTTTCATAGTTCGAAAGTTTATTTCCTAGTGCATGCAATGAAGTAGCAATCTGAGTAAACCTAGTGTACATGTCAGAAATTGATTCATGAGGTTTCAAACGAAAATGTTCGTAGTCATGCAAGAGAATGTTTAAACGGGATTGTTTAACTTCATTAGTGCCTTCATAAGTGATGCACAATTTATCCCAAATTTTTTTACCAGTTTTGCAAGTTGAAACACGCATGTAATCCTCAGATTTCAAAGCACAGAAAAAATAATTCAAACATTTCGCATTTAATTGAGCTAAATCTTGTTCATCAAAAGTCCATTCGGTAAAAGCAACTTAAGTTTTAAAACCATTAATTTCACGAGAAGGTGGAGAATAACCTTCTTGAATAAGCATCCACATGCGATAATCAGTAGATTGTAAAAAAGTTGACATGCGAGTTTTCCAAAAATCAAAAGGTAGGTTATCGAACAGAGGAGGTCGGGTAATAGAATACCCTTCCGTAGTGTTGCGATTCCCAAAGTTAGACATGGATCAAATTCAAAAAGTTTTCAAACTTTAATTTTCGAATCAAGCTCTGATACCACTTGAAAGTTCGATGGGGATGTTAAGCCCTATGAACTTAGTCCCAAGCTAACCAAGAGGGGGGTGAATTGGTATTTTAAAAAATTCTTTTCACAAAAGAAAGGAAATTGCATAAACCAAATCACACCACAAAAATAAATGCGGAATTTAAAAGTGCGGAAGTAAGAAAAGGAACACATAAATTTATAGTGGTTCGGTCGACTCGACCTACGTCCACTCCTTGGAGGCAACCTCCAAGTATTGCACTACAAAACGTGACTCTCCTTTAGCCCCCACAGCTAGGCGGAGAAACCCTCATAAGAACCTCCTTTTTGCCACTCCGGCAAGGCAAAGAACTTATCTCCTTTTGCTTCCTCCTGAAGCTGGTAGAGAACCAAAACCAAAAGCAAACTCCTTACCTCTACCGACCCTTCCACAGACGAGAAACTCTAGACGAAGACGACACAGAGCGATCCTTGAAGCAACCCTTGTGAATCCCCTCACAAGCTCCCCCTCACAAGATCCTCTCTCTCTCTCCTCTCTCTCTTTCTCTCCTCAAGGTCTTCTTAGGTCAAGACAGCAGCCAAAGGTTTTTCAAAATGTTGAACAAGAGCTCTTAAATAGAGGAGCTTCAAAAGAGCTCATTAATTGCAAGTTGCCGACAATATCGTCCGGGCCGATATGGACATCGGCCTGGCCGATCAGTACAAATCAATGAAGATCGGCCAGAGCATCGCCCTGGATGGAAAATAGGACGATTGAAAATTGGTTTGATCGTCCAGGCCGATCGCATGATCGTCCGGGCTGATCAGTTCAAATCAGAGAAAAATCGTCCTAACAATAGCCTTGGATACGGGCTGGCCGATATTGATCGTCCAGAAGTAACTTAAGGTTTTTGACTGGATCGTCCTGGCCGATCCTGCGATCATCCAGGACGATATGATCGTATCAATCATCCTTAATTACTCCCTTGATTTATTGAACAATTATGGCATAATTTGTGAATATCGTCCAGGTCGATCCTAGGATCGTCCTGGCCGATAATTTAAAAATATAGTATACCATAATTGACTATGGCGGCTACTTCTTTCTGTTTTGAGCTTATCGTCCTAGCCGATACACGTATCGTCCAGGACGATCTGGTAATATCGGCTTTCTTAATTAAGAACCCTTAATTAGACTTTCTGTTTTAAGCTGATCGTCCAGGCCGATTCGAAAATTGTCCTGGCCGATATGAGTAAAAATAGAAATTCTAAGTCTCTCAAGTGTGTGTGTGAAGGGTTACATAGTATCAGTCTCTTTGACTTATTACAAGTAGACTCAAAAGGTGAAAAACAAACATACAGACTGACTCAACCCTAAACCTACGCAATCATGAACTTGGCTCCTTGATCGTCCGATCTTCGATTCCTGAAAAGTTAGAAGCAATAAGTAGTCCAAGAGAAACAATGTTTGTCAATCATCAAAACATAATCCATGAAAAATAGTTTTGCAACAACTATCCTTTTGCACCCACAGCTAGGCGGAGAAGCCTTTACAACACACTCTTTTCACCACTCCCCGGTGCGGCAGAGAACCGTCCGTCCTTTTACACTATCTCCAGTGTTGGCAGAGAACCGTTTGTCCTTTTACACTATCCTCAGTATTGGCAGAGAACCGTCCGTCCTTTTACACTATCCCCAATGTTGGCAGAGAACCGTCTTCCTTTCACACTCTCCTAGTGTGGGCAGAGAACCCTTCGGCTGTTTACACTCTCCAAGTGTAGGCAGAGAACCCTTCGGTTGTTCACACTCTCCAAGTGTAGGCAGAGAACCCTTCGGCTGTTCACACTCTCCAAGTGTCGGGAGAGAACCGGATCTCCTTGACAGATCTTCTCACAAGAATCTAGAAGGAAGAAGGAAAAGAGTGAAGTAATCCCAATTCACAAGTAGAGACTCTTACCTTTAAAATTCAAGTGAAGCCTTCTCACTCCAGTGGTAGGAAACCTCCCTTGAATTCTCTCTTCCACTCTCTCCTTGGCTATTCTCTCAAGAGGCACGAAGATCAAATGAAAAAAAGATTGGGTGGCAGTCTAATTTAGACTATTTATATAAAAGACAAGAAAAACCGCCCAAAAACTGCAATTTTTCAATTCTGTACGCAGTGGATCGTCCTGGACGATTTTACTTAAATGATCTGAAATGACCCTATTTGAATATGTGTACGAAATGTCTTCGTACAACTGATCGTCCTGTACGAATTAGGTTCGTCCAGTACGAACGGTTATTTCAAGGTCAGTTCTAGAAACTGCTGAAAACTGTTCTAAGTTGGTTAATCGTTTGGACGAGAATATGTTCGTCTGGACGAAATTTTTACAAAGAACCGATCGTCCTGGACGATTCTTGACTTCGTCTGGACGAAAATTTTCCAGAGGACCAACCGCCACGGATGATAATTTATTTTCGTCTAGACGAAAATTTTCCAGAGACCTGATCGTCCTGGATGATTTTTTATTTCATCTGGAAAAAATTTTTCCAGAGGACCAGTCGCCACGGATGATAATGTAAATTCGTCTGGACAAAAATTTTCAAGAGACCTGATCGTCCTGGACGATTTTTAATTTCGTCTGGACGAAATTTTTCCAGAGGACCAGTCGCCACGGACGATAATGTAAATTCGTCTGGACGAAAATTTTACAGTGAACCAATCATCCTGGACGATAATTAATTTCGTCCTGGATGAATAGGAGTTAGAAAAAATTTTCGAGCAAGTTCCTATTCGTTCCATGTGCTCTATAGGAGATATCTGTCTGATTGTCCAAGACGAACTGATATCGTCCCGTACGATCAGTATAAATTTTATATGATCTCCTTATGTGTGTGTGTATGTTTTTATTCACTCAAAATACAATCACTCCCTTTCAATTTGATTTCTAAGAAAAGTGCAAGTTTCAAATTTTATAAAGTATCTCATGCTGAATTTAATTTGAAGTCTTCGTAGTCTGGAGTTCATTTTTTTTCTGAAATGTTAGTACACACAAGAGCAAATACAAATCTTCTAAAATTGTTAGGAGATAACTACACATTTGAACAATAATGTTTGGAATCATCAAAACTACATAAGTTGCAAAAATGTAAAGCATTCAAATAGCAACTATTCTAACAAGTATCAGGCACATAAATATTGTTAGCCTCCATGGATACTCACTCTCCAATCATGGGAATCTTCTGTTGTATGATTACATGCAAAATAGTACACTGGAATAATCTTCATGGTCTGTTATTTAACAATCAAGTAATTAACCCATTTCAAAATATTAGTTGGTGGTGATCCTTTTTTAAATCAAGCATCTGTGGACAAGTTGATTCAGAAGGATGAACTTAAATAAAGAAATCAATTAAATAGTCTTCTTAACTTAAAGCAGCTTATATTTCTTTACCAGTTAACCATAGCCCCACTTATAATGGCTTAACTTAAGCTTTAGGGTGCAGCCAAAGGCAGGAAATTGGTAATGTCATATAGTTATGGTTTTTGAGAAATTCTATTCAGGCAATTGGATGAGGGTGGAAGGAATTCTTATTCTTGTTGTTTACTAAAATTCTATATGTATTTTCTTGCTGAATATGTTGTTAAAATAGTACAAAATAAATTCCCAGCCTAATATTAAAAATAAACCCAAGAGTAAAAATGATTATCTGAATATCCTGTAGAGCAAAGAAATTTGTTGAGTTAGTAAGTTTTTTTGATACAAATGAGTGTTTATCTTAGCATAATTGTTTGCAAATATTTTCTTGATCGTTCTTATCATTTTTAATATTGAGATCTATTATCTTTCTGGAATAAACTAAAAATTTTGTCTTCAAGGAATTTGTTGATATAATTTTTCAAATAATATAAATCTGAACATATTTTATTATTACGAGAGAATTTTTTATTATAAAGTAATATTAGAGAGTCTAAAATTTTAACAAATTATTTTGAAGTATGATAAGGACAATGTCAATAAAAATTTAGAGTATTTTTTATATATAAACTTATAAAATATTCGATATATTTAAACTTATAAAATAATTTGATTTTAATTCAGAAGTAATTTGATTTTATATATAAACTTATAAAATATTTGATAAAATATCTTGTTGAATATGTTTTATAATATGTTTAATACTTGATTTTGGAAAATTTTAGTTCTTTATTCATCACTTTTATAGTAATATTCTATTTGATATATTTCATGCCAGTAGTTTGCAAAGTTTCAATTTTCCTATCTAATTATAATTCTTGAATTAGATTTTTGCTTAAATAAAAGATTTTTTCTTGTGAAGATATTAAGCTGGGTATGAAAATTCTTGAATCCAAATCTTTTGGATGTAATAAAATCAACACTTGTCTTATTTGTCTTTTTTATTTGTAGAGTAAACTTATTACTTTTTTGAAAAATGCCAACGAGAGTTCTCAATTTATGTGATTATTTTTTTATTTTACCTTGAGTTGTTAATCATTTTGAGTCTGTTTTTTTTTAGGCTTTCCTATTTCTATTTCTTTTTTCCTTCCTATTATTTTTTCTCTTTTTGTGATATCAAAAGGGAGATAAGTATTTTCTTATTTGTTGTTATTGTTGTTGTTTGCATATTATTTTTCTCACTACAGGAAAAACGCAAAAAACTGGCGGTTTTCTTCAGCGGTTCTTATGGCTACACCGGCGGTTTTTTTTATTACCAACGGCTTTGCGGCGGCATTCAAACCGCCGATAAAAATCGCGTAGGAAACACTTGCCGACGGTGCACACCATCGGACGTCCACCGTAACACCGCCGGTGGCCGTCGGTAACCACCGGCGGTGTAATGACATTACCGACGCTAACCCAAAGTCACAATCAACAAATTAGATCTATCCTAAACTAAAATAACACATAATAAAAAAAAATTTAGATCTACCCAAATGATTACAACATTACCTCTTGCATTACTATCTAAATTATCCAAAATATCTCTAACACTTACAAATATCTAGTGAGAACAAATAATCAAAGAAAAACAATAAAAAATTACCTTAAAATACGAAATCTAGGGTTGTCAGCGGCGTGAGATTCGGAGTGAGATCGACGGCGGTTGGAGGTCGGAGATACGGCGTCGGCGGTCGGATTGGGGTCGGCGGTCGTAGATGCTTTGTCGGCGGCGATAAACGGAATTCGATCGCGAGCGGAGGCGACGACAGAGCGATCGAAATGAGAGATAGAAGAAAAAAATAGAAATGAAATGCGCGGTACAGGTCTGTTCGTATTAGGGCATTTACCGGCGGTTTTCTGGCGGTCCAGACCGCCAGCAGAAAATAACTTATCAACGGCAGTCCAGGCCGCCGTTAAACCGCCGGTTTATATTGATGTCCGACGGTTTACCAGCGGTTTATGGACCGTCGCTAGTACCGGCGGCTTAACGTGCCAAACCCATCGGTTAGGCCGCCGTTAAAAGCCGGCGGTCAAACCGCATGCGAAACCACCGGTAATAGGCATTTTTCCTGTAGTGTCTAAAAAAATCTTTTTGCACTCCTTTTTCTTACAATTGGTTTTCATTTTAGAGGAAATTTAGAGAAAAGCAACTTTTTGAAAAAAAAAATAATATTTACCATCATTAAAAAGGAGGAGATTATTGCAAATCAAATTCAAGTTTTATAATTTTGATGATAACAAATATTTTTTTGTCTATTACTACTTTCTCCTATTTCTGTGATATTTTATTTTGTTTAGTGTGTACTAATATTTCAGAAAATTAGTCCATCATTCACTTGCAATTTTGATCAGCTCATGACTGGCTATATTAGGGTTATAGTTGATTTTTTATTTATTATGTGTTTTTTTACTTTGTTGAGTCATATCATATAATTGGGTGGATATCATTGCTGAGAACTTTACACACATTGAGGGAGAGAGAAAAATATTTTTTTGAGAGTTTTTTTAAGTGCATCATACTATACAATTTTGCCTTTATACGGTACGACCTTATTGTGTATTATACAATTTTAATTTGTATTGTATGATCTATTGTACTCTATCAAACCCTAGTCGCCAGAGGTTAGGAAAGATATTAATTATATGTTGATCATATAGTACAATTTGGTTCGTACTATACGCCATAATTAAATTTTTTCTTAATTCATCCCTCGATATTATGCAATCAAATCATGGACAGTTATTTTGACTGATCGTACTGTACGATACAATTTATACTATATGATTGGTCGTGTATGAAATTAGTCATCCAAGATATCGTACATAATGAAATCTATAATTTTTGTACTAATCATACTATACGATATCCACCATTCTAAACGATCAATAGTTTACAAAGTTGGCCGTCTCAAATGAATAGAAGGAATTTTATAGTTTGTATCGTACGATGTTTTGATCATACTGTATAAAATTTTATAAAGGTTGAATAGTTCTTTTGCATAACCTTGTTGGGTGAGTATGAATTACACTGATCGTACGGTATATTACATGTATTGTACTGTACGAACATAAGACAAATCCCTTGAAAATTAGGGTTTCTTGAAGCCCACTACTTAAGGTTTTCTAATACTCCTATTATAAAATCTTTGGTTGTTGAGACTTCAGGAGAAAGAGCCTTAAGTGAGAGAAGAAGGAGAGATTTGCGAGAGAAGAGAGGGAGATTTTGTGATGGAGAAGTTACGAGGGAATTCACAAGGTTGCTCAAAGCAATAATCTTTCCTAATATCTAAAACCATCTGTCTGGATTCTCTATGGCTTCAAAGAAGTTCTTCAGCAAAGATCGTGGTTCTCTGACCATAACCTGGATGGTGAAAATAGAGTTGTGGTTCTCTGTCCATCACATAGAGGGTGAAAATAGAGTTGTAATTCTCTTTCCATCACCTGGAGAGTAAAAATAGAGTTATAGTTATCTGATCAACACTTGGAGGGTGAGAATATAATTGAGGTTCTTTGCTTATAAAAGAGTCACGGTTCTCTACCGCACCGTAGTTGTGAAATAATGTATGTATAGGCTTTTTCTGCCTTGTTGTGGGAGCAAAAGTAGAACCACAACTATTTAGTGCAATACTTGGATAGGAAGTCTCCAAGGAGTGGGTACATGTAAGGTTGACTAAAGCACTATAAATTCTAATTGTTCATTCTGATTATTTTTTACACTTTACTTTAAATAATTATGTGTGTGGTTGAAAATTTTATTTTATTTTGTTGTTATGAAATTTACTTATTTCGTATCCGCGATATCGATTATTGTATGTGGGTTTGAAAAGTTTTTTTAAAGAATTTCTTTTTCACTATATAATTTTTTTAAAAATATCCAATTCACCCCCATCTTGGTTAGCCTCAAGCTAGTTCTTAAAACAACCTTTACGAACTTTCAATTGAGACTCTTGGGAGAGCAACGTTGTGATCCTAAATCACTTAGCGCTATGACGATCAATTAAATTTGTGTTAAATTCTTATTTAATAAATTTAGATAACAACTTTAATTATCAAAATAAAATAAAATGCAGAACATATCAAGAATAATAGCATATGCAACATTGGCTCATGTAAATTCAAACAATTAATATGACACACTAAACATAAATTTGGGTTGCCTCCATACAATACTAAGTTTATAATTTTCAGCCATACTCTCTAAGATTTATTAATTTAGTTGGGGCACATTTCTACCATTATTTAAATGTGCATAGATGATTAGCAACAAGTGATTTTATATAGTGATTTTATACTTCCAAACATATTGCTTTGATTAAATTTTGTAATATACGCATGTCTAAGATTAATAACAGGTTGTTGAGGATTATTCAAATTTACTCCTTAAATTCTTTTGACAGGAATTCTATTGATTATTATTAGTAATATTATTTGACAAATTAATATTATGTGGGTTCCTCAAACCTAGATTATATATATTGAAGTAGGGATTATTTTATTTTCCAATCAAATTAATATTTTCAATCTCTTGCACATTAATATTTTCAATTAAATTTTAATTCTCCAATTACATAGATGATTCAGTTTCCAATCTAGAATTCACTCTTATTGTGCTCAACTTCTTAGAAATTGATGCAACTTATGAAATCAATATTGACAAAGCATCAAATTCATAAATTCCTACAACTCTTATGATTTACCTTATCTGTAGGCCATTGAAAATATCTTGTAGTAATTTTCTCTATTAATTCATATGCTTCTTGAAATGTCTTAGACATTAATGATCCTCCAGCTATAACATCTATGATTGCTCTAAGAGATCCTACTAACCTTTTATAAAATATTTGAATAACTAACCAATCAGGTAAAGTATGATAAGGGTATTTCATAAGAATTTTTTAAATCACTCCCCACTTTCATAAATTAATTCTCTTTCAAACTGGTTAAAAGATGTGATATGATTTCTAAGTTTGAGAGTCTTTAAAGGTGGGTAATGCTTAATATTTTTTAGAGAAAATAAAAATAATTTAAGTCTAATGACATCATCACTAACACCATTATACTGAAATATTGAATAAATTTGTAAAAACATAGCTAATTGTAAATTGTGATCTTTAATACGAGTTTCTCTAAACTGAGAATTTTGAATTGTTTAAGGTAAGGTAAGTTTTAATTCAAAATTATTAGCTTAGATTATAGGCCTTTTAATGCTTAAATGAACATCCTCTACTAAAGGGTTAGCATAATCCCTAAGAGATCTAGAATGATCTCAATCTAATACATGTTCAATAATTTTCATGATCTTTTTTGTTTTCAAATTTTTTGAAAGGGTTCTTTCTATTTTAGAGTCAAATAATAAAGGTTTATTTTTATGCCTATAATGCATGCAACCATGAATATACAATCAGCAAATAAAATAAATAAAATAAAAGATACAAGTAAGTTTACTCATGTAATTAATTCAATAATATAATTAGATTAAAAAAAAAAAGAAAAATACTTCCATAACAAAGGCACCAAAAACTTGATGGGCACTACCGAGTGAACTTTTGAATTGTATAAAAATCTAAATTTTTTTTGAAATAAAAATAATAATAAAACATCTCTTAATATGCAGAAGTATATGTGTCAAATCAAGTAATAAAATGATAGAGTTGAGTGTCAAACCCACGAGGAAATATACTTAGTTCCAACAAACTACTACTATTTATTGTAATTATAACAATTATTATACTGAAATAAAAATGATATATAAGGAGATTCTATCACTAAATAAAATAGTAAAAATATTATATACAATTTTAAATAAAAGTGTTTTGGATTATGAGTGTAAATTTTATATCATTCCTAATGGGAACATAATTATAGATTTGATTTAAAGTATACACTTCCCTATATCTCTATCGAGCTTGTAGGGATGGAAATGATATCAGTTGACCTCCTATAGTTGTTGTATCTTCTTAAAAACTTAAAAAATTTTACATCCTAGCTATATCAAGGCTTAAAACATCCTATCTCAATATTTTTAATTATTTTTACATTCCTCTATCGAGCTTATATCTCACACTGTATTTTAACTATACATATGACCACGATATGAATAAATCTAAGAATGCGATTAACATTTATAAAACACGAGTCTTTATTAGTACTTAACATTAAATTTATATCAACAATTCAAAATAAGAGAATTTGCTAGACATAGAATAAATGATAAGAAAACTTAATTTTTTTAAACTAATTGAAGAATACATATACAAGAGAATTATTTTACTAGAAAGGATCAAAGTATATCCTCTATACTAAATCTCCCTTAACTTATAGAGTCACTTCAAGAAACACAAGATAAACACTCCAAATAATTATATCTTACACTTTCCTAGTCTCACTTAGATTTTACTCTACTAGAAAACTAGAGAAGTACTCTAAGATATATTAAATTTTACACAAGTGACTGAAAATGCGGCGCTTGAAACATAATATATATAGGATAATAAAAAAGGCATATTGCATTGCGGCGCTTAAAAGAGTGGGGTCGTGGCACCATTGAAGTGAAACAGCACCTCGTCCTGAAACTTTTGTACCGCCGTGATGCTTTTTGATGTAGATTGGTTTATTTAGTGAATATCCAGATCACTTCACTGATAAAACACGACCCTTGGAAATTACAGCTGCAATGCCACGGTGTTGTTTGACATTCTAGTACTATAGCACCCTAGTGGCAAAAATGATGTCAAGACATGAGAAATAGTGGAATCGTGACATTTGAAACTAGAAAATTCGACGGAACAAAGATGACTTTTTGACGCCACAATGCTAATAATGCCGCGGTGCTAACTGTGTTGCTGATATAGTGCTTGCAAATAGAGAACATGGCATCACAATGTTTAATTTATGGCTCCTTGGCGATATTTAAGGTGGGGTTACGTCGTTGTTTTGTCGGATGCTGCGGTGTTGTGAGCTCCTTAGAATTTTCTATCATTTTTGAATTTTTTATGTACAAAAATAACTAAACACAAAAGTTTTACTTCAAATAAAATATGTAAAATACTACATAATTTACACTTATCACAAGTCAATATTGTAGTGAGCAAACAATCAATTGAAAAAAAGTAGTGTGGAGAGTGAAGTTATAAGAGGGGGTTGACTTTAGGAAGGGTCATTTACTAGCTCTAATTGAGATTCTTCATTTCGGGTGACATTTTCTTTAGCTTCACTACATTTTTTTTTTTTTGTTAAAACCCACTTTGGGGCCTACGTGTTAATTTCAAAAATTTGGTTACATAGTCCTTAAAAGGATCCACAGACTCACTAATGCTCGACTGAGCTACAATCAAAAAGTAAAAAAAACCTACGAGTCCGTAGTTCCTTAACCTAATAATACAATTAAGATAAATGCAAATAGTAATGGTGCAATGAGTATAGGGCACCCAAAAAAGGAAATTCTGAAGATACGAGTTCAGCATCAATTTCCTGCAAAAAAGAGAAGGCACAGCCAAAAAAGAAGCATAAAAAGAACCAAAACAACAGACAACCTGGATAACAAAGTAGGTGGAGCGCGGAGAAGCTAAAGGTAACCTGCATAGACATCTCCAAAAAACCCAGTGAGAACTAAAGAAATAATACAAAGAAAGGGAAATGAAAAACTGGTCACTGCAACCAATCAGAAAATAAATATCCAGAGACGTAATGTAGCAGGTCGGGCAATAATAGATGGGATTCAGAAAAGATTTGAGAGAAAATAGATGCATCTCAAACAACCAAAAGACCCTCAGACGTAAAGCTTGATAGAAACAGATTTGAGTAACAAGGTGTAACATATACCAGTTAGTAGTAAACACGATACCAGAGAACATCCCAAGACATTCCAGAAAAACAGTGAAGCAGAAATTGCCCAGAAACTCACGCGACGTCCAACCAACAGAGAAAAAAAGGAAACCAAAAAAATTAACAGGGAACATAACCGCAAGCCAGAATTTAACCAAGCCTAATATAAGGTAAACCAGAATTATCTAACTTGATCATACCCTGAAGAGAAGGATGCAACTCAGTAAGGTTTAATTCTTCATAATGACAAATATTGCAACCACGTTTAGCTAACCAATCAGCGCAAACATTAGCTTCACGAAAAATGTGAGATATAACATAATTAAAAGTAGACAAAGAAAGCTTAAGCTTTCTAATAAGATAAAAATTCTCAGGATTACCAGGAACCATATTGTTAATAATCTGTATAAGAAGCAAAGCATCAACCTCAATCATAATAAATCTAATACCCAAATTAGTACAAATGTTCAAACCAAGGATAAGAGCATGAATTTCAGCAGAAATGACAGAATTGCATGTAATGGGGGCCGAGAAAGCAGCTAAAATTTTACCAAACTCATCTCTAATAATACCACCAGCACCAACACCGTTAGGGCCAAGAGAGCCGTCAGTATTAATCTTAAAATAAGGAGGTTTGGGTTTAATCCACTTAACCAACCTATCCACATCAGCAGTGTAAATATCAGCAAAATGAATGCCCAAAGAATTGGCCAAATGAAAACAGTTTTTAAAATTCTTCCTAGAAATCAGATTATAAGAATGCATTTGAAATATTTTGTGTTTAACATTAGAAATAATACTAGTGGCATCCATAAAGGTACTATTATGCTTGGCATCATTGCGAGATTTCCAAATAAACCAAACAATTAAAATGGGGATAAGATTTAAAATATGACCTTTAGAGTTCTGTAACCAAGTGTTGATAACAGAAATAAAATCGTCATGCATAGAAGGTAATGGTCTATGAGCAATATTACCAAAATAATTCCAAACTGTTTTGGCAATGACACCAGACACAAAAAGGTGATCAATAGTCTCAATATTCGAGCAGCAATGAAATTTAGAGGATAGTTGGAAACCTTTCATTTGAAGCCTAAAATCCACAGGAATGTATCTTTTAATACACCACCAAATTAAAATAGAATAAGATAAAGGAAAGTTCATATGCCAAATAGCCGAATAAATAGTAGAAACATCCTTTTTAATCCTGAAAGAATTCCAAACATCCCTTAAAATAAAACTGCCAGAACTGGATAAAGAAAATAAAATTAAATCTTTATCTTGCATTTGGAGAGGGACCTCTAAAATTTTATCAACAATGAAGGTAGGAACCACCTCTCTAAGTTTAGCAATATCCCACAAGCCATTTTGAACAAACTGAGAGACTTTATCATTACTAATAGAATGCGTATTCAACAAAGTGTCAATAGAAGCATACCCAAGCCAATTGTCTTGCCAGAAATAAACATTACCTTTGTCAAGGCCCCATTGTATGAAAAGTTCAGCCTCCCACTTAATATTACACAGCCTCTTCCAAATAAACGAGTCAGTATTTCTATAAAAACATAAAGAGGGATGATTGTCAGGGCAGTACTTAGTATTCATGAAACGATCCCAAAGACCGTCGTTAGATCTAAAAGAAAACCATAATTTAAAAGAAAAAACTTTAGCCGAATCAGTTAAGGATTTGCATCGAAGGTCACCTTCCGACAACACACCACAATTTTTATCCCAAGAGGACCAATGAATACCTTTGTTGTTAAAAGAGGAGCCCCAAAAAAACTTATTCAAAATCCTCTCAAGCTTGATACAAATGGAAATGGAAGGTAATAATGTATGAAAAAGGTAAACAGGCATAGAATTAAGAACATACTTAATCAGAGTGAGCCTACCACCATAAGATAAAAAATTAGATAACCAATTGTTAAGCTTCTTCTCAATTTTAGAAAAGATGTTATCAAAAATAAAATTTCTTTTTTTTTTTTCCTTTATAAATGGGAGTACCAAGGTATGTAATGGGTAAAGCTTTAGGCATAAAACCACATAATCTTTGAATTCTATGAATCATGTTCTGATTGACAGATTTGCTAGCAATAAAAGTGCTCTTAGCTTTGTTAATAGATAAACCACTATGATTATAAAAACTGATAAGGAAATCCAAAAGTAAGGATATGTTGTTAATAGAACCATTAGTGAACAAAATGAAGTCATCAGCAAACTAAGGTGAGAAATAGGTAAACCTCTAATAGTACGATAATTTAAATTAGGATGTCTCAAATAATCATTAAGACCTCTAGAAAGAAATTCCATAGCAATAATGAAGAGAGCAGGAGACATAGTATCACCTTGTCTTAAGCCTTTGGAAGATTTGAAAAAGCCATTATGCTTGCCATTAATAATCACAGAGAAAAAACAGTTTTCAATACTATTTTTGATAAGAGAAATAAAAGATCTGCTGAAACCAAAAAGAGAAAGAACCTCATAGAGGAAATTCCAGTTAAGGTTATCATAATCTTTAGACACATCAAGCTTAAATATAACATTGCCACCTTTAGTTTTAACATTAATATCATGAGTGATTTTTTGAGCTAACAAAATATTATCAAAGATGCTACGACCTTTCACAAAGCCCGTCTGATTTAAAGAAATAATATTAGGCAGAATGGTAATAAGTCTATTAGCAATAATTTTAGAATTCAACTTGTTGAGAAAAGTACACAAACTGATCGGTCTAAAATCATGCCAGTGATTTGGGCCATCGCATTTAGGGATCAGCACAATATAAGTAGAAGAGAAAAATTTTGGGTAGGGGTTACCAGCAAAGAAATCCTCCACAGCATGAATAACATCCTCTTTGATAATATCCCAATTATCTTGAAAGAATTTAGTAGTGAAACCATCAGGACAAGCCACCGCACTACTATTGAGATCCTTGATAACTCTAAGGATCTCCTCTTCAGAAGGAATTTGACAAAGTAAAACATTATCTTCCTCAGAAATAATGTTAGGAATAATATTAGTATTAGAGACAGGAAAACAAGTAGACGAGCTGGTAAAATAATTCTTAAAATAAGCCACACCAGAATTGCATATAGACTCATCAAAAATAAGAGCATAACCATCAACATCAATAATTTTATGAATATGGCATCTAGATTTCTTCTTGTTAGCTAACGCATGAAAAAATTTAGTGTTTCTATCACCTTCCACAAAAAATTTAGCATTGGACTTTTGATTCCAATACCATTCTTCTTGATGTTGGAGAAGAAGAAGAGATTCTTTAGATTGAATTAGATCATTCATGTTATCAGAACTGGAATTACTTTGTAAAATATTCTCTAAATAAGAAACCTTGTTCTCGGCATCTTTAATATTGTCAAATAAGTTTTTGAAAATACAATTATTCCACCATCTTAAGCACTGCTTTAATCTAGAAAGCTTAGACCAAAGTCTTAACATGCCAGAAATATTATTCTAAGGATACACCGGGGCATTCCAATTAGTGGAAAGCTGATTAGAGAAATCAGCATGTAACATCCACATATTTTGAAATCTAAAAGAAACAACATTGTGCTGCAAACTTTTTTTAATATTCAAAAGAAGAGAAGCATGGTCAGAAAGAGTTCTACTCAGATGCTCAATACTAGAAGAGGGTAACAAAGCAATCCAGTCGTCATTAAAAAGAAATCTGTCAAGTCTTTGCCACAAATTGGCTCTATACCACGTGTAGGGACTACCAAAATAATCAATATCATTAAGGTTGCAATCACTTATCATAGAATTAAAATCTTCCATAGCAGGAGCATTAGGAGCATTACCACCAAGTCTTTCCGAGGAGTTGGAAATGATATTAAAGTCACCACCAATGCACCAAGGGCCATTAATGATCGATGCAAATTGTCTGAGTTGATTCCAAAGGGGAAGACGATTGGTTTTGTTACACGCGGCATAAACAAAAGAAGCATAACAGTTGACATTAAAAATAGAAATATAACTATGGCAAACTTGAGGAGAATCCTCAATAACATTTAAAGATATGACATTATACCAAAATATCCAAATTTTGTTGGAACAATTAGCATAATAATTAGAAAAGCCTAATAACTTAGCAGTAGAAGCAATGTTGATATTCTTAATCAAAGGCTCAATCAAAACAAGTAATTGAATATTATGAATTCTACACAAATTACGAACACGAATCTTGGAATCCTTACCACCAATACCTCTAACATTCCATAAAAGGGCTTTAATCATTGGAATTTTGTGAAGAATTTTGAGCTCTAGTTGATCTAGGGGTAGGTGGTATAATGTGTTTGGACTGCTTACCCTTTTTCTTAGAAACCTGTATAAAGTTATCATCATGAGGGCTGTTAGAATTAGCTTTGTAAACATCTGAGCCAGATATGTCGGAGATGGGCTCATGATTTCCAGCATACGGAGGTATAAATTCCCCCTCTTCAACTATGAGCTCCCCCTCAATCCCATTATTCTTAGCAAAAAGAACATTGTTATCTAATAAACTCTGAGGTAAACAAATATCATTAGGAACACCAATGTTCCCTTCATTAAACATAGACGTAAGAGAAACAAAAAGATTAGGCTCAGTTATAGCATCACACTCATTAACAGGGACGTGCAAAACATTGGATAGATTAGCATGAGAAACCTCTAAAACCTGATTGTTAGATAAAACAGGATGATTGTCTAACTGCAAAGATTTTACAGTGGAATTTTCCTTGAGTAAAGAATTATCAGAAATATTCAAATCATCAACAACAAGGTTATGAACAACGGATTGCGGTTCCACCAGATTTTCCAAATTTTCTGGAAACACTTTAGTGTTGTCAGTGACGGGAACATAAATTGTGTTTTGAGAATCAGTAGAGCCTTGCTTCCCATTGGGCATAACTTTATTTTTTTTTAGTTCAGGATGAAGATTGTAGCAGTCATTCAGAGCGTGTCCATGCATTTTGCAATGAGAACAGAAATCCAGCACATTATCAAATTCCACTTTTTGAAAATAACCGAAAACTTTAGATCCAACCCAGATTTCTTTGGGGTGGCTCTTCGAAATATCCATCTCAACAAGAATACGAGCAACGGAAGGTCTAGTACGAGACGCAGTGGCTTGATCAGTTTGCAAAGGTCTACCAAAAACTGAACCTAATGCATGCAAAACTTGTTGATTGAAAAAGTGCAACCGAAGGTTGGGGAATGAAATCCAAACAGGCACGATGGGTGATTCCTCTTTAATATCAAAAAAAGGTGTCCATTTTAAAATTCGCATTTGACAGTTGAAGATGAAATACGAACGCCTAGCAAAAATACGACTGTAATCAAGATCATTCGATAATTGAATCGCAACATGCCTAGAGTCGAGCAAACCAACCGAGTAGAAACCCGAAAGTTTTAAAGAAGCAAAAAATTGGCGTATCGCATCAAGATTCGGTCTACGAAGACCAAATTTACCGACAAGAGTAAACTTGAAAGGAGACGCAAGTTTTAGAACTTCCTCATCGGACAGTAAAATCGCAGGAACACCATTAAAAGTAGTTTGAGTTAGAGATGGAAGTTCATCACCTGCAGAAGCTTTACCAGCTAGAACCTCTTTGAAGGATCTAGATCTCGAAGTAGATGTTGGAGAATCGTCGACGAGGTTGAAAAACCCCTTGCTCTTTTGCGGAACAGGCTCAGTAACCTTCCCCCAAGAGGAGGAAGAAGCTAATCCGGCCATCCCAAAAAAGCCCAGACGGGCAGAGATCACAAAATGAAGCCAAAACACAACGATCGCTAGGAAACAACTCACAAAAAGCAGAGGAAACGAGGATCGCAAAGGAAGGAAGCAGGGAAACCTAAATCGCTAGAGCGCAAGCGGCTAGGGCAAAAAACGGAGAGATATTCACTACATGTATCTTTTTTCTTGAGCAATAAATGAAAATTATTTTGCTCAATTTTAATTAATAACCGCCTAACTAAACTCATAGTTTTGGACCGATGATGTCAAAATCTTTGTAATTCTTAATGTAGACTCTTGAGATTTAATATATAAATGGTTATTTTCAAGATATATCGTTCTTTATTTAATGTACATTGCCTCGATAGAGAAATGTTTGAACAAATAGATGAATTGAAATGGATGTTTGGTATCCTAGGATCTATAGAGATGGAATAATTGTAAGAAGGCTATAAACCTTTTCTTATATCCTTACAAGCTCCATAGAGATCTAGAGATGCATATGCTCTGATTTATAATTAACATAGGAGAGCATACTTAGGAAACTTAGGTTATTTCACAATTATTAGTCAAAAGCACTTTAACTATTGATTTTTTTACTGTTTTCTATATCTCTCATTAAACATAGAAATTATCCTAGTTTTTGTTGCATAGGATAAATTAAGTAACTTGAGTAAAAAATACTAGAAACATTTGTGTGCAATATATATAGTATTTTCTTGTGTAACCAGCACTCTCTTAATCAATTTATTACTTAATTGACACATACATTTGTGTATTTGTTGGGGTTATATCCAAACAAATATTAGCTAAGCTAGAGTCCCCATCAAAACCCTAGAAAATATTAGCCTTGATTTAAAGATGGTTAGAAGATTTGCAACCAAAGGAATAACAACACTGCTTTCAACTTGACATAATCTCTCCTCATTCCATCAAGGAAGAGCTTTATCAAAATCTTTTTTGATAAGTTTAAAATGTAATGTCTATTTTTCAAATAGAAACGGATTGCCATTAAAATAGTACGGACCTCCATTCCAAATAATTTCATGGTTTTTTACATAAGAGAATTTCAACAAAATATTAGAAAAACTCCATTAAATGTCTATTAATTACAGCTTTATGTGCAACTCTTTAACCTATTTTTATTAATAATAGATTTAACATAAAGCTAAGGCTTCTTCTGAAACATGCTATTCTCCCTTACTAATTTATTCAATCTTTCATCTTTCGCTTTCGAAATCGTTGCTAGTTCCCTCTTATTTATTAAATATCACCTTAAGAATTGGTTATGTAACCACTTGCTTGGCGAGATAGAAGACAAGAAAAATAAGTTAATTATCAAAAGAATTTTAAGAAAGCTTAACTATGGGGTTGTTTAGTCCAAGATTTGTTACATGCATATTTAAAAATGTATAGTAAATTAATAACAAGAATGCATGTTAAAAGAAAAAAAAAAATTAATTTTTTGGGCATTATTGTGCATGTGTAATAAATGAAGATAAAGGGCAGATGCCAATGAGAGATGGTGATCAAGGGAATTCATCATTGATTGGGATGGAGGAGAGTAATAAAAATAGACTTAAGCGATTAAGTGAATATGAAATATAGTGGGAGGGGGATGCACAAAGTTGCCGACAAAAATTATGGAGGATGGCAAGGGAATTGGTCTCGACGATGGGAAAGAGTATAAGAGGCCGTCATCGTAGGTTGGGGGAGGCCACTACCAACAAAGATGGAGGTACGGCATGTGAATGGGTTCAAGTGATTAAAGGAAAAGATGAACTCGAATGGGAGCAGGGGCGGAACCAGCTTCAATTTTGAAGAGGGGTAAATACAACACAAAAATAATTAAAGATTAAAAAATAATATTATATATCTATATATTACAAAATTTAAAAAAAATTAAGCAAGAAAAATAAAGAAAAAATGTGTAATTAAACTATCATGAAAAGCATGAAAGAGAATATTAGAACTAAATGTGAAAAAATATATAAATATTTTAGGACAAGTTAGGAATAAAGAGTTTTTTAGGGGGGACAAAAATAATTTTTTAGGAGGGGCAAAAATTTTTTTTTATTCTCTAACATAAAAAAAATAATTTATTTACTCCTATAAAAAAATTCTTTTTTTGAGGGGGGCAATTGCCCCAATCCCCCGCCCTAAAAATTATATGGTTCCACCACTGAATGGGAGGGACGGTAGGGAACATGATGGGTTTTTGCGAGGTCACTAGCAATGGGATCGACTAACATATGTATAATTTGCTAGCATTTTAAAATCGACCAATTTGAATGAATTTGAAGCAAATAATGAATATTTTTTGCTAATGGTAATACACCAAAATTTCATTTCACGATATTTTTTTTCTTTAAAGTGATATTTGATATAATGTATTAATGATGCATTTATACTCATTTAGGGCATAATTTGCTAGCATTTTAAAATCAACCAATTTGAATGAATTTGAAGCATTAGAATAATGAATATTTTTGGCTAATGGTAATGCACCAAAATTTCGCTTCACAATATTTTGGCTTTAAGTGATATTTGATATAATTTATTAATGATGCATTACACTCATTTTGCATTCATTTAATCTTTCATGTTTAATTTGAAAAATATATACAATTCTAAATGCTTGTCTTTAATCCTAAAAGCATACAACCAAACAGCCCCTAAATTAAAAAAATAAATGTAATAAACCCATAATATTTTCAACAAAAACTCCCTTTTTCTTTATCTTTCTCAGTCAAACGAGAAAGCATTTAACTCATTATTCTTGCCCTTTTATTACTTCAAAATCTTTTTCTTTCTTATTTTAACGATGAAGCTTTTATCTTTATCTTTCACATTCAATGAGAAAGCTTTTAGTTTACTATTCTCCCTCTCTTATTTTCTTCAAAATCTTTATCTTTCTCATTTTAAAGAGCTCTTATGATCTGCACAAAACATATCTTCTTAACCTGAAATATGCCATAACTCATACTTCTAGTTTTCTATATATATATATAGTTTCATAAATTTATAATTTATAAGAAACGAGATTGATTCATGATTACAGTTTATCAACCAAATTAAATGAGTCCTAATTTGTCAAGAGGTATATTTTAAATTGATTACAAGCTACAGTAAACATTCATTATGATTTTCCTGCTTAGGGTCGTTTTCTTATTTTAAAACTAGAAAAATCACTTTTTTTTTTTTTTTAAGTAATGAATCTATCTTTTTTTTTTCTTTTTTGAATAAAGATAATTAAAAATTAATATTGATTGCAAATTCATATTAATTTAAAAATTCCTCAGACTTGATGCTCAATTTAGATATCAAATAATAAAGAAAAAAAAAATATTATAAGCCATTATTCCAACCTACATGCAACCAAATGTAAACATCAATTCTCATATAGCTTAAAAAAAGAAAATAAACTATTTTGTCAGTAAAATCTTCTGTTTGATTTTTTTTCCTTGATATCATAGGTGTTCAGAATTCAGATCAGTAAGTACCAAAAATAATTCAATATTCATCCAAAGGCAATGATTTACTTATTATAATTATAAAAAAGTTATTTAGAAAAAAAATATATTATTATCATTATTGCCTAAAAAAATTAAATAAATAAGCACATACCTGCGTGATGAAGAAAATGACGAGTGACCAAAGACTGTCGGACGAGATCGACTGAGAGATGCAGAGGGCAGCAGTATCGGCCGTCGTTTTCAATTCTGCGGTGGCAATGAAGCCAGGTTTTATTAAGATAGCTGTGAAAGCCTGAAAGAAGAAACTTGCTAACCGCTTGAGGGGCATTCCCTATAATAATGCTTTTAAAAATACTTTCCGACAATATATTTCTAATTTCACAAAACTATATTCAACAATAATTTTGATTCACAGTTTCTTTTCTTCAAGAGAAAGAAAAATCATTCAGTTTCACCCAAAATACTAAACTGCTAATTAATTTTTCTATAAAAAGACCAATGAAAAAAATTAAAAGAAAACCTAGAAGAAGCACCCATGCACAAGATAGAAGACAAGCAAAATACAGTGAGGCACAGATGTGAGTAGATGTGCGACCTGTGATAGCAACAAGTGCTAGCCAGAAACCAGAAAACGTACGTACGGAAGTTATTTGATTGGACTCAGCTCCCCTCCTCATCTCCTCCTTCTCTCTCCATCATAATAATAACTAGCTTTTAACGTTCTTCTCTACTCATCCACATAAACACCCGTCAGAGAACCCTGCACCCTCCCATGCTCCATCGAATCATCCTATTCTATCCACTTTTTGCCAAGGAAGATATTCATCAATGATAATTCAAAAACTTCATGCAAAATATATATTAAAAAAAATGCATCTCAAATCATAGAAACATCATCTTCTTCTCGAAAATGGTATGTTAATGTAAGAAGATGAGACTATTCTCTTAATATAAAGAGAAAGAGTTGTGTAAAACTGAAGGCTTGCTACGACCAAAAGTTCCAAAAAACTGTGGTTATTGCCACTATATCAACTACATTAAATATAGCACTCTTTCATTTTTTTTACTGGTACTGAGAGAGGCCGCCCCTGTCGCCGACCGCAGGAAACTGTTGGGGAATAACGTTTAGCCTCCATGGGAGATAAAGCTCCCTTTGCTCTTCCGCATCGCTGGCATAAACAGGGACCGGCGAGCTCTTCACTGCCGCTACCGACGGAGTGTAACAACTCCATGGGTGCTGAGGCTGCCCTCTTGTATAGCCGTAGTTGATCCCCTCGCCTACCGCCGATGCCGCCATTGCCGTCGAAGAAGCCGCAGCACGCCGCTCTTCCTTTTTGTACCTAATCCCGCACGCGTTGCACAGCGACTGCAACACATTATCAAGACATTAATAAATACCTCTTCGGCAGAAATGCTTGAGTGTTATTTTTTTTCTGCTGTAAATAGAAAAAAAGTTTTATAATTACTTATTATATCTTACATTAATTTTACAATCAGTATAAATAACTTTTTTTTTTTGTAAATTTTGTATAACCTAAAAATAAATTTAATTATAATAGTTACATTCAATCTAATAACCGAATCAAATAAATAAATTATTAAAAAAAAACATTGTTTTATTTTTTTTTAAATATAAGTTATCAAATAGGCCAAAGTATTATTTTGGGAAAAAAAAATATTGATCTTGACTGTAGTTTAGGAAAGTTAGGTCGAACCTTAGGGCCCCGGGGACCGTTTCTCCATAAAGGGGTGGACGTTGTGTCGCAGTTAGCACAGCGGCGGGCGAGTAGGAAAGGATCTCCGTTGATAGTTGCGCTGCTGCTGTTGCCGCCGACAGAGACCGTGAAACCTCCACCTATACTCGACGACGAAGAGTGCTTACCTGGCTGAGGCAGTATGTCCCAGCACAAGGAAGGCAGCGAAGAAGAATGTTGCAATGCCGAAGAAGATGAAGAAGAAGAAGAAGAAGACAGATGGCGCGTGTAAGGCGTTCCCAACGTGAGCGTGCAGTCTACAGAAGATGTAGCAGCGCCACCATCTCCAACAACCTCCTCCATCTCCTGCTTCCCTGATACAGGGAACAGAATGGTAAACGAGCAGGGAGCCGCCGAGCTGCCGCTGCTGCTATTACCGCACCAGTGCAACATCGTCACAGTTGAACGAAGATATTCTCAACTGTTTCAAATCAAAGGGGAACCGAGGCAAAGAACGCGCGCAGTTCACCTCTTTTAAAAACAAAGCTCTGGATGTGCCAGTACTAGATCAGTTTTGTGCATCGGGATGAGAAAAGTTAGTAGAAGAGGAAGCTAGCTAGCTAGCTCTCAAGCTATCAAGGGAGAAGAAGAAGCGATCGAGGTCTAGCGCGCACTACACGAACTACAAAGCGGTCAGTCTTGAAGTACGTCCTGTTAGTGTATTCTTTTGATATATGAAGTCGAATAAATGAGAGAGCAGCCTGTAGTGTATAGGTTATGATGCGTTATGGGGTAACTAAACGGCAAGACCGACAGACGATTAAAGGAGATTAATAAATAAGTAAATGAATTGTGGGAACTAGCTAGGGATGTGGGAGATCGGGTGGGTTTGTCTGTTTCGGTCCCGTTGCCTGCGGGAACATCTCTATCTCGATCGCCAATGCAATATATATATATACACCGGTCGTACTAAACAAAGTAAGACTAAAAAAAGAGGTGGCGTATCTCCCATGCTAATATATTATCTGGGTCGACGAGTAGACTAGTCAGCAGTAGTACGACGTGCATGTCGTGTAACGCCAGCGAGGAGGAAAGAAATGAGATGCGGTGAAGGAATCCTCCTGGATCGAATACTATTTCTTTGCAATCCATATTTTGATTGGTAATTGGGTCTGTTCTGATGAAAACATTTTTTTTTTAAGACCAGTAATTGTTGATACCATTAATCAATCATTTATTTATTTCTAATTAAGTAATAACAAAATCACTAATTAATAAGACCATCGAACTTTACACCTTATTATTCAATCTTTTATTATTTTCCGTTGTTTTTTAAGTAAATCTGATTTATCTTTATTTGAAACTTGTTTTTTTTTTCTTTTCAATGGGAAGGTGGTGACCACATCATGCAATCATGATCTTTGTCTTTCCGATCAACGACCGACCCCTTAGTGGTCTTTCAAACCCTCCTCCTCCACCTATGTTTTCAGGGATGGAGTCCGAGATTTTTATTAATAGGATAAATAATTTTCAAATTACTCATAGGCTGTATTTAAAATTTTGATTGGTAAAATAGTTAGAAAAAAATATAATTATACAATGAAATTTTTTTAAACCTATTTCAATATTCAAATAACTTTAAGAAATTAGATTAACTCATAAAAATTTAAAATTTAAATTTACAAAATGGTTGGAATTTTTTTTTTTTTTTTTGTTAAAACCCACAGAGGGGCCTACGCGTTAATTTTAAAAACTTGGTTACAAAGTTCTTAGAAGGCTCATCTATCTCTCTAATGCTTGAAAGAGCTACATGATAAAAAGAAACCAAAATTCATATGAGCCGCAGGATCCTTACCCTAAGATTACAAAAAGAATCAGCAAAATCAAAATCACTCGGGCTGTGAGAAGACAGCACCCAAAAAAGGAGGAGAAAGGTAGTAGCATTTAGCTCAGCTCTCCTGCAAAAATTGAGACTAAAATATGGAAAAAATGCATAAAGGAAAACCAGAATACCTTGCTGTCTTTTAAGCTTAAGGTACAATACTTGTTGGATTTTCTGCAAAGAATTCTCCAAAAAGTCTTTTAATGCCGTGATTTTGCTCCGATCGAACTCTATTTTAGATGCTTCTTCGAAAGTAACGATCCTTCTCCCCTTTTGGCACGTTTTTTCACCAAATCCGGTTGAGAGAGCAAATAGCGTGGGTGAACAATGCAATGCCAATATTAACGTCGCACTGTTGTCCCCTAAGTAAATGGCAGAAGATTTGGCATTCGGCTGGAGCGACCAAACGACGCCATACGCACGTTTGACGTTCGGTTGGAGATGCTCTAATAATTAATAATAAAATTAATGTAATAATTCAAAAAAAAAGTATCAATTTTCTTGATGTTTGAAGCTATAGGTCTATAATTCTTGAAGTCATCTCTAATTTATTTATTAGGACAATTAAAATTAATAATATTGATTTTGTTAACTTAAAATTTCTATTCTATGTAATTACACATTCATAATTTTGATAATATATATTTACAATAAGAAAATTTTTTTGCATGCTATTTTTGTTCAAATTACTTTTGTTTTAAATCAATCAATTTTTTCATATAATCTGACATGTATATACTATATACTAATAGACGCATGCCAAAAGCATTTCAACGAAGTTGTGTTTGGCCAAGCCAGCTGAACTGATCCCATGGGATTTGCTCCCATGTCTTCATATCCTGAGCAAAACAACACAACCATAGACTAACAGCAAGACCGGCACCTGTTCAAAATTGGGAAAATTGGATCGAATATGGAACATGTTTGTTGCGTCCTGGAATATTCGCGGCGGTAGAGAAATATATAGTTTAACGTCTTAGCGTTGTACGAAGATCCAGCACACAATCAGATAAGTGAGAGGATGTAGTATTCATAAGTGACACCAGAGTTTTTACGTGGAAAACCCCTGAAAAAGGGGGAAAAACCACGGGGCCTGGCCCAGTTTGAATGAATCCACTAGTATTTGTAGTCGATTACAAATGAGGCCCTTCCTTAGGAGAAGGCCTTGGATTGATGTAGCAAATGTACATCATATAGATTGCATTACATGGTAAGAGTTACATATATATATAGGTTTGTTTGGCCTGAAGGATCGTAGTCGGCAGGAGACCGTAGTCGGCAGGAGACCGTAGTCGGCCGGAGATCGTAGTCGGCAGGAGACCGTAGTCGGCAGGAGACCTTAGTCGGCCGGAGACCGTAGTCGGCCGGAGACCGTAGTCGGCCGGAGACCGTAGTCTGGTGATGGAGGTCGGACGGACCGTATTAGGCGACAGTGGTCAGAAGGACCGTAGGCGGTAGGAGATAAGGAGTCAGGTGTTAGTCCCAGTGTCACTTGGAAGATCGTATGTTGATGGTCTGGCCTTGAGTAGGACGTCGGGTCTTAAGCAGGACGTCAGGTCTTCAGCAGGACGTCGGATCTTCAGTAGGATGTCGGGACTTAACGTCGGGCCTTGAACAAGACGTCGAATCTTTGGCAGGACGTAGGGATTGAGTGTCGGGCCTTGAATGAGACATCGGGTCTTTGGCAGGACGTCGGGTCTTCAGTAGGACGTAGGGGCTGAACGTCAGGCCTTAAGGTGGTGGTCCGGCGAGGTTCTGCGGTGGTCCGGCGAGGTTCCTGCGGTGGTCCGACGAGGTTCCTGCGGTGGTCCGGCGGTGGTTCGGCGAGGGCCTGCGGTGGTCCGGCGGTGGTCCGGCGGCTGCTGAGGAGGAGCTCCTTCCTTCTCCTCTTCCTTCTCTTCTTGCTTGAGTCCCCTCTTATGAGAAATGAAGGCTCTATTTATAGATTTTCTGTAGTGGCATGACCTGTAAATAGGCATGAGATCAGGGGCGAATAGGGAGTGGTCCAATGGACGGCCGATATTGAATCCTACGATCATGCACCGTTCATTGGACATTTGAAGGCCTTAGTGATGTCAGAATTCTGTGATCTTAGGCTCGTTGGATTCGTCTCGTCGAGCCCTTCGATTTGAGTATAAGCTCGTCAAAATTGGAGTCCGTTTGGTAACTCAAATAGTGGTTTGAACCTTCCAACAGCGCTTCAGATCCTCAATTTGGACCCATTTGGACTCGGATTGGGTCGAATTTGGTGTCGTTGGGTTCGTATTTCCGAGACGCTCAGTTTGACTGTAAGCTCGCTGAAATCGGAGTTCAGGTGCTCCCAGATTTAATTTTTGAAGTTTCTAACTTGATTATTGCCTCGAGATTCGTGCCCGATCAAGTTAATTTTCGCATGACGTATCAATGTTCAAAATTGAATGATTCAACAGGAATTTAATTGGTTGTTGAACAAAATTATATAATATTTATTTGAATTATTTAAATAGTTTAATAATGATATAATAATAATAATAAAATAATATAAATTTGCAATAAATTTAAATAATTTTAATATAAATAACTCACACACAAATAATATATTCAACAATTTTAAATTTAAACACCTTTTAATCTTTAAATTTATTTCACATTTAATATTTAATTTTATTCAAATACAAGTTTATAAATTTTGTATAAATCATTATCATTTGTACCTATAGAATATTTATGTTAGATCTTGATAATTAATTTTTATAATTTATAAATAAATAAAAAATTAAATAGCTTAAAAAATAAATGTTCGTAATCAAGAACTAAATATTCTTTGTATAATGAAAAATTAATTAAAAATATATTTAGTGTATGATCTGTGAACTTAATATCTTTAATTTAATTATTTAGTAGCATATCACTTGAAAATTTTATTTTATTGTGAGTCCATTCAAAAAATGTTTTGTTCTTTTATGTTTTATAAATAGTTATTTTAATAATTTAATTCTCCTTATTAAATTTAAATATATTAAATTTAATATTTTATAATAAACATATTTAGTTAATTTATTTAACTATTTAAATAAGATGACAATTGAATTGGTCGATTATAAGAAATTGGGAAAGGTTTCTTGGTTGACTGAAGGGTTTGTCTCGTTTATAGTGTTTTGATGCTGGGGTTGCTCTTTAGGTGGATCAGACTAACTATAAGGATTATAAACATCTTAATTAAAATAAATTAATATATTTTGATTAAATAATAATGTTCTTAATTAAATTTAAAATATTTGTAAATAACAAATTAAGGTTTAATTAGAACTTTATTATATGATTAAGAGGAGATTAATCATGTTTATAAAGCTTTGTGGCATAACACTATTCCTGTTTCTTACTCTCTTCTTTCTTGGCGGTGCCTTAAAGGTTATTTGCCTGTGGATACTAGGCTATGGAACAAAGGGTTTTATATTGTCTCTAAATGTCAGTGCTGTGCTAACATTGAAAGTATTTCTCATATTTTTATCAATAGTACTTTGGCTCAGAAAGTTTGGAATCATTTCGGCACTTTGGCTGGGGTGGATATGTGTGCGTTTCACGGTGATTTAAAGGATATGCTAGCTTTATGGTTCACTAAAGGTAAAGGTCACATTTTTAATCTCTTACCCATCTTGATTATCTGGTATTTGTGGAAAGCTAGAAATGATTCCAAGCATGAGGGGATCAAAATGGATGAAAACCAGATTATTGCTAATATTAGGAACAAAATGTTACAATTACTCTCTGTGAATCTGATTTCTTACAAGAATTTTAAACATTGTAATGTTTTAGCTGATTATTTGGGTATCAATGCTGCTGCTGCTAATTATGAGATGGGGAGAGTGAGGATTGTTTATTGGGTTAAACCCAATTTCCCCTGTGTCAAGTTAAATACTGATGCCTCGGTTGGTTGTAATTCTTTGGGTATTGGGGGGATTATTCGGGATCACCTTGGTAATCCTCTTGACCTGTTTTTTGGTCCGTTGGCAGCCTGCTCTGTTATGTCTGCTGAGCTCCAGAGCTTATGTTATGGGCTTGAAAGATGTTTAAATCTGGGTTTTTCTTCTGTTATTATTGAAGTAGATGCTACCTCTGTTATTTATGCTATTTCTGAAGATAAGGATGGTAACCCTCACGATTTCTACACTATTAGAAAGATTAAGACTATGATGAATAATCTTTCTTGTGTCATTTCCCATATTTACCGTGAAGGGAACGCTTGTGCTGATTGGTTAGCTAAATATGGGGCTCAAAGTACTACTCTTCAAAACCTCTCTGTCATTAATCTGCCTTCTCCGCTTAAAGGCATGATTCAGTTAGATAAAGCTGGATTTCCTTATATTCGGCATGGTTAATCTTATTGCTTTACTGCCTGGGACGTTGTTTAATATTGCCTGTATGCTTTATTACTGCTACTGGGTGTCCAGCGGCTTTTTGAATCAGGAATTCCTTAAGATTTTTATTTCTGCTTACATACCTTATCACCATTTCGATGTTGAGATGATTCTCTGGGAGGAATTTATAACCTGTAATGGTATGCTGGTTATGGCTCTCGTGCTGGATTTCCTTATATTCGGCATGGTTAATCTTTTTGCTTTACTGCCTGGGACGTTGTTTAATATTGCCTGTATGATTTATTACTGCTACTGGGTGTCCAGCGGCTTTTTGAATCAGGAATTCCTTAAGATTTTTATTTCTGTTTACATACCTTATCACTATTTCGATTTTGAGATGATTCTCTGGGAGGAATTTATTACCTGTCATGGTATGCTGGTTATGGCTCTCGTGAATAACTGGGCTACGGGGGAAACTTTGGCTTATGGTAATCAGACTAAGAGGGATTTTTTGCTGTCCAGGGGGTTCTCTCTCATGGATATTTCTGTTTCTTCTTTTACTTTTGCTTCTAAGTTCATTTTTTGGAGAGCTCTTTGCAGGTGCTATTTTTTCGTGCGGCAAATCGTCCATAACTGCAATCATCTCTCGGTTAGTAAGTTTTTTTTGTGCTTCAAATTTTGCTTGTACTCTCTTTTGCAGGAAGTATACGCTGAATGTCAGACTTTTTTACTTCCGGTTTTTGGGTTCTGCTGTCTTGCAGACCAGTTTTTTACTTTGTTTTTATTGTATCATAGAAAAAGGATCCACTGGCTCGTAGGTTTTATTTCTCTTTTTGATTGTAGCTCGTATGAGCGTAGTGAGCTGGAGGATCCTTCTAAGGATTCTGTAACCGATTTTTATATTAACGCGTAAGCCCTCTGTGGGTTTTAACTAAAAAAAAAAAAAAAAAAAAAAAAAAAAAAAAAAAAAATATTATTTGTTATTTAATTATTTGGACACTTTTCAATTTTATTAGGCGGAGTTAATGGGATGTACTTATGCTTTTCAAGTCTCCATTATGTTAATCATTTATTTTTCGTAAATAACTCATTTGCTGGATTTAAAAATAAATTGGATGACAAATATGGTAAGTTTTGACTTAGTGATTTATGAATATGGAATCAGTAGTTGAAAGAATTGTGTTGATTATAAGGTTTAAATAGGGAAAATATCTATTGAGAGACCTTTAGGTTGAAAACCTAGATGATGCACCTTGGTGACATCCTATATGCCACTCTGTCATGGATGATACCTAACACATTTCATACTTATTTAATATTGGTTTTTGGATTATATAGCCTTTTTATTATGTTACATTAGTGATGTAGAACATCAAGTTAATTTTGAAGCATTATAAGATCAGCATAAAAAAGCATCAGTAAAACACTTTGATATGAAGCCAAAAAAATTCATAATGAAAAGTGAAGCATGAAATTCAAAATTTTAGTCCAAAAATTTTGAAGTTTTAACCTTTACTTTATTATTTTATAGGAACACTTTGGAATTATTTATGTATATTTTAATTAGCTTTATGCTTGATTAGTAGAATTAGGGTGGTTCGACTTTGTTTTATCATTTCTTTCTCCGGATTTAGTTTTTCTCTCTTTGCTAACGCTTTTTCTTATGATTTTTGAATTATAGAATTTGATCTCCTAGGCTAGATAACCCTCTCCATTTTGGTTTATTCTTTGTGGAAAATGTATGTTTCACTCTTATTGACGTAGGAACGTCTTTAGTTATATACTCCTTAGGATAAGTTTACCTTAGTTTATTTTAGGTTTGTTACCACTAGTTTCTATAATATTCATTTTATCCTATAAATATACAAGCTGTTGTAAGAGAGGGGATTCACTGATGAAAATATATTCTCTTTGAAGCTTGTTAAAGCTTAGTTCTTGTCTTTATTCCTTGGATTGAGAATTACTATCAAGCAGTGTGATTCTTTTGATGATCACCACATTAATTTTGTATCAAAGCCTAGAGCTTGGAAAGAACGATGGACTACAGAAGAAGGTGAGCTGTTGATGACGAACAAAGCTGAAGAATAAGATTAGCGGTCGACGACATCGACGTCAAAGAAGGTGGGATGTCGATGATGATTGAACCAGCATAGGCTTTTATCAAGCTCAAGTGAAAGCGTCACTTGTTTGAATAGACAAAAACCTTCGGTCGATAAGGAGAATGCGAATGTCATCGGCAACAGTATCGGTGTCTTTATCTTCACTACTGTTATCTGCTTCATGACACCACAAATAGATTCGTAATTAACCCGAAGTCGCCCACGATTACCCTTTGCTCGAACTTCCGCTTCGATGGCGTGACCCCCCCTCCATTCCAATACCCTATGCCTCTCAACTCATTCCAAACACACTCGCATTCACCTCTAGTTAAACCCATCACTCTGCCTTCAGAACCCACGACTCCACCTTAGCTCCCGCTCTCAGTCCAATTCCATGAATCCCTTCCCAAAGAAGTAACCACCACTTCCACTCTGCCATTTCTGTTTGCTTCTAATCTAGCCATTCTGGCATCATCCCTTTGCTCTCACAGCAAGCCCGTGTAATCATCCCCACTCCAAGGTATCCTTCCGCCACTGATATTAACATTATAAAGAAAGAGAGATTCATTGTGCCTCTTCCGCTTCCTAATTCTTAATCTCTACCAACCTCCT
The DNA here is from genome assembly GCA_016618105.1 of Dendrobium huoshanense. Lineage (NCBI taxonomy): Eukaryota > Viridiplantae > Streptophyta > Magnoliopsida > Asparagales > Orchidaceae > Dendrobium > Dendrobium huoshanense. The sequence continues at coordinate 57,577,921 of CM028351.1, forward strand.
CTTGACACTAGGTTCGCAATCAACCAATGAACCTAGCCCACCACCATATTCGGATGAAATGGGAAGGATAACAACCAAAGTTTGATTGAGAGGTCGATGATCCATCTTTTCTCCCCACGCAAGCAAATGAAACCCTAGTCGGGAGAAAATCTTCAACCTCATCACATATTATCATTATTCCTACCAATTTCACTGGTGATTATTGTTTGTTCTTTCAATTAGTAGAGGGGGCCATGGCATCGCCTACGGAAAGACCTTTCCCACCACCAAAATATGTTGTGCCAAACGATGCTTCATGGGTTCCAGCATTTACTCTGTCGTGTTCTTAGCACCAATTATGTTGTTGGAGTCATATGACATCACTGGATAATTTTCTATCTCATCAAGCTATTTTATCTATAGTAATTATTTAGGTACAAATCTAGCATCAAGCAAGATACCTTCTCCATCAGGATCACTAAAAATTCTTCACCACATTCAATGGTACTACATGTAAACCTTTCACCACTTCAAGAAAAATTGCCTTTAACTTTTGCTAAAGCTGCCAGTAATTTTAATGGTGCGCTCACTATGTTTGAGAAGATGAAAGCATTTGGTGTGAAGCCGAATTCGATCATTTACGCAAGTTGTTGGAAGCCAATGGTAGAGTTGGAAGGCCATGGCAGGTGAAGAATATTTTTAAAGAAATGAAATTTAATCCATGTTAAACAGATCTCTTCACTATTGAACCAAACATTGGAATGGTTCCTATTTTATAAAACTCAACCATTTCTGTTAGCTCTATTTAGTACAAGAAAGTTACTTCTGAAGATTTCTTTGCACAGGGCGCTACTGGACAATCTATTTTATTTTCCAAACTTTCGGATCTTTGGCAATCTTAAACTAACTTCTGCAAAGCATTTGAGCGGTCAGCCAGTAGTGAGTCAATTTGTTTCAATGGGAAATCTTCTTCACTTAATAGTTCAATGAACTTTGCTCCAAAAGGTATTTGCATAGAGAAGCTTTGATATGTTGTGACTAATGCCCTTGAGGCATTAGCGGTCGAAGCTGCCAAGCGAATTGAACGACATTTGATGGATCATGGAAATGGGGAGACTGAGTTAAATGAAAAATAAAATATTTTTATGGATGATGTTTCCATTATATGTGTGCAAATGCTCTGTGTGAACTTATCTGACAAAGCTGAGCTAGTACAACACTCCCAAGCTGTTCGATGAAATGTCACTGAAGGATCTGAAACCAACATGAAGAGGCTGGAGGAGGTTGTGCAGAAACTTGATAAAGTTTCAACTGAGGTTAGTACTTTTCTTCATCTTTTAGAATGCACAAAGCAGGAGCAACAACGTTAGTTGTACAAAGAACATGAAACAAGATCATTGCCTAGAGATGATTTCATAAGTAGAAGCTAGGATAAGGAGTTTGTGATGTAGTGGCTGAGAAAACCATCAAATGAGCATCCAAAAATTGATTTATATAGAAACATTTCACTTCTACATGTAGTGGAGCATGGCGGTATGGGAAAGACAACTCTCTTGCAACATGTCTATGAAGATAAATGATAGAGCAATTTAATCTTAAAAATTGGGTTTGTGTATCCAACAACTTTGATGTGAAAAATATCTTTGTAGATATGTTTGAATCTCTTAAAATGAATAAAAAAAAGTTCTTACTTGTGTTGTTTGAAATTTGGGAGGAGGAAGAACGGGATAAAATTAAATGGGAGAATGTGCTCGCCTCTATATATTGTGGAAGTTTGGGAAGTAAAATTTTGGTAATAACTCATATGGATTATGCTACTAAGTTCTACGTTTTAGACCCTATACCCCACTATTTCAATCAAAATGAATGATACATGCTAGAAATAACAATTGTGTATGTTACTATATCTAAAATGCTAGTTCAATTCAATGATTCAAAAGCTGAACCTCCTCACTTAGACTGGGCCTCTTCATGTGGTAATTTTGAAGTATGCATTCAAAGTCTTTGACCCAAGAATCTGTTGTTTACACCTACCTCCCTCTCAATGACACGCCTCGATGGAGTCAAGCCCTTTTGACACAAGGGATGAATGCTGTAGGAACATCTTTAGTTATATACTTCTTAGGACTAATTTACCTTAGTTTGTTATTGGTTGGTTACAACTAGTTTTAAGAATATTCCTTTTATCCTATAAATATACAAGCTATTGTATGAGAGGGGGTTCATTAATGAAAATATATTCTCTTTGAAGCTTGTTGAAGCTTAGTTCTTGTCTTTAATTTGTTCCTTGGATTGGGAATTACCTTCAAGCATGTCTGATCCATTTGACAATCACCACATCACTTATACTTACTGATCTTTCTCACAACCTCTCATAAAATATTATCCCATCTTCCTATAAACATCCTCTTGAAAACATGTGCAAAATTAGTGAGCCCTCCTTCCTACATCAACCATAAAATGCCTAAAATATCCTCAATATTCTACATATCAAATCTCCTCACATTATCCCAAAATTCTATAGCATTTTTAGAACTTCATTACACCCTTATGCCCCTACACTAACATCATATTCCAAGTATAATCAAATAAGCCCAAACTAGGTTATCTTTATCTAGTCTTAGCTTTTCCCTATGATTTATCCCTAACTTACGAAGACCTTCACCAAAAACTTTAAATCACATCCAAAAACATTCATCTAGAATTTCCAAGTGGTTTCATGCTTGGAATCCACTTCTGCAAGAAACACCAAATCCATATTCCCAATGGGAACTTTTGGGTTGCCATGAATAAACTCTGTATCAATATCTTACTTACAATTTCTCCACAAATAAAATTAATTGAACTATTTAAGATATATCTCACATACTAAGCCTCCAACAATAGTAATTGAAAGCCTAAGTTTGTCCCTTTAAATATGCTAGTTAGCTTGGTATTCATGCAAAAAACCAAATATATGGCATTTTTAGAGAGCAAGGAATAATGGGAGCTTGAACCATTAATACTTTATCATTGGTGGATATATCATCCACCAATAAGTATTCTTTAAATGTGTAATAATCCTATGATATTATGCACTTAACTCTTATAACTTTTCTTACCGATAAAGAATATCATGATACCACTGACTGAACTTACCTTAGAACCCTAAATTAAGTGAACTCCATTTTAGGAAAGCACTCCAATTATAAGTCAACAACATACCAGGATGGTAAACCCATATAGAAGAGCCAACATTATAATTTTTTAGACTAACTTGTGATTTATTATGGAAGGGGTACTTTTAAAAATATTTATTATATTTGCCAGTTCATTTATTTTGTAATGTTATAAACAGCATCCTTTGTGTTCATGTAGGGAAGTTGAAACTTTTTAGAGATGTGTGTGTGTGGGTGCTCATGTGTGTTAGTGAGTGAGAGAGACTATTCCCGTGGGGAATTAGCTTATTAGTATATAATTTTTTTTTGTAATTTGAATGTTATTTTGTAGCTAAATGAAAATATTTGTGATTTTTTTAATGTATCTCCATGTGTAGCTAATCTTGCTATTTTGAATTAATGATTATTTAAAAAACATGAATTAGATAGAGTAGGTTTAATATTCATAATTTACATCAATCTATTTTATTTCCTTGAAGCTTTATTTTGTTTATGTATGAGTCGTGCATAAACTTAAAACCTAGTGTGATCTAGATACTTGATGGAGGAGTAGAAGAATAATTAGAGGTTTTAAAACATAATCTTTCCATAACATAGATATCTGATAATTAGGGATATGAGATCTTAAGAAGATAATAAAACTATACTTAGATTGAATACCATCTAATACTACAATAAGCTAAATAAAAATCATGAGTGTTTATTATTTGATTCACAACAATAATTGGTAGAGAACAACTCTTATGCAAACATGTATATTTAAATAACATAGGCTTAAAATTTTTATAATTTGTGAATTTATCTTCCACAACTATAGTGTTTTATTTTATTTTATTTTATACAACCTTTTTTGAATCAACTGGCTAGATAAATAGAGTATTTTTGTTAGACAATACTAAAATGAATTTGAAAAATTTTAAACTCCCCATGGAAATGATACTCTTCTCATCACTGTATTACTTGACATGACAGATGCACTTATATCAAATAGGATTTACACCTTAGCAAATTAAATAGTAATTATAGGACTAATAAGTGGGTGTAAACAAACAAAGAGGACCAGTTAAGTTTTTAGCATCATTATTGGGGTACTTTTGAAATTAGTTATCCTATTTTGCATTTTATAATGTTGAGTAAACTACTAATGTAATGTAGCCTTATTTTTATTTTTATCTACTTTGTGTTGCCACTACTCACTGTGGATTATTATTGTTCAATGTTTTATATACTTTCTATTGTGTTGCTTAATGTTGCATGCGTAGTAATAAAAAAACTAGTAGAAATCTTGTTTGATACTGAAAATAAAAAGACAATTTTAAATTGAGAAAAAAAAAAAATGCAAAAAGACTTTAAAATGATTGAACAAATTCTAGAAAATGATCAACCTAGACCGCCTATGGAAAATCTTAGCCTGCAGTAGAAGGCATTCATAAAAGAAAAAATGGACTAAGCATTCAAGGTAATAATTTTGATCTCAAACTTATAATAATTCAAATTATGCAAAGCTCATAGTTTGCGGGAACTTAAAAAGAAGATCCTAATCTTCATATAGCTATCTTTCTAGAAATATATACAACCTTTAATATAATAATATTTTTTATGATGCTATTAGACTTAGGTTATTTCCTTTCTTACTTAAGAAAAAAGCTAATATATAGTTAAATTCATTACCTAAGCTAACAACCCGACTTGACACTACAGGAAAATCATGTATTACCCGCAATTTGTTTTGCAGAAAGTTATTCATTTTTCAGTGGATTTGTATGTTTTTCGGCATATATTTGACGAAATTTTTTTGACGATAAAATTAGCATCGAAAACATGTTTTGTCAAAAAATAAAATGTATGAAGTTTGTTTCCGGTGGAATATTTCCACCGATATAATTTTTGGAGGAACAAACCTTCGGAATAAAGAAAATTGATGAAAAAATGGGCATCACACTGTAGATTTCCATCGGCTAGCATGGGTTTCACATAGCTGCTTCCCACCGGCCCGCCCCCACTTGGGCTGCTCGCAGCAGCTTCCTGCCATCTAGACTAGGCTGCCCGCATCTTCCCGCTGGCCCGCCTAGGCTGCATGCATCTTCCTGCCGGCCCTCCTGGGAAACAAACCTGTGCTTCCCAAAAGCCCTCCCAAACCAGCTTCCTGCCTGCCCGCCTGTGTTACCCACGTTGGCCAAACTTGCTCGACCATGACCATGCTATCCGATGACCAAGGGATTCAAACTCAAGACCTGCACTAATATCAACTAATCAACCAGTATGTTGCAGAGCAAAATGTGAAAATGAGCATAATTTTATATATTTAAAAAAATATGACAATAAAAATTTAAAATAAAATAAAATAAAATATTAAATTAAATAAATAATAAAATGATTTTATTTTATAAATAAATAATTAAAATAAGTTATTAAATTAATTTGAAATTTATTAATTTAATTTCTTATTTAAGAATATATTAAAATAAAATAATAAAGTTAATAATTAATTAAAATTTACTATTTTAATTAAAAAGTAAAATAAGTTATTAAATTATCATTTAATTAATTTGAGTTATTAATTTAATAATTAATTAAAATGAATTATGAACTTACTGATTAATTAAAATAATCTATAAAATTTTTAATCAATTAAATTATGAATATATGATTTTTTGAAATTATTAAAATAAGATAGAAACTTTGCCGAAAAATGTGTAAAAACAATTCTCTCAAAAATATGCTAGAACTCTATTAAAAAACTGGCTGAAGATCTATGGGAATATTTAAATCATGATCAGCCATAAATTCAACAGAAATTATTCTGTCGGAATTATGCCAGAAATTTCTCCAGTAGTGATAGATTTTCCTGTAGTATGACCCAATAACACAGGTCATACTATATCTGATTGTGGCAAGACTAACCCTAAGATCTAGTTGGAGAAGTACTAAAATAAATTTTCAATTTTTATACTACACAGAGCTACTATTGAATGCAATATAAAGCGAAAGACTATTGAATCTCAATATGATCTTCTATATATATATATATATATATATATATATATATATATATATATATATATATATATATATATATATATATATATATATATATATATATATAATATGAAATCTATCTACAATAGCATTTGATAATAGAGAGCATAATAAAAAAAGCGAAGCCTGCAAAAATCAAAACTAACCAAAACATACCTATAACATAGATTGAGGCATGCTATCCAAACTACTGAACTAAGGTTGCTCCTTACACTTTCTCGGTCCTAAAAATAAAAGCAAAGCAAACATGAGCTAACTCAACTTAGTAGGCTATCATAGCCTAAAATAGAAATCAATAACAAAAATAAAAAGTTCTAAGATTACTATGCTGAATCATACATTGAAATTAAATATAATTTAATAAATACTGAAATGAGCTGAATTATAAGGAAAAACTTCATAACAGAATCCCATCTCAGTAGCCAATTTTCTCTAGTGTAACAACACTTAGGTAACATAATCTCACTATAATAATAGAATCACACCTAGATTGTCCACTTGCACTGCATGAATCCCACCTCAGTCCCCACTAGCACCATCATAACAACACAACACTTCACAACATAATTTTCAATGTATTTCATTAATTAAAGCATAGTTGGATTGAATTCAAAAGTTGCCAAAATGTCCCAATGGTAGATAAAAGAAATAATACTAAGTAAAAATTTATAATTTCTAAACTTGACCAAATTATAAAAAGTAGTGTAAAACATTATTCTGAAGCTTTAATTTAACTGAAATATTATTTTTAGATGTCAAAATAAATTTTTGAGTAAACAAAATTCTCTACTTCTTAAAAATTAACAAGATTTTTTTTTTTAAATATACTCAAAATATTTGTAATCACAATCTCTATAATATATAAAAAGTTATGTGGTGAATTTTTTACCAAAACAAAATTATCATCATTTTTTGGTAATGAAAATATCAAAAACATAAAATTATTTAAATTTAAAATAGGCATAACATAACCTACCTTGATATAAGCAAATTTTCCAACTGGGCTGATGGATGAAAATCATTCTACGATCGCCAAAACTAATAAGCTTCTTTTTTCTCTCTCTTCTCTTTTCTTCTTATTCCTCTCAAATTCCTCTTTGTCATTTTACTCTTTTGTAAAAAGCATGAAAATGAGCTTTTTAGTAAAATTCTAAATGACTTTAAACATTGGTAACTTTATATATTTTTATAAAATAATAATAATATAATTATATTCTAATAAATTTTTGGTATAAAATTTATAAAACTTCTTTAGGAATTCTAAAAATTATAGAAAAATATCCATAAAATAACTTATTCAATTAAAAAAAAATCTTTTGAAATTAGTTTACAAAATCGACACTAGATGGTTCCAAAACTCTCACTTGTACAGTTCGATGTAAATTTCTTAAGAAATTTTGCGAGTGCCCAAAAATTATGAAAAAAGTAGGAAAACTAAAACACAACAATAGAAATGTTATACAAAGATGATTTATTATTTAGGCTTATAATGACTCCTGAATAAATTATTTACTGTTGTAGGTAAAACTTTGTTTTAAAAAATTTGAGTTATTACATAGTCTCAATTACAACTTGGAATGACTTAGCCCATAATTTTTTAGCTAAACATTATCCCCCATCTAAAATTGGTAAGAAATGATATCACCTTATTTACTTAGTTAGATGGTGAATTCATTTATGAGTCATGGGAAAGATTTAAAGAACTCATTAGGAAGTGTCCTCAACATGCCTTCTTAGATTGGCTAATCATTGAAACCTTATATAATAGACTTATAAGTTATCTTAAATAAGTTATAGATGATAATGATGGTGGTTCTCTAATTTTAAATCCCTTTGATGAGGCATGTGCTTTGATTAAGGAGATGACTATTAATATTTTAATGGCTTCTTCGAAAGGTTTAATCCTTGGAAGGTAGCTAGTGCTTATGAATCAGATGCTATATCAATTTTAATTGCATAAGTAGAGAATATATCTAAAAAATTAGATAATATTGGAATCATTCTCCCTAAATGTCACCTTTGACTATAGAAGAGCTATAATATCTTCTAATCCTCTAATGATGCAAATATATCAAGAGTAGTGCCATTTAATGCCTTAAAAAATAAAACAAATAACCCTTTCTAAAATGCTTATAATCTCAATTGAAAAAATCATCCAAATTTTAACTAGAGTAATAATCAAAATACTAACAATAATTAGACTCTAGCTAGCCAAATAAAGAAGAAAATACGATCACCATCTTTAAACTTTTGCAAACACTAGGCCTCATTATTCCCCCTGATTTCACTTAAATAATCAACTTAAGGATAAAAAGCATTTATTGGTGAATAAAGGGTAAGGAATAATGCAAAGCTATTAAGCTGAGGAGTGAAAGAGAATTAGAGAAAGTGGTTAGTAAAAAATAAAAGCTAATAGAAGATATTATAGAGAAAACCCCATTAGTACATGTTAATGCTGATAAGCATTCTCAACCTACCAAAGAAGTAGAAAAACCAGTTAGGAAGGTAGTTGAGGGACTTTTCTAAAATAAAATTTGGATTGGCAGTTTTCTAGATTTTTTTGTGCTCTTTAAAAAATTAATAATTAATATCTTTCTTGAAGCACTAGAACAAATGCATAGTTATGAAAAATTTATGAAAGATATTTTAAGTACAAAGAAGAAATTAGGAGATTTTAAAATCATAGCCCTTTTAAAGAGTGTGGTTCTATTATACATAAACAAATCCCATAAAAGCTTAAGGACCCTAGTCTATAAGAGATAAATTTTTTGGTGCTAGTATTAATCATGTGCCCTTTATCATTTTAACTGGACCTAAGAGAAGTCTTACCTACCAATGTTACCCTACAACCAACTAATTTTCCATTCACCTATCTTAAGGTGGAAATAGATGATGTTTTAGTGAAGTTGGATAGATTCATTTTCCCTATAGATTTTATTATTCTAGACATGGAGGAAGATAGGAAAATACCTATTATCTTATATAGATATTTCTTAGCTATAAGTTGGTCTAGAATTGATGTTAAAAAAGGAGAATTAACCATGAGAGTCCAATATTAGAAAGTCACCTTTAATGTCTTTAAATCAATGAAATTTCCTAAACACCAGGGTGAGGATTTTTATTGAGGGAATTGTATTGAAAGTTGTTTAGCGGAAGTTATGGAGAAAATGCTAGGTGGTAGTTAGACATATGGTGTTATTTGAGGATGATTTGTATAAGATGGAAGGAAATGTTGTTAATATTTTTAATGAAACCAATAAGATGTTTGGAGAGATTTTTGAGGTCTTAAATACATTAGCCAAAGGAAAATCTTTAAGCTTATATGTAGTTGAGGCACCAAAGTTAGAATAAAAAAGCACTTCCTACCCACTTAAATAATGCCTTTTTAGCAGAGGAGTAAAATTTACATGTCATTATTTCTATTAAGCTTGAAAAACTTTAGCTAGGTAAGTTGATTAAAGTCCATAGTTCATATAAAATTTCATTAGTCTGGTCTATTACTATCAATGAGGTGATTAGTCATTCCATTTGTATACATATGATTCTATTAGAAGAAGCATGCCAACCTAAAGCTGACCCACATAGGAGGTTAAATCTGAGCATGAAAGAAGTGGTAAAGAAGAAATTTTAAAATGGTTAGATAGATATATCCTTTCTCCTATTTTTGATAATGATTAGGTTAGTCCCATTCACTCTGTTCCTAAGAAAGGAGGATTAACTATTATTGTAAATGACAGAAATAAACTTATTCTTATTAAGACTATGACCTATGTTCAAGTTTTATTGAAAAGCATGAAGTTATTTTTGATTATATTTTCTTTGGGAAAATTTGATTTCTAAAAATTTAGTTTTTAAATTGAACACATAATTATAAATGATATATCATCTCTGAAGGTGAAATTATCATTCCTTAATGGATTTATATTATAAAACTATAAGTTCATCATATTTATTATAGTTAAATTCAAGAAAGAACTACATATGTCCCTGAAGGGTTAAAATGATGTTCGATAGAGTATTTAGCTATGATAATCTAGATATAATATTATTTATTTCATATTTTGAATCATAATGATAATCAATATATCTCCCCAAGGTAAGAGAATTGCATTTATCATTAATCATTTGAATATGATGATAATAATAGATCATGATTTTTTTCTACTTTCCCCAAAATGATAATTTCTTTCCCCCTATTATATTTAGGAGCTAAAATGAATGGAATCTTATTTTTATAGGGTCTTGAATATTTTATGAAGGCAAGTATTCATAATTAATTTAAATATAAAAATTTTAAGTTTTGTATGAATACTTTGGATTAAATTAATGGTAGAAATTTCATTTAGAATTTTCAAGAAGTGATATGAAAGGGGTGAGGTTAAAATTTTAATAGAGATTGGAGAAAATTTGAACAATTATTTGGAGGTCAAATGATGAAAAATAAGAAGTGTTTTAGGATTTTGAAATAGTTTAGAATTACTACAATCTATCCTATGTATTAGGCTTTACATTTTGGTTTAAATAAGATTTTAATTTAAGTTGTCATATTATTAGAATGTTGGGATTACATTCTCGATGTTGGAGACCTTTAATTTTTGGTCCACCTTACATCTAGGTCTAAATTGGGCACTAAATGATAGTGACCCAAACCTAATTAATGACATGCATAGTTGGGCGTACCTCGGCATGTCTTGGAGAGCCAACTAAACCACCTAGGTTCTTTAAAACCATAAGTCTGATCTTTATGAAAGAAGGGTAGGTAGTTATTAATGTTTTTGAAAAATTGGGGCTGACATTTAGGGAAGTTCCAAACTGGCCCCTTTACTTATGTTGGATAATTATTCTTAAATGTAATTAAAAATTTATTAATTTAGTTGGTTTCTAATATAATGTATGATGATTGACCTTGGATGCATAAATGATATGAAACACTTTAAAAATTTAGCTTAGAATATAATTTTTACCCTAAAGGTTGCGCAACATCCCTTATATAGAGTTGTACCCTTATAGGTCATGTAGTTTACCATGACCCGGAGGCATGGAGATGCCTAGTAGGGATGCCAACAGGGGAATTATACTTAATTGATGAATTTTTAATCTTACTGACTATCCGAGATAGGAAGTATAAGAACTCACATCTAACTATGGGACCTAACCGTGGAGATAGTCTACTAAAACCTCTACGATTTGTTAAAATATATCTAAACAGGATTTGATTTTGATGCTAGGATGGTGAAACAAAGGGCATACTCTAACGATAGAGAATAATCATAAGGAAAATAAAGCATGAGGTCTCACCCCTAACCTTATAGGATCAAAGAATTTTTATTTTAATTTTTTAGATTCAGATGAATGGATTTAATGACATTTGAAAATGAATATTTTTTCATCGATCACAAATTTAAATTATATCAAGCATAATATTTCTTAAGGAAATGTCTGTTAACTGGAAGCATTGAGTGCTTTCCTTTACAATCAACTAATTGGTAGGAACCTCCTTTATAAATTATATCTAAAATAAAAGGTCCTTTCCATGTTGGTTCAAACTTCCCACTGATCTTTCGGTGGGCTAAGATAAGCTTTCAAAGAACTAAGACCAAGTATTCTACATGGAAGGTTCTAGGTTTCACGAACTTATTATGAGCTTGAACTATTTAGGCTTTATATAACTCTATGTTATGTTGAGCTTTTAGGCAATGCTCTTAGGGACCTTCGAGCTTTTCTAACTAGACTTATGCATTTGGTTATATTATGATTTGGTTTTATATGGTGATTCTTAACGAAGGGATATTTACCTCCAAAGAATGCATGACTTCAGACCCATACACTAAGTAAAATAATGTGGAATGGGTTGGGGTCCTATAAGTGGTCCTATAGTCCCATAAGGCTTACACCAACCTTTCATCCCAGTGGCATTTGTTATCATCTAAGGTCTTTTTGATGATTTACACCAATGATTTGTTAAAGGCCTCAACTAATTTGTTAGCCCTTAGGTAATAGATTGTTGAGTATCTATTGATCAATTCCATAAAATTTTACAAAATGCTTTATTTTTGTAGACTTGAATGTGGACCCATTATCATATATGATGTTATGGGGTACATCAAATTAAAATATGGTATCATTATGAAATAATTTCCTAGCATGGTTTGATGTTACATGGTGTACTGGAGTTTCATCAGCCCACTGGGAAAAATAATTAGTATTGGCTAAAATGCATTGATGACCTCTTGTAAAAGGATGGTCAATAGACCTGATAACATCCATGTACCAACTATCAAAGAGCCACAAAGATATCATGTCTTGCAACTTAATAGGGAGCTAATATAAAACCACACCATGAACTTTGGCATTGGTGAAAACATTTTTTTAACATTCATAAAATTATTAATCATCTTGGGCCAATATTATCCAAGTCTTTTAATTTTAATCTTCATCTTATGACCTGATTGATGTGCATCGCATATTCTAGCTTGAACTTCATTTATGATCTTTAGGGCCTCTTGCTTTTCTAATCAACAGAGCCACAACTGATCTATTGATAGATGATACAAAGTGTCATTCATGAAGGCATATGAGATGGCACGTTTTGTTATTTGATTGGTAAGGGACTTATCGTGAGAGAGCTTTCCTTTTTGAAGATAATTGATGAATGGTAGTCTTCAATTGCCTTCTTCATTAGTTTTTGAAGAGGTAGATATGACTTAGGAAGATTTCTTTTTGATGTGCTCCAAATCTATAGCTGCTAGGACTTCAAGACCCTAAATTTTTATAGAAATGAAGTATTCTTCTAGACATAAACATTCCTTTACAAACTTTTCTAGGGTATCTACCACAGAATTACTTCCACAAGGAATTTTATACATATTTACAATAGGAATTTACTCGACCAAGTGATTTATGTCTTGATGGAATTTTAGGAGTTTTGGATTCAAAACCTTTTAGGTTCTTACAATATGGTTGATAACTAGCTAAGAATCACAAATGAGTTTGATTTATTTTATGTCCTTTAGTATTGAAATCTCCAAAACAATTATCAGAGCTTCCAACTCAATCTCGTTATTTATACAAGGCTCTGATAAATAATAAGAGAAATGAACATTCTCTATTCTGGTGTTATGAAGATTAGGCAATTATGACTTTTTTGGGAATGGTAGATTTATGTTCTTTGCCTCATTCGGAGGATGTCACACCATAAAAATATAATTCCCATACATAATTATTAGATTCCTCAAATTTCATGATTTATTATTTAGGTAAATCACCATTTAGAGGAGATTCTATTGGTAGTGTGCGAGGCTAAAGGAAGTCAGCAATGGCATATCCTTTCATAGCAAAAAGGGGAATACAAGTTATTTTAAATTAATGAAATATCATAGATCATCATGCTAGATGTCTTAGAAACATAGGTTGGGTCATAAGATATCATAATTGATTCAATCTTTAAGTCAGAGTTACTTAATGAGAAAGCAAGTAGTGCCTTAGTTATTGGGCTGCAAAAACCAAGGGAATATAATGCTTCTCAATGAAAAGATATTGAATTTCCATTAGAAGAAGTCATCATCTTAGATAGAATAAGTAAATTTCTTTTTCCTCATCATTGAATTGAGCCAACAGGGCACCAAGCGACTCATCAAAAGCTGTAGCATAAAGAATAAGTGCCTTTCGTGGAGGAGGGGTTGCCAACACTGGAGGACTGCTAAGATATTGTTTGATATTTGCAAAGACATTTTGACATTTCTCATCCATAAGAATTTGGAGTCCCTTTTAGCTAGAGTAGAGAAAGGCTGATACCTTCAAGAAAGAATATAAACAAATCTTCTTATATATGCCATCTTACCTTGAAGAGACCTTAGTTTAGTAAGGCTAAGAGGAGGTAACATGTTTAAGATGGCTTTTTTATCATAGTAGGATTAATTTCAGTTCTATATTGCATCACTACAGAGCTCAAAATTTTTTCTAAAGTTATAATGAAATAACACTTCAATGGATTCATTTTAATGTTATAGCAATGCAACTACTCAGTGACTAGTCTTAAGTTATAAAGGCAAGCTTATTTGACTTTCCTCTTGATGATCAAATTATAGATGTAGCATTCTACTTGATTATAAATTAATTCATAAAAATAAGGGTCATCGCCCGTTGGTAGGTTTCTCCAATATTTTTTAGGCTGAATGATAGAAACTTATAACAAAAGATCCCTATAAGAGTTCTAAATACAATGTTCCTCTCATATACATTGGCAAACTTGATTTAGTTATAACCAGATAACTCAACTAGAAAGGAGAAAACAATATGTGAAGAGGCAAAGGCGACCTTGGGCTCGAGTAGTGGGTAAAGGAAACTCGCCTTTTGGACATTCTATATTTATATCCCTATAATCAACATAGATCCAAATTTGACTATTTTTCTTTCGAACATGTATGACACTAGCTACCTAAGAGGAATATTGTTCATCTCTAATAAACCCATCCTCAACCAATTTATTGATTTCAAAAATGACGTTTTGCTCAATTTCTAGATGCATGCATCGAGGAACTTGCTTTATAAGAATGACATCATGTCGAATTCTAAGTTTATGAAGTACTATGTAGCGGAAAAATTTGAATTTTTATTATATGTGTAAGAGAAGTAGTCCCTAAACCTAGAGAAAGTTTAAATTAGATCATTTTATTCATATTCACTCTATAAAGAGCTAATGAAGGTAGGACAAGGGTCATCCTATGTTCCAATGTTAATTTGTTTTAATTTATCGAATGTTGATTTAATTTCTTGAGCAAATTCACCAGGTTTATTCCAAACTTGAAGTTCATAGATCATCTGATGTCTCTGAACAACACTCATTAAAAGAGTTGATGATTTTCATAGAGCCCTCCTTAGATTTAGGATGATTTATTATCACAAGACAATACTCATCTTCATCAAATGAACCAGCGACACCAAAGCTAATACCACAACTAAGACTTTATTAATTTATTTTTTGTATGTTAGAGGCTCTAGTGATATATAGCTTGATCCTTATTCCATTGACCCAGTGTGAGACCTTTAGAGATATAATTCTTTATGCACACAAAAAAGTACCCAAGAGGTAATTTTATTAAATTGTTAAAATCTACCTCCTCAAGGATTACATTATCATCCTTTTTTTAGGTGGAGGGGCAAGGAAAAAACTTATGAACTTTTCTTACTTCACCATTTAAACTAGGAGAGTCCTTAATTACCATCCTTGCAACCCAGTTTGGGGCTATTTCTCTTTCAAGTGAAATACTATCTGGACTACATTCTCTTTGGGCATCCTCCCACCTCTTTGAGGGAAAATATTTCAATAGTCCTAAAGACCACGCCCTTGATGTCATCTTCATAATCTAAATCTTTTATTTATTTATTTTATTATTTTTCTCCTTCTTTTCCTTTTGATTTTTCATTTCCTTTCGATTTTTTATTTCTTTTAAAGCTCTGTTCATAGGCTTTCTCCTATAAGATTGTGATCTTATTTTTAGGAAAAGTAGTAGACCCTTTGGGTGCATAGTATACAACATCTTCATAGTTCCTGATCATGTGAATATAAATTAGTTGCATATCACCCTTAATCATGTACTTAGTACCATCTAGTTGATACTTGATGCAATGGTTGCAGGGTAGATGGAAACATCAAAAACTCATGGATCCAGGGCCTCCCTAGAAGTGCGTTAAAGGACATCACTGAATCAATTATGTGAAATTTGTTTCCCATTTTCAAATCTTCTATCTCTAATAGGAGTGTGATTGAACCTAAAGCCTTTTCACTCCTCTCGTTGTACCCACATAACACCATTTTAAATGAGGTGAGCTTACATGTGTTCACTTGAAGGTATGTAAGAGTCTTTATGTTCATCACATTGTCTGATGCACCAGGATAAATAAGAACTCCATCTAATATAAAATTTTCCATATTTATAATAATATAAAGTCAGTGATTATGATTGGCAGTTCCCAAAAGTATATATTCGAATAAAAAAGTTTACCCTTCAAATTTCTTTGATGTAGATAGCTTCATCTTGTAAAATTGTAGCTAATTGAGATAAGAAAATCTATGGGTCAAGAAGTGCTTTGATTTAAGATTCACTTATCCCTTTTGAGAGAATTAGGACATCATAAATACTCAACATAGTTGGAAACTTCCTAGGATGAGCTAAGACGATATAGCCAAACTTGGGAACAATAGGATCAGGACCCATTAGACTATAATGATGATTAAATTATTGAGGTGAAGTTTAAATTAGATCATTAGACTCAACTTGTTTGCTCTTTTCCTTAGTTGGAAGCCTAGGGTGCAAGGCTTTGCCACTACGAAGTTGTACCTTCATGATCACCTATGGAGGAAAAACTATGGTAGGATCTATTCCCTCCTTTGATGATTGAATGCCATTTTCTTATGGAGAGTCCGATTTTAAAAAATCTATCATGATAGGATTTACTTAAAAGTTAACTTTAGGGGTGTCGCTATCAGATAAGATCTTATATTCGTTTATCTCTTTTGGGGGGAAAATTCAAAGGAATATATTTTTTTATCTTGATTGATCACTATTAAGTTCAAAAATTTTTCTAAAGAATACTTATTTTCTATTTAATTCTCATCATTAATCATTAAAAATTTGAAGTCTAGATTCTTTATAATAATCTTGAAGATTTTCATTACTAACTCTCTTTTGAATTGATATACTTTTGCCAACCTCTGTTTAAAAGATTTAAGGCAAGGCTCCCTAGTAGGTTTTTCTTTTTTTTTTTTTAAATTTTTTTTTATTGGGGGGGGGGGGGGGGGGGGGGGGGTGGTGGGTTACTTGTAATGGTTTTGTCAAGGGCCATTATACAGACTATTGGGTAGTTTCTTCCCCTTATCCACTATAAATATTATTGTTTTTCTTTTTTCAAAACACTTCTGAAGTAATTATTCATATCTTATGAGAATTGATAATTCAGCCTAATGAATGAGTTGGAGAGATTCTAGAGAGAGAATACCTGGTTTAATTTCTAGAGAGAGAAAGTTCATCGCCTGGTTTTGAATTTGGATTTTGCGGGGTTTCCGCGATCAAAGGTGTCTGCGCCGGTGGATCACCGGCGTCTTCCAGCCAGTTTCTATGATTGCTCCATGATCGTCTGGTCTTCTTCGGTCCAATGATAGAGGATCTAATGGAATAATGATTAGAGAAGGATTTAGGCCTTTGCTCCGTCAAGAACATGTTGATGGTAAAGGAGAAAACGTGATGATGGATGAATCAGATGCACGGAAGGAGATGATTATTGAATGCAATCCTGGTCTGATGAATGTTGAATCTTCGGCTTCAAAAAATTTAGTTTTACGGGTGAGAAATTTTTCTGAGGTTCTTGATGCACAGAAAGGGCGGAATAATGATGATGGATCTGCTTCTTTGGAACCCCGGAAGGATGATCATTTGAAAGGCATTGGTGAAGTTACTGAGGCTTGGTCAAAACCGAAGCCTATCGTGATTAGAATTAACAGAAATCAGATGGAATTTTATGAGGATGGTGTAGCAGTCAAGTTGAATGCGGAAAGGGAGGCAGAGAATTCTAGAGTATTGAAGAATTTGATAGTACTCAAAGTTTTGGGGAATAGTGTGCCATTTTCAGTTTGCAGCTTGGAGCTGAGAAGACATTGGAGCCATTACGACAAATTTCATCTGACCTCTATTAGGTTGAATTGGATTCTCTGTCCGTTCAATTCGGGTGAGGTGGTTGACGAAGTTTTGAACGGAGGCCCTTGGTATGTGAACGGACTTATTGGTTGTATGGATAGGTGGACACCTGCATTTGATCCGAATTCATTTAAAGGTATTTCTGCACCGGTGTGGATTCGATTGCCTTGCCTACCTTTGTATTTTTGGGATGAAGATAGCATAGCAAGAATTGCTTCTTACTTTTTATCACCTATGTATGTGGATGGGAATACATTCCGGTGGAGTAAACTTGAATTTGCCCGTGTTTGTGTGAGAATTGATTTGGAGAAGAAACTTTTGAATGGTGCATGGGTTGAAGGATCTGCTTGGAGATTTTTCCAAAGGGTGGAATATGAAAAAATTGATCTTATGTGCTATCAATGTGCGGAAGGGTAGGCCATGATAAGAAGGGTTGTCCGAAAAATGTCACTCTGGTGATGAAGGATCAAACGTTGAAGAATATGGAAGCAGACAACGGGCAAGACAAATTGGTTGGACATGATAATAAACATTCTGTGGTTAGTACCGAGTATGGCCCTTGGATTCATGTCCAATTCAAAAATAGAAGAATTAGAAGAAATATTACATTTAATAAAAATGTAAAGGATATCGAGAACAAACCAGAGCATAAAAATTCTGATGATCAGCAAATTTCTCAGTCTGAAGAAGTCCAGCTGAAGGCAAAGAGTGATTGCAATGTTGATAAAGCAGGTGGAGTTCCAGAGAAGGATTCAAATTCAGGAAAGGATGATGAAACGGAGGTTTATGTACAATCAACAAACCAGTTTGCTGCTTTGGTTGAGGAAGAGGAAGGAGAAATTCTGGGTAATATTGTAAGTAATGTTAAGATGGTTGACAGAGGCTCGGAACCATTGGATCCAGGGGTAAGTCATAATGCTCTGAATTCTGGGAGTGGTGGTGTCATGGTTAAGCTATCAAAAGAATTGAATTCATTGGGACCCGTTGGCAGTGATTATCAAAAAAGAAAAAGAGGAATGGAAGGTTGAACCCCAACAGTGGGGGAAGATCCTCTATACCTTTCTAACTATGTCTTCAATTCTTTTTTGGAATTGCAGGGGAGTGAGGAAGAAAGAAGCTTCCTTGTATCTTAAGGAAATGGTTAGAGATGAAAATGTTTTCTTTATTGGACTTATGGAGACTAAACTGTCCAGCATTGATAGAAGGGAGGTTGATTGTCTTTTGGGTAATGAATGGGATTAATTTCACCAACCTGTTGTTGGGACTTCTGGTGGTATTTTGGTATTGTGGAAGATAAAGTTGGTGTCATTTGAGGTTTGTGAAGCTTCTTCACAGGTGATCATTGGTAATCTTTCGGTTCCTAGCTTGGAAATTTGGAAGATTGCTACTATTTATGGGAGTCATTGCTACAACGAGAGGAGTGATCTTTGGAATCAATTGGAAAAGAGCATGGAGAATTCTATTCCTTCTATTATAGGGGGATACTTTAATTGCATTTTAAATAAGGATGAGAAGAGAGGAGGTAAGAGATTCATATTTTCTAGAGGACCTAGAGAAATGAAGAGTTTCATGGTGAACTCAAATTTTTATGATATTGGAAGTGTTGGGCCAAGATTCACGTGGTGTAACAACAAAGAGGGCACTTCTCGGATATGGGAAAGGTTGGACAGATGTATAATGAATTCGTTGGCTATGCAGAAGCTTCCTTTGGTAGTAAACAGACATTTGGCGAGGATGGCGTCTGACCATTGTCCTATTGTGACTAAGATGGATGAAAGGATGCGGCCTAAGGTGAATACCAACAAATTTGAAGATACATGGAGGTCATACCCTGCGGCCAAAAGCATAGTTTATCATTCTTGGAAGAAGAATGATGTTGGTGATGAGTATACAATTTTAAAAAAGAAGCTTAATCGTACTTTGAAATCTTTTTTTTTTTTTTGGAGTAAGAACAAATGCAAAGACTTGAATGTTTTAAAGGAAAGATTGAAGAAGGAGATCCTTGATTTGCAAAATAAGGAAGCTTTGAATAGTAATTGATATGTTGATGACCTCTTTGAGCTTAGAAACAAAGTAAATGAACTCAATGTTACTTTGAGAAGACTCTCTACTTGGTGGAATCAAAGGGCTAAGGCTAGGTGGCATGAGGAAGGTGATGCAAATTCCAAGCTTTTTCATAAATTTGCAACAGCTAGAAGGAATGGGAACCGTATTTTTCATGTTAAAGATGAAGCAAACAAGTTGCAAGAGGAGGAGGATCAAATCGAGAAAGTCTTCTCAAAATTCTTTGAGAAGAAATGGAAATATAGGGAATGTGAAGTTACGGGCTGGCCTTCAATTATAGAGAATCAGAAGTTAACTGATGCAGATATGGAGCTTTTAAATGCTGAATTTACTGAGAAGGAGATGCAGATTTCGGTGTTCCAGCAAGGGAACAATAAGTCTCCAGGTTTGGATGGCATTACCTCTTCCTTCTTCAAATGCTATTGGAACATTGTGTGGGAAACGTTATGGAATGTCATAAGATGCTTCTTTAATTCCAGCCATATGAATAAGGAATGGAAGGACACATTGATTGTCTTAATTCCTAAAATGAAGAGTCCCTTGACTCCTTCAAACTATAGGCCCATTAGCCTATGCCAAACCAATTATAAAATTGTGGCTACTATGCTTGTTAATAGATTGAAGAAGGGTATTTCAAATTTGATTTTCGAAGAACAAGCTGCCTTCATCCAGGGAAGATCTATTGCTGAACATTGTTTGTTAGCTCAGGAGATTTTTCACAAGTTTAAAATTTCAAAGAACAAGAAGGGAATGATGGCGGTAAAGCTTGATATGGAGCAAGCTTCTGATAGCATGGGATGGACAACTCTTCGACATATTTTAAGATGGTATGGTTTTCCTACTGTTTTCTCTAACCTTCTCTTGGAATGTGTTGTAGATGTGAGATTTTCCGTTATTATTAACGAGAAGAACTCTGAATGGATTAATGCCCAAAGTGGATTCTGTTAGGGATGTCCAGTTTCACCATACCTATTCATCATGTGTTTCCAGTTGATCACTAATTCACTAGAGCAAAGGGGGAAGAGTCTTGGCTTTCAAATTTCAAGTGGAGGATCGAAGATTACTCATCTACTTTATGTAGACGATGCTATCATTTTTTCTCATGCATCTGTTGAGCTTGCTAAAACTTTGAAGGCCATTGTGGAGAAGTTTTGTAAATGGACTGGGCAAAAAATTAATGTTAATAAATCCCAATTGCTGTTTGGTAAGGTGGTTAGTTACCATATGAGGAAGAAGATTGGTAGAACTCTTGGTTTCAAGATAGTAAAGGAAATGGAGTACTTGGGTGTAAAGATCTCACTTGAAAGAATCAATATGGCTGATTATCATGAGATTCTTAGTAATGCCATGGAAAGACTTAATACATGGAGTAGGAAATCTTTATCCTTGGGAGGTAAACTAATTCTCATAGAAAGTTCTTTGCTTTCTATGAAAATTTTTTAATTACCCAGTCGTTGGTACCTAAGAGGATACTACATGATTTGGAAAAGTTGTGTAGACGTTTTATTTGGAATAATAAAGATGGTACTAAGGGGATGCATTACATTGCTTGGAATGATATTTGCAAACCAAGGAGTTTGGGAGGATTGGGCTTACATTCTCCTTTACATAGAATCGGGTCTTTAAGATCCAAGGTGACATGGAACTATATTCAGAAGCCTTACTCTTTGCTTCACCAGTGTCATGAAGAGGAAGTATGGTGATAATGTAATGAATGGTAACTCAAAGAAACATCAGTTCTAATGCCTGGAAAATTCTGGTGGATGGTGGGAATAATCTGAGGATGGTGGTTCGTTGGAATGTGGGGAAAGAAGATAAAATCAATATTTTAAATGACACTTGGCTGCTAGATAGATGTATTAATCGTTGGCCTACTTTTGCGGATTGCAACTTACTGAATGGTATGAATGTACATCAATTTGATATTATCTAATGGTATGTGGAATTCTTAATTGTTACAAAGAGCATTTCATCCATACCTTATCTCTTTAACCAGTCAAGTTCCTATTGAGCTTGGTGAGGAGGACCAGATGGAGTTGATGAAGATGTGTTCGGGGAAGACTGTGTCTGCCATGATATACGAACAAATGTGGCTAAATAAATGCAATTCGGAGGATGTGGAATATTTCAGCTGGGTGAAGAATTTGAAGATGAATAAGAAAATTGAAATTTTATGGTGGAGACTACGTAAATCAGCAATTCCAACTAATATGTTTCTTATGAATCACAGAATTTCAGATAATGCTCTTTGTCCTAGAGGTTGCCAAGCTAATGGAATGTATGAGCATATTATGGTACATTGTAAGTACCTGATTGAGATCATTATGAAGCTGCGGGAGTGGGAAATTTTTATTCCTATATTTCATTCATTGGATTGTTGTTTTGAAGACTTAAAGAAGATGTCTGTCCAGAACTCTGGGATTGTTCGGGTGTATTGCTCTATTGTGTATTATTCTTGGAAGAACTGGAATGATATTAAGCATGGTAAATCTGCTATGCCATGCTCCATTGTTGTTGTTAATGTTTTGTTTTTTGCAGTCTCCAAATCTGGTCCATTTCTATCTAGCTGGGGTACTAATCTCTTTAGGGAGTCTCAAAGAACTTGGTGCCCTCCACCGAAAGAATGGATTAAGGTTAATGTAGATCCATCTTTGACAAGCTCTAATCTGGCTGGCATTGGAGGAATTTTTCGGGATTACAAAGGATAGTTTATTAGTGCCTTTGGAAAGAATGGAATTCATTGGGATATTGGTCATCTTGAGCTACAAGCAGTCCTCACGGTTAAGGATTTTTTGAAGGGCTGGATGTTGGAATGTAAAGGGCTTATCATTTAAAGTGATAATATTAATATTATCAAATTCATTTAGAATTTTTTGAAAGAGAATAAGGAGAATGTGGAGAAATGGCCACACAAAAATTTATGTTTTTTGAATGATTTCAATAAGGTTGTCTTCATCCATGCTTATAGAAGTTGTAATAAAGTAGCAAATTGTGGTGCTACTATGGCATTGGAGAGTAGTTTTTTCTTTGATAGCTTTTCTTTTGATTGCATTCCTTCCTTGTTGTTAGGTTTAATCAAGGAGGAATGTGATCCCTTCATTACTTGTACTTAGTTTCATTTTTTTGGTTTAATGCTATGTGATGCATTTTTTTCAAAAAAAAAAAGAAAAAAAAAAGAAAAAAGGAATGGCATCTGAGAAGCTTCTTCTTGAAGTTTTTTTTACTTATTAAGTATTTTTTAGAAGATTCTTATAGTGAACCCTCTTAAAAGAAAAGTAATAGGGTCGTGGATATTCTTCAGTAGAACTTCCACTATATGTTGCTCTTATAACTATTGTTCACATTTCATTGAGATAATTTTCCATCTCAAGATGTATTCAACTAGATATTCTCCAATCTTCTACTTCTTAAAAACTAGATCACCCACAGTTATACGGTGATGAGCTCAATAGAGAATCTCTTTAAGAATAGGCCCTCTAACTCAGTAATGGTTCTTACAGAATCGTTCGATAAATTAGTATACCATTCGAAAGCGATTCCAGAGAGGCTGCTAAAGAATTAGAAAAAAATAGTATAGCATATGATTCTCCTATATCACAACATCTTAAATGGTAGTGGGGCAGATACTGCCTCATATTTTTTATACCACATATCACTTTAAAAGAAGGTGGCACAAAGCCTGTCAGATACGAGGAATTTAGCCAAATTCCTTGGGTTAGGGCCTACGCTTTGGAAAAGATGCAGTCCCTTGGGAATGGGCTAAAGCCCCCCTTACCTGGGTTTCTATTATATGTTTGATGTCCTTATCGGCTGACATTGTAGGGATTGAAAGGGATTGCTGGTGGTGTTGGAGGAATAGCAGAAGTTGACTCAATTTTTGGTGCTGACTCTAGCTTTATACTCTATTCATCTACTATATGTATTATAAGTTGTAACTATTCTAATTAAGATTATTATGTTTTGGTGACTCTATATTTCCTTAACCCTCAGTAGCATTTCTTTAATTTTTTTTTCTAATGTATTGATATGTTTTCCCTTGTCCCATAGCCTAACTAATATATTTGAATTAAAATCAATTGCTACTAAATCCTCCTCCCTACCTGGCTAAGGTCTACTGGGCTCAACATCTTTGGCTGATGCTCTTGTTCCAACCATATAAATATTGTCAATAGTAGCATACTTCTCATCTATTAGAAGGTCATAAAGGTTCAAGTTGAAATCTTATATAGTTTCTTTCTTCTTAAGAATAACCTAGTTTTCCTGAACCACATCATCAACCGATCTTGCCTCCATGGACTCGGGGTTGATTAGAAAATATCTATTGTAATCCATCATGTTTTCAAATTCTTTATTGTCCAGTGAAGATAAAATATTCTATACTTAAGGTCTTTTATTGAGTTAATGGATTATTATAACTTCTGATTAGTCACTTTGCATCCTTCGTCACCACCCCTTCCCCTTTGGTTGTCTCGAGGTCAGTAGTCACAAGGATGGCATCCATAATGGGACATAAGGCATCCTCCTTAAGGGGTGTCAAAGGTTTCTGAGGAGTAGACCCTCTTATATCCAGTGGGATGGAGCCCTTGCAACTCTGAATGGGGAGCTTAGAGATATCTACATGTGTCTAGTTGTTTTCTTTCCTACTGACCTTCCTAAAAACATCTTCCTTTTCTGGTGACTTAGGCCTCTTTCCCTTCACTTCTAATAGCCTCTTTTCTTTTCCTACTTCCCAAGGATTGACTATAATTAAGGCCAACTTTGGGGGTTTCACAGGGTGAACCGGTGGCGTACCATTATGATAATGTTCCTTCCCTGATCTAACAAGGATGATCTTCTTTGTCATGGTATATGGGAGGCAAGACACCTAATGATAGCCATCCACTAATACAGATGTAACTGGTTGCCTTAGATAATTCTTATTCTTCCTAACAGGCTGAGGTGTGAAAATTATTGCTTCACTTTTCTCCTCCTTCAAAATTTCTAATTTAAACTTATGTGGGATTATCCCCTTTAGATGTCTCATGTATTCTTCATTGGTGTCACCTACCTGGGTGACACAGGTGTGGTTGATGTTCCTTAACATCCTCTTCCTTTTCATTTGCATCTCTTTGGGAGTCTTCTTGATAGAACAATCGAACATGTATGGTAAGGAGTTGGCTATCCTGCCAACTCTCACCTCCCTTGTAGCAGCAGCAAGGGAGGTGGTAATGACTCCCCTTTATATGGAGAGAGGAGGAAGGAATAGGCTGCTGTTGCAATCCAGTATCTATAGTATTTGATTTAGATGATGATAAGCTTTATTGATTGAATTGTTACTTTTCTCATTTAATATTTTAAATATTTCTTTTGTTTGTGAGCAGAACATGTAGGTAAGACATACACTGCTCAATGCTTAAGGCTACAAAAACTCATGAATGAGTAGAATAAGAATGTCAAGTAAGCAAATTCTGTACTTTTATTTTCTTTATCATCTATTTCTTGAGTTTGACCATATAAGAGTGTATGCAAGTGAGTGATTGTGCACATACACAGGGGGAGTGAGAAAATTTTTTTAAAGTTAAATTTTTTTATACTAATCATATTGTATGACTTATAATCATACTGGATGATTAATATAGAAAGAATAGGCTTATCGACTAGTTGAATAATTAGTTTCTATGAATTAATCATATTGTACGATCTTGATCATACTATATATTTAGTTACGATCTAAGAACCCTAGCCTTGGATAAATTAAGATATTTAAAAATTAATTTTTGAACTAATAGCACTGTAAGATTTGATTTGTACTATACAAAAATTTAAAATCTTATTTAAATTAACCTCCATACTTAGTCAATCAAATTATAGTTTAATTAATGATAGTAAATAGTAATGTACGATATTGTTCATATTGTATAATTTATAGAGATGAATATTAATTATCCTAAAGATCATGCCAGATGAAATTATAATTTTTGAACTAATTGTATTGTACGATATTCATATTGTACCGGATGATCTACTTGAAATCAATTAACCATACTGTATGATGATAGTAGTATGGGACATTTCATAAAGATAAATTCTAATAGTCTTAGGAATCATTCTATATGAATAGAATCTAACAAATCATATTAGAGGATATTTGAATCTTACTGTATAATGTATTTGAAATGTTGAATAGTTCATCTGAATAATTATTTATATCATACTTAAGGGGCCTAGTTTTTGAATTGATCTTACTGTACGAACTCAAATCAAACTATAAGAATAGTGATGGCTAACTTAAATTTTTTAGTGTTTCTTGAAGCTTAATACTTAACCAAGGCTTTGAAAATCTCTTAGTAATGTGGAGAGGATTATATGACTGTTGAAGGTACTCTAAGAGAGAAGCTTGTGAGAGAGATCCATGTTTTAAGAAGATGGAGAAGCTGAGGTAGAGCATGAGGAAGGAGTGTGAGGAGATTACATGGTCTCTCTGGACTATCTACACCCTTGCTCCTCCTATGGCCTTGGTCAATTCTTAAAGGCTCTCTTGGGAGAAAGGCTTTAAAGTCAAGTCCATGAGGTACTTTACCTTCTCCATGAGGGAGAAAAAGGATGTGAGGTTCTCTGCCTGTAAATGTATTTCGATTCTCTACCATCTCCAGAAGGGAGAAAATGGTTTCAGGGTTCTCTAGCTTCTCTCAGAGGGAGAAAAGGATTCAAGGTTTACTGCCATCACCGTGGGAGGTGACATAGCTTCCAGCACTCTACTACATTAGGTTTGGTGAAAGTGAGTCTATAAAGGCTTCTCAGCCTTGTTGTGGGACAAAAAGGATTCAGGGTTCTCTACCTTCTCCTAGAGGGAGAAAAAGGATTCAAGTTTTGCTACTATTATCATGGGAGGTGACATAACTTTTGGCACTCTGTCCCATCATGTTTGGTGAAATTGAGTCAGTAAATGCTTCTCTGCCTTGCTATGGGAGGAAAAGAAGAGTCACTTTCTGTTAGTGAAATTTCTAGAGCAAAAAACTATGGGGAGAGGATGTAGGTCAAGGTTTATCGAACCACTATAAAATTATGGTATGCCCTTTCTATTTTTACTTTATGTATTTTACTCTTCAACAATTTGTTTTCTTGATAATTGCTTGGTTAAAGATCTGTGGTTGATGTTTGACTAAGTTGATTCAATTATTCTCACCATTATTATAGTTTTTGTTAAGTTTATTAGCTACTATATATGGCGACCAAGTTCTTCATTTTAAGTTTTAAAAAATCACAAAAAAATTAGTATTCCTACTTAGGATATTTTTAAATAACAAATTCACCCCGTCTTGGTGTGCCTTAGGCTTGTTCATTAAGGTCTCACAACCTCCTTGAACTTTCAAGTGGTATCAAAGCAGATTTCAAAAATAAGGCTTTAGAAAACTTTCAAAAAATGATTAATGGTTCATTTTGGCAATCATAAAACAACAGAGGGTTATTTAATAACCCGTCCACCTTTATTTGATAAAATACCTTTTGATTTCTTGAAAATTTGCATGTCTACAATTTTATAATATAAAGATTATAACATGTGGATATTAGTCTAAGAAGAATCTTTTGCACCTCTTCATCTTATAAATGACATCAAAATTGTACTATCAATTAATGAATGGAGTAATAAGGATAAGAATTTAGCTTAACTGAATACAAAATATTTAAATTATTTCTTCTATGCATTGAAATATGAAGATTATACATGTGTATCCACTTGTACCATTGGAAAAGATATTTGGGATAAACTATGCTTAACTTATGAAGGAAATAGTGAGTAAAACAATCTTGGCTAAATATCCTACTTTATGATTATGAATTATTTTGTATGAAACCTAGTAAATAAATTTGTAAAGCATTAGTTAACTGTGCTATAAAGGTTTTGACATTAAATTTCTTTCTAAAAAATACATAATTAGTTTAAATGAGAAATCTATGTTAGAATAAAAATGAATGAATAATATTTTCATGCTAAACTTTAACTGCATTCAAAATTCAAATTTTATATATTTGAAAAGAATAGTTGATGATTTCTAGATATAACTTAGGAGACTATGTCATGCGAGCATGAAAAAACTTTAGAAAGATTACCCAAAAAGACCTAGTTAGAGACATACCTAAGTTAGACTTCACTAAGGATTACCTATGTGATGCCTACCAACTAGAAAAATAAGTCAAGTCTTCGTTTCATTCCATTAAGGACATCAACACCTCTAGGGCACTAGAAATGCTTCACATGGACCTATTTGGACCAGTTAGTACAACCAGCCAAGGAGGAAAGATATATATATATTTGAAATAGTAGATTACTACTCTAGATTTACTTGGGTTAGATTCTTATCACATAAGAGTGTGTCATTTGAGGAATTTAGAACTTTCTCCAATTGGATAGAAAGGAAATTAGGATGTGAAATTTTAGCCATTCATAGTGATCATGGCAGAGAATTTAAAAATGATAGGATTGAATCTTTATGTCAAGAGATAGATATAGATCATAACTTCTATGATCCTAGGACCCCTCAGTTGAATTGAATGGCTGAGAGGAAAAATAGAACCTTAGTAGAAGCTACTAAGGAAATACTAGTTGAATTTACTCTCCTTAAAAACTTTTATATTTAAGTAGTAAATACTTCTTATTATGTTTTGAATAAGTGAAAGTTAGATCCAAGCTGAATAAGACACCCTATGAACTCCTTATGGGTAGGACACCCAATCTTTCTCTCTTACATGTCTTTTGATGCAAAAGCTTTATCTTAAACAACAAAAAAATTTCCCTTAGAAAAATTAGATCCAAAATTTGATGAAGGAGTCTTCTTAGGTGATTCCTCTATAGGGAAGGTCTATAGAATCTTCAATAAGAGGACCTTAGTAGTAGAAAAGTCTACCAAAGTTATGTTTAAAGAATCATATATGACCTATGAATCTCAACCTAAAGAAGAAGAAGTAGAGGTCATTAAAGGGGTAGAAGCCATTGCTATAAGAGATAGAGTAGAACCTCAAAAGCCTATGCCTAGAGATTAAAAATATTCTTATAATCATCCTAAAGAACTAATCTTAGGAGACCCATATGAAGGTGTTAGAACTAAGCATAAACTTAGGAAAGAGGTTAGTCATTATGCATTTATCTCCATGAAAGAATCCCCCAACATAGATCAAGCCTTATCTGATAAATTCTTGATACTAGCAATGTAAGAAGAATTAAATCAGTTTGTTAGGAATAATGTTTAGGAGGTTGTGAGTAGACCTAAAGACCAGAGTGTTGTAGGAACCAAATGGGTTTTTAAAAATAGAATGAATGACTCTGGTATAGTAGTAAGGAATACGTCTAGGTTAGTAGCAACAGGGTACAACCTTATTAAAATAATAGATTTTAAAGAAACTTTTGCCTCTATAGATAAAATAGAAGTCATTAGGGTGCTCTTAGCTTTTACTTACTTTAAAGGATTTTAGCTATATCAAATGTATGCTAAAAGTGTTTTCTTAAATGGGGTAATCGTAAAAGATGCATATATTGAGCAAACCCCAAGTTTTTAGAATTCAAAACTCTTAAATCAATGTATTCAAACTTAGAGAAGGCATTGTATGGGTTAAAGTAAGCACCTAGAGCCTGATATGAATGGCTGAAAACATTTCTTCAAGATAGAGCTTTTATAAAGGGTAATGTAAACAACACCCTCTTCCAAAATAATGAAGGAGAAGACCTACTCATAGTGCAAATCAAAATTTATGATATACTGTTTCGATGTATATATAGAAATCTTTATGACAAAATCTCAAAAACTATGAGTGAGGAGTTTAAGAGGAGTATGACGAACTATTTTCTTGTATTTAGTGTAAAATAGATGGATGATGGAACCTTCCTTAGCCAATCTAAACAAATCAAGGACATTCTTAAGAAAAATGAAATAGACATTGCTAAGATAATAAACACTCCCATGAACTCTGTAGTATAGTTATATAAGTACCCAAATGGAAAGTTGGTATATCAGAATAAATACAGAGGAATAATTTGTTCACTTCTTTAATTGACTACTATGAAACATGATATTTTGTTCAATATTTATCTTTGTGATAAATTTCTGGCTGATCCAAATGAATCTCACATGTCTGCTATTAAGAGAATCCTTAGATATATCTCAAGAACCCAAAACATAGCAATCCAGTATCCTAGGCATAACACTATCTTTAAAACTATAGGTTATTCTGATTTAGACTTAGCAAGATGTATGGTTGATAGGAAAAGCACTTTTGAAACCTTTTAATTCATAGAAAAAAAAAGTTTCCTGGTCCAGTAGTAAACAAAACTTTGTAGCACTTTCTACCACTGAAGCGGAATATATAGCTGTAAGAAGTTGTGTTACATAAGTACTATGGCTTAAATAACAAATCTTATATCTTGAACTACCATTAAGAACCATTTATATCATGTATGATAACATTAATACCATTTTAATATCCAAAAATCTAACTCAACACTACCGCATAAAGTTTATAGGCATTATGCATCAGTTCATAAGAGATCATGTAGTCAAGAGAGATTTAAAATTTCATTATATAACTACAAGAGACCAATTGCCAGACATCTTCATTAAACCCCTAGCCTATGATACCTTTAGCACCTTGAGGACTAGACTAGGTGTTATAGACATTCAAGCTTAACACAAGATAAATAAAACTTTATCATCATTTGAAATAAAAAATTTGTATGTGTTACATTTTATGTATTATTTTATTTGATGTTTGTTGATTTATGTATTTTCATGTCTTTATTATTTTTTAAATTAAAAAAGATGATTTCTAATCATTACACGCATGCTCTTCACAAAAAAAAAGACAAAAAACTAAAACTTTTGTATCGTATTGTATAATCCACGATTTGTATTATGTGATATATCAAAATTTATGATATACTGTTTCGATGTATATATAGAAATCTTTAGGACAAAATCTCAAAAACTATGAGTGAGGAGTTTAAGAGGAGTATGACGAACTATTTTCTTGGATTTAGTGTAAAATAGATGGATGATGGAACCTTCCTTAGCCAATCTAAACAAATCAAGGACATTCTTAAGAAAAATGAAATAGACATTGCTAAGATAATAAACACTCCCATGAACTCTGTAGTATAGTTATATAAGTACCCAAATGGAAAGTTGGTATATCAGAATAAATACAGAGGAATAATTTGTTCACTTCTTTAATTGACTACTATGAAACATGATATTTTGTTCAATATTTATCTTGATATTCTGGCTGATCCAAATGAATCTCACATGTCTGTTATTAAGAGAATCCTTAGATATATCTCAGTATAGCAATCCAGTATCCTAGGCATAACACTATCTTTAAAACTATAGGTTATTCTGATTTAGACTTAGCAAGATGTATGGTTGATAGGAAGCACTTTTGAAATTTTTTCATAAAAAGTTTCCTGGTCCAGTAGTAAACTTTGTAGCACTTTCTACCACTGAAGCGGAATAGTAGCTGTAAAAAGTTGTGTTACATAAGTCTATGGCTTAAATAACAAATCTTATATCTTGAACTACCATTAAGAACCATTTAGATCATGTATGATAAGAATACCATTTTAATATCCAAAAATCTAACTCAACACTACCGCATAAAGTTTATAGGCATTATGCATCAGTTCATAAGAGATCATGTAGTCAAGAGAGATTTAAAAATTTATTATATAACTACAAGAGACCAATTGCCAGACATCTTCATTAAACCCCTAGCCTATGATACCTTTAGCACCTTGAGGACTAGACTAGGTGTTATAGACATTCAAGCTTAACACAAGATAAATAAAACTTTATCATCATTTGAAATAAAATATTTGTATGTGTTACATTTTATGTATTATTTTATTTGATGTTTGTTGATTTATGTATTTTCATTTCTTTATTATTTTTTAAATTAAAAAAGATGATTTCTAATCATTACACGCATGCTCTTCACAAAAAAAAGACAAAAAACTAAAACTTTTGTATCGTACTGTATAATCCACGATTTGTACTATGTGATATATCAAAATTTATGATATACTGTTTCGATGTATATATAGAAATCTTTATGACAAAATCTCAAAAACTATGAGTGAGGAGTTTAAGATGAGTATGATGAACTATTTTCTTGGATTTAGTGTATAATAGATGGATGATGGAAACTTTCTTAGCCAATCTAAGCACATCAATGACATTCTTAAGAAAATGAAATAGACATTGCTAAGATAATAAACACTCCTATGAACTCTGCCATACTGTTATATAAGTACCCAAATGGAAAGTTGGTATATCAGAATAAATACAGAGGAATAATTTGTTCACTTCTTTAATTGACTACTATGAAACATGATATTTTGTTCAATATTTATCTTTGTGATAAATTTCTGGCTGATCCAAATGAATCTCACATGTCTGCTATTAAGAGAATCCTTAGATATATCTCAAGAACCCAAAACATAGGAATCAAGTATCTTAGGCATAAAACTTCCTTTAAAATTATAAGTTATTCAGATTTAGACTTAGCAGGATGTATGGTTGATAGGAAAAGCACTTTTGAAACCTTCTAATTCATAGAAAAAAAAATTTAGTTTCCTGGTCCAGTAGTAAACAAAACTCTGTAGCACTTTCTACCACTGAAGCTGATTATATAGCTGTAGGGAGTTGTATTACATAAGTCCTATGACTTAAATAACAAATCTTTGATCTTTGACTACCAATAAGAACCATTTATATCTTGTATGATAACATTAATACCATTTTAATATCCAAAAATCTAACTCAACACTGCCGCATAAAGTTTATAGGCATTATGCATCAGTTCATAAGAGATCATGTAGTCAAGAGAGATTTAAAATTTCATTATATAACTACAGGAGACCAATTACCAGACATCTTCATTAAACCCCTAGCCTATGATACCTTTAGCACCTTGAGGACTAGACTAGGAGTTATAGACATTCAAGCTTAACTCAAAATAAATAAAACTTTATCATCATTTGAAATAAAAAATTTGTATGTGTTACATTTTATGTATTATTTTATTTGATGTTTGTTGATTTATTTATTTTCATGTCTTTGTTATTTTTTAAATTAAAAAAGATGATTTCTAATCATTACACGCACGCTCTTCACAAAAAAAAAGACAAAAAACTAAAACTTTTTTATCGTACTGTATAATCCACGATTTGTACTATGTGATATGCTCAATCATTCTCAAATCACAACCATTAGCCAAATCAAGGTCAGATGAGTTATCATACTATATGAACCACCATTCATATTGCATGATTCAAGCATTAGAATTTGGTTGGATGAATTCAATTTTTCTAGCACAATAATAATTGTACTTTTTAATATGTGTATCTCCATTCATACTATATGGTACACGTGTTAGAATATATTAGGAAGAATTCAATACATTTGGCATGATCATAATTTCCATTAGTTTGTATGAACATTTATTCCTACTGTTCAATGAATTCAGTCAAAACTCATTCAGGCAACTCCTTGGGTAAATCACATTCCTTTAGATTGTCTTGTACGATATCGATCTTACTATATGATTTAACCACCTTTTTTTTGACAGGTCGTCCAGATGATTTAACTCATCTAATCATAAAATATGCTGAGATAGATTCACATCATACTATACAATTTTTAGAAATCTATAAATTATAGAGTTTTTTAAAGGTTTCAATCACACAACTTATCCTTCATGCAAACTTGTAGCCTTTCTAATCTAAACTCGTCAATAACTGGTGGAAATAAATGCAACAAAATGACCCAGGAGATCTCCTCCTCTCATCACTTTGATGATCATTTTCTATCCACATGAGATTAAGATGCTTACTACAAGTTCAAGGAGGCTCAATTCATCCCATCCAAAATGCTAAATCAACTAGCTCTAAACTTCGAGGTGATGAACCTCTTTGCTTAAATCACTCTCCAATTCCTACTCACACAAGCCTTTCCTTTAATTTCCAAACAGCTTTATGAATTCTTAGCCAACCTTAGAAAAATTATGAAAACATTTATCATGAATTTATATGTTTACCTTAGACCCATAAAGATAACCGAGGAAGTTTTAGGGGAACATATCGATCTTTCTATTAGGGGACCTCGTCTATAATCCTTGATCTCTATAATTAACTTTGACTAGAGTTCTATAAACTTTACTATTATGAATGTAGCCATAAATGAACATCAACCCTTAGTCCACACCCTGAATTAGAATGATCGGATTACCCAGCATGTTCTTAGAATCTCAATTATACCCAAGCTGGAGATCATGTCAACATAACCTCACTTCTTTCCATAGTCACCTACCTAAAAATGTTGAATACATAATTTGATGAAGCCCAAATGATTTTTGATTTTATCCAAAATATGAATCTTTTTCAACATTGGAATACCATAAAAAAGAAAAATGTCTCATTTGGATATGTCATATGGTATGTCTTAGACAAAAAATAACAACTAAACTACCCTTCCCCTCGCAATAATGTTCCATTTTTTATATGAACACCTCATTCCATATTCTTTTATAGTAGGGGCACGAGTATGATGAGCTAGAGTTTTCTAAACAAGGGAAAGCCACTCCTACTAGTGGAGCTACAGCAATACCACCACCTACACCTGCCTACCTAGCCTACCCTCAGGAAGACATAATTCAGCGGCTCGACCAATTAGAAACTTTATTAGACTATCATGCCCAACAATAATAGCAGAATGAGTAAGACATGGGATAGTTTTGAGAAAAGTTCTCCCAATTCTAAGATCATTTCACCTCCACCCATAAACACTTTAAAAAACCATCATCATCCCCCACCTGATCTTGATCCATCTTATTTCAAATGTTTATTTGTTATATTTTATTATTTTTATCTCTTGTACTGTTCACTTTGTTTGGTGTTCCTCCTCAAATTGGTGATGTCAAAAGGGGGAGAAAATATATGTTTGGTTATATGTTTCAACTTAATATAATCCTGTGTTTATTTTACTTTGTTTTTTATTATCTTATTTTCTTTTTGTGTTTCATTAAAAAAAATGTAGCATCTATTTTTTAAATTTATCACCTAGTGAGGGGGACCTTAGCAGAAAAGAATTTTTATATTGCTTATCAACAAACATTGTTTTCCATCATCAAAAAGGGAGAGATTGATGATATCCAAGATCCATAGTATGTAATTTTTATACAATAACAAGAACATCAATCCATTTTCCCACTGCGTGGGGTCGGCAACATGAATCTTTTTTTGCCATTGTGTTCTGTTAAAAGTGAAATTCTCATTTAAATCAAATATTTTTTAGGTCTAACTCTACCTTTCTTAATATAAATCAAATATAATACCTTAGCTTTTCTAACCATGTCATCGAAAAGCTTCTATTTAATGTGACTAAACCATCTAAGGCAACTCTCTCTAATCTTATCTTCCACTGGGCTACTCTAACCTTTTTAAGTAATGCTCATTTTGTATCCTATCTCTAAGGGTAAAGAAAGCCATCCACCTAAGAATACTCATATCTGCAAAACTTAGTATTATTCTTCTCATTTAATGGCCAATATTTGACACTATAAACGATTGCAGGTATCACCACCATCTTATAGAATTTTTCCTAAAGTTTGAGGGGGACTTTCTATCACACAAAAAGCTTGATGCATTCCTCCACTTTAACCATCCAACTTGAATTCTACTGATAATATCCCTATCTATTTTACCATCACTCTAAATAATAGATCTAAGATATATAAAATGTGTACTCTTATTAATGACATGATAACCCAAAGTCACAATGACCACACTAGGTCTATAGCTACTAAAATTACACTCCATATATTTAGTTTTAGATCTACTCAAGTTAAAAACTTTAGACTCTAAAGGTGACCTCTATATTTCAAGTTTACTTTTAACTCTCTCTCTAAAATTATCAGTAAGAAGAATATCATCTACAAAAGCATACATCAAGCTACATCCTCTTATAAATGTTTAGTGAGAATATTCATTACTAATACAGAAAGATATGGACTAAAGGCTGATCCTTGATGTAATCCAAACAAAATAGGAAAATAGTTGGTCAAACAACCTTGTGTTTGAACACAAGTAATAGCTCGTGCATACATATCTTTAATGATTTAAATATAAGCATTATTAACTCCTTTCTTTTACATAACTCTCCATATCACTTCTCTTGGAACTCTCCATATTTTGTAATTTTGATGACTAAAATTTTATTGATTAAATTATTACTTTTTTATTAATTATTTTAGATAATTCTTTTGTTTTTGTATACTAACATTGTAGGTAAGATATACACTGCTCAAGGCTAGTAAACCCTCAAAAACAAGTAAAATAGGAATGCAAAGTAAATAAAGTTTGTACTTTTATTTTTCTTTATTATTTATTTATTTATTCTGGCCATATAAGAGTGTATACAATTAGATGACGGAGCACACACACACACAAGGGGAGTGAGAAAAATTTTTAAATTTAAATATTTTTTGTACTAATCATGCCATAAGACTTATAATCATACTATACAATCAATATAAAAAGATTGGGTTTAATGACTAATTGAATAATTAGTTTTTGTGTTTTAATCATACTGTATGATCTGGATCATATTGTATTATTCTTTATAATCTGAAAACCCTTGCAACCAGATAAATTAAGATATTTAAAATTTGTTTTTTGAAGTAATCATATTGTACAATTTGATTTATACAATACAAAAAATTAAAATCTTACTTAAATTAACCCTTATAATTAGTCAATCAAATTATGGTTTTATTAATGATAGTAGATTAAATTGTACAAAGTTAATTGTATCATATAATTGAAAGTGATGAAATTTTGTTTTCCCAAAGATCATACCAAACAAAACCATGATTTTTGCAAAAATCATACTATGTGGTATTCATATTGTACAGGATGACATACTAAAAATCAACTAATCGTAATGTATGATGATAGCAGTATATGATGATTTCTAATATTCCTCAGAATTATATGAATGGAGAGAAAGCTAACAGATTGTATTAGATGATATTTGGATCATACTGAAAGTTATCATTAAAAGTTGAACAA
Organism: Dendrobium huoshanense; assembly: GCA_016618105.1. Classification (NCBI taxonomy): domain Eukaryota; kingdom Viridiplantae; phylum Streptophyta; class Magnoliopsida; order Asparagales; family Orchidaceae; genus Dendrobium; species Dendrobium huoshanense. Next base: position 57,614,946 of record CM028351.1, read on the forward strand.
TTTGTTTGAACAACTATTTAAATTATATTAGATAGATCTAATTTCTAAACTGATCAATCTTTATGAACTGAAATCATATTGTGCAAATAGTGATGGCTAACTTAAAATTTTTAGGATTTCTTGAAGCTAATACTTAAGAAAAGATTTAAGAATATCTTAGTAAAGAGGAGAGAATTGTGTGAATGTTGATGGCACTCTGAGGGAGAAGGTTATGAGAGAGATCCAAAGCTTGAGAGGAAGGAGAAGGTGAGGTTGAGCTTGAGGGAGGAGTGTGAGGGGATCACATGGTTGCTATGGGCTTACTACAACCTTGCTCCTCCTGTGACCTTGGTGAGTTCTCGAAGGCTCTCTTAGGAGAGAGGCTTCTAATTTAATTCCTCAAGGTACTCTACCTTCTCGAAGTGGGTGAAAAAGGATTTAAGGTTCTCTACATATGAAAGGATTCTGGTTCTCTGCCATACCTAGGAGGGAGGATTTGGGGTTCTCTACCTTTTCCAGAAGGGAGAAAGGATTCAAGGTTCGCTGGTATCGTCGGGGGTGGTGGCATAGCTTTCGACACTCCATCGCATCAGGTTTAGTGAAGGTGAATTTGTAAAGACTTTTTTGCCTTGCTATGGGAGAAAAAGGAGTGTTAGTTTTTATTAGTTGCAGTTCGTAAAGCAGAAGACTTCGAGGAGTAGATGTAGGTTAAGGTTGACCGAACAATTATAAAATTCTTGTGTGCTTTTTTTATTTTAAATTTTTTAGATTTTAATTTTTTTGTAATTTATTTTCATGATAATTGCTTGGTTGAAAATCTATGGTTCATGTTAGATTGAGTTGATTCAATTATTCTCACCATTATTATAATTGTTGTAAAGTTTATTTGCTTCCGCATAAGGTGATCAAGTTCTTCATTTAAGTTTATTTTCTTCCGCATAGGGTATTCCTTTTAGAATTTTTTGAAATAACCAATTCACCCCACTCTTGGTGAGCCTCAAGCTAGTTTATTTTGGTCTCACAACCTCCTTAAACTTTCAACATATCCTCAGAATCCTTTGGCTCTACTTCAATTTAGGTTTTCAATTCAGTCATCTTACTTTCCTTAATAATTTTCTTCCTAACTCTTCACAGGTAAATTTATATACTGATGCATCTTCAGTTAAGAATCACTGACTTTTATTTCTTACCCTCCCTAATAAAAGAGGCTGTGGGTATGAGGGCAACAACGACTACCATCTTAGGAGCGGGAATCAATCCACAACCCAATAGCAATATTAACTAAGGGGGTATCATTTTTAGCAGTTAGATCTATATCTATCCCCCCATTAAATATATGCTTAAGGGTCAGGAACCCCATCAAAAATTGAATCGAGTTATTACAGATTAAATCTTAGATGTACATATTAATATCAAGGGAGAAGATCAACTTGCCATCCATTTGAGTGAGTTTAATTTTCTAAGATTAAGATAAGGAAATTTGAATTAGTTAGTTTTGACATGGAATTTAAAAATCAAAAATGTTTTTGCTAAGTTGTATGAAGTAAAACCTAACATATGGTGGTAAAATACAAAAATTATTTATGTTTTTGATTTTCATCATAAGTTTTAGTTTATAAGGAGATATTGTGGCATGACACATAATGAGGGTAACTAAGATTTATCTTATTCATTTTTTGTAATGGATTTTGATTTAATTTATTTTCTTCAAATTTTGAAACTCAACATGTTTAGTTTTCACCCAGCATGAAGATTCAAAAAGTTGACATGAAAATATTAAGAGTTGGGTTCGACTCTCTCAATCCACCAATTAACTTGCGGTGAGACATCTATGCCTAAATTTTAGTAGGAATTTCCTCGTTTGACTCTATTGTTCTTATGTTTCTCTTTTTAATGTTGGCCTTACACAACCAAAGAAGAAATGGATAGAGGGGCCAACAGAAGAAAGGTAGTTTTAACTACCGTTGTAACATTATTTGTAACTATTATTAAAGATAAGGAAAGAACATCCCTAGCGGAGTCGCCAAAAAAATTATTTTTGAGCTTTGTTAAATAGTGAAAATCTATTTGTGATTATATTTTCTTAAAAAATATGATTTTAAAAATTTTTGTTTTGAAGTTGAAGATATCATTATGAATGATATATCATAGCAGATGGTGAAATTGTCATTTCTCTGGGGGGTTCATATTACAAAATTATGAGCTTCATCTTGGCTATTATAGTCAAATTTAATATGGAACTATATATGACCACGAAGAGTCAGGATGATATTTGATAGAGTATTTTGTTATTTTAATTTGGATATATTATCATTAGATTCATATTATAAATCATAACGATAAATGATATATCATTCTAAGGAAATAAAATATCATTTATCATTAGTCATTTTAATCTTATGATAATTATCGATCTTGATTTTTTTTTATTTTTCGGAAGAGATTATTTTTCTTTCCCCCATTCTATTTAGGATTTAAATAATAGTGTGATCTTAGTTTTTGGGGTCTTGAATCTCCTATTAAGGCAAGCCTTCATACTTAATTACATCATAAGAGTTTTTAGCTTCCTATGAATAATCTCGATTAAAATAATGGCTAAATATTTTATTTAAAATTTTTAAGGAGTGATTTGAAAGGAGTGAGGTTAGAATTTCAACAGGGATTGTAGCAAATTGAAAGAGTTATTATGGAGGCTAAAGGATGAAAAGTAGGAGGTGTTTTAGGATTTTCAAAAAATATTAAAAACACCCTATTTATCATATGTTTTGGGCTTTACAATTTTGTTAAGAGAATATTTTAATTTTATTTGTTGTTTATTTGATTGTTGGGATTAGATTCCCAATATTGAGGACATACAATTTTGGGTCCACCCAGATCCTAAGTTGAAGTTGAACACTAAATGATAATGACCTGAACCTAACTAATGATATGGAGATCTAGTCTTACCTCGACAAGGATTGGAGAACCAACTAATCAATATAAGCACTTTAAAATCATGAGTTTCGGTATTTGTGAAAAATGGGTAGGTTGTTATTTAAAGTTTTAAGAAATTAGGACCGATGTCTAGAGTAGGTACTAAATGAACCCTTTAATTATGTAGGTAGTTATGCTTAAATTTAATTAAAAGTTTATTAATTTAATTGGTTTCTAATACAAAGCATGCTGATTATCCTTATATACATAAATGATATGAAGCATTTTAAAGATAGCTTAAAAATAATTTTTTTCCTAGATATTTCATAACATCCCCTAGATAGAGTTGCACCATAATAGGTTAGGTGGTCTACCACGATCCATAGGGTGTAAAGTTTCCTAACAAGGAAGAGATGGTAAATGGATATGAATGGGACCCTTGGTGTGCCCAAGATTACTTCTTATATTATCTTATCTTTCTATGTTGGCCTAATTTATTTACTTAGTTATGAGTAGAAAAATTTTGTTCCTTAGAGTGCCTAATCGTATATAGGCTAAAAGAAAAGCGGCATGAAGAGTATGAAACTTAGAAAGATTATAAAACTCCTAAAGCATGAAAGTAAACATGAAATCAAAATACACCATAAAAATATATTGAATGAAGGTAATAAAGGCCATGTGGAAAGTGCCACTAAATTAAAACTCAGGGTCTGCATAAATTAAAATTGACCGGGTACCACCGAAAACAACTCAAATTTTGATCCTAATAATGTTGAAAATTTCTAAAAGGGATATTTTTCTTCTCATTATTTATTTCTTCATCTCCTTCCTTCGGTCTATTTGGATTTGTGGGGTCCAAGGATCCAAATGAAAAATAAAAACCTCCTTCAAGGGGTTTGTCTTTTCTCTTTGGATTTCTAAGTCATCAAATTTTTAATTTCAAAATGAAAGGAACACTTCCCTATGGGATATTTACTTTCTCCTTGAAATTAAAATTGGATATAAAAATGTCCTATTTTAGTCAAACTTTTACAATCACTTTGAATTTTAAATTATATATAGGAAATTAGAATGCCCTAAACAACCTATATGGTTATCCTAAACAATTTATATATAAAATTATTAACATCCCAAGCATTTATATAAACAAATTGCTCACATTTGATTACAATCACTCTTAGCAATGCTCTTTTGATTTTTAGGAGTCTAGGTATTTAAAGCACCTACATAAAATTTCATTATATCACATTTTTAGTTAGCCCCATTTTTCAAAGCCTTGCCTGAGCATGACCACATGCAGATCATTCTACCCTATGAGAGCCTAATGCCCATCACTCTATATCATATGTAGCATGGTAAAAGGAGAGCAACACATCATAATTGACAACACAGATCACACCAGGGCCGTGAGATTTATTTCATACATTTAAAAGTCTTATAGCAATTTTTTTAATTTATTGTAGATTGAAGGGATCTTAATTTGAGTTGAAGTATTGATGTTTTAATGTTAATTTTTAGATAAATTTTAATTGTTGAGTGATTACTTTGGCTTATAGCAGGGCCGTGTGACTTATTTCACCCTCCCTAAGGCTAATTTATTAGCCACATGGGCCCAAGTTACCTAATAGTAACAAATATTATTAAATTGTTTTTGTTAGTTTGAATTTAGGGTTGTTGATTTTTAATTATTTGTTTTTTAATTTGATTATTAGATTTGCAATTTTTTGTTTGCCATAAATATGTTTATGGTATTATCATAATGGGCATAAGAACCAAGGTCTCTTTAGGACACATAGCCCAGCAGCTCGAGGTAATCCTTCCTAAAAACTTGGTTAACATAGTTGTATTACAGACTTAATTTTGGTTAACTAATTAATGAATAGTTATTTTTTTTGTTTTGCACTTTATTGAATATGTTTGTGGCGTTGTCACAACATACATTAGAACTAAGATCTCCTTAAGGCACGTAGCACCATGACTAGAGGTAGTCCATCCTAAAAACTTTATCAATGGAGTGCTTGGTTATCATATTATATTCATTGGTTTGATGTTTTGCTGGAATATTAATAATTTGTTTTATTTCTAAAATTTATGAGCTATTTTATTTCGTCAAATAAAGTGTCCAATTTTTTTACTTTGTAATTTAGATTAAGTTATGTAGTTTTCTTATTTTTGTTAAATATTAGACCCTAAAATGAGTAAAATGACACCAAGTTCGCTACATTTAGAATTTTCTATAATTAATTATGATTTTACAATACTTAGGTGTAGTTTTGAACTATGGTTGACCAAAGAGTTAACATGTTTTTTAGTGATTTCTGAAATTTTTACATTTTAATAAATATTATCCCCTTAGAGAAGTACAATTCCTTTAAGTTTTCTAAATTTAGAGTTTTCTATAATTAATTATGAATTTTTTATGTTTTTTTATTTAATTGAATTATTTAACTTATTAAATAGGGTGGTTTCTAATTTTTGTACTAAACTCACATCAAACTTCTTATAATCACTCCCGAAGGTCAAGGATGACATGTTGGAGGGTTTTAAAGTGTTTGGAATTTATTTGTCACTTTTAATAATTTTAATTATTTATTTTAATTGATTGTTAATTTTCCTAATTATTAAATTAAGATGAATTTTGAAGTCCAAAAAAAGGATTTTTTTTTTCTTAGATAGAAAATTGAATTATATAAAATTTGAGACATTATTTGTATCTTATTTTTATTTATTTATTTAATATTTTGGAAGTTTTAGGCCCCTCAAACTTGCTATTTTTTGATTTAGTTAATTTTCTTACCTAATCAACTCCAACTCTAGTGAATTTAAAACCTTGGATTTACAATATCCCTAAGTTCATTATTCCAAAGTTTCACACCTATTGTGAAAGTATGGGATTTCCTCAAAATTTTCTAAGTCATATAGGCATTGTCCTTAATTATTTTTTCTAGATTTCCTTAGTGTTCTGATGTGTGCAAATTTTAGTTCATCTAATCGTGGAACATTTGTAATCACACAATAGAAAAAATTATGGACAAATCCTATAAATTTGAGGAGTTATGTTTTTTCAAAGTTTTCGATCTAAAATAGACTCATCGCTTTGAAAGTCACATCACAACAATCTTGACAGCATAGACCTATAAAAAATGCCAGGGATGCCTAAGATGCAAAAAAAAAAAAAAAACTTTCGTTAAAATTGAGTCTAGTTTGACCACTTGATCATGAGAAAATTACTAAAACTAAAATTTTAACAATCATAATTTTCTCACAATTCACCAATCAAAATTCATTAAAATTATTTTTAAAATAAACTAGGTCTCCAAATCTTTCCAATGACACCAAAATCATCAATTTTGGTGAAAAAATAGATTTACTATGGATTTTTAAATTTTTAGCAATTAATGAAAATTTCTAATCAATTTTGAATGAAATCGATGGCGACAATGATTGCACTAGGACCACAGTCATTTCCCTGACTTAAGTATGTTAGGGCATGCATCATAATGGAAATCATAGATGTGGTTTCACTTAATAATATCCCTAATAACATCACATTGTCTGATCCACACGGTTTGGGTCAGACGGTCCTGATCATGCCACATGGCATGATTATATGCAAATGGCTAGTGTTTGAATCCAAGAGGAGTTTATGATTCAATATCCCTAGATGGACATGGCATAGTCAAGTCCATCCGATCATGTTGAACATGCGATCAGATTGCTCTGATCAACTGTACTTTACTAAGTTTAGAATTGAACTAAAATTTCATTTGCTTATAGCTTTTAGAACACTTATCCAAATTCTATGAAATCTGAAACACAAACACATGGCAATTTAATCTTTCAATGGCTGGAGTTTGGAGGCACCATGCATTATATATATATATTGATATATATATATATATATATATATATATATATATATATATATATATATATATATATATATATATATATATATATATATATATATATATCATCAGCCAATGGATGAATTTTGATGATCTTGGAATCCTTTTACTCATGTTGATGTCCTCTCCAACTTTACGGAATACTCTTCAATGTTGGTTGTCACTGGATTGAAAGTTGTATTACAATCTCCACTTTTTCCCTCTAAAACTTTATCTCCTCACTAAAATGAGATTTTGAAGATGGAAAATGGTCGGGAAATGGATATAGAGTGTGTGATAGTTTCTAGTGAGACTAAAAGAAGGGTTTTTTGCAGTGGGGGTTATTTAGTGAAGGAACTTGACAAAATTATCTCTTAGGTTCCCTTAAAATCATATTTTTTAATGTAGGGTTAAAATTGATTGGGGAGGGATCTTGGATACTTGCCATCTATCCCACGATGCATATAAACTAAGGAGAGAGCAGGAGCCTTGATTGGGACTTGCCTTTACACATGCGATGGGGGGATACCACTTCTTTTTTCCCCATTAGGATTAATGAAGCTTAGCTTGCTTTAAGAGTTAATTTAGGGTGGTTTTAGGAGGGATTTAGGATAAATTATAACATATTGAAGTAGCATTTGGTGGAGAGGATGTTTTTCCTTTGTGGCTTGAAAACTTCAACTCTTTTTGTAAGCTTGTTTGACCATTTGACTAGTCAAAATAGTCAATGGGGATAAGGCATCATCCAGTAAAGTATATTTAGCTATTTGGGTGAGGGGCCAAGTGTTTAATGCTATGACATTTGAGTTTGCATGGGTGATGAGTGTTTGTGAGGGGTTTGACCATGCATGGGAGTTTGACCAATTCAAATCAGTAGTGACTTGACTTTAGAGAATATCATACATGCTTAGAGTATTTAATTCAATAACTTTGGGTGGTCAATTTAGTTTGAAATTGATTGGAGGATTGAATTTGACCTTGGTTGGGTGTGTGGTTAATTTGGTCAACCATGGCTAACTTAGTTAACCTAGCCAAAATGAGGGTTGAGGTAAGGCCTAATAAATTTAAATTGACATTTTTAACCTAATGGTGTGGTCCCTTGCAATGTTATGGTCTCCTTACATTAAATGGATGTTTTAGCCCTTAAGGGGCATTTTGGTTAACCATGATTGACTTCTCAACTTGGTCAAATAAAACTTGGGTTTGGATTTAATGCACTCTTAAAGATTTTTAGGATGCGTTAGAAAATGTTCTCTCATTTATTTTGATCAAGCCATGTTGAAGTTTAGAAAAAAAAAACTTCAATTTTTCCCTTAAGTTGCACTATGGTCATTTGGGTCCCCTAGTCCACCAAAGTACAGTTCTGTAGTTGATATGTCATAATGATGATTATGGACATATTTAAAGACTTTAGGAAAGATCCCAATATCAAATTCTATAAGATGCAAGGTTCAGTTACATATGCTGTAAATATTTGAATGTTTTATAGCCTTTAGATTTCAATTAAGTTTTGGGGGTTAGAGGTGTTGAAATGAAATCAAATTTAGAGGATTGATCCTATGGACATGCTTAATCAATTTGCAATTGGTTGATCATAAACTAGAGGTCATTTGATTTATTTTCATGTGATTGAAAAATCATGCAAAAAGGGTCATAGGACATGGACCTTTGACCTTGAATTTTAGTTTGGAGTTTTTATTTGATCATGATTTTGATTTGCTTGATTGAGTTTGGTTAACCTCATGAAAAAAATGAGGTCAATAAATTGACCCCCAATATGAGTAGTAAGAAGAAGTTATACTAAAAATATTAGCATTAACCAATTTGGTCATGTTAAGTTTGGGATTTTGATTCTAAGGAAAGGCACACCTAACCTCAAGTTTAAAGTATATATGTATGATGGTTATATTTTTTTGATTTATTAAATTATATCATTAAGATTTTTAAGGATATTTTTTTAGTTTTTGAAATGATGTTTGATATCTACTTTGATCATCTAACATTAATTTTAAAATGATGTTAGTAAACTAAATTATGCTTAATTGGAATAAATGTCAATTACTAGCAAAGGAACATTTTTTCCTCAGATAAAATCTATGAAAAGGGTATGGAGGTTGATAATAAAAGGTCCAAGTGATTAAAAATTTTCTACCACCTAATTATGTTAAGGGAATTTGGAGTTTCATAGAACATCCAAGGTTTTATAGGCATTTCATAAACAATTTTTTTAAAAAATTACCAAACCACTATTTCATTTTTTTAAAAAAGAAATACATTTTAATTATGATTATGATTATTTAGCTGCATTTGAGAAGCATAAGAAGTTCTTTGTTTCTTTACCTCTCATCATTACTCCTAATTGGTATACTAATTTTGAATTGATGTGTGTTGTTAGTGACTATGCTATGGGTGGATTTTAGGGCAAAGGCTTGATAAGAAATTTCATGCAATTTACTATGCTAGTAGAAATCTTAATGATTCTTGGATTAGTCATACAATAATAGATAAAGTGTTGTTTGAAATAGTATTTACATTAAATAAATTTAGATCTTATTTAATTGGCACCAAAGTAATTATTTTCCTTGATTATTTTGCCACCAAATACTTGTTAACCAAGAAGGATGCTAATCCTAAGTTAATCAAGTGGATTTTATTATGTCAGGAATTTGATTTAGAGATTTTGGATATGAATGGTTTTGAAAAGTAAGTGGCAAATCATTTGTCTAAACTATAGTGAGAAGAGTCTGTTAATGATAATAATAATGATGTTGATGAATTTTACCCTTATTATTTTCATTGCAATCTTACAGTATGCATTGGTATGCTGACATTGTTAATGCCATTATTACTGAAGTTATTTCTTTGGCATGTCTTACACCTAAAGACATAAATTCATACATTATGCTAAATGTTATTTCTAAGATGAGCCTTATTTCCTTAGAAAGTGTAAAGACCAACTTTTTAGTTAGTTTGTCCCTAAAAATGCGATAAAACCCATCATTAATTTATGTCATGATTCTGAATATGGACGACATTTTTTGAGGTATTAAAACTTCTTTTAAGATCCTTCAATATGGATTTTATTGGCCTACCCTATTTAAGGATGTAAATGATTATGTTAGATTGTGTGATAGATGCCAGATGGTGGAAAATATTTCTAAAAGAAATGAAAGGTCCCTTAATTATATGCTTGAAATTAAATTTTTTAGATTTGCCATTAAGACTTTGAGGGTCATTATGTTCAATCTTTGAAGGTCAATACATTTTGATTTGTAACAAAAGAGCTGAAATTCAAATTTCCAATGTAATTAAGCATATGATAATAGATATTTGTCATTCCTTAATAAGTAGTCAATTCGAGATAAGCAATCAAGAGATTAAGGGAATTTTAGAACGAATTATAAGTTCAATTAGGAAATATTGGTCACTTAGATTGGACGATGCATTATGAGCTTATAATACCAATTTCAAGAATATAATTAGAATGCCTTCATATAAATTAATTTTTCATAAAGCTTGCCATTTTTCCTAGAGATAGAGTACAAAGGTTTTTGGTCAACAAAAAAAATCAAATTATATCCTTAAGGTTGCTAAGGAAAAGTGTTTAATATAGTTGAATGAACTAGAAGAATTCAGAAAGATGGCCACACGAATGCCAAGTTATATAAAGAGAAAACTAAAAAGAAGCATTCTTGTAAGATAAAAGAATTTGAGCCTGGACAAAAAGTTTTGTTGTAAAATTGAAGATTAAAATTATTTTTTGAGAAGCTTATGTCTAAGAGATCAGGCCTACTCACTATTATAAATGTGTATCATTATGGAGTTGTTGATATTAGGGATCATAAAACTACCTAGATTTTTAGGGGTAATGGTAAGAGATTGAAACCATGTCTAGAAGTATATGTTGATAATAATAAAAGTTTTGTAGAGCTGGCTTACCTTGGATAGAATTTCAGCATAGTCTTTGCTAAGGACTATAAGCCTAACTTTATTTGGGAGGCAATGTTATTATTATCTTTATTTTTTATTAGATTTTTTGTGATTGGTGATCTATTTTGTAGTTAGAAAATCCTTTTGGTTAAATTTGACTTGAGTTGCATCAATGTTATGTGTGCTAGTCTTGATGAAGGGTATTTGGAGTTAATGTGAGAAGTTTAGCTCAGCACCACAATGCTATTCCTTGAAGCACCAACAACAAATTTAATAGGAGGAGAATAAGAAGATAATATGGAGCAGGAAGAACCCTACTATTTTATTTTATTATTATTGTTATTTTTTGCTTTTTATTTTTTATTTTTCTTTATTTCAATTTTTACTTTTAAGCTTTTTTATATTTTCTACACTTTTAATTATTTTTGTATAAATTGTAATTTGAGAAAAATTGAAATCAATTTGCCTATTTTATGAAAAATTATTTATCTTACTATATTGCACTTTTTTCTTGAATTATAAAATATGGGAAATTCAAGATTAAGATCACTAAGTATTTAATAATGCAACCTTTGTAGAATTTCTCTAATAAAAAAGTTATAAGTAAAAAGTAAATTTTTTCATTTAAATTTGTGATTCATGATAAGTTAAATTTCTAGAAATCACTTCAGGACTTGACTTACAAAAGACTATTGGGTTTTAGGATTAAATGAACTAACTAAATAGATTATTCTTAAATCACCTAAAAAATAAGCAATTAGGGAATTATGATATCTTGATAAAATTTAGATTAGTGTACAAAGTGGAGTCAATTGATGGGTAATAAAAATTAACATAAGGTATTTTGTAAATAAATGAAAAAGAGTTAAAGTGAAAAATTATAAAAGGCTAGTACTAGAATAATAAAAATTAGTGCCTATAATGTCTATCCCTACTTAAAAATAATAAGTGGAGGCAATAGACATTTATTCAAAATCATTAGGTACTTAGTCAAATTGAAGAAAAAAAAAAGAGAAAAAAGAAAAAGAGAAAAACTAAATACCTAAATATTAAAACTTGGTATTTACAATGTGAAATTTCATTTTTAAACCCCTAAAATAATGATTAGAATCCTAATACTTAATAAAATCTTATAGGTTGATTAAATGATTAACTAATTAAGTTTTAGTAAGCCTGAGTAAGCTAGTCAAAATTATTTACCAACAACCCTAGGAGTTTTATTTAGAAGGAATAATAATAAAAAAATGAAGGAATATGATGTTATAAACCATTTTATTAAAAAAAATCTTCTACGTTATGTGCTTTTTAAATACTTAGATTACTAGTTTTATTTATTTCTAAAAATTATATTTAATGCAAATGATATTTTATCCTAGTGTAGTATATTTGACTTGAGGATGTGTTGGAGAATTTGATAAAAAAATAATTACTAAGTCCAAATGATATTTATTATAATTATAGTTCTTTTATTTCTTATATTTCATGCAGGAAATAGGATAAAAATTATGAAAATTAAACCAATGCCGCAATGCAAATAGTTCAACATCGCATCAGAGAGGCCTATGAAAAATTGTTGGAGAGCTTATCATCGTGGAAAAATGTAGGAAGCAACGTAGCACCAGATGAATCACAATAATTCCAATATGCCAAGCACTATGGTGGGAGATTGTTTAACCTTTGAATCAATGCGATGAATAATGAACCTATGGGTCACAACTTGATCAATCCAGTATAATGGTGCCCATTTAGTTATTTTGTATCATTATAAATATTAGCTTTATTATTCATATAGGAAGGTTGATACGTAGGATAGACATGTGTGTGTGTGTGTGTGTGTGCGTGTCTGAGAGAGAGAGAGAGAGAGAGAGAGAGAGAGAGAGAGAGAGAGAGAGAGAGAGAGAGAGAGAGAGAGAGAGAGTATTTTGGTGGGGAATTAATGTGGAGGAGTGCAAATGATTTTGTACTGCTAATTCGGATCACTTTATCCTTGATTTTATAGTATGTATTTTGTTTGGTAATTTGAATGTTTTTTTTGTATTGGAAGGAAATATTTTTGATGCTTAATTATATCGCCATGTGTAGCAATCTTATTATTCTAAATCTATGATTATTTAGAAACAAAGAATTTCAGAGAGTAGGTTTGATATTTATAATTTACATAAAGCTATTTTTAATTCCACTAAACTTCATTTATTTATGTATAGGCCATGCATAAACTTAAAACCTAGTGAATCTAGAGCCTTGATGGAGGAGTAGAAAAGTAATTAGAGGTTTTAAAACATAATCTAGCTAACACACCAATGAGTTTGATAGAGATGATAAGTACTTATGCTCTTATGCACCACAACAAGAGGTAAAGAACCACTCTTATGCAAATATGCATTTATAAATATTATAAGTTCAAAAAATTTAAAATTAGTGAATTTACCTTCTATAATTGCAATTTTTATTTTAATTTGCATAATCTCTTTTGAATCAATTGGTTATATAAATAGAGTAGTTTCATTAGGCTGTACTAAAGTGAGTTTAAGAAATTTTGAACTCTCCATGGGTACTATACATTTCTTATATCTATATTACTTGGCTCTACACATGCACTTGCATGAAATAAGATTTACACCTTAGTAAATTAAATAATAATTATAGGACCAAGAATTGTGTATAAACAAACAAAAGTGATGAGAAGAGTATCATGTTGTGTAAATCTTATTTTATGTAGGTGCACGTGTTATGTCAAGTAAAATAGTGATGTGAAGAATATCGTCTCCATAGGGAGTTTGAAATTTCATAAACATGGTTTAAAATTGCATAATGAAACTACTTAATTAATTTAGCTAGTTTATTCAAAAGAGGTTGTGTAAACTAAAATGAATTACTATAGTTATAGAAGATAAATTCACTAATTATAAAATTTTTGAAAATTTATTTTCAAAAAAGTGGTTCCCTACCTATTATTGCTTTGAATAAGAGAATATGCACTCCTAATATATATCAAGCTTGTGAGCATTATCTAGGATTCCTCACAACTATAGTTTCACTATCTCTTTAAAATCCCATAATTACCATATGCATATTATATTTTAAAACTCTAATTGTTCTTCTACTCCATCGAGGCTCTAGTTCACATTTGGTTTTAAGCTTATACATAACCTATACATAAACTAAGAGGAATTAAAATTTTATGATAAAAATATAAATATCATACCTACTTCATCTAATTAATGGTTTTTAAATAAGTGTATAATTAAAATAATAAGATTAGCTACATGCGGAGATAAAAATAAACATCATAAACAATTTAATTTCACTAAAAAAATACATTCAAATTATAAAACAAAATATATAATACATAATTAAGGATAGAAGTTAAATGGATTTGTAGTACAGACTCATTTGCACTACTTGTTGCAAATTCAGGTCCATGAACTATGTTTTGATGATTGGCAAACACTCTTACTTGACTTGGACTATCTTTTACTACTGACTTTTCATGAATCAAAGATCGGACGGAAAAATGGAGCCAGCTCAAGATGGGGTAAATTAGGGTTGAGTCAGTCTGTAATTTTATCTTCCCCCTCTTGAGTCAATTGTAATCTTCAGTGTGACTAATGCTAAGTAACCCTACACACACACACTTGAGAGATTTAGAATTTCTATTTTTACTCAAATCAGCCAGGACGATATTTTACATCATCCTGGATGATCGGACTTAAAATAGAAAATCTAATCAGGGGTTCTTAATTAAGGCAGCCATCATTAACAGATCGACCTGGATGATACGTGTATTGGCTAGGACGATAAGCTCAAAATAGAATGAAATTGCCGACATAAATAATTAAGGTATTCTGTTTTTTTGCAATCGGCCAGGACGATCTTGGATCAGCCTGGACGATATTCACAATTATCCCTTAATTAATCAGAATAAATCAAGGAAGTAATTAAGGATGATTGATACGATCATATCATCTTGGATGATCTATTCAAAAACCTTAGTTACTTCTGGACTATAAATATCAGGCAGCATAAATTCAGTGCGATGTGCTGGACGATCGGGATCGGACAGCTTGAATTCAGGGTGATGCTCTGGACGATTTTCCTCTGATTTGAACTGATCGGCCTGGATGATTGTGAGATCATCCGGGATAATCAAGCCAATTTTTAATCATCCAGTTTACATTCAGGGAGATGCTCTGGCCGATCTCAAGGAATTTGTACTGATCGGCCAGGACAATTTCCATATCATCCTGGATGATATAGTCGGCAACTTGCAATTAATGAGCTCCTTTGAAGCTCTTTTATTTAAGAGCTCTTGTTCAACATTTTTGAACAATATTTTGCTGCTGCCTTGACCTGAGAAGACCTTGAGGAGAGAAAGATAGATAGATAGAGAGAGAGAGAGAGAGAGAGAGAGGAACTTGTGAGGGGGAGCTTGTGAGGGGATTCACAAGGGTTGCTTCAAGGATCGCTCTGCTTCTTCTTCGTCTAGAGTTTCTCGTCCGTGGAAGGTTCGGTAGAGGTAAGGATTCATCATCTGATTTTTGTTCTCTGCCAGCTTCAGGAGGAAGCAAAAGGAGATAGGTTCTCTGCCTTGCCGGGGTGGCAAAAAAAGAGGTTCTTTGTAATGCCTTCTCCGCCTAGCTGTGGGGGCTAAAGGAGAGTCACGAGTGTAATGCAATACTCGGAGGGCGCATCTGGGGTGGACGTAGGTCGCGTTGACCGAACCACTATAAATTTATGTGTTCTTATTTCTTGCTTTCTCACTTTAATTTCCGCACTTATTTTTATGGTGTGATTTTGGTTTATGTGATTTTTACTTCTTTGTGAAAAGAATTTTTAAAATACCAATTCACCCTCCTCTTGGTTAGCTTGGGCCAGTTCCATAGGGCTTAACATCCCTAACGAACTTTCACTGCTCCACTCTAATCTACACCAATACAAGACTCCACATAGGTACAAAAGAGTTAATTCCTATAAGAATAGTTTCTCTCACTTACACACACACACACACACATACATGTCTCTCCAAATTGCCAACCTCTCTACATGAACACTAAGGCTACTATTTATAACATTAAACATAACTGAATTTGTATCATGGAATTAACCTTATGGCACCGTGGAACTGCAATTTGGTATTGTACCACTAAATCTAATGCTTCGGTGCTTCCTAGCTAGATAGCACCTCAACAGTAAGCTCTCTAGCAATTTTTTTTAGGCCTCTCTGTTGTGGCACTGAACTGATGGGGTTATAATGCTGAAAGAAATTATGGTGCAATAGTGCTGACTTTTTGGTGTTGGTTCAATTTTAATGATATTTCCCTATTTCCTACACACAAAATATAAAAAATAAAAGCACAATAATTAAAATAGATGTAATTTAGATTTGGAAATTTTATTCTTATTAGTGGTAGAGGAAAAATGTGCAAAAAATACCAAAAATAAGAAGTATTGCAATAAAAATAGTTTAGATGTAAAACTTAAGAAATTAGAAAAGACATGAAGGGGCCAATATGAATTCTAAGTAAGGAATTTGTCTCACAAAAAAATTTAGCTTTTAATGATTTATATAATATATTAGATTTTAAGGAGGATGAATGATGTATGTATAAGTTAGCCAAGAAAAGATATTGGAGAAGTATTTAGGTTCAGTGAATTGCATTAAGGATAAAGATCAAAAAGTGCTTTTATTATAAGAAAATACACAACATTGGTAGATGATACATTTTGTTAAGCTTTTTAATGAGGATATTGAGAAATACGATAAATTTTAGATAACTTAGTACCTTAAATAGAAATAGAGAATTTGTTTCTCTCGATGTATTAGTAATAAAATAGAATTTTATGAGGATTTAAAGAAAATTAAGTGTGGAAATGCTATTGGACCTTATGATATTCCATTAGATGTGTGATAATATTTAGGAGATGAAAGAATTTCTTAGTTTATAACACTTTTAATGTTAGCTTGAAGACTTAGATGGTACCAGATGATTTTAGAAGAAGTGTGTTTGTTCATATTAGTAAGAATAAAGGTGATACATAAGATTATGTGATTATATAGGAATTAAGTTAATGTGTCATAAATTAAAGCTCTAGGAGGGAGTTATTTAGCATAGGATATGATGTGGTAATAAGTATCTCAAAATCAATTTAGATTCATGATAAGTAGGTTTACCATATAACTTAAATATTTATTGAGAAATTTGATTGAGATGTGGAGAGAGAATAAGGAGGATCTTCATATAATTTTTATTGACTTAGTGAAAGCATATGATAAAGTTATAAGAGAAGTGATTTAGAAAGTTATATAAAAGAAATGAGTTAATTATTCTTATATTCAAAGTTATTAAGGATATGTATGCAAGTGTTGTTACTTATGTTCTAACACAAAATGGTTTGACTAAGTATTTTCCTATTTCAATTACTTTACATCAAGTATTTACTTAACATATCTATTTTATTTAGTCATGGATGTTCTTAATATACATTTGTAAGAGGATGTACCCTGATGTATGCTTTTTACTAATGATATTCTTCTTGTTGATATTACTAGAGAGGGAGTTAAAGGAAAATATGAATTATGGAGGTCAACCTTAGAGTCTAATGATTTTTTGTTTGAGTTTATCTAAAAAAAACACATGTAGTGTAATTTTAGTACCAATAGATATAGGGAGGGTTATGTCTTTGAGCGATCAAGTCATTTAAAAAAAGTAAACATTTTAGATATCTTGGGTCTATTGTTCAAAGTGATGGTGAAATTGATGGAGACATTATTAGTTTTATTCAAATTGGACAGTTGAAGATGAGGAATGCATCAGGCCTTTTATACAAAATAGAAGTAACCTTCAACTTGTTGAAAATTCTATTAGATAGTGGTGAGACTTGCAATGCTTTATGGCACAAAATTTTGTCTAGTAAAAGATAAGCATAAAATTAAGTTACATTGTATAGATCAATATTCTTAGGTGGATGACTTTAAGTTACATAATGTATTGATCAAAATGCTTAGGTGGATGACTGGCTTTACACTTGGATACATAATGCAAAATAAATATATAATTGAAAAGGCTGGAGTTACTCTAGTGGTAAACAAGATTAGAGAGAGTCACCTTAGATGGTTTGCTCACTTAAAAATCATCCTTATAATGATACAATTAAGAGAGTATATCTATTAGATTTTTCCAGTTTTAAGAAAAGTAGAGGTAGACCTAAAAAGACTTGGCTTGAAAGTATTTGAAATGACCTTTCTTATTAGAATTAAATGAAAATTTAACCACATATAGAAATATTCAAGAAATTTAAACATAAGTCAAGGAAAATTAGTCTTTAAACACTAAAAGTAACTTGAGCTAGTCATTTTCTTTATCATCCTTCCATGATAAATTTATAAAAATCTAATGAGAATTTTCTTCATTGTTAAGGTTTATATTTTTAAAATTCATATGTAGTAGATTTAATTTCATCTTCAAGTTTGAGGGGTGCATCCCTAACTTGATTGTCATCCAGATCATCTAAAACATCTAAACAAAGTTTGTTAAAATTGTTAACTTTCTCTTTATAGTGATTATTAGACTCTAAATTGTAAGAGGGAGCTAAATAATATTTATTAACATCTACTAGTCTAATAATATCAAAACCAACACTTTATTTTGATTTCATCTTATAGTATATTATATTCTATAAGTTTTTAAATTGTTTTGGTTCACCTCTAGTCCAAGTGGATGGTGTTAAACCATATAAAATTTTTTAGCACATAAATGATATCCGTGAAATGAGTGTTGTACTTTTTCATTCATCTGTAGATCATCAAGTTTTACATCATTCTTAGGGCTTTTACTAGTGGAAGAAAAAAAATTTAGGGTTTTATTATTAGTTCTCAAAGCAAGAGCTACTTTTGATTGCTAATCGAACTATACTTAAATAGTAGGGTTAGAGTTATATTCTTGACATGCTTCTTAAGCTTCTCAAAGGTAATGGTATCTTGATGATCTTAAATAACTAGATCTTATCCTCATCACTTTCTACTTATAAAGATACTTCAAACTTATGATTTTCAATCACATTCATATACTCCCTTGCCTGTTTATTTTTATCATACACATAAGATTAATCCATTGAAGTAGAATTCAAATCATTATGTATTATAGACATATTTATTTGCATATAATCTTATTTTACAATTTTATGCTTTCTTTCATTTTTCCATCATTTATCTCTCTCTCGAGCTTGTTGAGCCATTATACCACCACTTAAAACATGTGGGATAGAATGCTAGCAGATATTTTGTTCAAGCCCAGGATGTTTTTCTTTTTTTATAATTATTTTTTTTATTTCTATTTTTCCTTTCAATTTCTTTAGCTAGTTTAAAGTTTCTAAAGAAGTCTATCTACTTTTCAAGTAGGCGATAGATGGGAAATTTGTAAATTGTGACTTTAAGAAAGAAGAATGGAGCAAGTATGCCTTAATACAATACTCAATACAATCACAAGAATATTTTATACACCAATAAAGGATTAACATAATCATTATATATTTATGAAGCAAAGGTTTACCAAAGAGAGCTTCAAAGGAAACTTTTGAGTATATAATATGGAATTTAGCTTTGATTTTTTAGGTCTCTTATTTCTTAAAGAAGGGTAATTAAACATAAAGCCCTCCTACTTTTTTTATTAAATCCTTGATTGACCTCATCTATTTATGATGTCTTTAGGGCCCATCCTACCTCCACTAAAACTTCAAATCCAGTCCAAATCCTAAATTTCAAACCAAATCCTAGGGTTAAGGACCCATGTCCTGAAACCCTTTCTTAGTGATTTTTTAATCACCTTAAAATCTAGTGAAACAACCTCTTAATCTTAATATATCAATTATATATTAATTACGCTTTTTCCTAGAATCAACCCTCCAAATTGAGCTCAAACTTACACATTTAACCCCACAAACTAAATTGATTTCCAGAAACTATAATACCATTAAATATTTATAGCCCATGACACTAGGCGTTCCACATTATGGAAATTAACCTTAAGGCCTTCCCCAAGACTGTTGACCATGGACATGACTTCTAATATGAAATGTTGACCAGTAAAATATACTTTTTTGGACTCATTTTGACTCAGAGTTGACCTGGGGTCAAAATGACCAATATGCCATTTTAGGGGTTTTTTGGACTTTTCCCCAAAACGCAACATGGCTCGACCACTTAATCCTTAAAACCTCTTATAATTCATCCTAAACATCATTAGAAAAGCATTAGACTCAAAATCACCTTTTGGCTTGACCTGGTTGACCAAATTAATCATGGTTGGCCAAAATGCCCATTAAAGGTTTAAATAGCTATTTCAAACTAAATGAACTCCACTTAACTTGGGACCACTGCCATTAAGTTCAAATAATAAGTCAAAACTTAATAGAACCTTTGACCCTAGGTTAATTTGGTTGACCAAGTGAACCTAGTTTGACAAAAACTATGAAAACACTTCAATCCCTCTTGAACCCTATGACGAAGGCTTTATCAAACCCATTTAGACCATCCATTCAGCCCCTAACGAGGAAACTCTTGAAGGCCCAAGCCTTGGACCCACTTGGGTTAGTCATATGGCTTGATCCAAGTGTCCAAAATATATCCACATTAGCCAAATCTGGATCCAAGCCAAATCAATTCAAACCAATGGTTGCATTAGGTCCCTCATGACCCAATGCTCCTACCCTAGTTTGTTGCAATTTCAATTTCATGGATTATGTTTTGATGATTAGCAAATACTCTTATTTTTTTTACTGTCATTTACTACTGACATTTTCAGGATTCAAAAATCAGACGGAAAATAGACTCAGCTCTAGACTGGGTAGATTAGGGTTGAGTCAGTCTGTAATTTTCTTTTTTCTTTTTCTTGAGTCAATTGTAAATGTTTGAAGTGATTGATGTTAAGTAACCCTACACACACACGCACTTTAGAGATTTAGAATTTATGTTTTTACTCCCATTGTCCCGGATGATATTTATATCGGCCTGGACGATCGAGTTCAAAATAGAAGTTCTAATCAGGATTTCTTAGTTAAGGCATCTGTAATTAACTGATCATCCTGGACGATACATTTATTCGAATTGACAATATGTGCTAAATAGAAAGAAATAGCTGCCATGATCAATTTAAGTATTTTGTAATTTTGAAAATCGGCTAGGACGATCGTGAGATCGGCCTGGACGATATTGCACAATTATGCCTAAATTGATCTGGCAATCAAGGAAGCAATTAAGGATGAATTGATATGATCACATCATCTTAGACGATCATGGGATCGACCGAGATGATATATTAAAAAACACTTAGTTGCTCCTGGATGATAAATATTGGCTAGCACAAATTCAGGGCGATGTTCTGGCCGATTAGGATCGGACAGCTAGAATTCAGGGTGATGCAGTGGATGATTTTCCTCTGATTTGAACTGAACGTCCGGGATGATCGTGAGATCGGTTGGGATGATCAAGCCAATTTACAATGGTCCAGTTCATTTTCAAAGCGGTGTTCTGGCCGATCATCTGAGATTTGAACTGATCGTACATGACGATATTATTATCATCCTGGATGATAAAGTTGATAACTTGCATTTTTTGAGCTCCTTTGATGCTCTTCTATTTAAGAGCTATTGTTCAACATTTTTGAACATCTTTGGCTGCTGTCTTGACATGAGAAAGCCTAAAGGAGAGAGAGATATAGGGAGAGAGAGAGAGAGAGGATCTTATGAGAGGGAGCTTGTGAGTG
This sequence comes from Dendrobium huoshanense, assembly GCA_016618105.1. Taxonomy (NCBI): domain Eukaryota; kingdom Viridiplantae; phylum Streptophyta; class Magnoliopsida; order Asparagales; family Orchidaceae; genus Dendrobium; species Dendrobium huoshanense. The sequence goes on from CM028351.1 coordinate 57,636,415, forward strand.
AGTTCACAAGGGTTACTCCAAACATTATTCAACTTCTTCTTCCCTAGAGTCTCTTATCCTTGGAAGGGTTGGAAGAGGTAAGCTTCAACGATCGATCGAGGTTCTCTGCCTGCTTCAGGAGGAAGCAAAAGGAGTGGGGTTCTCTTCCTTGCCGGGGGTGGAAAAAAGGAGGTGTTTTGTAAGGGTTTCTCCGCTTAGCTGTGGGGCCTAAAGGAGAGTCACGTTGGTAGTGCGATACTTAGAGGGCGCCTCCCGGTAGTGGACGTAGGTCAAGTTGACCAAACCACTATAAACCCTTGTGATCTTTTTACTGCTTCCGCACTTTAATTTTTTGCACTTGTTTTTTCTGTGGTGACTTTGGTTTGTAATATTTGTTCTTGGTTTTAAAGAATTTTTTTTAAAATACCAATTCACCCGTCCTCTTGGTTAGCCTCGGGACTAGTTCATAGGGACTAACATCTCTATTGAACTTTTAAGTGGTATCAATATGGGATTCATAAAAATTGAGTTTAAAAACTTTTTGAATTTTGATCCATGACTAACTTTGGGAATCGTAATACAAATAAAGGATATTCTATTATGCAACCTCCTTTGTTTGACAACCTTCCTTTTGATTTTTGGAAAACTTGCATGTCTACTTTTCTGCATTCAACTGATTATCGTATGTGGATGCTTATTAAAGAAGGATATTCTCTACCTTCTCATGAAATTAACCAAATTAAAATTGAAGTTGCTTTTATTGAATGGACTTTCGATGAAAGAGATTTAGCTCAATTGAATGCGAAGTATTTGATCTATTTTGTTGTGCTTTCAAGTCTGAGGATTACATGTGTGTTTCTACTTGCTCTACTGGAAAAGAGATTTGGGATAGATTGTGTATTACTTATGAAGGAACCAATGAAGTAAAACAATATCGTTTGAATATTCTCTTGCATGACTACGAAATTTTTTGTATGAAACCTTTTGAAACAATTTCTGATATGTATACAAGGTTCACTCAAATTGTTACTTTTTTTGCATGTCTTAGGAAGAGAACTTTCAAATTATGAAAAAGTAAACAAGATTTTGAGATGTTTGCCTTCATCTTTTGATGCTAAAACCACTGCAATCATTGAATCTTTAAACACATACTCGATTGATAACTTACTTGGCTCACTCATTACTTACGAGCAAGGGATGAATCAAAGAAATCTTCATGCATGTGAGAAAAGAAAGGAGAAAACTGTGGCATTGAAGGCTAACAACACAAATTCTGATTCTTCCGGGTTTGAGAGCGATGATATTGCCTTAATCACATGGCAGTTCAAAAAGTTTCTAAGGAAGAAGCATAAGCATCATCAAAATTAGAGAAAAGGTAAGGATAACAAATATTCTAAAGGATCGTCTGGTGTGGTTTGTTATGAATGCTGGAAGCCCGGACATGTGAAAGTTGATTTCCCTACACTTAAAATGCACACAAGCAAGGAAAAGAGTGAGAAGAAATCTAAGTTCAGAAAAGACAAAAAGAGACTTCAAAATACATTTTGGGCGAATTCTGCATCAGATTCATCGGAGAGGAAACCAAAAGATGAGACAACAAACTTGTGCTTAATGGAAGACGACCATCTTGATCAAGAAGAGGTATGTGAACTTTCCTATGATCATCTCATTGAAGCTTCTGAAAAAATTCATGCATCATATAGGTAACGTAAGAAAACACATGCTAGCTTGAAATTGGAATTTTTGAATTTACAAAAAGAGCATGGAATTTTGACTAAAGATCACTCAATAATTGATTCAAATCATATGGATCTACTTGATGAATTTGATGAGTTAAATAGAAAGCATTATGAATTAGTTGAAGAACATGATTCACTAAAAACTTCACACACCTCACTTGAATCAGATTTTAAGAAATCTAAAGAGATAGGGAAGAATTTGAGGATTGAGAATGAGGTCTTAAAAAGTACTAACTTAAGGATTCAAAATGAATTGGATACATGTAAGAAAACTCGGATGACACCCACACTTGATCAAATGCCAAAACCTAGGAAGAGGCATTATAACTCAAACCATTTAAGAAATCCTTTTCCTGAAGTTAGATGTTTTTCATGTGGCATGCTAGGACACATCTCACACACTTGCATAGTTCGCCATAGTAGTATTGGATGTGGAGACCTAAGGTGCATAATCCAAAGCATACCACACATGCATTGCATTCTACTTTTCATAAGAAGGGACCCAAACCTATTTGGGTTCTTATATCTGACATTTGATGATCTTATAGGTGGGCTCTCACAAAAGGCCTTGTGAGAGTATGTGGTACCTGGATAGCGGATGCTCTCGACATATGACTGGTGATGCCAATCAATTTGTTTCGCTGGAGTCCAGGACTGGAGGAAAGGTTACTCTTAGAGACAACACCACCAGGAAGGTGGTAGGCTTAGGTATAACTGGTATTTTCAAGAACCTTATGATTGAAAATATTTTACTTATAGATGGATTAAAGCACAACCTGCTCAGCATCAGTCAACTCTATGACAAGGGCTTCATTGTGCAATTCTTTGTAAATTCATGCATTGTAAGTTTAAGTAACAATACTATTTTGCAAAGAAAGAGGATCAACAACGTGTACATGCTTGATTTAAATAACATTGAATGTGCTGCATCATTTTGCTTAAAAACTATTGTTGATGATTCATAATTATGGCACCAGAGACTATGTCATGCAAGTATGAAAACACTAAGAAAAGTGACCCAAAAAGACCTAGTTAGAGGTGTCCCCAAACTCAAGTTTTCAAAAGACCACCTTTATGATGCCTGCCAACTAGGAAAGCAAGTCAACTCCACTTTTCACCCCACTAAGGATATTAGCACCTCTGGACCTTTAGAAGTCCTTCACATGGATTTGTTTGGACCCATTAGCACTGCTAGCTTGGGAGGGAAAGTCTATGGTTTTGTGATTGTTGATGATTACTTGAGGTTCACTTGGAGTAGAATTCTTTCACTTAAAAATGAGTCTTTTGAGGAGTTTAGAACATTTTCTACTTGGATTCAGAAAAAGCTAGGTTGTGAGATCTTGACCATCTATAGTGACCATAGGGGAGAGTTTGAGAATTAAAAATTTGGAGATTTTTTTGAGGACAAGGGGATTAGCCACAACTTCTCAGCTCTTAGAACCCCTCAACAGAACGGGGTAGCTGAAAGGAAGAACCGGACCTTGGTGGAAGGCTCTAAAGCCATGCTTGCTGAGTATTCACTTTCAAAATACTTTTGGGATGAAGCGGTTAACACAGCCTGTTATGTGCTGAATAGGGTGAATGTTAGAGCCAAACTAGATAAGACACCCTTTGAGATCCTTAAGGGTAGGACACCCAATCTTTCCCACCTTCATGTCTTTGGTTGTAAGGTTTTTAATCACAATAATGGGAAGTCTCACTTGGCAAATTTGATCCTAAATCTGATGAAGGAGTGTTCTTGGGATATTCTAGTGTTGGGAAGTCTTTTAGGGTGTTTAATAAGAGGACTTTGGTGGTGGAAGAGACTACACATGTAGTATTTGATGAGTCTGATTCTAAAAAGCCTGGAGTTGAGGATGATGATGATGTTGGACAGATTATCACTGGAGTAGAAAATTTGGAGAAGGGAGTAGGTCACCAAAACATTGAAGGAGTAGGAGATGTCACCCAAGGAGTAAAAAATATAGATCTGGAGGAAAGGGTTGGACCTTCTCACACCTTGCCTAGAGATTAGAGATACTCTACAAGTCACCCCAAGGATTTGATCTTAGGAGACCCTTATGATGGAGTTAAAACTAGACATAGACTTAGGAAGGAAGTGAACCACTCTGCTTTTATCTCAATGACTGAACCCACCAACATAAACCAAGCTCTTACTGATGAGTTTTGGATTTTAGACATATAAGAGGAGTTGAATTAATTTGTTAGGAATGATATTTGGGAGCTTGTAGAAAGACCTAAGGGACAAAGAGTAGTTAGAACAAAGTGAGTCTTTAAGAACAAGGTGAATGATTTTGGAGTGGTGGTTAGGAATAAAGCAAGATTAGTGGCTAAGGGGTATAACCAAATAGAAGGGATGAACTTTGAGGAGACTTTTTCCCCTGTAGCTGGATTGGAAGCCATTTGAGTGCTATTAGCATTTGCCTGTTATAAAGGATTTAAGTTTTTTTGAATGGATGTTAAGAGTGCCTTTTTAAATGGGGAAATAAAAGAGGGTGTTTTTGTAGAATAACCCTCAGGTTTTGAGAGTTCCCAATGTCCAAATAATTTTTTTAAATTAAAAAGGCTTCGTATGGGTTAAAGCAAACACCAAGAGCTTGGTATGAGAAGCTTAGCACATTTTTACTTGAAAGGGAGTTTGTTAAGGGGAGCGTAGACACCACCCTTTTTCTTAAAAAAGTTGGAGTTAATTTTCTTATTGTTCAGATTTATGTGGATGATATACTTTTTGGATCTTCTAATAAAAAACTTTGTAATGAGTTCTCTAAAATAATGAGTAGAGAGTTTGAGATGAGTTTGATGGGAGAGTTGTCCTACTTTTTGGGGTTTAGCAAAAAACAATTGGATGATGGAACCTTTCTAAATCAAACAAAATACATTAAAAATATTTTGAAAAAGTATGAGATGGATAAAGCTAAGCCAATTAATAATCCCATGACTTCTAGTGTTCCATTGGATAAGGACCCAAGTGGTAAATCTGTTCATCAGAAGAAGTACACGGGTATGATTGGATCCTTACTTTACCTGACTGCTAGCTGATCTGATATTATGTTTAGTGTTTGCCTTTGTGCTAGGTTTCAAGCTGACCCCAAGGAATCCCACCTGACTGTGGTTAAGATAATTTTTAGATACCTTTTGGGGACCCAAAGCTTAGGGATTTGGTATCCGAGGCACAACACTTCTTTTGAGATTATTGTATTTTCTGACTCTGATTTTGCAGGATGCAAGGTGGATAGAAAAAGCACTTCAGGAACTTGTCAATTCATAGGAAAATCTTTGGTTTCATGGTCTAGTAGAAAGCAAAACTCTATTGCACTATCCACTACTGAAGCTGAGTATATTGCTCTTGGAAGTTGTGTGGCCCAAGTCCTTTGGTTGAAATAACAGGTATTGGATTTAGGATTACTTGTAGGCACCATCTCAATCTTTTGTGACAACACTAGTGCCATATGCATCTCTAAGAATCCTATCCAACATTCAAGGAGCACATTGACATTAGGTATCACTTTGTTAGAGATCATGTGACTAAGAGATATTGATTTACACCATGTGACAACTAAAAATCAACTAGCTGACATCTTTACTAAACCACTGGCCTTCGACACTTTCAACTCTATAAGGACCAGATTGGGTGTGATTGACATAAATGCATGAACTTGATATTTTACTTACTTTCTTTTGCTTTTGTTAATTTCTTTTATCTACTTTTCGTTTTGCTCTTTGTTTCCTTTTCTTCTCTTTGCTTTACTTTTAGTTTTTATTTGGTTTGTTTTACTTTATTTTTTTTTCTTTTCTTGAATTTTTTTTTCAAAATCACCACTGAAATGATATCGTATGCCTTGTCCTTGCTTTTAAAAATTTGTAGTCAATGTATTACATCTCATAATCTATTAGATGGTAAAAATATACCATTGATTGTGTCTCTTTCTTTAACCTATTTTAGTGGCACAGTTTTCTTTTCTAATAAAAAACTATTTCAATTTAACGATTGTGTATAAAATTAAGATCTTTTCCAACCTTGCTAAAGCAAATCTATCTTGTATTTATAATGATTAAAGTATTTTTGTCACGTCAAGATTCCTCGTTAATCTTGTCATTGGTTATTATTTCTATTTTGTGGATAGTTCTTCTCTATGTTAGAGAGAGCTCATATTCACTAATATCTAGAAGATATATTCATAACTAAGGATCATTTTCTAAGAGATTGTAAAAGAGAATAGAGCTTGTAAAAAAAAAAAATTATCCAATGATGCTAACAAAATAAAAGATGCGCAATGATGCTAAATTGTGTGTGTATATATATATATATATATATAAGCAAAAGATGCGCAAAGCACCAATCAATTGACAAGAGGCATAAAATGAGCCCACCAAAAGCAAGCTTTCTTCTCCTTTCAAATCTTTTAAAACTTAGAAGAGTTAATGTATCAAAGGCTTGATTTCGAGTGTTTTTGCGATTGTGACAAATTTACTTTGGTACATTATTCTATAAGATATTTTTTTTTCTAAAACCAAGTGATGAATGGATTTTTTTTCTCATATCCAATTGAATTTTTAAGTTAGATCATTGATTTCCAAAGAAGATTTTACCCTAAAAGAAAGTCCGAGCTAAGGGTAACCATGATCGGATATTATTTTATGGATTTTTTTGATGTTGATTCATTAGCTTATAAACTTTTTAAAACCAATCACACGGAATACTACATCATGTTCATGCCTTGGTTAATTTTTTTTTTTTTACTTTTTTTCTTAGTTTCCTCCTCCTTTTTGAGATGTCAAAAGGGGGAGAGGACTCCTTTGTATGCTTACAATTTCGATTCCATGTTTTATACTACTGTTTTTGAAATAATTGTCAAAGTGTTTGCCATCATTAAAAAGGGGAAGATTGTTGCAAATTCGGTTTCATGGATTATGTTTTGATGATTATCAAACACTCTTGCTTCTTTTCGACTGCTTTTTACTACGGACATTTTCAGGATTCAAAAATGTCAGTAACCCTACACACACACAATTGAGAGTTTAGGATTTTTGTTTTTACTCCCATCATCCCGGATGATATTTATATAGGCCTAGATGATCGAGTTCAAAAAAGAAGTTCTAATCAGAATTTCTTAGTTAAGGTAGCCATAATTAACATATCGTCCTGGATGATACATTTATTGGACAAGACGATATGCTCAAAATAGAAAGAAATAGCTGCCATGATCAATTTAAGTATTCTATATTTTTGGAAAGCAGCTTGGACGATCGTGAGATCGGCCTGGATGATATTGAATAATTATAACTAAATTTATCCACCAATCAAGGAAGCAATTAAGGATGAATTGATACGATCACATCACCCTTGATGATCATGGGATCGACCGGGATGATATATTAAAAAATCCTTAGTTTCTCTTGGATGATAAATATCGGCCAGCACAAATTCAGGGCGATGTTCTGGCCGATCAAGATCGGATAGCTCAAATTTAGGGCGATGCTCTAGACAATTTTTCTCTGATTTGAACTGATCTTCTGGAATGATCGTGAGATCAGCCAAGATGATTAAGCCAATTTTAAATCTTTCAGTTCATTTTCAGAGCAGTGTTCTCGCCAATCATCTAAGATTTAAACTGATCGTACATAATGATATTATTATCATCCTGAATGATAAAGTCGGCAACTTGCATTTATTGAGCTCCTTTGAAGCTCTTCTATTTAAGAGCTATTATTCAACATTTTTGAACAACTTTGGCTGCTATCTTGACCTGAGAAAACCTAAAGGAGAGAGAGAGAGAGGGAGAGGGAGAGAGAAAGAGAGAGAGAGGATCTTGTGAGGTGGAGCTTTTGAGGGAGTTCACAAGGGTTGATCCAAGCATTGTTCTACTTCTTCTTCCCTAGAATCTCTTGTCCTTGGAAGGGTTACGAGAGGTAAGCTTCAGCAATCGATCGAGGCTCTCTGCCAGCTTCAGGAGGAAGCAAAATGAGTGGGGTTCTCTGCCTTGACGGGGGTGGCAAAAAGGAGGTGTTTTGTAAGGGCTTCTCCGCCTAACTATGGGGGCTAAAGGAGAGTCATGTTGGTATTACAATACTCAGAGGGCGCCTCCAGGAAATGGACGTAGGTCAAGTTGACCGAACCACTATAAACCCTTGTGTTCTTTTTACTGCTTACGCACTTTAATTTTTCACAATTATTTTTCTATGGTGACTTTGGTTTGTGATATTTGTTCTTGGTTTTAAAGAATTTTTTTTAAATACCAATTCACCCCCCTCTTGGTTAGCCTCGGGACTAGTTCATAGGGCCTAACATACCTAACAAACTTTCATAGTTGACCCAACCCTTGGGTCAACTCAGGTTGTGAATTAGTCTTGTTTAAAGTGGTCAAAACCACTAAGTGTTGAACCACTTTCCATCCTAGGCTTGAGTGGACCAAATCAAAACTTGTGCAAGGTCTCTCCTTTCCCAACACGCCTACAATAGTTGACCCAGCCCTTGGGTCAACTCAGGTTGAGAAGTGGGCTAGCTAAAAATGGTTAAAACCACTTTGACTTGATCCATTCACTAACCTAATATTTACCTAGCCAAATTAGCACTTTCATTACGTGGTCCTAGGTCCAACAAACTTCGCTTAGGAAGCCAAGCCATTGGGTTGATGTAGGTCAAAACTTAAGCTCGTACAAAGTGGTCAAAATCACATTAACTTGAGCAAATTCCCACCATAGCCCAGCACTTGATCAATGATCCAATGGCTATAGCCATTTTTGCATTTACACAGTCAACCCCAATGATTGGCTAAACAATCAGGAAGTGCCTACGTGGGAAAGTGCAGGCTAATTGTGTAAACCTTGATCTAAAATTCAAGGAAAATTAAGAAAATTTAAGAATTAATATCTACGCACACATTTAACCAATTTAGGCAATCTTAGGCTCATTAGAAAGGGTTTGAAAAGACCTACAAAAGCCATATAGTCTTAGGTTATGATTTTGCATGAAACTTAGTTAATCACAATAATTTTTCTAAGAGAATTTTAGGTATTGCTCTTTGGATTTAATTCACCACAGATTGAAACTTTATGGAATCAATTTTGGGCTTGTCTTTAACATATACAAAAATTTCCCCTACTGTTTGACTTGCTTAAGTGCACCATCTAATCAATTTGAATTAAAGGTTCCTAAATTAACCTTTAATTTTAAATTGATCTAATTACCTTTCCCATGGCATTTAGGTTATGTTCTTTGATTTGTTAATTTTTCATAGTGTAAGGGTTAGTTAGCCTTTAATCACACCCCAATCCCATGCCTATATAGCCCTCTCTAAATCCTTGAAGGTAAACTAAGGGTTACCTTAGATTGTTGGGTTAACCACCTTATAAGATCCAAATTGGGTCCAAATTTGTTGGGCTTGGATGTTGATAGTAGCTGAACTCATGGTCCATGATTCACTAAATTTGAGATCCTTTTGGTACACCATCTAGGAAACCTCAATTTGACCCTTAAAATTGACTTAAAAATTTAATTCTAAATATTCATATAATATATCAAAATGCTCACAAAATAACTCTTAGCTTAGGAAAATTAAAAGCAACTTGATCAGACTCCTAATTTGGGCTTAATTTATTTTTTTATGAATAAAATATCTAACTAATTTAATTAATTAAAAATAATGAAAATTTCAAACATTTAAAAAAAAACCCTAAGGTCATTTTTTACCTTTAGGAGTGATTTCAAGATGTTTAGAATCAATTTGGATCAAAACAACTAAAAAACATCCTAATTAAGTAATTTAAAATTCTATTAATTCATTAAACTTTAAAAATTCATAATTAAATCTACAAAATTCCAAATTAATCAAACTTAATACTATTTAAGGTCTATAATTTTATAAATAATCGAATGACTAAAAATAAGTCGAAGTTAAAAAGTCAATAATTTGGTCAACCGTTGTTCAAAATTAAGTTAAAATTTTAAAATTTCATAACTTAACGCAGAAAAATACAATTCCCTTAAACTTAGTGCCTAATTATCCATCTTAAGGTCTATTATTAAGGAAAAAACCCAAAATCCATAAATCACTTCAAATTAAATAAACTTTTAACCTCTTAATTAATACATTTATATAATTCCAAAAATCTTTCAATTCATTAATTAACTTAAAATTTGAATAAATTCTAAATTAATTAATCAAACCAGTAATTAACTAATTGAAATAAAAATTTTCAATCTTTAATCTCTAATTAACTAAATCACTTAATTAATACCAATTACTACTAGATAATATGGGCCTATGAGGCTATTAACTTTGCCCCAAGGAAGGTGGATTAAACTTCACAGCTATAGTGTAAACAAAGGTAGTAAACATTTAACACTTAAAATATATTTTAAAATCTACATTAATACAGTAATACTTAAATTTGAATCCAAAACCCCTTTAATCCTTCAACAAATAAGAACAAAATATAACTCTAACCAATTACCTGATATAGGTCAGGTCTTTCAACCTTCTGCAAAAACTTTAGAAGGTTTGCTAGATCAACTAACTCTAGAATTAGGCTATGCTAGTGACCACTTTTTGTTTTTGTGTGTTGAGTTTTCCATGATTTTTATTATATACTATTTGATTTTATTAATTGATTTTATTATTTATTTACTTATACATTTTGTGAATTAATTTGATGGGCGGTAAATATCCTTAGGTCTGGAATGATCTAAATGCTAGTATAGTTTTTTATAGGTGTCCATCCTCATGCGAAGTTAAATTAAGGGAAAAATTTAAAGATTTAAACTAATAAAATATTTACAGGTGCAATATACTAAGTCACCCTTAAAACTAAAAGAGCAAGGCCAAGCATAGTTATAAAATAAATTAAACCTATTACGAATCTGATTTCAAGAAATAAAATTTTGATGATAATAAATATTTATATTTTTCTGCGACTGCCTTGCCTACTAACATTTCAGGTCCACAAGATCAAATTACAAATCAAACTAACTAAAGATTGGGTAAATTAGGACTGAGTCAGTTTATAACGTACGTCAAGTGTCTTTTAAGCTTCTTGAGTCAATTATAAATGATGTAAATCCTGATGCTAAGTAACCTTGCACACACATACGTACTAATCATCCCGGACTATAGTGAGATCATCCTGGACGATATAGCAAAATTTTCATCATCCAAACATCCATCCAGGGTGATGTGCTGGACGATATTCAATAGATTGAACTAATCATATAGGATGATATATTGTTGGCCTGGACTATATAAACAAATTTCCTTCTGATCATCCCAAATCATCCTAGAATATTGAGCTAAATTTGTACTGATTATATAGGATGATATTTAGATCATCTTGGATGATAATGTCAGTTTTTTGCAATTAAGAGCTATTCCGAAGCTCTTCTATATAAGACCTCTTATTTTACCCAAGAGAGTATCCATTGCTGCTGTCTTGACCTGGGAGATCCTAGAGGAGAGGTAAAGAAAGGGAGAGAGAGAGGATCTTATGAGGGTGAGTTTATGAGAGATTTCATAAAGGTTGCTCCAAGTAAAGGTCTGAGTCATCTTCTCCAATTGTCATCCTTGTTCCTTGGAGGTTCTAGAAAGGTCCACTTCAGTAATCGATTGAGGTTCTCTGCCTGATTCAGGAGGAAGAAAAAGGAGTCGGGTTCTCTACCTCACTGGTGTCAGTGGAAAGGAGGTTTATAAAGGCTTCTTCATAAGTGGGATAGCTCATAAGTGCTTAACATCTCTAATGAACTTTCAAGTTATATCTGAGCGGGATTCATAAAATTGAGTTTTTAAAAACTTTTGAATTTTGATCCATGACTTACTCCGGTAATCATTACGGAAGGGTATTTTATTACCCAACCACCTTTGTTTGATAATATTCCTATTGATTTTTGGAAAACAAGCATGTTTATGTTTTTACAATCGATTGAATATCGCATGTGGATGCTTGTTAAGATGAATATTCACCACCAACCCATGAAATTAATGGCATTGAAATTGAACTTTCTTTTACTAATTGGACTTTTGATGATAAGGATTTAGCACAACTTAATGTAAAAGGCTTAAACTATTTTTTCTGTGCTTAAAATCTGAAGATTACATGTGTTTTTCAACTTGTGCTATCGGTAAAAAAATTTTGGGATAGATTGTGTATTACTTATGAAAGAATAAATAAAGTTAAGCTATCTCGGTTGAATATTTTATTTCATGACTATGAACTTTTTTGCATGATACCTTTTGAATCAATTTCTAAAATGTATACAAGATTTACTCAAATTGTCATCTCATTGCATGCCTTAGGAAGAGATCTCATGAATTATGAAAAAGTAAATAAGATTTTTAAATGCTTGCCTGCTTTCTTTTATTCATAGATTACTATAATTTCTGAATCTAAAGACTTAAATATTTATTCGATTGATAACTTACTTGTATCACTCATTGCTTATGAGTAAGAGGTGAATCAAAGAAACATTGATGTAGGTGAGAAAAAGAAAGAGAAAACTATTGCGCTGAAGGCCAATGACACAGACACTAATTCTTCTAGGTTTGAAAGTGATGATGTTGCCTTATTCTTGAAGAAATTTAAAAGCTTTCTAAGGAATAGGCAAAAGAACCATCAGAAGTGGAATAAATGTAAGGGTAGCATAAATTTTAAGAGTTCTAATGATGCGACCTATTTTGAATACAGGAAGTTAAAACACGTTAAAGCTGATTGTCTTACACTTAAGGCTCACCCAAGCAAAGAGAAGGGTGAGGAGAAACCCAAGTTCAGAACATACAATGATAAGAAGCGATTCCAAAAGGCATTATGGGTGAATTTTGCATCAGACTCCTCTGAGATTGAAAATAAAGAGGAGACAACAAACTTGTGCTTGATGGTAGATGATCATCTTGGTTAGAGTGTCCAAGAAGAGGTATGTGAACTAACCTACAAATAATTACTTAAAATTTTTGAATAAGTTCATGCATCATATAGGAAACTTAAGAAATCACATGCTAATTTAAAATAGGAGTTTTTGAATTTGCAAAAAGAGCTTGAAATTTTACTTAAAGATCACTCTACAATCGATAGTAATCATATGTCATTACTTGATGAGTTTGATGCATTAAAAAAACATATTGAATAATTTGATGCACATGATTCTTTGAAGTCATCTCATGTTGAGTTAGAAAAAGAGTTTAAGAAATTAAAAAATCTAAAAATATTTGAAAATAACAAACCAAAATTGCATGCATCACATAATTTTAAAAGGAAGCGTCACCACCTGAGTAGATTAGTAAACAATTTTCCTAATGTTAGGTGTTTTTCATGTGGCATGTTAGGACACATTTCACACACTTGCACTATTCACTATAGTACACATTAAGTGTGGAGACTCAAATTATATGATTCACAGTATAACATATATATATATATATATATATATATATATATATATATATATATATATATATATATATATATATATATATATATATATATATATATATATATATATATATATATATATATATATATATATATATATTGCATTCTTTTTTTCATAAGAAGGGACCCAAACTTGTTTGGATTCCTAAATTTGACATTTGATAATTTTGTAGGAATGATCTGGCAAAAGGTATCAAGAGAGCATGTGGTACCTGTACAGTGGATGCTCACGACACATGACTGGAGATGCTAACCAATTCATTTTGCTAGAGGCCAGGGTTGGAGGCATGGTTACTCTTGGAGATAACACTATCATGAAAGTGGTGGGTACAGGTATAATTGGAAACTATAAAAACCTTTTGATTTAAAATATTTTGCTTGTAGATGGACTAAAACACAACTTGCTCAACATCAATCAGTTTTGTGATAAAGGCTTCATCATAAAATTCTTGGCAAATACTTGTATTATCAGCTTAAATAATAACACTATCTTGAAAGGAAAGCAGATCAACAATATTTACAATGTTGACTTAAAATAATATTGAATGTGCTACATTATTTTGCTTAAAAGCTATTGCTAATAATTCATGATTGTGGCATAGAAGGTTATTTCATGCCAGTATGAAAATCCTTAGAAGAGTGGCCCAAAAAGACCTAATTAGAGGTGTCCCCAAGCTTAAATTTACCAAAGACCGTCTTTGTGATACATACCAACTAGGAAAGTAAGTCCAATCCTCTTTCCATTCTATTAAGGATATTAGCACCTCTCGACCATTAGAAGTCCTTCACATGGATTTGTTTGGACCCATTAGCACAACTAACTTAGGGGGGAAATTCTATGGTTTTGTGATTGTTAATGACTACTCGAGGTTTACTTGGATTAAATTTCTATCGCATAAGAATGTGTCTTTTGATAAGTTTAGATTCTTCTTTACTTGGATTCAGAAAAAGCTAGGTTGTGAGATTTTGATAATCCATAGTGAAAATGGGGGAGAGTTTGAAAGTGAGAGATTTAGAGACTTTTTTGGGATAAGAGGATTAATCACAACTTCTCAGCTCCTAAGACCCCTCAGTAGAATAGGATAGCTGAAAGGAAGAACTAAACCTTAGTTGAAGCCGTTAGAGCCATTCTTGCTAAGTATTAATTTCCAAAATAATTTTGGGCTAAAGCGGTGAATATAGCTTGTTATGTGTTGAATAGGGTAAATGTTAGAGCTAAATTTGATAAGACACCCTATGAGATTCTTAAGGGTAGGACACCCAACCTTTCCCACCTCCATGACTTTGGCTATAAGGTTTTCGTTCTTAATAATGGGAAGTCACACTTAGAAAAATTTGACCCAAAATATGACGAATGTGTGTTCTTAGGATATTCAAGTGTGAGAAAATCTTTTAGGGTGTTTAATAAGAGGACATTTGTGGTGGAGGAGACTACTCATATAGTGTTTGATGAATCAGATCCTAAGAAGTTTAGAGTTGAAGATGAAGATGATGTTACAGACACTACCTGAGTTAAAAATTTGGAAAAAAGGGTAGAGCCCCAAAACACTGAAGGAGTAGGTGAGATTACTTAAGGAGTAGAAAATTCAAATATGGAGGAAAGTGTTGAACCTACATACACCTTTTCTAGAGATTGGAGATATTCTTCGGGTCATCCTAAAGAACTAATCTTAAGAAATCCTTCTGAAGGTGTTAGGATTAAGCATGGGCTTAGGAAGGAAGTAAATCACTCTGCCTTTATCTCAATGACTAAACCCATCAACATTAATCAAGCTCTATCTAATGAGTTTTGGATCTTATCCATGCAAGAGAAATTAAACCAATTTGTTAGAAATGATGTTTGAGAGCTTATAGAAAGATCAAAGGGATAAAGTGTAGTTGGAACCAAATGGGTCTTTAAAAATAAAATGAATAATTTTGGTGTGGTGGTTAGGAATAAGGTAAGATTGGTGGCTAAGGGGTACAACCAAATAGAAGGGATTGATTTTGAGGAGACATTTTTCTCTATAGCTAGACTGGAAGCCAGTAGAGTGCTACTAGCCTTTGCTTGTTATAAGGGATTTAAGATTTTCCAAATGGACGTTAAGAGTTCCTTTTTAAATGGGATAATAAAAGAGGATGTGTTTGTAGATCAACCCCTAGGTTTTGAGAGTTCCCAATTTTTAAATCATGTTTTCAAATTAAAAAAGTCTTTATATGGATTCAAGCAGGCACCCAAAGCTTGGTATGAGAGGCTTAGCACATTTTTACTTGTTAAGGGAAGTATAGACACCACCCTTTTTATGAGGAAAGTAGCAGATGAATTACTCATTTTTTAGAACTATGTCGATGATATATTTTTTGGATCTTTTGATAAAAGTCTATGTGATGATTTTTCTAAAATAATGAGTAAGAAATTTGAGATGAGTATGATGGGAGAGTTGTCATACTTTTTGTGATTTAAAATAAGATAATTGGATGATAAAACCTTTCTAAATCAATTAAAGTATATAAAGGACATCTTGAAGAAATATGAAATAGATAAAACTAAGCCAATTATTACTCCCATGACTTCTAATGTTTAATTGGATAAGGACCCAAATGGAAAATATATTGATCAAAAGAAGTACAGAGGGATGATTGGATCTTTACTTTACCTGGATGCTAGCTGACCTGATATAATACTTAGTGTTTATCTCTGTGCTAGATTTTAAGCTAATCCTAAGGAATCCCACCTGACTATAGTTAAGAGAATTCTTAGATATCTCTTAGGAACCCAAAATTTAGGAATCTGGTATCCTATGCATAACACTTCTTTTGAGATTTTTGGATATTTTGATTCTAATTTTATAAGATATAGGGTGGATAGAAAGAGTACTTCTGGGACTTGATAATTTATAGGATAATCTTTAGTCTCCTAGTCTTGTAGAAAGCAAAACATTGTTGTATTTTTCACTGCTAAAGCTTAGTACATTGCTTTAAGGAGTTATGTGGCCCAAGTCCTTTGGTTGAAGTATCAAATTTTGAATTTAGGATTACCTATAGGAATAATTTTGATCATTTGTGATAACATTAGCGCCATCTACATTTCTAAGTATCCTATCAAACATTCAAGGACCAAGCATATTGACATAAGACATCACTTTATTAGAGACCTTGTGACTAAAGGAGACATTAAGTTATACCATGTGGCAACTGAGAAATAAATGGCTGACATCTTTACTAAACTACTATCCTTTGACACATTTAGTACTTTAAGGATAAGATTGGGTGTGATTGACATTAATGCATGAACTTGGTTCTTACTGATTTCTGAATTCTATCTGTTGTTTGCTGTTTTCTTTTTTTGTAGTTCTCTTTATTTATTTTTTGTTGTACTTTTCATATGTTTCATTTCTATTATTTTATTTTCCTTCATATGTTTAAAGTTTCTTTTAATCACTACTGAATTGATACATTGTGCCTTTTTTTATTTTTTAAAAAATTTGTAGTCAATGTTTGACTTCCCTAAATCAGTTAAAGGGAGAAACACCATTGATTGTTTTCCTTCCTCTAACTTCTTTTAGTAGTGTAATTTTTTTTTTCTAATAAAAGTTTATCTCAAATTAACAACTAGACCTTGCGATTAAGATATTCTCAGTCTTGCTAAAGTAATCTATCTTATATATAATATTCAAAGTCTTTATATTACCTTAAAATTTTTTGTAATCTTGTCGTTGTATTTATCATATGATTTTGATTTTCTTTTGTGGTTTATTCTTCTTTATATTATAGAGTGAGTTTTTCTTCTCTAATATCTGAAAGATATACTCACAACTAAGAGTATTTAAGAGTTTTGAAAAAGGGATCTAGCTTACAAAAAAAGTGGTCAATAATGCAAAATCAAAAGATGTGCAACGACGCAAAATTGAGAAATATACACAAAGTTTATCAAAAATCAAGAGATGCATAAAGTGCACAAAATCAATTGACAAGAGGCATAAAATGAGCCACCAAAAGAAAGCTTTCTTCTCTAAATCGTAGAAAGAATTTATGTGTCACTTGATATTTTTCAAATGCTTGATTTTAGAATTCATGATTATGACTAATTACTTTGATATATTATTTTATAAAATATTTTTCTAGAATCAAATTTTGAATGGATCTCATTTTCTAATCAAATTGATTTTTCTAATTTAGATATTTGTTTTCAAAAGATAGTTTGCCCTAGGAGAAGTCCAAGCTAGGGCTAACAAGATTGGTTGTTCTATCATTTTTCAAATTTCAGCGATGTTAACTCATTGATTTTTACAAATTTTTAATTCAATCAAATGGAGAATTTATCATATTCAAACTTTGTTAAAAATACCCTTTTATTATTTCATTCCTTTTGATGTTTTATGCATTTTTCATATTTTATTTTTATCGTTTACATTTAATTTTCATGTTTTTGGGCCTTCTTTGATCATCTCCATCCATCCTCTAAGTTTAAACTTTTTATCACATCATTTTGGATGATATTTATATCATCTTGGATAATCTATTCAATTCACTCTTAAAATTCCATTTGACAGCTCATTTGACTCTTCCGCTTCTAATCATCCAGGACAATGATACATCATTCTGGATGATCTGAACATCTTCTATTTCAATTATTTGTGATTGTTCTGGAAGATCATCCTCATTCTAGATTATCTTCATATTTTTCAACTCAATTATTAGTGATTATCCTAGACAATCCACATGTTCATCCTGGATGATCCATGGGCATGTTCGTTATACGACTTTAATTTGGCCAGTACGTTCAATTATTATAGATCATCTTGGATGATTCACCTTATCATCCCAGACAATATGCTTTTTCAAAAATTATCCAAAATGACTACTTAGGATGATCGCCTGTGTCTTATCATCTCAGATGATATCTAATTGTCCTGGATGACTTTATTGCCTTTTTGACCAATCATCCTGAACACAATTATTTTGTCTGATCGACCTAGATGATTCTACGATCATCCTGGATGATCTATCCGATTCTTTTAAAACTAAGGCATTCAAATATTTTTTTCTCACACAATCTTCCTTGAATATTCTTTGCTCTTACTTCCTCTTTGTTTCCTTTGATCATGATAGGTGGAAAAACATCTTGTATGCCTTTTGGAAGCTCCTCGAGGGCCAATCTTGACCCTTGTTTCACTGAAGCAGCTGATCAAGTCTCTTATCAGTGATACAAGATGGTCGGGATCACTTTATCCCGAACTGCCAACCTTCACATCCTTTAATATATTGTTCTTAACTTATTTGCTCACACTTCTCTCACTTTTATCCTTACTCTTACCATCCAATTCAATTCGAAGTTATTGTTTGAATTCTTTACTAGCTTTCGCATCAACTCCTCCTTCACTACTCTTCAGTCTTATATGAATAGACGTCCTCTCAAAATCACATATCAACATTGTCAAGAGATCATGCAATTATCCACTACTGGAGACAAGCTTCACTTATTATCTTAAGATCCAGACAACAATTAGGCTCCGACCAATCAATTTTTGAGGAACACCAATGTCTCCTATCATGGTGGAGAGTCTAAAAGCTTACTCAAAGATGCTAGGATAATCCAATATGTCCTTCGTACTTCAGTTCTTCCAAAATCTGGTGATTGTATTCGTATAACTCCACTCCTTTCAATCACCACTTTCTACATCATGGCCCATTGTGAATTTAATGCCTATGACATGATTTTTTGATACATTCAACACTTGACGAGCATTAGAGATCCAGGACATAGTAGGAAGACTAATCTTACCTTAGGACACATCATTGCATATGTCCTTGAATCTAAATATAACCTAATATATCCTGCCCCACAAAACTTTCATCCTACCTTCTACTCAAATAACTCCTTCCACATTCTTTACAGTACTCGTATCCACCCGGGGTACAAGGAAGGTGAGGGAGCTAAGGAGGAGGCATCTCCTGCACCTGCTCTGCTCCACCAACGCTCTCAGTTAGATTAGCTGGTGGAGCGATTCAACTAATGGGACATAGGGTTCGAGTCCTACATTACTGCGCAGAGGCAGCAGTATGCGAAGGACATTGCTCGATTTGATTCTTATGTGGCTTACCAGTAGAGACATCATGACCAAGACAGAGCCTAGTTTGGAGAGCAGTTTTCCACTATTTCTAGTTTCTTTTAGCCACCACCACCATCACCACCTCCTTCGGATGATCAGGAGCTATCCTTTTTTAGTTTTTTTTTTTTTCGTTATGGTGTTTTTTCCTTGGTGTAGTTCACTTCTGTTTGGTAGTTTATATTTTGTTTCTTTTCTCTTTCCCTCCTCCTTTTTATGATGTCAAAAGAGGGAGTAGTTATACTACTTTATGTTGTATTGGGTTCGTTCTTTTATGATTGATAAACTATACTGTGTTTGTCGTTTAGTAAATTTTGAACTTCTTATTTTATACCATTCCTATTAAACTGCTTTTATTGTTTATAATCATAAAAAAAGGGGAGATTGTTACAAATCTAATTTCAGGGAATAGAATTTTGATGATAGCAAACATTCATATTTTTCTATGGCTGCCTTACCTATTAAAGTTTTAGGTTTATAAAATCAAATTACAATTCAAACCAGGTCAAGAATGGATAAATTAAGACTGAGTCAGTTTATAATATACGTCAAGTGTCTTTTACGCTTTCTTAAGTCAATTATAAATGATGTGAATCCTGATGCTAAGTAACCTTGCACATACACACATAGGAGAAAAATTATGTCTGCTTGAATAGAGTTTTCTACTTTCGATCACATCATCCGGGATGATCCACAAATTGTCTTAGAGAGTTAGTTAAAAATAGAAACCCTAATTAGGGCATCATGGTTAAGGCAACCACAATTAAGTAAATCATCTTAGACGATATTAATATTGTCCAAAACGATAGGCTCAAATCTAAAAGAATTAATTGCCATATCTTTTTAGGCATCTCTTATTTTTGGACAGCATCTAGGGCATCATCTTGGATGAAGCAGCAAAATTATGCCTAAATTAATATGGTAATTAAGAAAAGCAATTAAGATTTGATTGGTCAATCATATCATCCTAGATGATCCTGAACAATCCTACGATCATCCAGGACGATTAGTTAACAAACTTTAGTTCTTTTTGGATGATGTATAATTGGCCTGGTTCCATTCAGGGCGATGCTCTGGATGATATGAACTGAATTAAACTAATTATTTGAGATGATAGGGATATCGGCCTGGATGATCAAGTTTTCTTTCCATCATCTAGACATCCATTCATGGTGATGTTCTGGATTATATTTATTATTTTGGGCTAATCATCCCAGATGATACAACAAAATTTTCATCATCCAAACATCCATCCAGGGCGATGTTCTTGACGATATTTGACAGATTGAACTAATCGTACAAGATGATATACTATCATCCTGGATAATATAAATAAATTACCTTGTGATCATCTCAAATTGTCCAGGCTACTTGAGCTAAATTTATACTGATCATACAGAATGATATTCAGATTGTCCTGAATGATAATGTCAGTTTATTGCAAGTAAGAGCTATCCAAAGCTCTTCTATATAAGACCTCTTATTTTATACAAGAGAGTATCCTTTGCTGCTGTCTTGACCTAGGAAAGCCTAAAGGAGAGGGAGAGAAAGGGAGAGAGAGAGAGAGAGAGAGAGAGAGAGAGAGAGAGAGAGAGAGAGAGAGAGAGAGAGAGAGAGAGAGAGAGAGAGAGAGAGAGAGGATCTTATGAGAGGGAGTTTGTGAGAGGTTTCACAAAGGTTGCTCCAAGTAAGGATCCAAGTTATCTTCTCCAGTCATTATCCCTATTCCTTGGAGGTTCTAGGAAGGCCCCGGGGAGTGGACGTAGGTCAAGTTGTCCAAACCACTATAAATTTATTTGTTCTTTATCATTGCTCTTTCCGTATTTAATTTTTGCTCTTTAATTTTTCTTTGTTTTGAATTTTAATTTTTTTTAAGTTTGTATTTTGATTGAGAAACTTTTTAAAATACCAATTCACTCCACCTCTTGGTTAGCCTTGGGATAGTTCATAAGGGCTTAACATCCGTAATGATATTTCAAAACCATTTAATTTTATAACTACTTGGGATATTTTAATTCTAACTGATTAAGATAACCATGTAGGTTGCCTTAGAATTTTATTTTAATTATATATATATATATATATATATATATATATATATATATATATATATAATTCAATTAAGTTAACTAAGTTGTAAATATGAAAGTGGGATACACATCCAATTTTGAATCTAAAAAGGAGGGAACATCCCATTGGAGTGATTTCCCTTCCATTTTGGAGATTGAAGTTAGGATGATTTTCAAAATCCAAAAAGAAAAGAAAACACCCTTTGGAGAGGAGTTTCTTTTCATTTAGATATCTGGACCAGACGAATCCAACAAGCTCACAGAAGAATGAATAATTTAAGACATAGAGTATCCAACTCAAAGTCACTTGCGTCAGTCGTTGGATTAAAATCTTGGTTATTTTCATTGCTAATCAACCACTTTTAATTTATGCAAATCCTGGGTTATAAATTAAGTATCACTTATCATATAGAAAATTAATTTATTTAACTGATTTGATTTGATTGATTTACATTGATTGTGTATTAGAAAATTACCTATTTTTTTAGGTCTCTTTCCTTGCATGCTAGTTTTATTTTAGCCTATATATGATTGAAGTCTCATGAGGATATGAATAAAAGATTTTTCTACTCTAATGATAATAAATTTTTTATTCTCACATAGAAGCTCTAATGCTTTTTAGAAGTAAGCTCGGGACCATTGAGGGCTTGTATTTATGGATATTATTACATTTTCTTCCTTATTAAGCATCTCTCCGCCTGTAGGTTATGGCAGACCACCTGACCTACTAGGGTGCAGTTCTATGAAGGTGATATTGTGCAATCTTTAGGATAAAATTCATTTTAAGACTTTTTAAAAATTTCTTCATATACATTTCATATATTTATCAAGTCAACTAGCAGACATTGCATCAGAAAAAAAAAACTAAAGTTTTAATTGTATTTTCTCAAACATCAATTACCCTTTATGAATTAAGGGGAAAATCAAGATCTACTTTAGATGTTGGCCCCAAGTCCTCAAAACTTAATTAATAAAGTACACTCTTTTATTAAAGACCGTATACAAGGTTTTAAATCACCTAGGTGGTCACCTAGCTCCCTAATATAGGCCAGAGTACGTTCAAGTTTTGTATTATATTTGCTAAGTTTGAGTAACTATTGTTTAATACCCAAAATAGACTGAGGACTAGTGTAGACTTAAAATCTTTAGTCCCCATCTTCTAGGAATATAATCCAAACTTTTTAATAAATCATCAACTCAAATTAAAATCTTTTTTAATCCAAAAGTTGAAGCCCAAAACATATGTTAGGATGATGTATTTTTGAATTATTTTATAATCCTAAATGCCACCTACTTTTCCTCCTTTGATCTCAAACCATAAGTGTTGTAATTTAATTCAATCCTAGTTAAAATTATACCCTCACTTCCCATGATATCTTCTTTGAAAAATCACAGAAATAAATTTTCTACCATTATTTTAATTGAAAGTTTGTGTAGGAAACTTAGTTTTCTCATGATGTAATTAACTATGAGGGCTTACACTCATAGGAGATTTAGACCCCAGATCTATTTTAAAAATTAATTTTCAAAACTTAATTAATGTTTTTGGGAAAATCAAAATCAACAATGATCATTATCACCATGTATGAATGCTCGATAATAAGTGATATCCTTTTCCCTAGGGAGGATATATCATTTTTCATCATGACTTTGAATATGAAATTAATGATCTCTCATACATATTATAGTAGTTGAATATTGATAGAACATAATTTTGACCCTTTAGTGTCATATGCAATGCTTCCCTAAATTTGTTTTTTATAATTAGGATGAAACTTTTAGTTTCGTTATTTGAACTCATTAAGGAATGTCATTTTTTTCTTCAAAGGAAATATATCATTAATAATGACGTGTTTAATTTTAAAACATAAATTCCTGAAATTTAATTCTCCCAAAGAAAATTAACTTTTCAAAACCTCTTTTTCAATCTCAACCAAACATCCTCACTACATCATTTTATCAATACAAAATTTTCAAATATCCACCCTTAGATAAATAAGAGTTCTAAGAGTCATAAGATTGAATAATCCACCAGGATCAATAAGGATATGAGAAAGTTTAAAATTATTAATTTTTACAAAAAATATAAAGTAGACAATTTTGATCAATAATTTTCAATAATAGATACTTGTTAGAGAAAGTTATCCCTAGATCCTCATTGAAGTTTAAAGATTCATTAAATTCTATCCCTACTAATCCAACCATGCATATTTTTGGATCAAATAAAGCTTTGATCGAAGCCTCTCTCATTTTTTTGGATAAGATTAGAGCAGCATCAATGCTTAATTTAGCTAAACATTTCTTGAAATGAACTGACAAATTATAATTAACCTTGGGCACATAAAAAAAATGCATCCTGAGATTGTATAAGATGAGATTATAATGAAGATTTATGATTATCCTTAAATTTTTTTCCTTTATCCTTGATAGATATCTATGGTGGTAGAACTTTACCACTACAAGTATTGACTTGTATTACCTCTTCAAGAGAATAGGCAGATAAATTATTTACTTATTTTTCTTTAATTAAAGGTTTCACTAGGTTTATAAAATAAGACATCTCTAATTTAATACTAATAGGAATGACAAAAATATCAAGGATAAGGATATCATTATCAAAAAGTATCCAAGAGATTCATTAGATTTATTAAGATTAATTTATTCCGATTGAGAACTATCATTAGATGGGTTATACAAGTCTTCCATAACATTCTCATTAGAAATAGACAGGATATACATAGAATACTTCTTTTCGAATCTTTAGTTCCAATTGGTATGAAATGTAAATCATACAAAGTAGGATTTTAGCTTCCCCTTCTTTAGAAAGTGCAAATTTACTAGTTAATGTTTTTTAACTTTGCTTTAACTTATGAACTATATGAAATTTTGTGTCATATATTTCCCTAATCGCTTGAGTTGGAGTTATCTCTAGGTCTTTAGGAACCATCAAATCAACTTGGATATGATTTTGAGCTCCTAGAGATACTTTAAGAGAAGAATGATACATTTTATTCAATATTCTTTTTGATGAATGAGAGAGGGCTACACCCTATCATTCATTGAAATTAATAATAAGAGAAGGAATAGTGGGCTCACCAGATACGCACTTGGAAGATCCTTTGCCCTAATCTACCAAGTTCTCCTTGGGAGTCACAACCTCTCATAATTTTATATTCCTTTCAAGAAGTTCTATTAAATTAAGGCAATTTTCAAGTTCATAACCCAACCTCCTATGATAAGGATAGTAATTGGGCTATCCAAAGATAATCCACTTGTTCTACTCGATCTCTTAGGTTAGGTAATTTAAATTCTTATTTCCTTAATAGGTTGTTGAATATTCTTTTTATTATTTCACTTTTAAAAGAATATACTTGGTTAATTTATGCTCCAAACTTCTTTTATTATATTTTAGGTTAAGATAGGATTGAGGCTTGTATTGCTAATACTGAAGTAATTGTTGATCGTGTTGAAATTTCTGAGTCAATTGATATTACGTTGGACATGATGGATTATCAACTTGGTCTTTTATGGGCTTCTTACCCTTATCATTAGTGGAAACTGATTGAATAATTTTCCCTAAGACTTTCTAACACTTTAGCCATTTGATATTAAGAAGAATATTTATATATAAGAAAAAAAAATATGATGCTTATTCCTAGAGAGTTGAAGCTTTACTTAAAAGTTTTTCAAATAGTTTTTTTGTAAAGCCTTTAAGAAATAAAGCAATCAACCCATGCATTTTCTTAATAAGAATCTCAGTTGCATGCTTCGTTTACAATTGAAGTTCACATTTCATACTTAGATTTCTCCGACTAGATGAGGGCTATGGGTAAATGTAAATTTGAATTATAACAATGAATGCTTAGTGCTCTATCTCTCCTAAACAATGTTTAGATTTTCTTTGATATAAATTGATAAACCCTACTTAATATAAGCAAGTATATGTGCTGAATCAAGTAATAAAGTGAAATCATAAAATGTAAAAATCATGAGACAATATGCTTTTAGCAATCAACTACTACTATTTACTTTAATTATACTAATTAAGCTTCTAAAAAAATGAATGTTATGGAGATTCAATCACTTAAATAAAATTAGATAAAGATAATAAATACATTATATGGATATAATATTTTGGATTGATGAATATATGTATTAACATATGACCACTACATGACCACTATATGTATTAACATAAAATTTGGAACTATTAAAAACATCATTTTAATCATTTAAGGAATAAGTTAACTCATTAGTATAAAATTTGATATTTACATCATCAATTAAAAAGTAGAGAGTTTAGCCAAACATGGAGTATAATTAAAGCAAACTCATTTTCATTAATGGCTTGATAGAAAGAAAATATAAGAGATAAATATTACCAAAATGGTTCAATGGATCTCCTCTACACTCCTTCTCTTTACTTATAGATTTGCTTCGACAAACACAAGCTAATCACTCTAATGATGGTGTCTAGTACTTCTCTAAATTCACTTTTTTGTCGCCCTAAGGAAAATTCAATGGGCTTTGGATTATACTAAAATTATCTAAGTGACTGAGCTCCCTTACAAATATAACACATTGACTTTTATAGAATAACATAAAGTTTGCATGTGATGCTGCGGCGCTTGAAAAATTGACATCGTTGTGCCCAATAAATGAACAATCGTTGCTGCGCTTCTATTCTAGTTCAGCCAAGGCGCTTGCTAACGCGGATCAATTACTTAGTTAAAAATCATGTCACTTCACTGACAGGTCATGTCAATGGGAAGTTATAATTGGTTTGTTGCGGCGCTGCTGACTTTCGAATGGTGCGGTGCTGAAACAACAATTTCAGTGCCGAGGTATTATAGAGTATGATGTTGCGATGCTGAACGACAAAGAACATGACTGTAAAGCTAAAATTTTTATGCCACGGTGATAACTTATAGAGAAGTTGGTGCTGCACTGTCAATATTCTGGAGCTCGAGTAGTGTCTTTAATGGCGCTACGACGTTGTTTGTTCTGAGAGGACACTATATGAAACTTAGGAGTTTTATGCATTTTTCTATATTTTTTCTATGCAATACAACTAAAATAACATATTTTCACTAAAAATATAACACATAAAATAATTCATTATTTATACTTATGAAATTCTCCTCAGCTTGAACTCTTGTTTGTCCTCATATAACACAACCCAATAGAAAAGGAGAATACATTAATAGCCCATTCAAACAACAACCCAAGGGAACACATTCAGGGAAAAATAGCTTGCACAACTAGATTATAAAAGATACTCAGCACCAAGGCGCTCAACAACTGTAGAATCGGTCACATCCACAACCTGCAAAAGAACTTACTGAAAATACACCCAAATAATGAGACTAAATAAACTATTTAAAGGTTTTGAAATTAAACCAATACATTACATATTTCTAAATAGATTTTTTTGTAAATTTTTAAATAAAGTAAATAATATTTACTTTTTTTATTAATCATATTTATTATTTATCTATTTAATTTTTTCTTTCATAATTAAAGTTTATATATATATATATATATATATATATATATATATATATATATATATATATATATATATATATATATATATATATATATATATATATATATATATATTTACCATTTATAAATAATTAACTATGAATGATTTATAGAATAAAGTTTATACTGTGAATTTAATATACAGTTTATAGTTCTAAATTTTAAATGAATATATAATATACTTTAGCAAAAATTTATATTGAATTTATAATTTTATATGTTAACTAAATTTATTTTTTCAATGATAAATTTATATTACTGCATAATTATTAAATTTTTATTATATCATTAATTTTTTATTCAACTAATTTTCATATTTATTGCATCATTTTATTTAATTTTGGTTGAACCATTGTATTTGGATCCTCTTATTTATCTAGTTAGTTATCTTATTTTCTTAACATTAGTCAAAACACATTTTGAATGATTTATTTCGAATTTATGGTCTCTTTTTTATCAGGCTATGATGCTACCTCTATTCACTTACGGAGATGATGATAATTATATCCTTGTGCTTTGCTATTTACATATTTTGTTAGGCCTTCTATCTTCTAAATTATTTATTATGGATGAAGCCTTTATATTGGAACATGTTTTATTGTCATTTTTTTAATTTGAAAAAAAATTATAATTTCTCTGTATGATGTTTCGATATTTTCTTGAGATCTCTTAGTTTTTTTTTTTCCTTACAATTTGAGCTCGGTTACAGGAACATTTATTCTATCCAGTGAACGTACATAGAGTAAGGTTCGGTTTTAGGCAAAAAAGCGCTTGTACCGAGTTTTTTGAAAAACTCGGTACAGATGTTTTTTTGTCTAAAACCGAACCTTACTCTGCGTATGTTCACTGGATAGAATAAAAATTCCAGTTACATGGGCTAATATATATAATTTTGTAATGAAGGGGCGACCTTCAATTTTGTTTAAAAAAAGGGGTTTTTACATACCTAACACTTAAAACTACTATATTTACTTATCTAACACTCAAACATTACTATTTAATTTTCTACCACCTAAAAATCCCTACACCCTTCAAATATAGCACTCCGTAACCTACCGTCAAATACCGCTCTGGATCCTGTCTTTTCGAAACACCTGCTTCGCCTTCATCGCGTCTTCCTCCGTCGGTCGGCTTTCGAGTCGGCTCATCGTGTTGTTCACAAAAGGGAGAAGAAGAGCCGGATCCAGAGCACTCCGTCTCCGATGATTTCCTTCGCCAAAGCCAAATCTGCATGCTTAATTCCGCAAGTTTGACAGGAAAAAGATAGAAATTGTCTCATATATAAGTTATGTTCTGTTGAAATTGTCTCATATATAATTCACAAATATATTACAGAAAATGATAAAAGTACTCCATTCAAGACATTTTATCTGACGGCCGGCGGAGAAGTCCACGCGCCGTCCCGCGAAACGCAAACTCTGTGCTCTTCCCGTGAACTCATCTGTTTGCATGCTTTTTCTACCACCCGCTGTGGTCATGACTAAGTTTCATAGGAGACGAAAATGGTGTGACTAAGCTTTTCATAAGAAAAAATTGAGTTGCTGGCTTACATTGCTTCAAGAAAAAATTTTCCCCATACATGAAGGTTGGATGGATCTACGGTTATGTCATAGAAGATATCTTGCACATGTAGAGTTTCAAACATGTATTCAAAGGCTCTGCTCCCCTCATTCTATCTTATCGTCTCCACCAGGTTCTTAGGTGGGCTTTATCTGTTATGCTGCAGATAAAATAAATGCTTTCAAGGCTTCAGGAGGCCTCAAGAATGATGTGTACAAAGAGGAAGAGAGGAAGATGAAGAAGATTGCAGGAACCAAGATGAGTTTCAAACCTGATTATTTGAGTTTCTACTTTGCATAGTTCTTCCATGTGTTGTTTTGCGGGAAGAGCACGCGACATAAGAGACGGAGTGACAGTTTGGAGAGACGGAGTGGTATTTTTGATGAGTGTAAGTGTTTTTAGATGGTAGAAGAGTAAATAGTAAAATTTAGGTGTTAGATATGTAAATATAATAGTTTTTAAGTGTTAGGTATGTAAAAACCCCTTAAAAAAAATGACCTGTTATTCAGCATATTAAAGATTGGTCGTACGCTTTTCATATGCCAGCAACTGGGCTGGATGTAGCCATTACCGTTGATTCTGACAAAGTTTGTCCCATTGCGAGGTCATTTTCTCATTGGCAGATCACAAATCATAACAGAAGAAATGAAAAGTAAGAAAGAAAAAATAAAACAAAGTAAAAATAAAAAATAAAAAAAACCATTCATCAGAATCCGTGAACTTGGTCAAACTTGGTATCGCCTATAAAGTTGTCAATTCCGTAACCCTTTGATTACCCCCCACCCCAACGGTTACCTCTTCCGATAAAAAAATAAAATAAAAAAAGGGATGTGCCAGGTTGGCTTCTCACGACCGGTCCAAAAGAGAAATGACCAGTCAACTGTGACAGAGGGCCACTATCAATTGGTAGGCTAACTATGCTTATGTTTACGCCTCACAGCTAATGTGGATACTAGATGCACTTTTTTTTTTTTTTTTGGAAAAATTTGTGGTCTTAGCCCATTCTATTAATAAAAAGAATTACAAGAATAAAAAAAAGTCCAATAACTAATAAAAAGATTAGTATCGGGGTAAACAAAAAACAGTCGTCAAATATGGCCAACAAGACTCGGAATGCAATACAAAATGTAAACACCCAGTAGTCGATGTATGCATCAAGTCTCCTGGTTGCCAAGAAAACCGTCCAAGGAGAAGCTGGAGTGAACCAGCATTCATCATCATCCAGCAAAACCCAAAAACCTACTATGAAAAATTGAAAGCTCTAGCTCGAAAGCCCATCCAATAATGCCACAGGGCAACCCCATAAACCATTCCAAAAATCCTTCTTAAAGAGCATAATAAAGCTAGCAATTACTGCAACAGCTGGTGTACCAACTGATAACATTTCCATTTTGTGATTTTAAACCTGACAGGTTTAGTAATCTTAGTAGCATTGGTAGTATAGGATTCGGTGGAATTTCCAAAAACTCGTTCATTTCTAGACCTCCAGACATAGTAAACCATGGCGCAAGCCGTAAGAAAGTAGAAAATTTTCCATTCTCTACAGATATTTAATTCCTCAATAGTATCAAAAACTTGTCTAAGACTTGGCCTTAAGAAATGGCTTCTCATAAGAGGGATGAGTTTCTTAATGATTTTGAAATATACTCACATTCAAAGAATGAGTGAGAGTGCGTTTCCAGAGCAGAATTGCAAAAAACATAAATAGATTATGTAGTAATACCACGCAATAAAAGAACGCCTGCAGTTTTTAAGCCATTGCAAAAAGCCACCCAAGTGTGTCTAGAGAAGCGGAGAGCATAATTTTTGTGCCAAATAAAATTATGCCAATTTATTATAGGAGTTCCCTCGTGATAGCTCCTAAAAAATTTCTGAAAAATAGACTTATCAAACAGCTTCCAGGAACACACCAAGCCTTCAGTTATAGGGATAACAAATATTACCGTTGCCATTACAGAGGGGAAATCAGTGGGAAAAATCTAGTGGCCATTACATAAAAAATTTATAGTCTGTGTATGAGTGAGGGCATGATGAAAAGGATCCAAATTATGCTCCAGTAATAAATTAGAAATGGATTTCTCATTGCACCATGGGTCTTAAAGTAGTGAAAGCTTAGAATTAGCCTGAACCGATAACTTAAGTAAAGCTTTCACAGTTATAGCCACACCACAGAGGTATTTCCAAAAAGCAGAAGAGCGAAGAGAAGGGGGTTCCAAAGGGAAAGGTATTTAAATCTCCACCATTTAAACAAAATACCTTCAGAGTTGAAAAATCTCCAAATCATAGAATAACCAAACGCATGATATAAGGCCTGTAGTGCAGGAATACCAAGTCCCCCATATATTTTAGGAAATCAAGTGTCTTTCCATGCAACTAAATGAAGGTTTTTCTTGGAAATGTCTCCAAAATAAAGGAACCTGGAGCATAATTTATTAATTTTTTTGCAACAAGACTTTGGCAGTATTGCTCCTCTAATCCAATAGGCTATTGTGTTACAAATAGTAAAGTATTGAATTCTCCCAGGAAAGGAAAGTAATTTTGCCACCCACCCATCCAAGAGACCATAAAGTTTTTGCAGTAAAGGTTGGAAATCAACCTTACGAAGCTTCCTAGAGAAAATAAGAAGACCGAGATAGATAATGGGGTTATGAGCTTAGTTGACATTTAGAATTCCACAAATAGCATTAGTCACATGCTTAGAGAAAATAATAAAACTTTTCTCATAGTTAACTTTGAGACCCGAGATCGAGATCACAAAATAAGGAAAGAAGCTTAGAAAGAGAATGAGCATTATCAATGGTAGATTTACAAAAAAACAAGCATATCATCAGCGTAAAGGAGATGAGAAATATTATGATCATCAATGCTTAGCCCATGAAAAATGTCCTTAGTGTTGAATCTAGTAATTAGGTTGTTAAGCCTAAGTGAATGTCCCAAGGCTACCAAGAGGGGGGTGAATTGGTAGTTTAAAAATTTTAAACCCTCTTTGAAGATTATGTTGAACCGAAATAAAAATTTCTTTTAAAGTTTGTAAAAAAATATTTTTCAACCACAGAGTTGTTAAAACTGAAATTTAAAGTACGAAAATGTAAAAATAATAAAGTAAATGACACCAGATTTATAGTGGTTTGGTCTATAACCAGACCTACATCCACTCCTCAGAGGCACCCTCTGAGTATTGCACTAAAACCAATAGTGACTCTCCTTTAGCACCCACAGCAAGGCGGAGAAGCCTTTACAACACACGCTTTTCACCACTACCCGGTGCGGCAGAGAACCGTCGTCCTTTTACACAATCCCTAGTGCTGGCAGAGAATCGTCATCCTTTTACACAATCTCCAGTGTTGGCAGAGAACCGTCATCCTTTTACACTCTCCTAGTGTGGGCACAGAACCGTCGTCCTTTTACACAATTCCCAGTGCTGGCAGAGAACCGTCGTCCTTTTACACTCTCCTATTGTGGGCAGAGAACCCTATGGCTGTTCACACTCTCCAAGTGTAGGCAGAGAACCTTTCGGCTGTTCACTCTCTCCAAGTGTCGGCAGAGAACCGGATCTCCTTGACTGATCTTCTCACAAGAATCTAGAAGGAAGAAGGAAAAGAGTGAAGTAATCCAAATTCACTAGTAGAGACTCTTACCTTTGAAATCCAAGTGAAGCCTTCTCGCTCCAGTGGTAGGAATTCTCCCTTGAATGCTCTCTTCCACTCTCTCCTTGGCTATTCTCTCAAGAGGCACGAAGATCAAATGACAAAAAGATTGGGTGGCAGTCTAATTTGGACTATTTATATAAAAGACAAGAAAAATCGCCCAAAAACTGTAAGTGTTCAATTCTGTACGCAGTGGATCATCCTGTACGATCATGGATCGTCCTGGACGATTTTACTTAAACGATCTGAAACGACCCTATTTGAATAAGTGTACGAAATGTCTTCGTACAGATGATCGTCCTGTACAAACTAGGTTCATCCAATACGAACGGTTATTACTAGATCGGTTCTAGAAACTGCTGAAAACTGTTCTAAGTCGTTTAATCGTTTGGACGAGAATATGTTTGTCTGGACGAAAATTTTCCATAGACCCGATCGTCCTGGACGATATTTAATTTCGTCTGGACGAAAATTTTCCAGAGGACCAGTCGCCACGTACGATAATAAAATTCGTCTGGACGAAAATTTTACAGAGAACCAGTAGTCTGGTACGATAATTAATTTCGTCCTGGACGAATAGGACTTAGAAAATTTTTTTTCGAGCAAGTTCCTATTCGTTCCATGTGCCCTATAGAAGATAACTGTCTTATCGTCCCGTACGATCGGATATCATCAAGTACGATCAGTATAAAATTTTATGATCTCCTTATGTGTGTGTGTATGTTTTTTTATTCACTCAATTACAATCACTCCCTTTCAAAATTAATTCAAAGAAAAAATGCAAACTTCAAATTAACAAAGTATCTCATGTTGAATTTGATTTGAAGTTATCGTAGTCTGGAGTCTGATTTTCCTGAAATGTTAGTACACACAAGAGCAAATACAAATCTTCTAAAATTATTAAGAGATAACTACACATTTGAATAATAATGTTTGAAATCATCAAAACTATTCAAGTTGCAAAAATGTAAAAACATTCAAATAGCAACTATTCTAACAATCTCCCCCTTTTTGATAATGGCAAAACAATTATTATTTGTATGGTTTCAAGTTAAACAAATCTCCTATCTCCTAAACTCCCCCTGAATTGATGAGTACATTAAAATTAGGAGGCATAAAGAACAATATTTTTATTTTTAAAAAATTTTAACACAAACAACCACAAAGTCAAATACTTGCAAATAGAATAATCAAAACACAAAACACAATAATTTCAATAATTTCTCCCCCTTTTTGACAGCAACAAAAAGTGAAGAAGAAATAGACGAGAAATGTAAGTAATTATATGAAATTCATTTTAAAATTTAATCTAAATGGTGATTGACATAAGGTATGCAATTTTAAACTAAAAATATTAGGTCAATCATAGAAATTCATAAAATTTAAGAAGTGATATAACATTGTAAGTAAGAAGAAAATTTTAAAGACATTATTCAATTTAGACATTCAAGTATAGAAAATCATTATAAGAGAGATGTAAAAAAAATTTATATTTCAAAGTTCAATGGAATATAAATGAACATAAGATCAATTTGAATTAAGAGATTGAAAGAATTTGGAAAGAAGAGAATTACCACATGTGGCGCTTTGCGCATCTTTTTCAAAATTTTTGGGGCACATTTTTGTGCATTTTTTTCTTTGTTGGGCTTATTTTATGCCTCTTTTTCTCATTGTAAATTTTTGCGAATTCCTTTTGATATTTGTACTTTTTGTATAATTTTCAAGAGTAATTGAGACCTATTCTTTCCAAAATCAATAATCTAAAATTTCAAATATTTCTAAGTACATAAATATCACTTGATCATAGAAATACAAAATAAGAAAACATCTAAATTATAATAGTAATATTAACTTTTATATAGTCTAAATGAATAGACATGAATTTAAAAGTTCTAATTACAACAAGTTATAAACAACTTTTAAATTTAGAAAGACTAGATTTTCTAATATAGATAATCTCAAATTACAATCTAATTTAAGCACTATGAAGATTAAAAAATACTAATGAAATTCATAAAAATTAACCACATTCCAAAAACAAATCAAATTTGAAACAAGTATAACATCCATTGATATTAATGAAAGGATTACACATTTCATAATATCTAAAAACAAGTAAGAAAATACATTGAACTTAAAAGAAAAAATAAACATAAACACAAACACTTAACATTGAAACTGACACAATAAAAACATAAAATACGAATATAACAAACACACAGAAATTCATCTCTACTGTTCTGGAGGAGGAGGAGGAATGCCGCCAAAAAGGTTGAAGTAGGAGGCCATCAATATTACATTGGTATTAATTTCATGTACTTCATTTCTAATATTACCAATGTCTTGTTGCTGCTGCGTAAGTTGAGCATCAAATTGATCAAACCTTTTTTTAATGTCAGTCTCTAATCTATCAAATCTTTCAATCAGATTCTGATAATCTGACTGAGGAGCAAAAGTTTGCACTCCCTATTCTTCCTCTTCTAAAGCACCAGCATGCGCTTTTCCTTTTTGCTCCTTGAAAAGCAATCTGAAGGAAGCATCATTATAGTATACTGGCTCTTCGTATTCTTCATCAGGATGCACTAAGTTATATTTCTTTTCCAAAATGTAAGTGACTAAGTGTCCTAATGAGATGTTCTTTTTCCTCTTCTGATCTGCATGTCCTATTTCTGAAAGCCCATAGATATGATCTATGATAAGTTGGGCTTCGTCAATAGGATGACCTTCCATAATTAAAAAGGTTAGAACAGAAAAGAGAGGGGTAATATTAATTCTATCACCAGCTTTAGGAATGATTGAAGATCGAAGAATATGCTGGATGATTCGGGCATCCCTGGTCATTCCAGAAACTCTAGCAACATGATAGGTTAGGTCAATTTCTCTAATCACCCTATTGACTTCATACCATTTGAATTTGTTTTCACTCACTAGGGTGTTGGCTCTATATCCCTCAGTTCTTAAGTTCAAAAAGGCACCAAGGTCGTGCTTTGTGATTTCAACTTTTTGCTTGAAGACATAAGAACTAATGGAGGAGTGGTAGGAATTAAAACTCATGTTCGCTAGGAAATAGTGGTAGGTTTGCTTGTTGTAGAAGTGTACAAGAGAAAGTATGAAATGAAATTGGGTTGAGGCAAAGAGGTGCATTACCCAAAATTTTAACTCAGTTTGGATTAAAATGCGAGAGAGAGTTATTTTGGCGGATGCAAAATGAGGAAAGGATTCCTCATTCACCTTAGACAGGAAGTTATCTGAGGCATTACTATTGGGTTTCTTCACCAACACCTTTTGTCTCTTGCTTGAGGAGGCCATTGTCGATTTGAAGTAGAAAGGGATTGAAAGTGAAGTTTGGAAGTGTGATTGTTAAGTTAGAAAGCTTTCATATTTAAAGAAAAACGATACGTTCGTCTTGGATGAAAATATTCGTCCTGGACGAAAATCATCGTTCGTCTGGACGAAATTATTTCGTACAGACGATCCAATTCTTCCAAAATGTAACGGCTTTTCGTAATCAACACAACTTACGATGCATCCCTTCGTACAGGCTTTTTGACTTGACCGATCGTACAGACGAAATATTTTTGTACAGACGATCAAAAAGTAACTCGTTTTAATGTCTCTTGAAAACCGTCCCCTACAATGAACCGACATCTGTTCGTCTAGACGAACGAAAAATTCGTACAGACGAAGTCCATATTAAAAACTATCTTATCCACTCAACCGCTCCATTCAATTGTCCCGATGTTTGAGAAAAAATATTTTCGTCCTGGATGATCGTCAGATCGTACAGACGATCTAATTAAAAACTGCTCTCAAAACGGTTAAAATTCGCACAAACTGTTCTTTCACATATCGTCCCGTACGTAACCAGATTCGTCCCGGACGATTTCCTCCAATTTTTTAATTTTGATTTTTAATTTAAGAAAATCAAACTAAACATTCAAAAAACACCAAAAACATAAAAAAAAAACCATAGACCCAAAAACAATTCATTCAAAACACACAAAATTTCACAAAATCAAAAACAAAACAAAACAAATATCAATGTTGCAAAGACATTTTGTTTAGGCATTCAAATCAATTACACCAAGCCTTGTTCTTAAAGTACTGAAGGTATCAAAGGCTAAATGTTTTGTAAAAATGTCTGCAAGTTGATTTTTAGTTGAAACATGTATGAGTTCAATTTCTCCCTTGGATATATGATCCCTTATGAAATGATACCTTATATAAATGTGTTTGGTTCTAGAATGTTGAATAGGATTTTTGGAAATGCAAATAGCACTAGTATTGTCACAATAAATTGGAATAGTGCATATAGTTAATCCTAAATCAATAAACTGTTATTTTAACCAAAGTACTTGTGCCACACAGCTTCCTAATGCAATGTATTCTGCTTCTGCAGTAGATAATGCCACTGAATTTTATTTTCTACTAGACCATGAAACTAATGAATTTCTAATGAATTGACATGTTTCAGAAGTACGTTTCCTATCCACTCTACAGCCTACAAAGTCAGAATCTGAGTAACCAATAATTTCAAATGAAGAGCTAAACTTAGGATACTAAATCCCTAAGTTTTGAGTTCCTAGTAGATATCTTAAAATCCTTTTCACTGTTGTCAAATGTGATTCTTTTGGATCTGATTGAAATCTAGCACATAAGTAAACACTGAACATAATATCTGGTCGGCTAGCAGTCAAGTAAAGTAAAGATCCAATTATCCCTCTAAATTTCTTTTGATCAACAGATTTTTCCTTAAGGTCCTTATCCAACTGAACTGAGGAACTCATTGGTGTACTAACAGGTTTAGCATTGTCCATTTCACATTTTTTGAGGATGTCCTTAATATATTTAGTTTGACTAAGAAAAGTACATTCCTCAAGTTGCTTAATGCTAAATCCTAGAAAGTAATTTAAATCTCCCATTAAACTCATTTCAAATTCACTACTCATTGTTTTAGAAAAATCATCACAAGGATGTTTATTTGAAGATCTAAAGATGATGCCATCCACATAAATTTGAACAATAAGTATATCCTTTCCAATTTTTCTTAAAAAGAGAGTTGTATCCACACTTCCTTTTTTAAAAGATTTTTCAAGTAGGAAGGTGCTCAACCTCTCATACCAAGTCCTAGCTGCCTGTTTCAATCCATATAATGCCTTTTTTAACTTGAAAACATGATTTGGAAATTTATAAATTTTCAAAACCTGAAGGTTGTTCTACAAAAACATCATCCTCAATTACCCCATTTAAAAAGGCACTTTTGACATCCATTTAAAATAATTTAAAACCTTTAAAACAGGCAAAGGCTAGTAAAACCCTAATTGCTTCAAGTCTAGCTACAGGGGCAGAAGTTTCCTCAAAATCAATTCCTTCAATTTGATTATACCCGTTAGCTACTAATCTAGCCTTATTTTTAATGACTACTCCTGAGTCATTCATTTTATTTTTGAACACCCACTTGGTTCCAACAACACTTTGATCTTTTGGCCTTGTAGTTAATTCCCAAACTTTATTTCTTATAAATTAATTTAACTCTTCTTGCATGGCCAATATCAAAAATTCATCAGAAAGTGCTTGATCAATGTTAGTGGGTTCAATAGTTGAAATAAAGGCTGAATGATTGACTTCCTTGTTTAATCCACGCCTAGTTCTAACACCCTCACTTGGTTCACCTATAATCAATTCCTTTGGGTGATTTTTAGAAAATCTCAAATCTCTAGGCAAAGGGTTTTCTCTTTCCAATTTTTCTTCCACATTTTCTTCCAAATTTAATCTATCAATGTTTTGGGAGTTTTCTTCAATTTCTTCTTCAACAACATTTGGCTCTTCCATGTTTCCACTTTCATCAAATACAACATGTGTGGTTTCTTCAATGACTAAAGTTCTTTTATTGAATACCCTATAAGATTTTCTAACACTTGAATATCCAACAAAAATTTCTTCATCTGATTTTGGATCAAATTTTCCTAAGGCAGATTTTTTATTATTATGTATGAACACCTTGCAACCAAATACATGCAAATGAGACAAATTTGGTGTTCTACCTTTTAGTAACTCATAGGGTGTTTTATTTAAATTTGATCTCACATTCACCCTATTCAGAACATAGTATGCAGTGCTAACCGCCTCAGCCCAAAAATATCTAGGAAGCGAGTATTCTGCTAACATTGCTCTGGTGGCTTCTATTAATGTTCTGTTCTTCCTTTCAACTACCCCATTTTATTGAGGGGTTCTAGGTGCAGAAAAATTGTAATCAATCCCCTTTTCTTTACAGAAATTTTCAAATCTTTCATTTTCAAATTCTCCTCCATGATCACTTTGTATAGAAATTATTTCACATCATAGTTTTCTTTGTATCCAAGTTGAAAAATTTCTGAATTCCTCAAATGATTCACTCTTATGAAAAAAAAATTTAACCCAGGTGAATCTTGAAAAATCATCAACTATAACAAATCCATATACCTTCCCTCCTAGACTAATAGTGCCTACAGGTCCAAAAAGATCCATGTGAAGAATTTCTAAAGGTTTAACGGTCCTAAGATCTTTATTGGACTTAAAAGAGGACTTCACTTATTATCCTAATTGACATGCATCACAAAGGTGGTCCTTAGTAAAGTCTAGTTTTGGTATATCTCTCACCAAATTCTTTTGGGTAATTCTCCTAAGATTTTTCATACTAGAATGACAAAGTCTCCTATGCCAAAGCCATGATTCATCAGAAACAGTTTTCAAACAAAAAGCAGTCGGAGATTGAATACAATTTAAATCTAGCATGTAGACATTGTTTATCCTTTTTCCATTTAAAACAATTTTTTCATTTAGACTTATTATGCAGCTAGTAGGGAAAAATTTTACATTATAGCCCTTATCACATAGCTGACTTATGCTAAGCAAATTATGTTTTAAGCCTTCAACTAATAACACATTGTCTATGAAAAAGTTTTTCAAATTTCCAATCATACCTGATCCAACCACTTTCTTTGTGGTATTATCTCCAAGTGTAACCTTGCCTCCACTCCTGGCTTCCAGCGTTATGAATTGAGCAGTATCTCCAATCATGTGCTTTGAACATTCGCTGTCCAGGTACCATATACTCTCACGAGGTCTTGTGTGAGAGCATTCCTTCAAAATTCTCAAATATTAGACCTGGGAACCCAAACAAATTTGGGTTCACCTTTATGAAATTTATAATCAGATACATGTATGATATGTCTAGGTTTATGCATCTTAGTTCTCCACACCAAATTAGTTTTCATCTTTAAAGTGCAGGTGTGAGATATATGTCCCAAAAATTCACAATTATTACATTTAACATTAGAAAAAATATTCTTATGTTTTCTTTCATATGATTGTCTTCTAAGGGATTTCATGAATTTAGGATAATATTTAGGATTTGTAAAATCTTCAAGTTTAGGGGGGTTCCTATTATCCTCGAGAGCTCTTATTGTGAGTTTGTAAAATGAATTCATATCTTCCAAGATTCGATTGGTATAATTGATTCTATATGTCTAGCTCTCATATTCATCCTTAAAATTCTTAAATTCTTTTTCAAGTTCAGCATAGAATGATTTTAAATTCTCAAAATTTTTATTCAAGTCATTATATTCATCAAGTAGTTTCATGTGGTTGTTATCTATTAAAGCATGATCTTTCCTAAGGATTTCGTGTTCCTTATTAAGCACTTCCAATTCTAAAACTAAACTAGCATGCATCTTTTTCATTTTCCTTTATGCATCATGCATGTGTTCAGAAACTTCAAACAATTCATCATAGGTTAAATCGCATACCTCTTCTTGATCTGATTGTTCAACATTATCTGCCATCAAGCAAAGGTTGGTGACTTCTTCTTCTTCTTTTCAGTCTCAGATGAGTCTGAAGCTGAGTCCGCCCAAAAAGTCATTTTAAACTTCTTCTTGCCCTTCTTTACCAATGGTTTCTCCTCTACCTTCTCCTTGCTAGGAGTGGCTTTGAGTTTTGGACAATCAGTCTTTATATGACATGGTTTCCTGCATTCATAACAAATCACTTCATTAAAAACCTTGTCATTTCTGTTATACTTACCTCTAT
Source organism: Dendrobium huoshanense (assembly GCA_016618105.1). Classification (NCBI taxonomy): domain Eukaryota; kingdom Viridiplantae; phylum Streptophyta; class Magnoliopsida; order Asparagales; family Orchidaceae; genus Dendrobium; species Dendrobium huoshanense. The sequence goes on from CM028351.1 coordinate 57,676,527, forward strand.
TCCATTGCTGGCGTCTCTTTTGCTTCATCTTTAAAAAGCTTCTGAATTGTCTAGTCATCAATGCAATATCGTCTTCATCCTCAGGTTGTGAGTGTTCACTTTCTGACTCTTCCACATTTAGTGCAATATTCTTGTCCTTTCTAGGTTCACCTGCATCAATCTTTCTTTGACTTACTCCTTGCTCATAAGCAATGAGTGAACCAAAAAGATTGTCAATGGAATAAATGTTCAGATCTTTAGACTCTGTAATTGCAGTAATTTTAGCATCGTATGCAGTAGGTAAACAACGAAGAATCTTATTGACCATTTCAGCATTAGTTAATTCCCTACCAAGTGCATGCAAAGAGGTGACAATTTGAGTGAATCTTGTGTACATGTCTGAAATAGATTCATTAGGTTTCATGCAAAATAATTCATAATCATGTAACAAGATATTGAGTCTTGATTGCTTAACCTCATTTGTCCCTTCATAAGTTATACAAAGTCTATCCCATATGTCCTTTCCACTTTTACAAGTGGAAACTCGCATGTAGTTTTCAGATTTTAGAGCACAAAAGAAACTATTTAAACATTTTGTATTTAATTGTGCTAAGTCACGTTCTTCAATAGTCCAATCTGCATAGGGTGTTTCTACCCTAACTCCATCAACTAATCTAGTTGGTTTTGAGTAACCTTCCTGGACTAGCATCAACATGCGATAATCAAGTGACTGTAAGAAAGTAGACATGCGTGTTTTCCAAAAATCAAAAGGAATATTGTCAAACAGTGGAGGTCTAGTGATAGAGTAACCCTCAGGTGTGTTTCAGTTTCTAAATGTAGTCATCTACGTTAATCAAAAAGTAGTTCAAACTTATGATTTTGAAACTATGCTCTGATACCACTTGTTGAGTCTAGTAATTAGGTTGTTAAGCCTAAGTGAATGTCCCAAGGCTACCAAGAGGGGGGTGAATTGGTAGTTTAAAAATTTTAAACCCTCTTTGAAGATTAAGTTGAACCGAAATAAAAATTTCTTTTAAAGTTTGTAGAAAAATATTTTTCAACCACAGAGTTGTTAAAACTGAAATTTAAAGTGCGGAAACGTAAAAACAATAAAGTAAATGACACCAGATTTATAGTGGTTTGGTCTATAACCAGACCTACATCCACTCCTCAGAGGCACCCTCTGAGTATTGCATTAAAACCAATAGTGACTCTCCTTTAGCACCCACAGCAAGGCAAAGAAGCCTTTACAACAAACTCTTTTCACCACTAGCCAGTGCTGCAGAGAACCGTCGTCCTTTTACACAATCCCCAGTGCTGGCAAAGAATCGTCGTCCTTTTACATAATCTCCAGTGTTGGCAGAGAACCGTCATCCTTTTACACTCTCCTAGTGTGGGCAGAGAACTGTCATCCTTTTACATAATCCCCAGTGCTGGTAGAGAACCGTCGTCCTTTTACACTCTCCTAGTGTGGGCAGAGAACCCTACGGCTGTTCACACTCTCCAAGTGTAGGCAGAGAACCTTTCGGCTGTTCACACTCTCCAAGTGTTGGCAGAGAACTGAATCTCCTTGACTGATCTTCTCACAAAAATCTAGAAGGAAGAAGGAAAAGAGTGAAGTAATCCAAATTCACAAGTATAGACTCTTACCTTTGAAATCCAAGTGAAGCCTTCTCGCTCAAGTGGTAGGAATTCTCCCTTGAATGCTCTCTTCCACTCTCTCCTTGGCTATTCTCTCAAGAGGCACGAAGATCAAATGACAAAAAGATTGGGTAGCAGTCTAATTTGGACTATTTATATAAAAGACAAGAAAAACCGCCCAAAAACTGCAAGTGTTCAATTCTGTACGCAGTGGATCGTCCTGTACGATCATGGATCATCCTAGACGATTTTACTTAAACGATCTGAAACGACCCTATTTGAATATATGTACGAAATATCTTCGTACAGATGATCATCCTGTACGAACTAGGTTCGTCCAGTACGAACGGTTATTACTAGGTCGGTTCTAGAAACTGCTGAAAACTGTTCTTAGTCGGTTAATTGTTTGGACGAGAATATGTTCGTCTGGACGAAAATTTTCCAGAGACCCGATCGTCCTGGACGATATTTAATTTCGTCTGGACAAAAATTTTCCAGAGGACCAGTCGCCACATACAATAATAAAATTCATCTGGACGAAAATTTTATAGAGAACCAATCGTCTGGTACGATAATTAATTTCGTCCTGGACGAATAGGACTTAGAAAAAAATTTTTGAGCAAGTTCCTATTCGTTCCATGTGCCCTATAGGAGATAACTGTCTGATCGTCCCGTACGATCGGATATCGTCCAGTACGATCAATATAAAATTTTATGATCTCCTTATGTGTGTGTGTATGTTTTTTTATTCACTCAATTACAATCACTCCCTTTCAAAATTAATTCAAAGAAAAAATGTAAACTTCAAATTAACCAAGTATCTCATATTGAATTTGATTTGATGTTATCGTAGTATGGAGTCTGATTTTCCTGAAATGTTAGTACACACAAGAGCAAATACTAATCTTCTAAAATTGTTAGGAGATAACTACACATTTGAACAATAATGTTTGAAATCATCAAAACTACTCAAGTTGCAAAAATGTAAAAGCATTCAAATAGCAACTATTCTAACACTTAGAAATAGCTTCCTCAATTAGTGAAGAGAGACCATCCATGACAATGCTAAAAAGGTAGGGTGAGAGGGGCACCCCTGCCTCAAACCTGAAGAAGAGCTAAAATAACCTTCCAGAGCACCATTAATAACAATAGAGAAATGAACATCTGTAATGCAACTTTTAATCCAAAAGATGAAGGAAGAGGGGAAACCTTTAACATGCAGATGAATAAGGAGAAATTCTCTTGAGACTGTATCAAATGCTTAGTGGATATCAAATTTTGCACGAAAAAATTTATTGGAAGCTTTCAAATTAAAGTCACCCAGAATCTCCATAGCTAGAATAGAATTTTTAGAGATGGATTTGTCTTTGATGAAACCTGTTTGAGAGGGATGAATAATGAATGGCATAATATCTTTCATCTGGTTAGCAATGATTTTCGTAACAATTTTATAAAAAGTGTTGCAGAGTGAAATGGGTCTGTAGTCCGAAATGCAAGCAGCATGAGGTTTTTTCAGAATTAAGGTGATAACAGTGGCTTTAGCTTGCTTAGGCATGAAACCAGTGGAAAAAAATGAGAGTACATCATCACATAATTGCTTCCTGATGATATTCCAAGAGGCCTTATAAAAATCAAAGGTGTATCCGTTAGGTCTAGGGGCTGAGGTAGAAGGAGCATTGAAAATAATGGCCTTGGTTTCTTCAGTAGTAACTAGAGTAATAAGGGCTGAAATCATAGCATCAGGAATATTTCTCCCATAAGGCATGTAGTAACTAGTAGGGATGGTATGAGAACAAGTGTTAAAAAGTTTTTGGAAATGATGAATAGCCGCCTCTTTAATATTGTTATGAGAAGTGAGAATACCATCCAGGGTGGAGAGAGATTTGATCAGGTTAATGTTATGCCTGATATTAATACGAGCATATAAAAATTTTAAATCATCTTCCCCACAAGACATCCAAGAAGCTTTCCCTCTTTGAGTAATCCAATTGGTCCAAGAATGATTCTTATCAGCAAGATTTCAGTTGATAGAATTGAGAGTAGCATTCAACGCAGTATCAATAGGATTGTCTTGTAGTCAATGTAGGAGAAGGTTTTGATCAATAGAAAGATTATCAATATCTTGGTTGAGGAGAGAAGAGGAAGCCCAAGACTTAAGTTTAATTCTTCTCTTCAGATCTTTGAGTTTTAGTAGAAATCACAAATAGGTCTGCTATGATAATCTTGGGAGGAGGAAATCAAACAATCCCAAAATTCAGGAACTTTGCTCCAATAATTTTTATAGAGGAATCTGTGGTTATATTATCTATTTTCATGAGAAAGAATAATGATAGGAGAGTGATCAGAAATTAGAGGGTCACTAGCCAAATAATAGGTATGAGGAAAGATATTCAACCAAGCATCATTGACCAAAACTCTATCCAATTTGATATATATATGTTTATCTACTCTTTGATTGAACCAAGTAAAATAGAGCCCAACAGAAGAAAGCTTATGAGCCCCAATATTGAAGATCAAGTTATTAAAATCTGCAGTCTTGCTAGCCAAAAGAGCAGTGCCACCAGCCTTCTCATAAGGATATCTACAATAGTTGAAGTCCCCCAATATAATCCAAGGGAGAACAATATTATCTGCCAAGTTCAAAATTTGATTCCAAAGGAGAATCCTCAACTCAAAATAGTTTGAGGCATAAACCATCGAAACTAAGCAAGACGGGTTGGCCCCCACATAAACAAGAACATGAACCAGTTGGCTATATGTGAAAATAGGAAAAAAATTCACCTTTAATGAATTCCATTTTATCCATATTCTACCCAGATTGGAAAGGGCAAAGTTGTCATAAGACGCTTAACAAGAAAAAATGAAGTGATTGGAAGTAAACCAGGGGTCAGAAGTAGAAGAAGAAGAAACTTTAGCTTCTAAAATAAACATCATGTCCAAGTTATGTTTAATAGAAAATTGTTTGCAGCAGAACACCTTATCCGGGCTGTTAAACCCACGAAGATTCCATGCCGCCATGAGGGGAAGAGTCATTGGTATTTTAAATTGGGGGTGGTTGCCTTCTTGGAAAGCTTGGCTCTAGTATTTTTATTGTTTTGGGTCAGAAGTTTTTTGAAATCTAGGATTGACTAGTTTTTAATAGTATCCAGTGGTCTGGAAGATTGACCTTAGTCTATGGATTGAGGGAATCCAGCAGTAGGATTAGAGTTGATTGGTTCTCCAGAATCTATGGAGTTGGGAGGATCTTCAATAGATAAGGCTGAGAAGGTGTTTTTGGTTGGTGTGGGGTTCTGGTTATGAGGTGGTAAATGGGTGGAGACAGATCTAGGAGACGATCTGTGAGAGGGTGATCGGGGAGAGGAAGTGGGAACTATGGGGTTTTATGAAATAAGGTTAATAGAAAGGGAATTAAGGTTGGGTATGAGGATGGTTGGTAGGGAAGAGGTAGAAGGTGGGGCAATGGTTGGTTGAGCTATTGGTGGAGGGGCTTGCAGAAGAGGGAGAGGTTTTGGAATATTAAGTCAAGCGGGTGAAGATTTACGGGTTTATGGCTAGAGCTCCTACCCCGAACCATAGGAGGTTGCTGGACAGGAGGAGAGGGATTTTTGGGGCAGCTAGTAGGAGGGTGAATGATGGAGCAGCAGTGAGAGCAAAGGATGGGTTTCCAATCATAGAGGACAGTTAAAGGTGAGACCTTTCCATCCTTAGATATATAGATTTCATCAGGAAGAGGGTCCGTATTGCAAACCTGAACGCAGATCCGTATGAAGGTTAAATGGGTTTTTGCTGCCGTCAAGGCGTCGACAGCCTGAGGGACACCAATGCAACTAACAATTTTGGATATCCCCTCTAGAGTCCAACAAGAGAGAGTCAAGTTCTGTATTTTTATCCAGAAAGGAATGTTGGGGAATTCTTGACGGACAAGAACAAAATCTAACATCCATTTTTGCATGATAATTGGCTTGCCGAAGAAGAACCACGGCCCTCTGGACAACTCCATTTCGTAATCCTCCACCGTAGTGAATTTGAGAAGAAAGAAGCCATCATCAAGGGTGAGAAGGTTGAGAGAACCTTTCAGAGTCCAAGTCTGTCTTATCATGGAAAGAAGGGATTCATAAAATGGGTGGTGGCCGATGGAGTATCCGACTAAAGAGAGACCCCATTACGGAGCTCCGATGTTGAACTGAGCTTGCATGAAATGAGCTGTCGCATTTGCAGTTGGGAAATGAGCAAGAGATGAAGTGAACTCAGTGGGTTTAGGGGTTCAGTTGGAAAGCAAAATCTTCTAATCCATAGGAGCATAAAAGGAGGGAAGGTGGGAGAGTGTGGAGGGGAGGGGAGGGAAATCAGAGGAGGACATCTCGACAATTTCGTACTCAAAGGTGGCAGGGAGCAGCAAAAAATGCGACAGTAGAAAAAACCCTAGAGCAAAAACCTTAGAGTAGTCTCGTTTCGCTTTCGCTTTTACAAGATGCACTCAAGAAAGCAATTTTCTTTTTGGGATATAAACATTCAGGTGAACTATATATATATATATATATATATATATATATATATAACTAGAAGAATCCGTGACAGCGGGATGGATCATGAAAAGAGGAACAATGATAAATTTCAAATTCTCATTTTAACAAGTTTTTGCATCTTTTTAAATTTTCTAGTACAATTTTGTTATTTCAGGTGCTTAATCCAAGTATCTTTTCAAAAATGTGTGTCGCCAAACCCCATTGACCTTTCCAGCTTCCAAGGAACAATACATGCCATTCTCCAGATTGTGATTGTGTTCCCCTGACCTATGTCGAGTCCAAACCTGTAACTTTTTCGTTTCTACGATTACCGAGTTATGATCCAAAGCATTCCTCGTCCCACCAAAAAGACAATAGATCAAGCATATTTTGTAGGCTCGAAAATGAACTTAAAGTGTGAAGCGAGGTGTACAATGGGTTCCATCCCTTGCTTTGTCTTTATTTCCTTTGGTGGAAATGGACGAGACATGTCAGTGATGCGTTGAGGTGGGCTGATGAATGCGTAAATTTTTACTGCTCAAGGGATCATGCATTGTCTTATGCATTTCATCAAATTTGATTCAGGCATGTTTATGCTGAAGACCTTCGGTTATGTTATCAAAATATTTTGAAGCTAGTGTTGTGATGGCCTTGGGCAAATAGAGGGGGTACCCTTATGCAAAAGATGCAACATTGTGAATGAATAAAAAACATGCAAGTTAATGTTCTCATTTTTTTGAATTTGAACATCTAAATCTTATAATGGTTAGTCAAGTGAAATCAGCTTTCATGCAATTCATCTTGACCTATTTTTTGGGAGCTTTGGTTACCAACTAAGAGATCTTGAGTTTGTAGCTTGCGTATGTGATGTGTGTAAATTTGTCTTAATTAGCCTAAATTGAAATCTTTTATTGTGATCTTGTTTTGCCTTATCTGTACTATGTTTAAATATATTTTCCTAAAAAACCATACAAATTTCCACTTAAACACATCCATAATAGTTGGTCAACTCTAAGCTAAAATTTATTATACCATGTTCCAATTAAAGTTTGGTGACCTTATACCCTTCTGAATTTTATGAAATATTCCAGAACAAATCTTCAAACATCTCACAATCATTTCAAAGTCATTTACGTAGTTTTCTTAAAGCATAAAACCTACCCTTAAAAGTGAAAATTGTAACTAGTCGAATTGCCAAATTAGGATCTTTCTATGCCCATTCACTTATAGAATTCCAACAAAAGAATAAGTCTAGACATCTTCAAAAATTAAGAAAAATTATTGATAAGCATGAGATCCTTCCTTCTAACTTCTGCAAGTTATTGTAGTTTTCTGGATTGGTATCCATGGAGATCTAGCCTATGGAAGTCAGCTTAGAGTTGCTTGAAGTTTCTGGCCCAAACCCTAACTCGACCCAATTACACTAAAACATTCAATTCAACACCAAGTTAATTCTATTTGTTTCTTACCAAATTAATTCCTCAAATATATTTCTCACTTATATAATACTTTTGTGAAGGTTTAGAACCTAATGTAACTCTCACAAAGTGGCCTCTCTAACTGGCAACCCAACCATAATTTTGGTATCATAACAAAGTTAATTGATGAGCAACATTAGAGACTAACACTAGGATGATTGAGAAGCTTGAAAAGTCAATTAGTTACCAATATAAAAATTTAATCCTATAATTTGGACTTGGTAAAATTCCAAGTTATAAAATGTAGTAGATTTCATGTTTGAAATAATTCTATTAACTAGTGTGAGATTGTCAATTAGTTACCTCTAAATATATTGGCCTAACCATCAACCATAAACTTATGAAATCATAATTGAATTGAGAGCATCCAAATCATTGAAGTAGTGATAAATTACATCATACAAACCCTCACCTTGATTCCTTTTAACATAACAAAATTTATTTTAATTGATAGAGTGTTTTATCATAATTCTAACTTAGTAGTTTTAATTTAATTTAATTTAATTATGATTTTCAAGTTTGTAAAGGATTAAAAGAAAATTTCAAAATTATTTGCATCCTTTTTTCTTAAATCAGTAAGCATGCCATATTTTAAAAAAAAATTATATTTAAGTGTATAACATTCACTATTGCATCCACCACCAAAGCCAACAAGGTTGGATCAAATGGATAATATAAATATGAGGATATATGTGTTGAATTCTCAATTAGATGAAATGTTTAATAAAATTTGAGAGCAGATTATGAACATAATTGTTATGTAAACATTATATTGTATTTTATTTTGTTAAATTTCTAGAATATTGTGTGTTTTAGTTTGATGTTCGAAAGGAATGTCTCAGAGAAAAAAAGATCAAAATTTATAAAGTTTAGAACTAGCACATCAGAGCAACAAATATCAGCACTATAGCATCTTCTATGCTTAGGAGCCAATATTAGACATTATATTGCCAGAGTCTTGAAAAATTTTTATGAAAGTTAGCATTTCTATGGATCGAATCACAATGCCACTATGCCATGTAGCTCCGAATGTCAACATTGTAGCACTGGAGTACTAGGAAAATTACAAATAATTCAACACAAGAGCGCCAACATTGGAAGCACTGGTGATGACAAAGGAGAGCGCTGCAACACTCATTTTTTGTAGTACTAAAGTAAAACTGCTAAGGAAGAGAAGCACCAATGACATAACAAAGCAACTTAAGCACTACTAAGGTACTACTTCAAATTCAAATGCCATAACACTACCATATCGAGGTACTACATTAAATTTAAAAGCTGCAGTTCTACCTTGTTGATCATCGTGGTGCTTAAGTCCAATTTTGTATTAAGTTTAAATAGTTTTTCTATTTTTATAAAGTTTTTTTTAGAGTATTCTTTAGAAGTGTCTAAGAGAGACCAAGGAATAATGAGATACATCCGGGTAAATAGTGTTGTAAGAAAACAATCAACAACTTAGAAAATGAGTGATGAGAGAGAAGTTTTAAGGGAGATTCACTTTGGAAGAGTTATCTACAAGATCAATTTTGGATTCTTCATTTTGAGTTATTTCTTCTTCATCTTCTCTACTTATACTTTCTTTTTTGAGCAAGTAATCATTCCATGGCCAACCAAACTCAAAGTTTTGAATTAATGATGTGAGATCCTTTGTAATTAATAATCCTTTATAAAGTTTTAATCTTATGTTTTAAATTTTGAATGATTATTTTTAATATCTCACAATCTTAATTTATTTATAAAGTGGCAATCTATAAAATTAACATCTAGTGTAATACATTATCAAATCAAAGGAATGTTGGAACAATTTGGAGAATTAAGATGGAATACTTGCATGCTTAGATATATGATGTTTAGTATTCTACACTTAATGGAGATTTAATAATTTTATGAAAGGCATAAGCTTCTCTTTATATTCTTACAAGCTCAATAGAGATCTAAGGATGCATATGCTTTGATTCACATCTAATGTAGAAGAGTCTAATTAAGAAAGCTTAGGGTATTCACTATCATTAGTCTTAACCACTTTATTACTAATATCTTCACTATTTTTTGCATTTCTCATTAAAGTTAGAAATTACCTATAATTTTATTTTATATGATTAATATCATAGTTTGAGTAGACGACCCTAGAATATTTGTGTAAAGTGGAAAATTTTCTTGTGAGATCGACACTCTCACATACACTTTATTACTTAATTGGTATATGTTCTTAAATATTTATTGGAGTTATATCCAAGCAAACATAAACTAAATACGATGCAATAAAATTTTATTATGTTATTACAATTGTTTTATATTATCGAATAAGTTAAATTTTTAATTATACTTGTATCTTATTTTATTTTTATTATTTATGGGTTCTAAAATTGTGATTGTTCACAAAATTTTATTCTTTAACTTTATTTTCATGAAATTTAATTCATGTGTTATTGGTTTATGTGTAGTAGAGATGAACCTTTATTATTTGACATAGAAATTGAAAGGATCCTTACAAAAACATCTAAAAAAACTTTAGTAATTCAAATGGTTGAACCGAATCCGAATAAGGACCATCCTAGACCTCCTAAGTTTTATGCCAATCCATTAGTAGATGGAATTCATTAGAGTTTCAACCGACCTACTATTTAAGATAATATTTTTGAGTTATAACTTGTTATTATCCAAATAGTATATAACTCTAAATTTGGGGTAAGTTTTGTTAAGCATCCCAATATATAGTTTACTAGGTTATTAGAAATTTGTTCAATGTTTAATTATAATGGAGTCCGTGATGAGGAAATTAAACTTCATATGTTTCATTTTCTTTAAGGGACGAAGATAAATTATCGTAAAAGTCCTTACCAATCTTTGGATAAGTATAACTTCATTTTTTATATAGTAGAAATTTGTTCAATGTACATAAGTTTCTAACCCAATAATTTCCATCTTCTAAGATTTTTAAATCTTTGGATAAGTTTAACTTCATTTTTCTTATTTGATTGAGAGCCAATTTATGAAAATATAAGAAAATCATGTATTACTAGCGTCCTTTATTGGCAGTCCAATAGCCACCGAAAATACTGGCGATTAAACCAACAATTTATCAGATAGTTTTTAATAATACACTGCATAAATTAGCGGCAATATAATAACCCCCGGCAAGGGCATCGATTTACTAAACTGCCAAAAATTTCCATAAATGCCCTTAATATTGGCCAAACTGAGCCTTCCTCTTAATTTCTTCATGAATCTATTTCTCCATATATGCTCGCTTGCGATGGCTCCTCCGACTTCCTACACTGGAATTCAACCATCGACACCCTCTCACCGAAAACTTTGATACCAGATGGCTTATTATAGTTGCCAGAATTTTAATATAGCTGTCGATAAATACTGGCGATTTACCGACAGTCACTGGCGATCAATTATTGGTAAATCGACAGTTAGGCCATTGTTAAAATTGGCATTTTGGATAGCCAGTAAGCCGTCACTAATTAATCGATGGTCACCGGCACTATGACCGCTAGAATTTACCTGCCATTTTTGTCACAGGAAAGCCGCCGATAAGGTTAACTGTCAGAAATTGACCATCATAAATCATTTCCTACGCAGTTTATACCGGAGGTTTACTAACCGCCACAAAACTTTAGATATTTTAGGAAACCATTGAAAACATAATACGAACAGTTGGAAAAAAACTTTTGGTAATTCCTGATTTTCCTGTAGTGTGAGAGCTGGGAAATATTTAAGGAAATACTTAGAAAGTGCATTAGTCTTTCTTTGTCTACTAGGTTAGTGAATCAGAATTTTTATAATCGTCTTATGGGATTCCTTAGGTCAATAATTCATGTAGCAATCAAAAGTTCTTTAATGTAAAATCCTTTTGATGATGCATAGTGACCTTCTAATAGGGTGAATCCTAAGAGAGTAGCTTGTGTCTATGAGTAGATGCTTTATAAATTTTGACTTCTCAAGTAGTTGTTATGTCTAAGAAGTTGAAAAATCTTGGAGTTAATATAGGATTAAGATCCTCTATACTTTTGGAGGAAAATAATTAGAATATTGCTAGTGAGTCTATAGCGAAAGGCGTAAAGAATATAAATTTAATTGGAAGACAAAATAATTCATATTCTAAACTTATAATTTGTGTTGGAGGAACCACCCAAATATTAATTGGTGTAATAATAATGGTGGAAAATAGTGGATTACAAGTCAATTAAACCCTAGAAGAAACTAGAATAATCCCCAACAACCTTAAGTAAAACATAGACATTAGTATCCCTTGTACTTTAATCAAAATAATCAATTTAAAGATAGGAATACACCTGTGGAGGATTTAGTGATTAAGATTGAAAATAAATTATAGAGTCAAGCTGCTACCATTAAAAATTTGAAAAATTAATTAGGATAGCTTGTAATTTTTGTTAGTATTAGGTCCTATGACACCTTATCTAGTTCCACTTAATTTAACACAAAAAAAATAGGAAACTATCATAGCTTGGAACTTTTTAGGAATAATAGTAATGTTACTCATCCAAAATAAAAAATCTAGGCAAGTATGGCAGAAGACTATAAACTTAGCATGTTTAGGAGGCAACCCAATTTTGTTCATATTAATCTTAGCTTTATTGTTGGTGTGTGATATTTATGTTTTTTTATTTTTGTGAAAAATGTCATGTGTATATTTTTTGTGAGTTTATTAAATATGGTTTTTGATAATAAAGTAAAATAATATTTTCCTCGAGCTTTTTTTTTAATATAGTGCTAAATTTGAACTAGCTTAATAATGTTAAAACTTAGAGCACCATTTCATTGGCTTCTTAAATGCTATAACATCTAAATCTGAAATTACTTAGCCTAAGTTATAAGAAAATATTATTTGTATAATGCTGCAACATAGTTCAATTATGCATTATAATGCAACTTTGCTCTTAAAAGTGCTTCAATATTCACTCTTGTAGCACCGCGATGTTAGGTTAGTAATTTTTACAGTGTTGGGACATTGCATTCAATTTCATTGTACATACTTAACCTTTTAATTATTAATCTATATTGAACAATGTTATGCTAATCCTCAACATTATATTATTAGCTCAAAAACCAATATTAATTAGATATAGCACCACAATGTCAGTCTTTACCAAATATTGTAGTGCCCATACATATCAAATACCGTGGAAGTCCCATAGTTAAAAAGCTATCATTTCATTTTCTAATGATTATGCCACTTTACCATACATCATTTCATGCATGACACCTTTATTAGTTATATCATTTATTATTTATCTCTTCCTGGAGCTATAGTGTTACCCTTTACAGTGCCACATTGCCCATCAATATCTATATATAGGAAAGATGAGTTTTCATTATTTTTATTGAGTTTAACTTTTTTATTTTATCTCTAAACTATGATTTGATGTTTTTATTATACTCTTCTTGGTACCCTATGATCCCTTTGCTATTAATAAGATCTTCAAACTAAAACACATAGAGTTTGATGATTATTTTGATTTTGTAATTCCTTTATAGGCCCCAAGATCTTTTAAGAGTGTTAGATAATCCTAGGACATGAGCGGTGTGGAAAAAGAGTGATGGAAAAATATTAATTTCCCTTCATCTTATGTAATTGAATTATCCAAGGTTTGGCATTACTTAATTTATGTTAGATTCTTGTCAAGCAAGAATATTAATAAAGCAACATATGATAGAGATATTTTGCATTATGCAATTCAAGTGGGGAACTTGATTGATGTGGGGAAGTTAATATTTTCTTCTTTATTATGTATCATTAGGGGTCCACTTTTATTGGTATAGTCCATCTCTAAACTATGATTTCAAGTTGCCACTGGTGTGTTAAGCAAGTCTAGTGAGGAGCAACTTTTTCTAATTTGTGGTCTCACTAAGCTAAAAAATAAAGAGATTTAAGATGGGAGGAGATGATGAGAAAACTAAATTTAATTAGCCTCATTTGACCAATTAGCCTAGCTCATGTCGTTAGAGTGATTGAACCCCTAGATCTGTAGGTGATTTGGTTGCTGATGTTAGGGAGCAGATGGAGGGTGTCACTTCTTTTTATGAGTGGAGTAGGGAGTGGTAGAAGGGTATGTCCCATTGTGTTTCCCACTATGTAGACATGTAATAGAGGTAATACAACTATGCTTCATAATTCAGTGTAGCATTAGTTGGCATCTGTAGGAAGAGTCCATTCATGGAAAACCATGATTAGCTTCAGTTCCTGCCATCCCCTACATATGATCCTTATGTGTGACAACCACCACTAGCAATAGTATCTGATTATGATGTGGAGGATGAGGATGAGGAGGTAGTGGTGGGGTAGAGAGGAGGAGAAGGTGGAGGATTTGGATTGATCCTCATTATATTATTTTTTCTTTATTTTCATTAATTTGATTAAAAGAGAGAGAGATGAGATAATGCTGATTTGTTTTTTTACTTTCTTTATTTTCCATTTTCTTATCTTGAGAAGTACTTGTGAGGTTTATGTTGTTGAAAATTCTTGTGGATGGATTTTTTCATAGTGCTCATGTCAATGTATTTATAGTTGAGTAAATTTTATTATTGCAATTCTTTTGTACTCAGTGTAATTCTTATCAAAAAGTCATTTAGTATTTACTTTGTATAATTAGTTTGCATGCATAACTTTAATATATGTTATTATTTATTATTTATGTTGCATAAGGAAATTTTCATTAACTTGATTTCCTAGTTTTCTTAACTATTGAAATGTCCCACTTATATTGCACTTTGATAGCTATGTTAACCAAAAAATAGCTATTGAAAATTAATTAAAATTAAGAATAATACAAATGTAAAGGTTTTAAATTGAATGAATAAAGAACAACTATTTCTAATTTGAAAAATCATAACAATCAACTAAGAAAAATATCTAAGTAAATACTTCATTTTGAACTTAAATGCTATACAGTTAAGTACGAACTATTAATTACAAAAGTGAATACCTAAGTTTAGGAGGATGTTGTGCTTAAATTAAGTTTGAAAATCATTATAAACATCATGAAATTAGTAAACTTATCACAATTCTTGTATTTTAATTTAGGATTACTTGAAGGAAGAAGGCAATCAAAGATTCAAAATCATTACTTTCATACTCTTATAAGTTAAAAAGAAAACACTTGAAGGGAAAATGAAAAAAAATGATTACGTCTAACATTAAAAAATGGTATATGATGCAGCTGCATTCCTAAAGGATTCTCAAGCTCTAGTTATATAAGGGAGTGTAAGTAACCAAATGCATATGAAGGCTTAAAAATGATCTTCAAACTGAACTAAATACAAGTAATTCTTAGATGATAAGTATTCATATGTAAGATCTATATATAGTCAACCTTACACATACATTTCTAGTAGATCAGTTCAATTTGGGTATTAATAAGGATGATTTATTCGGATGATTACAACAACAACTACTACTTCAAGCCTTTATCCAACAATATGGGGTTGGCTACATGAATCTTTTTTCTCCATTCTATCATGTTAAGAGTCAAATTTTCATTTAAATCTAATATAAAAAGGCCATTTATAATATTTTCTGAACGAATCTTTTTAGGTCTTCCTCTATCTTTCTTAACATAATTTAAATCTAATACATATACTTTCCTATATGTATCATCAGAATGCCACCATTTTACATGACCAAACCACCTATGATGTTGCTCTCTAATCCTAGCTTCCAGTGGAGGTACTCTAACCATTTCATGTATATTCTCATTTTGTATTTGTCTCTAAGAGTAAAGCCACTCATCCACTTGTGCATCCCCATCTCTACAACACTTATCTTAATATGATGCCTCTCTTTTAATTGCCAACATTTTGCACTATAAAGCATTATAAGTCTAACCACCATCTTGTAGAATTTTTTTGTAAGTTTGAGGGTGACTTTCTATCACACAACAAGAACGATGCATTCCTCCACTTCAACCATCCAACTTGAATTCTACTAATAATATCCCTATCGATTTCTTAAAAAAGGAATCAATACACGTATTCTCAACTCATTTGGAATCATTTAAGTCTTTAAAATCATATAAAAAAAGTTTAGTAAGCCAAAAAATACCTTTATATACTATGCATTTTCACACCTTCATTAGAAGTGGAGGATGCACCAAAAAGGGCATCAAGCAAAGATCAATATTTCATTTCCACATTCAAGCACATAGGATCTTTTAGTTGATTGACCCCTATCTAGTTAAGAGGTGGTTGAAGATGGAAGAATAAGAAAAAATGAAACACAGAAAACCAATGATAAAGAGAAAAATGAATAGAGAAAAAAAAGATTTCCTAAAAATGTAGATGGCATGGGAACAATGGCAGCCAGTTCCACCGAGGAGAAATGTGGGTTAGGGCGAAAAAAGTTTACTGAATTTCAGGACCACCATTAATTTTTGAAAATCCTATATCAATTATTAGACTAATATGAGGGTCAAATTATTTGCTAACAAAGACACCTCTAATTAAAATGAAATTTAATTCATAGCTCCCTAATATTATTAGGAGTCCCTTATAAAAACTTAAGATGTTTTGGATCACTATAAAACTTTTTATAATTTCCTAGAATGAAACTCTTATCTATCTTTGGGAAATTAATTTGTGCAAAATAGATAGAGGACTTAGGTGTAATTACTTGCCATGTAACCCTTACATAAATATACTCAATCTACCAAATTTTCATACAATATTTCTTATTAGTTCAAATTTATAGGTAAAAATTTGACATACGAACTTAAATAATTTGTTCTAGCTAGATGGTGATACAAATCAACTTGAGAAAATTTAGGGATGATAAACATACCATAAAATATACTCATAATCAATTTAAATCCAGTTGTGAATGTCTAAACAACCTAATTCTTTAAATGATGAAAATAAGAATTATAATTTCCTTGAAAAATCTACCCATCCTCCAGCCTTATTCTTTAGTTCATTAGATAAATCATCTCACACTAAAACCATAAAGGGTTTAACTACCCAATTTGGCTAAGTTGTTAAGGAAATATGTATTTTTTATGTTTACACTATTTAATATAATTAATTTCTTAATTTAAGCTAAATATACAATAAAATTGGCTCATTCATTAACACTTTCTACATAGAGGAAGAGGATTGGATACTTAAAACCAAGTTGGGTCCCATGCTTCATTTGAAAATGCAAAAGGCACAGTAAGGGGAGGGGGAGGGGGGGGTGAATGAATTGGTTCTTTTAAAAAATCACTTTTAGGATTTTGAAAATATTTCACTTAAATGAATTTTAAAATATGTAAAAGAGATTAAACAACTAAAAATAAAAATTAAAGCAAGTACAATTTTTTTTAAAGCTTAAAAAAAAAATAACTTACCTTTTCATTTCCTTTATATTTTTTTTTGTTTTTGATTTTGTGATTTTCAAACCATAGTTTAACCAAATCAATTTTCCAAAATCCATTTCTACAAATATAATCTCTATGTAACCAGAGTGCAATAAAGTAAATTATAAGCAAAACAAATCATAGAAAGTAAGAAAAAGCAAACCAAGGTTAATGGTGTTTTAGTCAAATTGACCTACATCCATCCCATAATGGTCCTCCTCTTTGAATATCGTACTAATAATGACATTACTTTAGCACATAGCTTGGTGGAGAAGCCCTTTCCCATACAACCAGCAAAGAATCACCTTTATAGACTCTTCAGACCATGAAGAATCTCCCTTTTCTCCCTCCATGGCATGATATAGATGTCATCCCCCTTTTCTTCTCAAAGCTTACTGGATATGTCGATTCCTCCTTTATTTTCTAAGATCGATGGAAATATTTATCCCTAGCCTTCTCGACAAGCTAGTTTTAGCCCTTAAGGCTGCCCTAGAGCTTTTTCCCAAGAGCTCTAATATAGCATAGCTTGATGATGCAAGATAAAGGCTAGCGGAGCAACTGTGTGACCCCTCTCAAATCTCTTAACTACCTCAAGTCACTCTCCCTCTTTCAACCTCACAACACATCTCTCCAAAGTTAATGTGGACTCTCTCCCAGCTCTCTTACAATACAAAAATGTAACTTGAAAACCAAAAGACTTTCTCCTCAAGATAACAATGAGTTTATAAACTGGTCTCTCCAAAACCTTAATTTTTAATTATACAACTTCTATTCATACAATAATATTCTCAACTCTTACAATATGATTAGTTTATATTCATAGAAGATCCTCCTGTATGATTACAAATCATCCAGTATGATTAATTTTAATTGAATCTTAGATCATACATGTTGAACCAAAGCTAGTCTAGAAATATTACATGTGGATCAGATTGTATGATATTTGTATCATATAGTATGATTTGAATTAAATCAGATTCAATTTGATTCCTTAATCTATGAATCAAATTAGGAAAATTATTTAATATTTATATTATTCAAATTTGCTTAAATAGTACGATAAGTTCAAATTTTAAAATTTTAATTACGGTTAAATGTATAGATTTAATGTCAGGGTTTTCTTAGAATAGTTGATCATATTAAATGATTTCTGGCAACACAATATGATTAAATGTTTTTTGATTTTAATCATTTGATTAAATATTTAAATTAATTTATATATAAACTTATCATACAAAATGATTTGGATCATACATTATAGCTTTTTCTTTAAAAAGTTAATTTTATTCCCCCTTCTATGAGTGTGTATGATTACTAAGTCAACATACACCTAATATAAAAATTGAAAAAATAAAAAAAATAAAAAATTATATACATTTTAAAACAAGAATAGACTTATACACTAGCATAATGATATGTTAAGCAAATTTTTTAGTTCTTTGCTTAATTTATGTGGTATCTAAAATGGTTGATAATACACAAAAATAATTAATATATAATGTCAGAATAAGAAAATAAATATACAATAATATTTGTGATCATTAAAAAACACGGTCAGGATCCCAGATAACAACAATCTCCTCCTTTTTTGTAAGGAAAATTTTATCGTTTGGGATTTTAAATTTGCAAGTAAATATATATTTTCTTGTAAGTTCTTCCCCTTTGTAAGTGCTATCTTTAAAAATGGGTAAAATCCTTACTTTTTAATTTTTAATTCACACATTTTTTAGATTATTTTAACAATATTTTAATTTTCTTACTTTTTTTTTTCAAACTTAAATTATTTTAATACATTTTTTTTATTTTGAATATTTAAGCACTATAAAATACCACAAAACAAAAATAGTGAAAAAAAATGCAAAACAAACAATGCACTAATTAAAGGACTAATACAACCAACAACGTTAACTACTCCCTTTTCGATATAAGAAAAAGAGAAAACTAAAAGCTGACTATGATGATATATATATATATATATATATATATATATATATATATATATATATATATATATATATATATATATATATATATATATATACTAAAAGACAAAATATATGAAAACATAGTACAAACATCACAAGATACAAACAACACACTACTCATCAAAGAACCCCAATATGATCATGGTGGTGGTGGTGGCTTGAAGTCGCAATAGAGCGATGCAAATTAGTCCTCAAACATTGCATGATCCACCTGGTATTCCTATTGCAACTAGTCATAGTGGGAGGTCGACTCCTACTAATGTTGTATGGACTATTTAATTTGTGTATGGATCTTCAGTTCTAACCATTCAAAAAGCTCTGTCTAAGCCTCATATGTGTAATTAAATAGAAGAAGAGCAGGCTATTCTGGTGTTCCATTGCTATTTTTTCTTCCTCAAAATATAATCCAGCAACTCGTCATCCTTCCATATGCCACTCACTATAGATGTGGGGAAATATTTATTAGCGAAGAAGGTAGGGAGATGGCCAAGTTATGTCGTGAAGGTCATATTCTACTGTTATTATAAGATATATGCAATGAGGTGTCTTAGAGTTAAGTTTTAATTTTGATGGGGTCTAGGCTTCCGAATAGATATAAGGTTATCAACGTATCAAATTATCATATATGTTTCATTTAATGGTGTGTTAGTCATGCTGAAGTAGGTGAACATACAAAGCTAAGGAATGATGTTCATATGGTCACCAGCTTTCGGAATAATATTCTAAAGAACTTAATGGATAACATGTTCATTTAGAACTATGATATTTATTAGTGATTGATGCTTAAGTGGGGTGACTTCCAAAAGGTGGTTTTGATGGTGCTCCAATTACATTCTAAGGATTTTGAAATAAAGTGTGGGGCTTGACAATTGTTAGAATGTAAAAAGATTTATGTAAATCATCAACAATGATAGTAACTTTAGTATGACATATATTTGATTACATCTAGGTACAATCATTATTAATATGAAGATTTGACAAGAATATAAGTAGAAATTTAATGAGGTAGGGAAATGTGAGAAAAATCACAAACTAAAGGGAGCACTGTGGTAGTAAAAAGTTCAGGAACCCTATGAGATAGAACCATTTGATTGAGTACTTTAGAGTAAATAATCAATGTGTTCCTATACCTAGTATAAGTGTCCCGATATTCTTCTCTTTGAAATGTATCATAAATTCTATGATGGATTCCTAACTTTCCTCTTTTTGTGAGCTACTAAAAAGAAAGGAAGGTGTAAGCTAGTGAGAAAGGAGTAGATGGAGGTGTGAAGGGAAGGGAGTAGAAATCCCTCTATTTATAAGCTGTATTAGTTCATTCAGTACGATCTAAGTATCATACTTTATGATTGAGTTCATCCAAAATGTTTTTTTGGGAACATACATTCAAAGGTGGAATTATATAGTACTACCAGTGATCGGCAAGAATAATTTATATATATTTTTTCATCCCGATGAGTAATCAGTAGGACTAGTTAACCTGATAGATCATACAATATAATGGGTAATTTACACAGTATGATAAATAGAATTTGATTATCCTAGCCACTTAGTGTCATAATAATTGGTGTCTAATTGTTTGTTGTTATGTGGATCATAGAGTACGATGTGATTAGCTATTGGGACAAAGGATTCCCCTTGTCTAACTATTATTGTAAAGGTCTCCTCAAAATAGTTTTCTTCTATTTAATTATATCTTTTAGCTAGTAACCTAGCCTTATTTCTAACTACTAATCCAGAGTTATTTAACTTTTTTATAAAAACCCATTTTTTTCCAATGACACATTAATTAGTAGGTCTATAAACTAACTATCACACATCATTTCTAATAAATTAATTCAGTTCTTCTTGCATAGAAAAATCTAGATTTCATTACCAAACGCCACCTCTACACTAGTAGGTATTATCATAGAAATAAAAATTGTGTGGCCAATTTACTCTCTATGACCATAGAATTATCTCTTAGTATCATCTCTCTAGGGTAACTATATGAATACCTCCATTCTCTAGGCAATGGATCTTGAACTTTTTCTTAATAAGTTATCTCTTCTTCATCATTTATCTATCCTAGCTTCAATAAGCTTATCTAATTCATTAAATATAATGTGGATGGATTACTCTTTAACTATGTTTTTTTATTTAATAAAATATATTCTTTTCCTACTAAGGAATATCCTAAAAATACTACTTTTTCTTCTTTAGCATCAAACATTCCTCCACGAGATTTTAGATTGTTTGACACAAATACATCAAATTACATGAAAATTAGATAAATTTTGTGTTCTACCCTTAAGTAAT
This sequence comes from Dendrobium huoshanense, assembly GCA_016618105.1. Classification (NCBI taxonomy): domain Eukaryota; kingdom Viridiplantae; phylum Streptophyta; class Magnoliopsida; order Asparagales; family Orchidaceae; genus Dendrobium; species Dendrobium huoshanense. The sequence goes on from CM028351.1 coordinate 57,697,769, forward strand.
TTGTAAGATGTTTTATTCATCTTGGATCTAATAATTACTCGATTCAACAGATAGTATGTAGTATTTATGGCCTCTTTTTTTTTTGAAATCAGCAAAAAAGCTTTATAAACTAAAAAGAAGCAAAAGGCAAAAATCCTACAAAGAACAAGCTAAAGATTCCTTCTTCAACAAGTCAACAAAAGAAGAAGGAACCATATCAAGTAAGAGGTCTTCCCATAAGAACTCAGAAAAAACCCCAAAGTTAGCACATAAGTCCGCTAACTTATTACAATCTCTCTTAATGCAATTAAATATAACAAACTTGAAATCATCAATAAAGGAAATACTTTCAATACCTTTACCTCCATTCCTTAGAAGCTTTATGGATGAAGTTGATGATGTTTGCATTATCACTTTCAATAATGAATACTTTGAACTCATGATTTCAATCTTTGATGACATCTTTAATGGATAATATAGCTAGAAACTCAAGGTAAGAGATGTCCCAATGGATTAACAGTTTACCAAAAGCTGCTATCAATCTTCCTTTGTGGTCTCTAAGAACCCCTCCAATGCCTCCTTTGCAAGTAGGTAGTAATGTTGCATCAACATTAACTTTTAACCAATCGGGTGTAGGAGAGTACCAATGTTCTTCCAACAGCGATAGTTGATTAGTACTCAACCGGCCCATCGAATTATAATTAGGAATATAAGAAGTTCCCGTATAGCTTAATGCCTCGGCTGCAATGTAAACCGCACTCCTTGCATATTTCCCATGAACAATTTCATTTCTATCATTCCAGGAAAAGAAAATAGCATTACAGAACAAGTTGTGTAGGAAACATTATGAGATTCCAGCCATCTATGAACCTCTTCTTTTGAATCCATCACAGGAATAGCAAATCCCTAGTTTTTTAGTTGCTGAATAACATCTTTGATCTTAGAACATTTACAGACCACATGGTCTATAGTTTCTTCCTCATTACATCCTCTTGGGCATTGGTCATACCTTTGGAGTCTTCTATAAAATAAGAAAGAGTTTGTAGGCAATGCATTACCGAGTGCCCTCCACCAGAAGTTATCCACACGGGCATTAAGTTTTGTTTTTTTCAGCCAATTCCATTTTGAACAATCAGCGAAATTAAGAAAATAATTCCCAGCAGCCAATGATGATATAGTATGCCCATATTTCTTATAAATAAGCTCAAGACAGTCTTCCTCTAAATCAGAATGGATTTGAATACTGAAAATAAGATTCATGAGATCAATTCCAAAACATTTCTCCAATTTTTTAACATCCCATTGGCTCTCTGAAATGAAATTGTCAACTGTCATAGATTCAATCATCTCATCTTGAGAGTTAACAAAAGTTGGCAATTTGACTAAACATTTATCTAGCATCCATTTATCTTCAAGAACAGCCACAGAATTTCCATTAGCTATTTCCCATCTCATAATTGGTTTAAGATGTATGCCACAATTTTTGATAATCTTCCAGGTCATAGAATTGGAACTGGTTCTGTTTCCAAACTTCCAGCAAGATCCATACTTTGGGTAACCATATTCACATAACATTGTCCTAGCTTTTGTAACCAACATTTTTTTCTTTTTGCTACTCCATTATTTTGGGGGATCGTAGGAGAAGAGAAGCTATGAATTATTCTAGATTATTAACAAAATGATTAAAATTTCTCATTTTCAAATGTACCTCCATGATCACTATGAATGGTTTAGATTAAACATCCTATTTTCTTCTGAATCCAAATAAAAAGGTCCTAAACTCTTCAAATGATTCACTTATTTTTTCTACAAAAGTTTCCTAGGTGAATTTAGAATAATTATCCACAATTACAAATTAAATTAATTTACATCCTCGTATAGTTGTACTAACAGTTCCAAATAAATCCATATGAATAGTTTCTAGTGGTCTAGTGATTACTATGACCTTTATTAAATGAAAAGATGACCTAATTTACTTTGCTAATTGACAAGAATCACAAAGGTGTTCTTCTGAGAATTCTAATTTTGGAATGCCTCTAATTAAATATGCCTAAATAATTTTCCTAAGGGCTTTCAAACTTTCAAGGAATAGTCTCATATGTCATAGCCAAGATTCCATCTACAACAATTTTTAAACAACAAACATTAGTTATTGTTTCAAGATTATTTGGGTCAATCATGTAGATGTTATTGATTCTCCTTCCTTCTAAAAGAGGTTTTTATTTAAAATATTAGGCATTTATTCTATAGAAAAATAATATTAAAGCCATTGTCACACATTAATAACTAATGCTTAGCAAGTTATATTTTTAATCTTCAATTAATAAAACTTTTTTAATGACAAATCTAATAGTTTTACCAATTTTAGATGCACCTAATACGTTTTTGGAATGATTATCTCTTAAAATGACTTTACCTCAACTCCTTATCTTTGGTGTGATGATTTTCTTTAGATCTCTAGTCATGTACTGTGAGAATCTACTATTCAGATAACACATACTCTCACTAGATCTCTTATGAGAGCACACCAACAACATAAATTAAATAATAGTTTTTGGAACCCATGTTGGTTTTTGTCCAACCTTGTGCTAAGATGTATACATGCTTGTTGACCTCATTATTCGAGGTCAATTTCCCCAGAATTCAACTCTATCCCCTAGGTCTTCGTAGTCTAGAATAGACATCACCCGCAGGATTTCCCATAGGTGGATGCCCACTGACGTAGCGTTGACTCGACCGTTTTGTTCAAACCAAATCAGAATCAATTTAATCTAAATCTAATTCAATTCCAAACTAAACTCAAATCGATTCAACCTCCTAATTTGACTTAAATCGCCACTATTCTAAATAAAATTGACTCAACATGGATTTCATTTAACAAAATTAGCTTCGATTAAATCAACTAATTCATTATAAGCCAATTTAAATCAAATTGACACGAGTTCAACTTGCCCAAATCAATTCATCTCGAAACCTCTAAAATTTAAATCGTTATTAATTAAATTGAATCAATCAAATCAAAATATTATAAAATTTAGATAAAATTTGATTCAGATATATATATATATATATATATATATATATATATATATATATATATATATATATATATATATATATATATATATATATATATATATATATATATATATATATTAAAATCAATCATCTCTTAAATTATAAATGTTTAATCGCAATTATTGAAATGGGTAAGATCGTTAATTTGAAATTAATTTGAATAAGCAATTTTTGAATTGGATTGAGCCAGTCAAACCCTCAAATCCCACGATCCCACTCACTCTATCTGGCGAAACTGAAGCCCCCTAGTCGTCGCTCTCTCTCTCTCGCCCAGGGTAGTTCGTGAACTGCCTCCCCCCCCCCCCCCCCCCCACTCACACTCTTTAGACTTGCAAGAATTGAAACTCCCTATCTCTCTTGGCAACTAAAAAGAACGGCCTGCTCTTCCTCTCATTTTCACGAAACAACCTATCCTACCTCCTCTCTGTTCATTCGCACCGCACACCTCGAGGCCGAACTCCACCCTGTCTCCCTCACTCTAATTCACGAAGGTTTGCTCCCAGTTCGCGTGAGAAAGCTCCAATCCCGTCATTCTCTCTTCCCCTCTCCTGTCCGTCCTGCCCTAGGGAAGTCGAAGGGAGTTCGCCAGGCCTATTCATTACCTGCTCTAGTCCATCCGCCTCCCAGCATGAGGATTTGTATCAAATCATCTCTTCAATCAAGTTTACTACAAGCATGAAGAGTTGGCATCTCTTCCAGCAAGCAAGAAGAGAAACGATTGGTGCCCTTGATCCTTAAGCTTCTTACATCCTTAGTTGGTTGAAACGAAGCAAGAAACAGATGGGAAGAGAACAAATCAGAAGGCATAGTCGGTGATGGTGATCCATTTGAGAGGTTGTCACACACATTATTGGTTGGTATTCTTTTGGTGCTCAATGTGGAATCTGATTTATGTGCGGCTGTCACTGTTTATTCTAAGCAGAATTTTGAATGATAAATAAGATCACTGAAGCCTAACTTTAGATTGTATCTGGGTTGATGATTCTTCAGAAAGCATTTTTTTAAAATTTATTTTTTATAAACAACGCATAGAAGAACTTGTGTTATAGAAATGCCCGTTTACCTTAACTGCAATCTAGTTTATTTTAGCAAAAGATTTTTATATAACAGTATATAGATTTCTGCATAAAAAAAATTGTTGCTAGGAAAGGACGTTTGATACCATTTTTTTTTACTTGTAGAACTTTCTCCATCAATTCTTTTTAACAGAAAGTACTCTCACATTTGCTTTGAGATTTAAATAATAGACATTAATTTGGATGATTGCATTCAGTAGATGGGGGCTCTTACGAATGTATGTTGTATATATTTCAAAAACAAATTTTTCTATCTAACAAATTTTTGATTTGAGTGCTCTTTTGAAATGAATTTCTTTTAATATGATTTTAAAGGAAATCTTGTTGAGATAAATATGGAAGTTTTCTCCTTATGATTTGACAAAGAGATGAAGAGAAATTGTATGTCTTGGAAAAGTTTGTGTTTCAAAAAGTGAAAATCGTATGTGTTTTTAAATGATGGAAATTGTGTGTCTCTTGGAAAGGTGGAAATGTGTTAGAACTTGTATGAGTTTGAAAGAGTAGAAATTGTGTATTTGGAAAAAGAAAAGTAAAGTGTGTATATTGAGTTGAAAAGTAAAAATTAGGTTAAAGTTGTATATGTGAAAAGTAAGGTAATGTGTGTATGTTTGGGAAGTTTTGGAGATGTAGAGTTTGTGTCTATATTGAAAAGTGATGTGTAAAGGTAAAGTTGTATTTGAACTTGTGTGTAAAGGTAAAGATTTAGTTGAACTTGTGTATGATTTGGAAGAGAGAATTGTGAAGATTTGAAAGGAAAAGTGTGTGTGTGTTGAAAAGTGAATCAAGTGTGTAATGTTGGAAAAGCAAAAAGTGCATATCTTGAAAAAGGAAGTATGTGAGAAAACCTATACTTTGGATGCATGCACACTATAGGATAGAAACATATAACATAGAAAATTTAGTGACACCTCACCTTAGGATTAGTGAATATTTTTAAATTAAAATTCAATCAATTAGAAAACTTTAGCCAATAATTGTCTTAGGACATATAAAAACCTCACACCTTATTATACACACTTAGATTTGTTTGCTAGGACAACCGACTCTAGTTTTATGTTAGGCCGGTGTTTATTTCCTTACTGCATTGTGACGGGCTTTCTCGGCTTTCATTGCATGTTGGATGTAAAACTATTGGTGTGTTTGTTTACTTACTTTTACTGCACTCTGTGATGTGATTTGGTTGATGATTAGATTACCCGTAGGTTAGGAGTGATCTGGTTGTTAACAAAATTTTCTACAGGTGGCCACACTCGTGCAGGCAGTAAAGGGGGATAATTAATTAATAATGATATAAATGCTACAGGTGCTCCAGCTGCTTAGCCCCCAAATAAAAAAGAGTGTGGCCAAGTAAGGCTGATTGATTTAATTTTAATGCATATATATAATTGCTTTGGATGATTTTTATTATAAATTGCTTAGGATACCCCTGCAGGTGGTCTAGATTTTCTTTTTCTTTCTGTGATGTAAATGTGGATGTAAATATAATGTATTAAAAGTCAAAAATGTGAAAGTGATTTTGAAAATGGGATATCATATCCAATTTGGAATACAAAAAAAGGAGAATATACCTTAAAGGATTATTCTCTTTCATTTGGAAAGCTAAAATAGGATGATTTTAGTATCCAAATAGAAAAGAAAATACCCCCCTTTAGAGATGAGTTTCTTTTCATTTGGATATCCGGACCCGACGGATCCAAGGAGTTCGTAGAAGAAAAACGGATGAAATGAAGAAAGAAGACGAAGAAATAAAGACATAAGAAAGAATATATCCCATTTAAAAAATCACTTGCGTCATTCTTAGGATTAGAATCCGGGTTTGTTGTTAGTAGTGCCCGGCAATTTTACTTTTCTACAAAATTCTGAATGTAATTATATGGACATTGGACATTATATTTGGATTATTAAATTTAATTGTTTATATTGTTTGTGCAGTTGCTTTTTTTTAGGACCCTTGTATGTCATGTTTTGTTTTAGCCTAGATATGAATCAGACTATTTTTTTTAGTAAGGGTACGTATAAAATTCTTCTTCTTATAATCCTAATAAAAAATTTTTAGGCTCACATAATAACTCTAACGATCTAAGAAGTAAGCTCGAGACCGTCGAGAGTCAGCATAAGCATATTAATACTTTCTCTTCCTTGTTAGGCACCTCCCCGCCTGCGGGTTCTGGCAGACCACTTGACCTATGAGGGTGCAGTTCTGTCAAGGGGAAGTTGTGTAATCTCTAGAGAAAAACCTATTTTGTAAGCCTAATTTTTAAACTACTTCATATTCATTTTATGCATTCGAGTCAATTAGCATGCATTGCATTAGATACAAACTAAAAAGGGTCTAAAATATTAATTGCATTTCTAGATATTTTTCACCATACAAAAGTTGAGGGGCTAATTAGGAACTGTCTTAGATGTCGGCCCCAATTCCTTAAAACTTAAGCAACCTCCCTACCTATCTTTCATAAGAGACTTGACACATGGTTTTAAAGTGCCTAGGTGGTTAGCTGGCTCCACAATCCAGGCCGGGATAAGTCCAGATTTGCACTTCATTAGTTAGGTTCCGATCATTACTTTGTAGTACCAAAATTAGATATAGGTTCTAAGGCATATTCTTTTCAGATCTTAAGTCCTCGCCCTCCAGGAATATAATCTCAAATTTCTAATAAAATGTCAACTTAAACATAAAATTTTCTCTTAAAATATAAAGCCCAACATTGGGTAGACTGAGGTTGCCTCTGAGTTTCTCAGAATCTGACACCTCCTACTTTTCCTCCTTTGACTCGCTAATAAATGTTCAACATTGAGCTTTCTCCTTGGAAAATCTTTACTTCTGTTCCTTGTCTTCTACTTTGTAGTCAAAAGGGTATGAAATCAATGCTTTAATCAAGAGTTTTCTTAAGATTATTCCTCCTAGGATGTAATTAACTATAGGAGCTTGCTCCTATAGGGATTTGAGAACCCTAGACTAAAATAAACCTTGTTTTATTCATATAAAATAAGGGAAGAATCTTTGGGAATGCAGATATCTTTAAAAACTTCATTTCTAATTTTAAATATGTTTGTAGGATGTTATTTTTGTCTTTTCAGATAATATAATTTCCTACTTAATATATTCAACTTTAGAAATGATGAATTTTATAAAACTCATTCTTATTTTTGGATGTTTTGAAGAATGTTATGTTCGTCTTTCAAGATGATATAATATTCTCTTTGCTATATCTAAATAAAAGAATGAATAAATTTTTCAAAAAGCTTATTTCTATTTTTTTAACACATTCTTAATAATTTTATGTTTATCTTTCGAAATAATATGTTATTCTTTAAACTATGTTTGATTATAGAAATATCAATTTTCAAAACCCTATTTTGATATGAAATCCATTATAGAATACTGTGTCAATCTCTTGAGATTGTACTTTATTCTTAATGTAGTATTCGATTACAAAATAGGAGAAATCAAAATCTGTGTTGTGATACATAATTTTTCCCACCAATGCTATACTATGCTAGTGATGTTTTGGGCCTCTAATTTATATATGTTTATGATGTATTCAGAGTTTGCATGTGTGTGCAATGTGTACTAGTATGCCACAAGGATAACACTTAATCCCTAGAAATGGATTTAGTAATCTAAATAAGGGATAATGTATTCCATTATTTTTTTTGAAGATACGCAAATAGCATTACTCAAGAATGGGAAAGATACAACCAAGAAAGAGAAATATACAACCTACTATGTGATAGCAAACCTATCACATTCCTTCCTTATCAAGTCAACAAATCTTGATGGAAGTTCACTAACTAAAAAACAACCCAAATAAAATCTACTAAGAGGGCATAATGAGAATAGAAATAGACCACTTTATTACAATCTCTAACAACAAAATTAAAAATTACATTCTTAAACATTTCTAGAAAAGAAAAATCTAATATTTTAACTTGATTACTCATCTATGAGGTTTTTTTTACAAAATTCTAAAGCAACATTTTGATATTAACATTGTCTCCTTCTATTATGATTCTTTTTTTTGTCTATCATACATTATTGATTCAAATTTTTGAAATAAAAAAAAGGAATTAGCTCCAATAATGAAATGTCCCAATGAGTTAACTGCTTTCCATAGGCTAAAAAAAACTATACCTTTATGATCTCAGAAAACACTAGCTATACTAGCCATATAAGACTATAATAAAGAAGCATGCACATTTAATTTGATCCAATAATTTGGTGGGGGATAACAAACTTTCAACAACAGTTCATGCTGATTGATATCTCAACTCTTTTCGAATGGAAACATATGAATTAGAGTAGATTGTTATAGAATTTGTGCAACAATCATAGAAAATGACAGGTAGTTTTTCTGTGCTTAAATAGATTTTTGGCATTCTAATTAAGAAACACAGCTAAAAGATAAATTTTAGCAAATACTAGTTTCACCAGCAGGCTTTTCAAACTATCTAGGTAGTGAAAAAAGTTTTTGACATTTTGGAAAAAGAATTCCCCATTATATAAATATGTTAATTACTTTTAATAGCTTGTTGCAATATATTGATATATGCTTTATGTTTTCATTTTCATGACAGGCTCTCAGACAAGTAGTGTTCTCTTGTAATTTTCTCTGATTCAACGAAACATTTGTAGGTAGAGCACTGTTAAAAAGTCTCCACCAAAATAAAGACTCCTTTTGAGAAAATTTTAATTTTTTCTACCATTATAAGTTTCTACCAGCTTCTTGATGAAGTTTAAAAGAAGCTTCATATGTCATTACAATGAATAATTTATCATAATTAGAAAAAAACTAATTCTAGATTATCTTCAATTGATTTAGCTGAAATTGTAATATTAAATATCAATTTAACCATTTCCTCATAAAATAGTTTTTGATTGCTACCTGATCCCTTTTTTGTTCTTCTTCTAGTTGAGTGGAGACCATTTTATCTTGAAGCTCCAGCATATTACAATTTGAAGGGCATTTTTTTAAACATTTATAAAGCATCAAGATTTCATTTGTAATATTGATATTTAATATATAACATACCTGCCATCTGATAATGGGTTTCAAAAGTTGAGCTCAATTTTTAATGATACGCTAGGAGGGAGATGCGTTTATTTTTAAATCTTCTTTCAAGATTTCATTTCAATATCTTGCCTTCAAAATTCTCTTTACAAGTGAGTTTTAATTTTGAATGAAGTTCCATGCTAAACATGAACTTAATGGTCCTTGTGTTTCAACTACTCCTTGAAGACTAAGATCACCCATATTCATAGAAGTACAAATTATATTCCAAGAGATATAATGCAAAACTTATGTACTTGTTCCTTGTGTCATATATAATTTCTACAAAATATGTCAATACAATCTAATTTTTTTTTTTTGGAATCAATGAATGAGTCATTAAGAATGAAGGAATAGATGAAAAACCTATCTTAATTAACAAAAATTCTTCCTGCCAGAGAAATTGATTGAGAGCCTCATGTATTAATTCTTTCCATTTCCTTATCCAATACTATTTAATAATCTACTTCCTTCAATCTTCAATGCCATTTTAACTCCCAAATAAGAAACTTCATAAACTGAGCAAAATCACAAAATTTTGCTTAAATTACTTTTCCATAAAAAAACATGGATTTTTTTTTCTTCATATTTTTATGTTATCTAGTCAAGTTAAAATAGTCTATAAGAATCTTAATAAGAATTTTGGCATTTTTTCTTGAAGCCTCAGTGACAACTAAAACGTAATTGACATAAAGAAGATGAGGCAATTTTTTAATATTTGGAGCTAGTTTGATCCCATGATGTTTTCCTTTATCCTGATATGCTTTAGATATTAATTTTGAACACAAGATAAATAGACACAGAGATAGTGGACAACCTTATCTAAAACCACATTCAGCTCTAATCCAATCACTTTTCCTTCCATTAATGATAATTGAAAATTTAGGATGGCTAACACTGCATAATTATGTTAGTAATTTTAACATGGAAACCCATTATATTTAAAATCTAATTTAACTTGCCCCAACGCATACAATCCTAAGCTTGTTCCATGACTATTAAAAGAATGAATCCAAGTTTATCCTTAGAAAATCTCCATCTATTAATGAACTCAAAAGATAATAGGTAGTTATGAAAATTAGGGATGATGTTTTCTTGTAGATAAGGATAATGCATGCAAAATTCTAGTTCTTTAAATGCTTATTCTAGAACAAGATGCTAATTTTCCAAGTAATTATAATTTTCTTGTAACATAATATATTTTTCTTTTAAAGTCTCATGCTCCTTTTTTAATGCCCCATGATTTTCACTTAATATTTCATAACCTTTCTTTAAAGCATTATTATAAGATCATAAGTTTGAATAATATATTAATTTGGGAGGCTAACCGTATGTTATGATGATTACAAATATTAATGGATACATTATTTACTATTTTTGGCATCACATTTTGGATTTTTTTTTGTTCTACTAACCTTTCATGTACAATATAAACCAAAAAAAAGATTAAATAATTAGTCATGGAACTATTTTTGCATCAGGGGAAAAGTTAGTCTATATGTTATAAAGTTTCTATTTTTTAATTTTTCTTAAAACTATTTTTGTATGTCATGTACGCTAAATTAATAACCATGCTTACTCACACAAGGGAGGTAAAATTGAATGTTTTACCTTTTTCTATTTATCATATTATATGATCCATATTTCACTATATGATATATTCAAAAAGAAATTAATTAAAATATTTAATTAAGTGATGTTAATTAAAATTAGCATATAATTAGTAATATTATATAATTTACACATCATACTAAATGATCATGTATATTATGAAACTCTATTAATGAATCTTTGTTACCTAATTTAAGTACAATAATTAAGGAATCGAATGAAATCAAAATTAATTACAAAATATTCTATGTGATATTAATATAATACAGCCTAATCCACTAGATTGCTCTTTGGATGAAACTAGTTTATTTTGTATAATATGAATTTGATTTGAACTAATCAGACTGGACAAGTTTTAATCATACATGTTAATTTTAGATGACATCAAACTAATTATAATGTATGATATGAGAATCATATTGTAAGATAAGAGGTTGTTTATTTAAAAATTAGGATTTTGAGAGCCCATTTTATAAATTTATTTGTGACTAGAGAGAAGAATTTTTTTTTTTTACATTCAGAGAAGTCTTTCTTCTTTGAGAGAGCTTGGAGAGTGTCAAAAAATGAGAGAGCGGTGGTGAGGTTGAGAGATCTTGGATGAAAGTTTTACGTGGTTTCTCCAACTAGCCTTCACCATAGGTGTGGAACTCTTGTTGGAAAGTTCATGGAGGGAAACTCTTTAGAGATAAACATACTTTCTAGCTGAGAAGGCTAGGCATGACATCTATGCTAGTCATACAAGTTAATGGAGGTTTCATCATCACTATCAGGTAGAGGACGAAGGACAAGAGATCAACATCTATGCTAGGCTTATAGATAAAAGGAGGGATAATATATTCACTGGGTTGAGGAGGCTAAAGGAGGAGTTTCTTCAGTGAAGAGACTGTTTGAATGATTCTTCATGTGGTGAAGGGAGAAGGGCTTCTCTGTCTAGCTATGTGCTAAAGGAGAGATACATATAATGAAAATCTAAATGAGGAGGATCATTGAGGAGTCATCGTAAGTCAATTTGACTGAACCACTATATACCTTGTTTTCCATTGTATTACCTCTCCACATATTAATTTTAATGTATTAAACATTAATTATCTTTATCTTCTACAATATTAAAAATAATTTAAAATTTATTAACGTTTGATTTCTATTTTTAATATTTTAAATTTCTTTAAAGCTTCCACATATAAAGCTTTTTTATGTTAAAGATTTCAATTTTTTTAAAAAGAATCAATTTGCACCCATCTTGGTATGCCATAAGCACTCAATAATTATTAGTTAAATTTTCATATTCTTCTTTTAAGGTGGAATGTTCTCTTTTAAGAAATGCATGTTACAATTTTTATTTTCTTATAAGAATCTTGTATGTGTTTTGATTAGAAATAATTCATCTTATGATAGCTCGCATACTACATTATTATTAGAGTCCCCAACGCTATCTTTAGCCATTAAGCACAAGTTTCTCCCTTCTCTTTTACCTCGATTATCGATTTATCTATATCTTTGTTTGCCAAAAAAGAATTTTAAAGCTTATGCTTACCCTTCTTCGCATGTACTTTATCCATGCCTTTATCTTTAGTTGGGTGACTCCTAGCATTTGGGCAGACAAAATAGATGTCTCCTAGCTTTTTTTTTTTTTTACATTCAAAGCAAACTACATCACTAGAAAACTTATTTGATTTTAGGATTTTACCTTTATGCTTCTCAACGTGGTACTTTTTCTTTCATTTCAAGAAGCTTTAATGTTGTCTGTTCATAAGTGATATGTCATCTTTTTCATCTGCACCAATAACTATTATTTATTTTTATCATCAACCTTTAGCGCTATTGCTCACTCTTTCTTTTGTTCATCTGTAATTGCATGTCTTTGCAAACCTTTTTCCCATAGGTAATTAGAGAGAAAAGAAGATTATTAGTTAAGTAAGAATTGAAGTATTTAGATTTAAAAATAGAAGTGACTATTATATCTCATGATTTAGGTAGACAACTTAAGATTTTATTTACATTTTAGAATTAGGAATTTCTCTTCCTAATGCGTGTAATGATGTTATCCTTTTAGTAACTTAGTATACATGTTAAAAATAGATTCAGTAGGTTGCATGCGAAAGAGTTTATTGTCATGTATTAGTAAATTGATGTATGAATGTTTAACTTCTCTAGTGCTCTCATATGTAATGCAAAGTCTATCATATATTTCTTTCCCAACAGTACTTGTGAAAACATGCATATAACCCTATGGTTTTAATGCATAAAACAAATATTTTGCATTTAATTATGCAAAATCATGATTTACCATAGACCAATTAGTAAAAGGAATATCTACTTTTTCTCCATTCACAATATGAAAATGTAAAGTACATACAATTTGAATCTAGTGCCACATTCAAACATCAATTCATTACAAAAATCCATACATATAAATTTTTAAACAATTGAAAGGAATTTTATCAAACAAAGGTGATTGGGTAATATTATAACCTTCCAAAGTATTAATATTTCTAAAATGAGCCATTGGATCAACTCAAAGTGTTTAAACTAAAAGAAAAAAAGAGAACTTGTTGATACCAATTGAAAGTACTCTAATATAAATTGAAAGTGTAAAGATAGACAAAGAGGGGGACAAATGAATTTGTTCTCTTAACAACTTTTTGGAATTTTAGAAGTTTTTGCTTATAAAATAACTAATAAAGTATGTGGAAGTCATTAAAAAACTCAAAAAAAAAAAAAAAAAAACCTGAATTTCTTTATTTTTTAACTTGTAGAAAATAAATAACCTTTTTTTTCTTTTTCATTTCTTCATTTTGATTTTATAAAATTTTAACCAAAGATCAACAATAATTAATCATCAAAATCAATTTTAACAATAATAATCACAATTAAACTAGAATGAAATAATGTAAATTCTAAGTAAAGCAAATAAAAGAAATTAATAAAATGCAAAGGTTTATAGTGGTTGAGTCAAATTGACTTAAGTCCACTCTTCAAAGGCCTTCCTCTTTTGTTATTACACTAAATAATGACTATCCTTCAGATCATGCTCGGTGCAGATTCTCTTCATGCTTACCACAGGAAACAAATACCTTTATATACTTTTCAAATCATGAAAAATCTCCCTCTTTTTTCACCATCCTAACATGGGGGAGATGTGTCCCTCCTTTCACCTCCAAGGCTGATAGAGACGTTGATCCTTCCATCTTCTTCTAAGCTCAAAAGAGATGTTAATCCCTAGCCTCCTTGGCTAGCTAGTTTATAAATGTAAAGACTATTTTCTAGAGGTCTTCTTAAAGAGATCCAATATAACACAACTAAAGGATAAGGTGTAGGCTAGCAGAGTAACCATGTCACCCATTTCACACTGCTTGAATCCCTCAAGGCACTGTTCCTCTCTAAAACTCACTACCTATATCTTCAAAGTGAATGTAGACACTCTTTAAGCTCTATCATAAAATGAAACCTTCACTTGACTTCCAAAAAACTTTCCCCTCAAGATAAGAAAGAGTTTATAATGTTGTCTCTAAAAAAAATAAAATTTCAATTAAACAACATCTATTTATACAATATGATTCTCACATGAAACTATATGATTAGTTCAATTTAGTCAAGGATCATCCTTTACAGATATAAATAATCTAGTATGATTAGTTCAAATTGAATATAAGAACACACAGGATGAATCCAACTTCATCTAGAGAGGTTTCAGGTGGATCATATTATTTGATATTTATATCGTATTATAAGATCTATAATTTTATCAGATCTAATTTCAATCCTTAATTTTGGGATTAAAGCAAGTAACTTGATTAATATTCATATAGTACGAACTTGTTCGTACAATATGATTAGTTTAACATTCAAATTTTAAATTTGCATACAGTAGAAAATATAGATTTAAAGTAAGTATTTTATTAGAATAATTAATCATGCAGTTTGATTTTGATGTTCATATAGTATAATAAGTTATTTTTCATTTTTGATTAATCTCATTCAATTGAACATTTAAAATATATTTTATTTGAATAGATCATACAATATGATTTGGAAAATGCAACACAATTAAGAAAAAAAATAAATATATAATTTCACTCTCCCTTAAATGTGTGTGTGCATGATTAATATGAAAATTGGCTAAAAAAATTGCAGACTTATTCAAACATGAATTGATTTATAGTGTGAAATGTTATACCTTAAATAGTTAGAAGCACAAAACAAAATCCAAAATACAATGCAAGAATAAGAAAATAAACATTTGGTAATATTTATAATCATAAAAATATAAGGTCAAGCTCCCAAATTTAAATAATATCAACACCTTGAACAACCATTTGATCTATGATTGAACAAATCTGATTAATCCTTTCAAAACTATGGGATTTTAAAAAGACATTTATTCGAAGTGATCTTGGCTATTCCATCAAATAAAATGAGATAAATGATCATGATTTTGTTTTTTACCTCTTAAAAACATTTTAATCCATCCATACATTTTAGCATATATCTAGGGATCCATTAAACTAAATGCCTTGATAATGATCCAAGAGGATGTAAAAAAATGATGAATTGGCTTAACCATGGCTAACCTTGTATTAATGTAGTTTTTAATAAGTTTAAACATGTATGTTGATATGCTTAGAACTATTTGGTAAGCATGTCATGTCTCTAAAATGGATTCAATCAATGAATTTGTACTTTAGTTCAAAATTATTTCATGTAGTAAACTTGATTGATCATCGTCAGCAGTGGTAAATCATTATTTTAAAGGGTACATTTATAAAATGTGTTTAGAGCACCTCATAACTAACCCTAGCATTTAAGATCATCTTTGGACAAAGTTTCATACATAGGAAATCCACTTAGGGTTTAATAGGGTTAAAAATCAAACTTGGACAACATAGTTTAATTAGCGTTAATAATGGGTCCAAAATGGTCTCAAACCATTCAAACGATGATTTTTTATAGTTTTGCATATATTAACATTACTTATGATTGAGTTTAATGAAAAATTACTTATTGAGTGGCATATGCATCAATAATGAAGAACTTTTATTTAGGTTTAGGGTTTAATGGAATTTAATGAATGGAAGGGCATGAGGGCTTTGATAAGGATGATCCATATGTTGTTCAACCAATATGCAATTGGTTAGAATTGGTCATAAAGGCTCCACCTATGGTTTTATCATGGTAAGGGTTTATTCTTAATAAGGATACGTATGTACTGTAGATGTTGACTACAAGATAATGACCTCATATAATAATGAGGTCAACAACTAATGACCCAAATTCATTAGGAGTAGAATCTTTATATGCCATTAATAAAAAATCATAAAAACTCTTCCTCTAACACATATAACCTTGGTTGGAAGAACCACTATTTTTTCTATTAGAATAATAATCAAAATGGGCATAATAATCAAAATAATGTTCAACCCAATAATATAGGGATTATTAATGTGATACGACAAAATTTTAAAACCCAAGCCCTAATTACCCTCTTAGATTCAATGTTGATAGTAAAAATAAAGATAAGAACCCTTCTTTAGATGATTTAGTATTATGCATGGGGACCCAATTTGAGGGTCAAGATGTTACCAATAGGAAAATAAAAAACTAATTTGGTCAGCAGGCTAATTAACTAAATAATAGACTACAAGTATCCTATCCAAAACTATTATGGTTAATATGAAGAATAAGGGTTAAGGGTAGTGAAACACCATTCAATTAATGTGTGGTAAGGATTTAAAAGAGGTGCTTAGGTTGAAAGATAAATCTTACAAATGGAAGCTTGAGGATGTACTAGCAGAGTCCACCAAACCTTTAGAAAAACATAAGCTAGAGGAAAAAGTAAAAAATTAATAAGGTAGTTTTTGAAATAACACATCTACCATTTTATCAAATTTTATTGATGTAAAACTTAAATTACCAGTCCTTTATATTTTGGAGTTTTTTGTTTTTTTAAATTGACCATTAATATGCCATTTGGAGAAGCCCGAGAGAAAATGCCTAGCTATACAAAATATTTTAAGGATACCCTTAGAAAGAAAGAAGTTTGGAGACTTTGAGATCTTTGCTTTCACTATGGAATGTAACACAATTATATAGAAGAAGGTGCCTCAAAGTTTTAAGGATCTTAGTGCTTTTACTATTCCTTATGCTATATAGGACCAATTATTTTGGAGATTAGTATATGACTTAGGAACAAGCATTAATTATATGCCCCATTCAATCTTTTAAAAACTAGAATTATAAGAGGTTCAATAAACCACTATTACCCTTTAGTTAGTAGATATATCATGTTCATACTTCAGGATGTAGATAGAGAATGTGTTGGTGAATGTTGAAAATTTTATGTTTCCCATTGATTTCATTCTACTGAATATGGAAGACAACAGGGAGATAGAAATATTTTTGTAGTATTTCTTAGCTATTGGAAGGGAAATGATAGATATGCTGTAGGGGGAGTTAATTATGAGATTATATGATCAAGAAATGACCTTCAATGTTTTAAAGTCTATGTAGTTCCCCAAAAATTTTAACAAGGATCAATATTATTGATTGTGTTTGGTGGATGATTGTGTGAATGATTTTATGGATATGATGTTGACTAATTATTTATTGGAGCATTCATTGCTTAAGTATGACATATGAGAGATTGAAAGAGATATTTTTCATTTGTTAGATGATGTTCCTAAAATTTTTATGTAGAGATATGAGAAAATTGACACATCATCTTTAGGGAAATCATTAAGACCATACATCTTAGATGCACTAGCTTTAAAGCTGAAAGCCATGTCTACCCATTTGAAGTAAGTATTTTTTAGACAAAAAAGAACTTTACCTATAATTATATTTTTTAATTCAGAAGATTATTAATAAGTCAAGCTAATTAGGCTTCTTAGAAAGTATAATAATGCATTTAATTAGTAATAACTAAAATTAAGGGGATCAGTCCAACATTACACGGCCACAAATGTTTTATGGAAGAAAACTAAAAAAAAAGGCTAACCCCCAAAGCAGATTGAACCTTCCCAATATGGAGATTATGAAGAACTAAATACTCAAATGGCATGATTTAGTTATTATCTATCCTATTTCTAGCAGTTCTTGGGTTAGTCCTATTCAATTTTCACCTAGGAAAGGGGGTTTTATAGTAGCAACCAGTGAAATAAATGAATAAATTCCTAATATAATGGTCATTGAATGGAGGATTTATATTGACTATATTGAATAAAGACATTATGAAGGTTCTTTTTTATTTTTCATTGAATGACTAAATACTTGATAGATTTAGAGGTCATCCATTTTACTATTTCCTAGATGGCTAACCAAGATATCATCAGATTCCTATATCCCCAAAGGATTAGGACAAAATTTAATTACCGATCATCACTTGTTGGTGATTGGTTGTCCAAATCTTCATATTCACGTAAGGATTACTGGAATGGGAAGCAATAGAGTGCCCTTAGAAGTAAATTTCTCATCTTTTTTGCGTCTAATTTGGAAAATATTTTCAAATAGAAGCCTTTGAAGATTAATAAAGGACGTTTGCCAACTTTTTGTATTATTGTTGATGTTGAAGGCAAAGGAAAGGAAATATTAGATCTGTCTCTTATCTCTTCCTATTTTTCTTGCTACTCATTCTTTAGTTCCAAAAGGAGTGTTACTGAAACTTGCGAAATTTTGTAGAACATTCATTTTGCATAAAGATAATGGTAGGAATGGACTACATTATGTGGCATGTGCTAATTTGTGTAAAATGAAGATTGATGGAGGAGCGGGCATTCATTCTATGCTTAATAATGTTTGTGCTTTGAGAGCAAGGTTGGCTTGGAGTTTTATCCAAAATACCTCATCACTTCATAATCACATTATTACTATTAAATATGGTAGGGATATGTGGAATGTGAACATCAAAAGAGAATCCTCATCAACTTGGCAAATACTAGTGGATGGTGCTAGCCTTCTTAAGTCGATTACTAGATGGAGGGTGTCTAATGGTAACAAGATCAGTATTCTTGATGATGCTTGGATCTTGGATAAAGAATTGAATAGATGACCTACATTTATGGATCATGTGGTTTACATAATTTGAAAATTCAAAGCTTATTAACTTCAGATGGAAGATGAAATTATTCTAAAATTCAGAAGTTCTTCAATGCGGATTTGGATTCCTTAATTATGTTGGTTCCTATATGCTCTATGGATAATGAAGATCATGTTGAACTGCTGCAACAATATTCGGGAAAATAAATTTCTTCTATGCGTATCTTGCTAGATTGAAAAATATTTATGAGGAAGATATTGATGTGGTTATGAAATGGATTTACAAACTGAAACTCAAGCCTAAAATTCATTACTTTGGTGGAGACTTACTAAGAATGCACTTCCTACAAATGAATATCTTAATCATAGAAGGATTAGTGAGATTACTTCTTGTGTTAGAGGATGTGATGAGATTGAGAGTATATCTCATATATCAATGTAGTGTATGTACCTCTTTGAGATCATTATGAAAATTAGAGAATGGGTGTTCAATGTTTTGATTTTTTAATCCATGGAGGAAGGTCTTGTGGAAGTTAGAATACTTTCTAATAAAAATACAAGTATAGTTTGGGTATACATACTGCACTGTTCTTCTCTTGGAAGAATAGGAATGCTGTTAAACACGGAGGTGCTATTTCTTCAGTTTCAATGACTATAGCAAATATATTGGTAACAACGATGCAGCCAAGAGATAATCCAATACTAGAAGATTGGGATGTTAGTCTCTGTTCGGAGTTGTTGAATTTTTGGCATCCCCCACTACTGGATTGAATTAAAATCAATGTAGATGCTTCATTGTTAAGTTCCAATCTTGGAGGAATTTGTGGAGTGATTCATAATGATAAAGGTAGATTCTTACTTTCTTTTGAGAAACAAATGAATCATTGGGATATAGCCCAATTGGAAATTCAATAGATATTATTCATTACAGAAAATCTGCAAGATAGTCTATTTTATTGCAAAGGTGTGGTTGTTGAAGGTGATAATGTAAATATAATCAAATTGATTTGTGACTTGATGATGGCTTCTAATTGGAAGAAAGTGAGATTTTGGAATAAGGATTTTCAGTTTTTACACAAGTTTAATAATGTTATTTTTCAATTTGTTCCTTGAAGTTGAAATAGGGTGGATGAATGGTGTGCTACATTTTCTTTAAGTAGATACATTGTTTGAGATAGTTTTGATTTTAGTAACATTCCTTCTTCTTTAAGAGATTTGTTAAAGAAGGAATGTAATTGTTCTCTTTAGTAGTTTATAAAAGTTTTTCATTAATGCAAATTACACCTTTAAAAAAAGGATTAGGACAAAACCATATTCACTAATCTATATGGTACTTTTTCCTTTCATAGGATTCTTTTTAGACTACGTAATACCATGGAACATTTTAGAGGTTGATGATGTCTATAGTTTAAGATTTAAAAAGAAAGGCATTTAGATCTTCATGGACTACATTTTTTCTATTTAGTATTCCATTTGATTCTTATCTTGAACACTAAGCCATGTTTTTGAAAAGATTAGAAGAATAAATTTTAGTGTTTAATTTGGAAAGTGTGAATACATGGTCTTATGGGACATTATCTTTGGACATAAACTATTGTATAAGGGTTTGCAGGTGGACAACACAAACATTCAAATTATAGAGAATTTTTTCTTCCTACTTCAATCGAAGAAGTAAGGGGTTTTCTAGAATATGCTAGTTTTTATAGGGGATTATTAAAGATTTTTATTTTCAAAATCACTAATGCGTTATTAAATTTATTAGGTAAGGATGTCTTAATTAACTATTATTATGAGTGCCTAGAAGCATTTGAAAGTTTGAAAAAAAGCATTAAATTTTTGAACCAATTATTATTGCTAATGATTTGACACATAATTTTGAACTCATTTTGATGCTGGTGACTATGCCATATGAGCAGTTTTAGGGTAGAGAGTGGATAAGAAATTTAATGCTATTTGCTACAGTAGTAAAATATTGAATCATTAAATTTGAACCTTGATTTGAAATTTAGTTTGGAAAAACTAAACAAACTCAAAATAATATTTGCTTTCAAAACATCCAATTTATAACAATAACACCTAAATACACTAAAAAAAAATTAAAATTGGTGTGATAAATAGAAAATGCATGCTATATTTTAGGATAGACTTTTTTTAAATTAGTTTGTTTTAGGATTTAAACCTTTACAATGAAAACGATTTGGGTAAAATTAACTACAAATGGCATCTAAAAATTAAAATAAACAAATATAGAGAAACCATAATGGACAAAATTAAATAACAAAAACTTTAAATTCTATTAGCTATAATCATTTGTGCACTCTCCATATTCAATCTATTTAGCTTAGGTAGATAAGTTGTAAGTTCCTATTCTAGTAATAACCCAACTAAAGAAAAATGAACAAAGGGGATAAGTTGAGAGAAAAACACTTTCTTGATTTCTCACTGTCGTATGTACATGTATTTATAGTTTTCCTATACTAATCATGTGGCTGACATTAATCTTGACAGTTGTAAATACTTTGTTGGCTATGTGTACATGTGGAATAATGTGATCCGTCCGGATGCTATCTGGATGGCTGCGATCTATATAAGTGTATGGCTTTGATCATTCTAGATGTCTGCGATCTATATAATTGATTGGCTCTATTATGTAAACTGCGGCTGGTTTATTCTTTTCTTTTCATTCGCCCTCAAGCTTAGGGTTTCCGAGAAATGCTGAGCTTGGCACGAAGAAGATGAAATCTTGATGTGGAAAGCAGTTTCGTGAGGATATCAGCAATTTGTTTTTGAGTGCTAATATGCTAAATCTGAATGATGTTCGAATGTATTTGATACAGAATAAAATGATGGTCTATCTCTATATGTTTTATCGTGGCGTGAAATACTGGATTGTTGGCCAACGATATGGTAGAATTATTATCACAATGAAGAATCATCGTCTATGATGAAGGTATGTTGAAATCTTGTAGCAGTTGTCGTAGCCAATTGATGTATGTGATAGCCATAGCTAAAGCCCTGTATTCTGCTTTTTTGGATGTTCTTGCTGCGGTATGTTTTTCTTAACAGTCCATGAGACTAGTGTGTTGCCTAAGAAAGAGTAGTATACAATCGTGATTTTCTTGTTTCTGTGTCACTAGCTCAATCAGCATCAGAGTATAATTATGTCGTAGTTGTCCCAAAAAATGTGGATGTCATAGTTGATTGTTCCTTTTATGTACCTGAGTAATCTTTTGAGGAGATATGCATGACATGGTTTTGGGTCATGCATATGGTGACAAAGTAGATTTACATGATATGCAATATCTAGTCTGGTTATTGTGAGATATTGTAATGAGCCAGTGAGTGTTGAGTCTAGTGAATAGGTTGTTAAACCTAAGTTAATGTCCCAAAGCTATCAAGAGGGGGGGGGGGGGGGGGGGGTGAATTGGTATTTTAAAAAAATATCCCTCTTTTGATAAATTGAACCGAAATTAAACTTTAAAGAATTTTTATAAAAAGTTTTTCAACCACAAATTTTTAAACAAAAAATAAAATGCAGAAAATAAAAAGCAATCAAATAAATGACACACGATTTATAGTGGTTCGGTCTAAACCAGACCTACATCCACTCTCAGAGGCACCCTCTGAGTATTGCACTAATACCAATAGTGTATCTCCTTTTGCACCCACAGTAAGGAGGAGAAGCCTTTACAAACACTCTTTTTACCACAACTCGGTGCGGCAGAGAACCGTCGTCCTTTCACAGTCTCCTAGTGTTGACAGAGAACCCTTCATCCTTTCATACTCTCCTAGTGTGGGCAGAGAACCCTTCTTCCTTTCACACTTTCCTAATGTGGGCAAAGAACCCTTCGTTTGTTCACACTCTCCAAGTGTCAGCAGAGAACCGGATCTCCTTGAAAGATCTCTTCACAAAAAACCTAGAAGGAAGAAAGAAAAAGAGTGAAGTAATCTCAAATCACAAGTAGGAAATCTTACCTTTGAACACCAAGCAAAGCCTTCACGCTCCAGTGGTAGAAATCCTTCTTTGAATGCTCTCTCTCACTCTCTCATTTACTCTTCTTCCAATAGGCACGTAGATCAATGTGCAAAAAGATTGGGTGGCCGTCTAATTTGGACTATATATACAAAAGACAAGAAAAACTGCCCAAAAACTACAAGTTTTCAATTTTATATGCAGTGGATCGTCCCATACGATCGTGGATCATCCCGGACGATTTTACTTAAAGTGTTAGAAACGATCTTAATGTATATTGGTATAAACTATGTTCGTACATTCTTATCGTCTCGTACGAACAAGGTTCGTCCGGTACGAAACGGTTATTACATAGGTCGGTTCCCAAAATTCTACAAGACGTAACCAACTTAGGTAAGTCGGTTCAGTTCGTCCTGGGACGAACAGGTTTTGTCTTGGGACGATTTTATATGGAGCATTTTGTCCAGGGATGAAGGTTCATTTCGTCCTGTACGATCTCATATAGAGAGTTTCATCCAGGGACAAAGGTTTATTTCATCATGTAAGATCTCATACAGAGAGTTTCGTCTCGGTACGAACCATGCTTTTCGTCTGGACGAACAGTGCAAGGTGAGAATCCAGAGACGTTCGTCCCGGGATGAATACAAAATTCGTCCTGGACGATTATAACTTAGAAAATTTTCTACCCGCCTGTTTGATCCATTGCTCCCTAGGGGTTAATTGACATGATCGTTCCGTACGAACCAGGTTCGTCCCATACGATCAGTTCACAAAAATTGTCCCCCAAGAGTGTGTGTTGTGATTTTTCACTCAATTACAATCACTTCCTCTCATTTAAAAACTTATAATTTACAAATGAATAATTTGAAGTCTTCATCTCTTGGAGTTGATTTTTCTTGAAATGTTAGTACACACTAGAGCTAAAACAAATCTTCCAAAAGAGTTAGGAGATATATAAAACAATAATATTTGAAATCATCAAAATAATACAAGTTGCAAGAATGTAAAACATGCAAATAGCAACTCTCTCTACAGTGAGTTGTCGGTATGTGTAAGGGTCGGTGAGAATAAGATATAGATTTATGTTTGACGGTGTTTTTGTGCATGAAGGGTTAAATAGTGCTTTACAGAGGTTAAGCCCAGTTATATTGAGAATAGACATAGCATATTGAGTTTGTGATAGAAATAGTGAGTTGTTTAGTTTCGTGATGTTTATGCCAAGGAAATTGTTAACTGTGCCAAGATGTTTCATTGAAAACTTATTGTGCAGTTGTAATATGATACGTTGAATGAGAGAGTTGTTATTACCTATTATGCGTATGTCATCTACATATTTGAGTAAATAAACCTGAGTCTTCTTGAGTTAGAGTAAGTAATGAAGGATTGGCTTTGCTTGGTTTGAATCCAATTTGTTGTAAAAGTGTTGAAAAGGTTGTGAACTATTGTCTAGGTGCTTGTTTAAGACCGTAGATAGCCTTATGAAGAAGGCATACATATTCTGGATGTTTTTTGTCTTCATATCCTTGTGGTTGTTTCATGTAGGTAACATCTATCAAATTCCTATGTAGAAAAGCATTTGTTACATCTAGTTACTGAATTTCCCAAATTTTTTAAAAGCAATTGTGAGAAGCACACGTATGGTTGGAAACTTAGCTACTGGGAAAAAAGACTCTAGGTAATTGATGCCATATTGTTGTATGTTGCCTTGAGCTACCAATCTAGCCTTATATCATGCAATTGATCCATCTAAGTGTAATTTGGTTTTGTATGTCCATTTGCATCCGGGTATTGATGTTTTGTTGGGAGGTGGAATCAATGTCCATGTTTCTTATTTTTGTAATGCATAAAATTATGTGTCCATGGCTTGTTTCTAGTGATCATGCTATGATGCTTCTTGATATGTATGAGGTTCAAGAGTTTTGTTCTCAGTAAGTTGAGAATTCTGGTGCAAAAGGTTGAAATTATTTTGGATTTTGAAGAGCCTGTCTTGAGTCTTGTTAGAATTGGATGGGTTGGTATGATTGGTGTGTAGCTAGAGTGGTTTGAATGTATATATTTGTGTTGGGTATTATTGTGTGCCAGAATACTGGTATTGGGATTGATGTTCTGTGATGGGTCAGGATTTTGACTAGTAGTGGAGTTGTTGTTCTGTGATGTGTTGGGATTTTGGTTAATGATATTGGGTTGGAATTAAGCAGTGGGTGTAAGAAGAAAGGGATTATCAGTTGTGGATGTAGGTGGTGGTGAGGTTGATTTGATATAACTAAATGGGAATGTTGTTTCATCGTAGACAACTTGTCGGGAAATGGTAACTTGGTTTATTTTTGGCTTAAGGAATTTGTATCCTTTATAAGAAGTACAGTATCCAAGGAAAATTGATAGATTGCCTCTTGAGGCAAGCTTATGTAGGTACTATGGGGGTATCTAAGGATAATAAGCACAACCAAACATTTTTATGTGGGAGTAATCAGTGTTCTTTCTATATAGTAACTGTAGTGGAGATTTATTGTGGTTTGTATGAGTTGGGAGTCTATTTATGAAATAAGATGTAGTGAGAACTGCATCTGGCCAGTGAAAATATGGTACAAAAGCTATTTTAATAAAGTTATTGTTGTTTCAATAAGATGTCTATGTTTTCTTTCAGCAATACCATTCTATTCTGGTGTATATGGGAATAAGATCTATTGGAGAATTCTATGGTTTCTCAGGTGGTTTCGAAACATTTTATTTGTGTATTCTATTCCTCCATCTGATCAAAACTATTTTATTTCATATTTGACCTATTTTTCAATCATGTTGTAGAAAGTAATGAAGATAGAAGGAACTTCAGATTTGCAAATCATAGGAAATATCCATACAAACCGAGAATAGTCTTCTATGAAGATTACATAATATCGTAATCCTTGTTTTGAAGTGATTGGAGCTGGACCCTATACATCATGATGAATTATTTCTAATGGTGTTCTGGATCTAGATCTAGATATAGGAAACTGTAGT
The DNA here is from genome assembly GCA_016618105.1 of Dendrobium huoshanense. Lineage (NCBI taxonomy): Eukaryota > Viridiplantae > Streptophyta > Magnoliopsida > Asparagales > Orchidaceae > Dendrobium > Dendrobium huoshanense. The sequence continues at coordinate 57,723,565 of CM028351.1, forward strand.
TTATGACTTTTAGCTTCTTTACAGGCATGGCATAGAGTGTGGAATGTGGGTATGTTGAGTTATTTATTTGATTTGGAAATGATAGCCATGGTTCTGTTGTGGGGATGACCAAGTCTATTTTGCCAAAGAATAGCAGTTTGGTGGTTATTTTGTGCTGACAAAACTTTTTATTGGAAAATCTTAGTGTGTATTCAAAATCTTTTCTATCCAAATTTGTATTCCTATCAATAAGATATCCTGCAGGGATGGGATATAGTCCTTTACAATTGGCACCCTGAAGCAAAGTTTTTTTTGTCTTGATGTCCATCATGGTGAAACCATGGGCATAAAAAATAATGGAAATTTTATTGTCTTTGGTGAGGTGGTATATGAAAAGTAGATTATGAGAGAGAATGAGTATATGGAGTATTTGAGATAAGTGAAGCTTACTGTTGGGTGTTGGTAAAATCCCAGCTCTGCTATGTGCTATGGGCATGGTACTTCCATCTCCAATGAGTATGTTGTCTATTCCATTATACTATCTTAATTCACTGAGAGTAAGATTGTTGATGTTATTAGTGAGATGTGATGTAGCTCCATAATCTAAATACCAGTCTAGATTGGTATGATCATTTGTGGCAATGAAAGCTATATTAAATTGTTGTTGGGGGTATGTAATTTATGTTTAATCGAGTCCAACAGTTTACTGCCATGTTTCTTGTTACATATTTGGCACATTGTAACAGGCTGATTGGAATTGTTGATGTAGTTGTTTCGGATATTTTGTTGTATGAATCTTCCTCTGCCCCGTCTTCCTCTACCTCTTTTAGAGTATAAAGCTGTGTTCTGCTCTTGGAAGTTTTGTTGTTTAGCTGCTTTTGCATTGAGATTTATCTCTTCACTTATCAAAAAAGCATAGATAACATCTAGACTTATTGGTTATACCATTGTTCGAATTGTGCTTTTAAATGTGTGATATATAGGTGGCAGACCATTGAGTGTATAAAGAATGATCTCTTCTTTATCTATAGTAGCTCCTGCTGCAGTTATCTTGTCTACCAGAGTTTTTACTTCATTTAGATATTCTAACATTGTATGTTGCTTCGTTGAAACTTTGTGCAACTCATTTTTGAGTTGAATCACATGTGATATGTTAGAAGACTGTAATCTTCTTTCAATTGTGTTCCAAATGTCAGCATATGAGTCTAAATGTAGTATGTAGGGTAGAATGGTTGGAGTTATGGTGGAATAGAGAGCTGCGGAAAGATTCTGATCAGTAAAAATCCATTCAATCTATTTAGGATTAGTAGTTGTTTAACCATCATCAATTTGTTGAAGACGTGAGCGTTGGGATACATTTCGGTCTATGAATTTTGCAAATTCATTTTCTATGAGGAGTTTGAAAACATAGGATCTCCATATGGAGTAGTTTTCATTGGAAAGTTGGGAAGGAACAATGGTTTTGATTTTAGCTATAACAAATTTTAAGGATGAAGGTATTGTGCAGGTGCTGTTTGAGAAATCTGGTGATGGATATCCTACTTGGGATGATTTAGGTTGACCCATTGAAGATAGAATTCTCTTACCTTTCTTTGGATTGCCTTAGTCGTTGCTTCAACATTTGCTCTGTTACCATAAATAAAAATGAACAAAGAGGATAAGTTGAGAGAAAAACGCTTTCTTGATTTCTCACTATCGTATGTACATGTATTTATACTTTTCCTATACTAATCACGTAGCTGACATTAATCTTGACAGTTGTAAATACTTGGCTGTCTATGTGTACATATGGAATGATGTGATGCGTCTAGCTGCTATCTGGATGGTTGCGATCTATACAAGTTTATGGCTTTGATCATTCTGGATGTCTGCGAGATGTATAATTGATTGGCTTTGTTATGTAAACTGTGGCTACTTTCTTCTTCTCTTTTCACCAACCAATCTTATATTACATATAGGCTATGAAATCAGGGTTTTAAAGTGTAATCTTATCAGTTTAGTGAGTGTTTCTCTATCTCCAATCAGTACTGTAAGAAAAGTAGAGTCAGTACTTTTTTAACCTTTAAAGGAGTGAAATTTGATAGTCTCAGTATTTTCCTTTCGAGTTGAATATATATTACTACTTTGTAGTGTTCATGATAATTTAATGATCTACAGCTAATAGTTTCTCATTTGTTAAATTATAAGTCTTCACCTTTACAACAACACCATAACTGTTGAGAAGGGATATAATGGAAAAAAAAAAGTAGTCTCACTTAAGGATTAATAATTAATGGAGTTGTTTAATTCATTAGAGAAATAATTGTGAGAGGAACAAAAGATTTAATGAAAGTAACATAAGAACTTACAAGTGGAGTACAAATGGAATAAGTAGATGGACTCGGAAAAAAAATAAAAGTGAAGAGAAAAAATGAATTCATTGGAGAAGTAACAATGGAAGGTGTATATGAGCTCAAAATAGGGGCACAAAAAATAGGTGTAGATAAAGTTGTTTAAACATCAATAAGAGCAATAAAAGCTGAAGATAGATTTATTTCCACAACATTGGGATTATCCAAAATTTTAATGAGTGTCTTCTCTCTATTGCAAGAATTTCATAATGTTAGCACCATTAGGGAAATCATACATATGTGGCTCATTTGAAGAAAAATATAATTATTAAAAAATAATAAAATTAACAAAAATGTTAAAGAACATAGAAGATGATTTATTATAAAAATTATTCGTATTAGATTTTTTATTTAAATACTCTCTTTCATCTTAGATTAATTTCTTGAGGCTAAATACTTCTTGTATTCCACAACACACAAGATTAATATTGTCCTTGGCAAGTTGATTTGACATTTTCATAATCAAATATTGATTATGACCATGATGGATTTTTTTCTACAAATCCACCACAATTTTTCCATAAATCTGCTGCAAATCCATCACAAATAAGTTTATCTAAACCGATATCAAGCTCATTTTTTTTCATTTGCTCGACCAAGCTTGTCTATTCTTCGACACCCACACCTACAATGATTAGCCACCCTCACTGACATTCCGTACTCATGAGTGCTCACCAATATTTGCCATACTTTATCTTCTTCTTCGATGTCTGACTTTCTTTTTTGATGATGTACTTCTTGTTGGATTGGGATCGAAAGTCATAATGGGAGCTCGCATGCTGTGAAGGTAAGTTTAACCCAATTGCGTGCTTCTTCTAATACATTCCTAAATCTATCTAACTAAAGGGTTCGCAAAATATGGAATTTTTGGCAAAAAGAGGGAAACTAAGGTTTTGTAAATAATTGTAAATTTAATAAATCATTTGTATTATACTTTAGTTTATTTAATTTTATTATTTTCTTGATTATATATTATATATCTTTATTTTTTATAAATTTTAGAATAACATGATTATAGTAATCTAACACTACATAAGTGGAGAGGATCCATATCATAGATAACACAATCATGATATGTTACAATGGTTTAGAATTAGCTTTTCTATCATCCATATAATACATATCACAACATAAATTGCTCTCTAAAGGCTCCACATGACCAAGAATAAAAGAAAATCAATCATTCTCAATAGGCTTAAGGCATGTGGATAAATACCTTTGCTAATTCTTCTAAATTTTAGGTAGTTGTTCGCAAGCGATGATCATCAAAGTCCAAACAATGTTGACCTCAAACTATTGTCATTGAATTTACCTGCTTGCAGAGATCATATGAAATGCAGAAAGGTTCTTTAGCTTCCTCAACTCCTGAATCTCTATTGTTAACATATCTTATCTTCTAAATCCTCTAATTACTTGATTTTGAGGGCATGGTTTATTTTAAGGGATGGGTAATGTTAAAGTTAGTAATTATTACAAACATGTTATAACTTGATATAACATTATAAACTTATCTTAATCAAGCATGAATTTGACGCCTAATTCAACCTAATCCAAGCCAAAATGGGACAAAATAAAATACCTAATGCACAATTGGAAAGTAGATGCATGATTGAGCAGCACAACTAACCATAAAAAATCCTAAAATCATCACCATTGCACGTTATTTTATTTTTTTTTTTAATTTGAAACAAATCTTATCAAACTATTGTAGGAATTTACACAAACATATATTACAGATGTTCAAATTTATAGAATTTGGATTTATAATTGATTGTTGCATGGACGCAAGACATTAATAGACAATTTTCTTAATGTAGTGAATTTTTTCATTCAAGCCGCCTATCAATAACATTCACTCATATCAGTGGGAAGGATTCATTGTCCATATTCCAAAAAAAAAAAATCAATCCTTCCCACACTAGATGAGATTATTATTTATCTATATCACACAGGATTCATGCAAGAATATTGGTATTAAATTTCACATGGTGAATAGAAGTCTTGTTTAAACTCTCAATGTAGCCCATCTATAGAATCCAACATAGTTGAACAAAATGAGTTAAGACATTTGAGGATTTGATTTTTGATTCAAATGGGCCAGAATTTCAATAATATACAAATAAATCCCTAAAAAATAGGTACAAAACTTCTATAATATGTGCATCCTATACAACAAACAATTTAGAATGGTTGTATTACTCATTGAGAGTTATTTATTGCTGCAAATAAATTAAAGATTAATATAAAATATAATATTTCTATATAATGTTTTAATAAATTTACTGGTTTACTTAAGGAGAATAAAGCATATAATTTATTTCCAACAAACTTTTACTGGGCAAAAAATTTGTTTTCCAAACATGGTTTGATAACTATGAAAATAGATTATGGTCTTAATGGATGTATATTATACTATGAGGATAATTTTTTAGATATTGTTTGTCATCATTTTAATGCACCAAGGTTTAAATTAAATTTTGGGGAAAAAAAGGCAGAAGAATATGTCAATCAGTCAACTATTCTAATTAGCCATCATTCCAAGATTATAATGTTTATATGCATCTCAGAGCTCTGCAGCACATATATGATGGCATGGGGAGAACAGTTCATAATTAGATGTTTTAACACTTCCGTTTGATGTAGAAGCCTAGAAACAATTTAACCATACACATTCTACCTTCGTTGTAGAACCAAATAATGTCATATTAAGCTTGTTTATAGACGATTCTACTCCATTAAACCAATAGTCTTCACCTTACTAATACTGGCTTGAGATGCTCACCCCCTTCAATCTTCCTCAAGAGTTGTTTATGACTACACCCTACATGCTTCTTACAATTATCATTCTAGGCTCACATAATCCGAAGGCAAAGATAGATGTGATCATGCAACATTTCATTGATGACCTAAACTTATCATAGAATGAAGGAGTTTAATATTTTTACTAATTTCATTTTAATTCACTTAACTTATATAAATAATTACTATAAATAATCTATTTAAACTCCTACTCAGCTTTTTTGACCATTAGGTGCACTTAATTAACTCTTTAGGACTATGCTCTCCTAGGTGACCCATTATACTTCAAAAATTTTTCTGATTAGAATCATTTAAACTAATTTAATTAAATAAGGTTAAAAAATTACCTTCCTATAAGAATCATCAAGAGGTTCATGTATGATTTGACCATTAGAACCCTTTAATTTGACTTTGAACAACAATTTGGCCACAAAAAGTTAACTTCTAATGTTTTAATATACCTTCAACAAATTAAACTAATGCCACCCATTAAACCTAACAAATAGACGATAGAGCTCTCCTAGGATGTATAAATATTAAATAAGATGCATAAGTGCTAATTAGCCTTATGGGTTGGCCAAATAGTTGACTGAAACATAAATTTACGCATTTAAAGTTTAAAAAGTTTAAGTGGACCAAATCAATTTCAACTTTCAAATCGATGAACTTAAGTAATATCTAAGTTCATGACAAAGTGTATGTAGATAGACAACTACTTAATTTTCCAAATGACCTATTGACTTGACTAATTGAATCAAATTGTTGTAACTTATTCAATTTAAACTAAAAAAAACAATTAAGTTAAATTGACCTTAAATATTAAATTAGTTAAATTACATAGACAGGGCATTCCAAAAATGCACTTGATTATTCCCAAGCATGTTTAACTCACTATGACCATAAGTTTCACAAATTTTAACCAAATGAGTTAGTTTAACCTATTTAGAAAATATACTACTCTAAATGGATCAAACCCATCATATATATAATATTGTCTTTGACCATTATATATGGATCTTAATTTAGATGTAATGGAGTAAACCAAAGTCAGGTCAATAAATATAACAATTATATTTCACCAATTTGGTTAAAATTGGTTAGTATGACCCACATGAACTAATATGGGTCAACCTAAGCTTAAATCCTCTTAATGGTAAACAACTTTGTTTAATTTTATCATCAATTGTTTATGCTCCTTAACTTTCCCCCACATCATTGTATGTTCTTTAATTAAGGGTTAACTTAGGTTAACATAAGATTAGCATAAGAACACCTAGCTGATAACATATTTCTCTATTAGTTACAACCATGAACTATACCAACGAGCCTTATACGATCACTCTAGCTATTTATTTTTCTTAATAATGACAATTAGTATTTTATAAAGAATATTGAAACTTTTATGAACTTACTAAAGGGATGTTAAAATCCAAGTGTGGAATAAGCTTCTCATTCCTTCTCTCTAGCACACTATTTATAAAGAAAAACTCAAAGCCTTCATCCCCATATGAGCATCACAATTGTGTTTATCCAATCACTGACATGTAGGAAAAATAAACTAAATATTTGAAATTTTTTTGTGATAAAAAAAAGATAGTTAATTAAGGTGTTAAAGTTAGAAATGGTATTCTTTAATGAATTTGGAGACAAAAAAGGGGTTTTAAAAAATGTCCACATTGCTAAAGATTTCCCCCTTTCTTATCAAAATTAGTTAAGGTTTATTTCTCTCTGCTCTGAGGCAATTCCAAGGCGATTCAGGGCTTTCTCTTCCATCTGTGATATTCCTCCTTTCTGGTTGATTTTTCTTCATTTTGGCTTGCCTTCATGGATTTCTTTGCTCATTTTGCTTCTTTGTTTTTTTTTTTCATTAATTTTTATTTTGTTTCATTATCATGAGTTTGGGTTATGTGGTTTTTTTGGGAGATGATGAATTTATCGTCATCTATCCCTCCTCCAGCTATGCTTATGAATGGCAAACCCCATTCATTTAAGGAAGTGTTTGCTGGTTCATCTTCTTCTTCTGCCAAACATCCCTTTGTTCTGTGTTCTTTCAAAGGATGTTCAGCTTTATTTCTTGAGGATTCAATCATTTCCTTATTGTCTGTACATTTTGTGCTGATTCTCGTGGGGAAGTTTATTCTTAAGCGGCCAAACATAGCTGCCATTCAAATGTTGTTTTTGAATCTAAAATTGTTTGGATCGTTTCGATTAGGTTTGTTGGATTTCAGACATATAACAATTCAACTGAGAAATGACTTGGACTATAGTTGTATCTTCTCTAGGAGGTCATATTATATACTGGGTTATCAAATGAAATTGCTTAAATGGTCTCCTAATGTCGAAGTGCATAAAGAACCTCCCATAACCCAAGTGTGGATTTCTTTTCCTAATCTCCATTTACACTTTTTCAAATCACAAATTTTATTTGGCTTGGCCGATATTTCTGTTAAACCATTGCAAACAGATCAAGCTACATCGTCCATTTCACGACCGTTCGTAGCTCATGTGTTAGTTGAATTGGACATATCGAAGAAGAATCCTAATGAGGTTTGGATTGGTTTGGTACTTAATGGCTATTTTTAGATAGTTGAATTAAAAAATTTACATATTTTCTATTCTCATTATGAGATGCATGGGCATGATTTATCTGCTTGTTATAAATTACACCCCCATCTTTAGAAGGCTAAGGATTCTACTTATCCATCTCATAAAAGTGAATTAATTTCAGTTGAATTGGAAACTATTAATCTTAATCATGATGGTAACGTGGTTAATATTTCTCAAGTGCAAGATCCTGTTAATGATTCCTTAATTTTGGATTTTATTTAGGTGGGACCGAATCTTGTTATTGTGGATAAGTTAGTTCAAGGGCAGGAAGTTAATCTTAACTCTATCTCTTCTATTTCTATTAATTCTCATAATGTAATTGACCAAAATATTATTTATAATATTAATAATATCTCCCTTTCTATTTAGCCTCTTTTGGAGGATGGTTTGGTTAATAATATTGTTGTGGAGGAGGAAATTATGCAAACTGATGTTACTACTCAAGATACTATAAAAACTGAGGTGGAGAAGATAGGTGGTACTATTGTGAACAATAAAACCAATATGGAAGGTAATGCATTCTATGATGAAAGAGAGTTGCCTCTTTCTAAGGGGAACTTAGGTATGATTAATGAAAGTAAGCTTCCTTTGAATGATCATTATCATAGTGATGCTTTTACTGACACTGAGGATATGGGCATGTTGGCTAAATGCTTTGCTAGAGATGATAAATATACTAGTTTTACTAAGGGTCTTGGTAGGACAGGTAGGAAGCAAAAAGTTATTTTTCTACAATCTCCTAGCAACACCATCTCACATACTTCTCATTGATAATTATTTTTATGTTTAACGTTATTATTTGGAATGTTAGGGGCATTGGTTACTCTTCTTATAAGTTTAGAGTGAAACAATTATGACATATCTATAATGTCTAACTTCTTGTCTTGCTTGAGCCTCTTATCTCTTATCATAAGTTACTTTGTACAGCTAAATTTTTGGGTTTTAAAAATGTTTTTTTTAATGTGGACAATAAATTTTGGGTTTTTTGGAAAGATTTTGTTAGGGTTGACATTATTGGTGACTTTAATCAAGTTATTCATTGTAATATTAAAAGTTCTAACTTGTAATGTTGTTCTTCCTTTGTTTATGCTACTTCCTCTCATTATACTAGAAAGATTTTAAGGGACCAAATTACTCAATTTCATAGTATTTATAATCTTCCCTAGCTTGTGGGAGGAGATTTTAATACCATTGCTAACCCTTCTGAGCATATAGGGGTCTCTCTCCTAATATATCATTCTATAGAGAATTTTAATTGTATGATTATGGATTCTAACCTGATTGATATTTGTTTTTTTGGTGATAATTTTACTTGGCATCATGGGTATTTATGATAAAGATTATATTGGGTTTTATTTAATGACTATTGACTGAATTCTTTTGAGTCTACTAATGTTGATCATTTTAACAGGACCCTCTCTGATCATTCTCCTCTTATTAAAATCAAGCCTTGATTGAGGGATTTTCCATCTCAATTTAGATTTCAAAACATGCGGTTACTTCTTGATTCATTTATGGATGTGGTGAAGGATAATTTGCTTGCCCCTTTATATCCGGATAATGTTATTTCTGGTATGTGAAGATTTTGGTATAAGCTGAAAAAACTTACGTTTGTTCTTAATTGGTGGAATCATAATGTTTTTAAGATTCATTTTTCTAACATTTTAATTGTGGAATATAAGGTGAATTCTCAGGAGACTCAATGACAACTAGTTCCTTTTGAAGCTAATTTTTGTTTATTAAGAGAGGCTAAAGATGGGCTTTATAAGTTACAAGCACAATAGGAAATTTTTTAGAAACAAAAGGTGGTTGTTAAACATCTAGTTGAAAAGGCAATAATAATACTAAATATTTTCATGCCTAAATGAAGAGGAAACACACTATTAATTTTATTCATATAATTAATCTGGTTGATGGTTCAGTTACTAAGGATGATAATGTTTTCTTATATTGCTAATTTAGTTGTTCAACATTTTCAAAATCATTTGAATAAAAATTTTCACCCTTCAACTATTGATAATCCTAATATTATTCCTACTCTTATTTCTCATGATTATAATGTTTTCTTATATAAGTCCCCTTCTTTTGAGGAAGTTAAAGATACTATTTTAGGTATGAACTCTGAGTCGGTAGATGGACCAGATGGTTTCATGACTAATTTTTTCCATAAAACTTGGCATATAATTAGTAATGATATCTTTTCTGTTGTTATTGACTTCTTTAATGGTAATTGTATTCCTAAGTTTTTTACTGTTGCATCTATTGTGCTTATTCATAAGAATAATTATATCACTTATTGGAATGATTTTAGACCTATTAGTCTTTGCACCTTTTATTATAAACTGATACCTAAAATTTTTATGAATCATTTAACGATTTCTCTGCCTAAACTGATTTCCTCCTTTCAAATGGGGTTTTTAAAAGGCTATTCTTTTGCTTATAATATCCTTTTAGCTCAAGAACTTTGTCAAGATTAGGATGTTAAAGTTAGAGGTGGTAATATGATTTTGAAACTTGATATTTCTAAGGCTTATGATAATATTGATTGGAATTTCCTTTATGATATTATTAAGTTATTTTGTTTTGATTTTAACTTTATCAATCTAATTAAGCTTTATATTGAAATCCCTTATTTTTTTATCATTATTAATGGTAAGACTATTGGTTTTTTTAAGGCTTCTCATGGCGTGAGACAGGGTGATCCCATCTCTCTAGCTCTTTTCATTATTGCGACTGAAAACCTTTGTAGAGGGCTTGCTGATCTCTTTGAGAAGTATTATAGCCTTTACTTTAAAACCTTAGGTGGGTTTCATATTTCTCACTTCTGTTTTGTGGATGATTTTAATATTTTTACTAATGCCTCATTGAATAGGATTCATAGATTATTAAGGTATTTCCAACAATTTGAATTGGTGAGTGGGTTGGCTCTTAATAAACATATAAGTGGTTTCATTTTTGTTAAGAAAGTTTCTTTGGATCGTATTGTGGCTATGAAGAACTTAACTAGTTTCAGCCAAGTTTGTTTACCTTTAACGTACCTTAGTGTGCCTCTTTATAAGGGTAGAAAGAAATTCTTTCTTTTTGATGAATTAATTACGGTTGTGCAAAACAAACTTTTAACATGGATTTTTAACTTTTTAAGCTTTGGTGTCAAGTAACTCTTATTAAGAGTGTTCTTTATTCTATCCCTATTTATAGCTTTCAAACTTTGCTTCATACTCAAGTCGTATGTAATAAGATTGATAAAATTTTCAATAAGTTTTTTTGGAATGGGGTTAGTGGTAGCTCTAAAATCCACGGGTCCTCTTGGAATAAATGCTATGACACTTTTGAAGAAGGGGCTATGGGTTGTAAGTCAATGAAAGATTTGGGTTATTCGTTTTCTTTTAAGTAATGGTATAATATCCGTGCTAATTTGAGCCTTTGAGCTAATTTTATGAATGCTAAATATTGTGGTAGGATGCATCCCACCACGTGTTGTTTTAGTAAAGGTAATTATAAAGTTTGGAATCATCTTTACAAATTGATATGAGAGGTTGAGCTATGTATCTTTTGGGGCCTTGGTGGTGGTAAAACTTTCTTTTGGCCGGAGCGTTGGTTGGGAGACCAATCCATTGATTCTATTATTAATACTTCTTCCAATGCTTCTATGAAGGTTAATTATTTTTTCACTGATATTGGTTGGGATATTGAGAAGCTGTCTAATGTTCTTCCTAATTTTCTTATTCAGTAAATTTTGTAAATCCATTTGAACATTAATTCTCTTGATGTTCAACTTTGTGCCTTGACTAAAGATGGTAACTTTAGAATAAAGAATACCTGGCATTCCTTTAGAGCTAAGAAAGAGGTTTTTAAAATTTTCAATATGATATGGCATAAAAGTATTCCTTCTTCGACTTCGATTTTCATTTAGCATATTTTACAGAAGTTTATTCCTATGGATCATAATTTTATTAAATGAAGTTTCATCCTTCCTTCTAAATGCCAACGTTGCTATCATATGGACAATGTGCATCAAATTTTTATCTGTTGTCCTTGTGATATGAAGGCATCAACTTATTTTGATGATATTTTATACTTAAACCATTTTAATGCTGATGCTTATATTAATTCTTTACTTAACTCTTGGTTTGTTAATTCCAAAGCTTATATCAGGAATGTTATTCCTTATCTTATACTTTAGTTTTTATGGTTGGATAGGAATAATTATCTTTTTAATGGTGTGATTATGAATCATCATATGATTATTCAAAATGTTAAAGATAAGATTAAGGCCCTTTATTCTGCTAAGTTACCTTCTGCTAAGAATTTCAAAAATTATCTCATTGCTACGGTTGACTTTGGGATTAAGCTGGATATGGATAGTTTTCATAATGTGCCAATAAGTACCTATTGGATGAAGCCTCCTGTTAATTTTTTAAGATAAATATGGATGATATTAACATCAATTCTATGGTGAGTTGTGGGGGTGTCATTAGAGCCTCTAACGATTAATGCATTTTTTGGTTTTACTTTTCCACTTTATAGTTGTGATGTTAATGCTGCTACCACTTTTGCTACCATTTATAGTTTAAGGATTTGTTTCTCTCTTGATTACATTAATATTATGGTGGAGGTTGGTTCTTATTATTGTTATGAGTTATTTATTTTGATGGATGATAATTTTTGTTCTTCTAATTAGTTTTACATGAGGAGGGACATTAAGAATTTGTTGAGCCTGTTAAACTGCACATTTTCTATTTTTGATGTGGAGGGAAATGCTTGTGCTAATGCCATTGCTAGGTGGGGCTGTGGATTGGATTCCATGGCAAATTTCATTGGTTCAAATTTCCCTCTTCATGTTAGGGGTCTTTTAAATTTGGATAAGATTAGTGTTCCTTATGTTATTCCTTAAGGTGGATGTGTTTGTTGGTTTTTTGTTGGTTTCCTCGTGGTGCTTTGTGCAGTTTGTTTGTTGCATTGTTGGTTTAGATGCCTTTCTTGGTTGGCTGGGCTTTTTGCATATCCTTTTGGTTGATTTGGTGCCTACTCAGTTTATGTTTGAGAGTACTAAATCTCGGTGTATTTCCTTTTGTTGACTTGTTATGGCCTTGTGTTTTTGGCTGATTAAGAATGGTTGGTTTTCATCTTATAGGTTCTATGAGTTCTCTCATATGGCTTACTGGGAGCTTGTTGTTGTGAACTATAAGATTGGTGAAGCTAATTATAGTTTTCATGTTTTTGTTGACTGGATGGATTGGAAGTCTTTCACGGGTGGTTGGGCTATCTCCATTTCCTTTGGGTTTATCTTATTGTTGCTTCATTTATGTTAGAGCACTCTGAGTTCGGGTGTTATTTCTTTTGCTGTTATAATTTGGGCTTATGTGTTTGGCTTCTTGAGGTCTATTGGTTGTCAGAATCCTTGTTCTATCAATTCCCTCATTAAGGGATTTCTCTTTATTCTTAGAGGTTTGCTATTGTAGTTTTGGTTGGCTACTATTATCCAGGATCATCTAGTGTTGGCTTATTGGTTGGGGGTGATTTGTTTGGATGCTTTTCTTTTATCTACTTGGCAAGGGATTAGTAATATAAACCTTATGTTGTTCCTCCTTAGTTCGGGTTGCTTACCTGTTGGTAGTAATTGGGAATTTTATTTGTGTTATCACCTGAATCCTTACAATTTGTATTGTTATTTTTGCTTTTATGTTTATTATCCCTCTTTACATATTGCTCTTACTATAAGAGATTGCGGTGTTCAGCTGTTCATGAGGAGGCTGGAGCTGAATGCTATTTTACGCAACTCAATGGTTTTTTGGTGTTGCAAATCTATTTTCATGACTTATGTTTTGATGATTGATAAACACTGTTGATTCTCTTGGACTGCTTGTTGCTTCTAACTTTTCAGGAATCAAAGATCGGACGAACAGACGAAGCCAGTTCAAGATTGCGTAGGTCTAGGGTTGAGTCAGTCTGTACTTTGTCTTTTCTCCTCTTGAGTCTATTTGTAATGGTCAAAGAGACTGATGCTAAGTAACCCTACACACACACACACACACTTGAGAGAATTAGAATTTCTATTTTTACTCATATCGGCCAGGACGATATTTACATCGTCCTGAACGATCAGGCTTAAAATAGAAAGTCTAAATAAGGATTCTTAATTAAGGCAGCCGTCATTAACAAATCAGCCTGGACAATATGTGTATCGGCTAGGATGATAAGCTCAAAATAGAAAGAAGTTGCCGCCATAGACAATTAAGGTATACTGTAATTATAAATTTTCGGCCAGGACGATCATTGATCGGCCTGGACGATATTCACAAATTCTGCCTTAATTGATCAAGAAAATCAAGAAAGTAATTAAGGATGATTGATCCGATCATATTGTCCTGGATGATCGTAGGATCGACCTGGACGATCTATTCAAAAACCTTAGTTACTTCAAGACGATAAATATCGGCCAGCTCGAATTCAGGGCGATGCTCTTGACAATTTTCCTCTAATTTGATCTGATCGGCCAAAACGATCGTGAGATCGGCCTGGACGATCAAGCCAATTTTAAATCGTCCAGTTTGCATTCAGGGCGATGCTCTGGCCGATCTTCTGAGATTTGTACTGATCGGCAAAGCCGATGTCCATATCGGCCTGGACGATATTGTTTGCAACTTGCAATTAATGAGCTCCTTTGAAGCTCTTCTATTTAGAGCTCTTGTTCAACGTTTTGAAAAACCTTTTTGCTGTTGCCTTGGCCTGAGAAGGCCTTAAGAAGAGAAAGAGAGAGTGGAGGAGAGAAAGAGAGAGTGGGAGAGAGAGAGAGAGGATCTTGTGAGGGGGAGCTTGTGAGGGGATTCACAAGGGTTGCTTCAAGGATCACTCTGCTTCTTCTTCGTCTTGAGTTTCTCTTCCGTGGAAGGGTCAGTAGAGGTAAGGAGTCAGTATCTGGTTGTGGTTCTCTTCCAGCTTCAAGAGGAAGCAAAAGGAGATAGGTTCTCTGCCTTGCCTGGGTGGCAAAATGAGGTTCTTTGTGAGGGCTTCTCCGCCTAGCCGTGGGGGCTAAAGGAGAGTCACATTTGTAGTGCAATACTTGGAGGGTGCCTCCAAGGAGTGGACGTAGGTCAAGTTTACCGAACCACTATAAATCTCTGTGTTATTGTTTTCTTGCTTCTGCACTTTAATTTCCGCATTGTTTATTTTTCTTGTGGTGTGATTTTGGTTTATGTATTTTTTGTTCTTTGTGAAAAGAATTTTTTAAAATACCAATTTACCCCCCCTCTTGGTTAGCTTGGGACTAAGTTCATAGGGCTTAACATCCCTAATGAATTTTCATTTGGGTGATTGCTCTTGTGTGTCGTAGAATGTATCTAGGTTTTTCTGTAATTTCTCTTAGTAGGGAACTCGAGCTCGTAGGTTTATTTGCCTTTAATTTTGTAGCTCTTCTAAGTAGTAGTGAGCTTGATATCCCCTTAAGGACCTTGTAATCACTTTCTCTATAAACGCATATGCCCCTCCGTGGGTTTCTCCTAAAAAAAAGAAGTTAAGCTTTATTTTATATAGAGGTTATTTGTCATAGAGAAAAATAATACTTTATTGTTTATTTCATCTTAAGAGAAGTGAACTCCTTATAACACTCTTAATTATACTAGTGATAATGTTTTTATACTTTAAAATATAAAAAAGTAAGCAATTTTTGAATTTTAAGGGAATTAGATCATATTAAAAAAGATCCTTTCAATAGTTAAAGAATGAAGAGTATGGGAGATGGATTTTATGAAGCTCAAATTTACTCAAAACTATCCTATATTTGGCTTTGAAGTTCTAAAATTTGAATTTATTATTTGTGTTATACGTACATTTTATTTAAACTTTATTTCTTTTATTTATTTAACACAATATTAAGAAAAGGACTAGGAGGTAAGAAATTTTGATGTTATAAACTAATCTCATATTCTAAATTTAAAGTGCGCACTACAAAGTATTATAAAAAATATAAGCAAAAAGAAAAGCAAATTATCCATATAATATAGGATATTCCAAAATGTTATTTTTTATTCATTAGGACTTAAAACCTAGAAATAAAAGTTATCAACTAGAATATGAAAGGTTAATATTTACTTTACAACAACAACATTATGCCTATATCCCACTACTTGTGGTTGGCTACATGAATCCTTTTTCTCAATTGTGTCTTGTTAAGGGTCAAATTCTTAGGTCATTTCTAATATTTTCTAACAATGTCTTTTTAGGTCCCCCTCTTCTTTTATTAACAAAAGCCGAATCTAATACATCTAATCTCCTTACCAGGTCATAAGAAGGACTACATTTTATATGATCAAAACATCTATGTTGAAAATTTACTTTTAAGGTCATTCTAAATTTTTTAATAATTTATTAAAGAATTTCACAATTTTTATTTATTTTAATTCATATATATATATATCATTTCTAGTAATTTTTATTTTATTTCATTTATTTGGTAGAAATAATTTTTTTCTAGAAAACTTAACATACGAAAAAACTAAGCTTTCTTAAATTAAATTTGCAAGTTCTATGTATCACATATGTTTGATTATTGTCTGTAAAGCAAGAATGTTAGTGTTATAAATTAGATATTTTTTAAATGTTAGTAAAGTTTTATGTGTGGTCAGCATTTTCTTAACTAAGATTTCAAATTAGAGATCTTGTTAAATTTTATAATAAAGTGAAAATTCATTGTATTTGCTTGATTTTAAAATATAATGATTTTGGAAATTCTAATTTACTAACCTATAAAGCAACATATAAACTAAAACACTAGGAAAAAAAAACTTGAAAGAAAATAGAGTGCCTTAAGAAATAGGGGTGTCAATATTTGACACGACACCAAAACCCGACCCGAACACGACCCAAAAAATTTGAGTTGGACCCGACCCAATTTCAAAACGGGTTGGGTTCGAGTTCCAAAAATTGACCCGTTTAAAAAACGGGTCGGGTTCGGGTTGACCCAACCCGCCAACCCCGTTTAATTTAAAAAATTTTGAATTCCACCCGCCCGCGCTGCCCGACCACGCAGCCCGCTGCGCTGCCTGATGCGCAGCCCGCTACGCTGCCCGACCGTGCTGCCAGCCCGCGCTACCCGACCGTGCTGCCTGCCCGAGCTGCCCGACCGCATTGCCCGCTACGCTGCCCGCCCACACTGCTCGACCGCACTGCCCTTGCCTCTGCTGCCACACGCCCGCTCGTTGTCGCCGTTCCGGCGCCGGTAGAACCCAAAACCTAAGTGAGCTAAAATTAACCAGTTCCTATTACTACCTCGATTCCCACAGAATGTTCCTCTTGTTTATATGTTATTGTCAATGTGGGACAACAAATTTGAAAGTTTTGTTATTAACAGCAGGACTTTAGCTTTCACATCTGATGAATTAGCGTTGATTATTGGCTTACCTAACTGAGGTATTAAATTTGATCCAGGGACTGGTACAAGTGCTGGAAAAATAGCAAATGACATAAGGCATGATATTATGGAATTTGATTCGTCAACGCCCATCGAGATTGTTAGGGAACAATTTATTGTATATTTATTGTCCAATATTTTCTTTCCAATGGCCAACTTCCGAGTGCAATCAACAATATTGGACGTTGCAAAAAATGTTCAGAACTTCATAGCATACAATTGGCCCCAATTCATTCGGGATTTCCTTGTGAATGAATTTAATACAGTAGAAAAAAAAACAATCAAAAGGTCAATCATTAGGATATGTTAATGGATTTATTATGATTATAATTGTGAGTAAATCTTACACATATTACATTATTTTATTTATTTCTCTATTCTACTAGGTTCTTCCTTTCATACACTGATTTATATTGTTTAATTTTTTGTTTTAGATTTAGTTTTTTGAGCATACAAAGTTCCACCTAGTAGTGAATAAATTGGCTCAACCCCGTCTCCTTCGTTGGGATGCAAAATTTAATTATAGAGTTAAAGATGTTAATAATTTATTAAAAAATCTTCATGAATCTAAGGTACAATTCATATCTTCACTCATTTAACTTTATTCTGTACTTATATATTTTGAATATTTATAAAAAATTTGTTCCAGATCTTGACAAATTTACAAGATATAACAGATTATGAGAAGACTTTAATTCAGAGTACTTTAACAAATAATACAGGAGAGCATTTACAGATTGTGATTACACCTCTGACAACCACACATATGTCTAGTAGTAAGCCAACTGCATCTCTACCAGCAACTCCATCTCCAGCCAGTCCAAGCCCAACTGTTTCTCCTATTCATACTCCAACTGAAACGGAATGTCCAATTGAACAGCCAATGAACAGTGATCCTACAATTAAATTGGTTAGTCCCACTGATTGTCCAAGTCCCACCAATTCTCCTTTACAAATGCCAATCAACACTGATTTGCCATGTGAACAAGTAGCAATTAAGAATGATGCTCCTATCCTACCACCAATCCAAAAGAGAAGTACTGATATGCCCAGTCCATCAATAGAATTTAGACCAGAAACTGATGCACCCCGTACTGAAACTGAAGAAACAAATTTGAGGATTATCAATCAATCCATATATAAACTTATTACACAGCATGAATATATGGTCAAAAAAATTTCATCACTCGAAATGTCCAAAATTCTTCTTGAAAAACGGATGGAAGCATTGGAACATGAAGTATTCCAGTTAAAATCTAATAATAATGAAAAATTTTGTGTTATATATAAGATATTGAGTCATCATTTTCCAGATTATTACAAGTCCGAGAAAATTGGAAGTCCGGCTCACTCAAGTTCAAGAACCGAATCTGACAACATTTTCGATGAAGTATCAAAAACTGTTGACAAAATTGTTGATGAAATAACGAAAGAAACAGACTTTAAAGGGATGGAAGTGGATGATAGACAATCTGAAGATGAGGAATACACTTTCCCTTCATCAGGAATGGGAGGAATTGCTCGAAGAGTACATATCAGGAATGACATGAAAAGGAAAAGAGTTAAAACTCCATTCACAGCAGGTGATAGGAAGAAGAAGAAAGCTCAGCTGGCTAATGATGAAGTTGAAAATATTATTAAAAAGGAAACATCAATAAGTGCAAGAAAATCAGTCACTCGTGCTTCCACAAGACAAAAAGATAAGTTAACTGATACTAATAAAGCTTCTTCGCGAAAAAAAGTTGCTCCTTCAGCTGCTGTTATTTCTGATGCTGCTCCAACTGCTGAAAAACCAAAAAGTGCTATTTATGATGATGATGATTACAAAGTTATAGATCGTCCGACAATGGAATTTTTGGAATACCCAGGACGATTACTACTTTATGAAGAAAAGAGGAATACCATAGATAACTTTCATAATAAGTACAAAAAAATGTACGTAGTTTTATTCATAATACTGAGTTGTACCGAGAAATAAAAATCTCGGTACAACTCGGTATTTAACTTTTATTGGTGTTTTTTTCCTATATCAACGTCAAGTAGATAGTTTTATTCGCAATACCGCGTTGTACTGAGAAATAAAAATCTCGGTACAACTCGATATTGCTAGTTATTTGGTCTACAATTACCGAGATTTCACTGCATAAACTGGAATTACCTATTTTTATACTGAATACCGAGTTGTACCGAGATTAAAAAACTCGGTACAACTCGGTACTTGCTCGATACTTGGAGTTATTACTCGGTATTGCTAGTTATTTGGTCTAAAATTACCGATATTTCACTGCATAAACTGGAATTACCTATTTTTATACTGAATACCGAGTTGTACCGAGATTAAAAAACTTGGTACAATTTGGTACTTTCTCGTTACT
The DNA here is from genome assembly GCA_016618105.1 of Dendrobium huoshanense. Lineage (NCBI taxonomy): Eukaryota > Viridiplantae > Streptophyta > Magnoliopsida > Asparagales > Orchidaceae > Dendrobium > Dendrobium huoshanense. Next base: position 57,743,124 of record CM028351.1, read on the forward strand.
TGGAGTTATTACTCGGTATTGCTAGTTATTTGGTCTACAATTATCGAGATTTCACTGCATAAACTAGAATTACCTATTTTTATACTAAATACCGAGTTGTACCGAGAATAAAAAACTTGGTACAATTCAGATTAATAAATACAATTTCTAACGATGGTGAGAAAAATTACACAGGGAGGATACCATAATGGAGAATGGATATGCAACTATTTTTAGAAGCCAAATAGACGAATTGTTGCTATGCGAAGAGCATGACAACAATCATATGGACACTTTTACATTTTTGTTATCTGAAAAAAATGACCTGGTTCCAGGACTGAACCAACATTTTCTATATGTTTCTGCTTTTCATTAGGTTAGTAATCATTTATAGTAAAGGTATAGTGTATATCATTAAATAACTGAATGACTTTTTTTTTCCAGGGTTATTATATTCAAAATAAATAGGAAAACACAACTTCATTTGTGCGAAATATCACCCGAGCTGCTGTTAAGAATGCTAACATTATGTTTGTTCCCATCATTCACGAAAAACATTGGACTTTGCTGGTTGCAAATATGAAGACAAAAAAATGGGATTTTATGGATTCAATACCAAAAGCAACACACAAGTCTATTGCTCCGGAAGTGGTATGAACTTAGTTTTATCTTTAGTTTAATGTATTTTATTGAAGATAAATAATATAATTTTATTACCTTTACAGATATCTCATTTATACGATGATGCAAAAGATGCTTTTGAGGATTATATAAGAACCTGGCCGATCCAAACGATCCCTAACTTGCCAGCACAAAAAAACAGTGTCGACTGTGGAATGTTTGTATGTAAATATATGGAACAAGTTATACAAAATAATAATATTGATTGGGACATCCATAAAAACTGGCAAAGTAATATGACTTTATTTAGGGCAGAATTTGCTTATGCCATTTTTTGTAGTATGATAAAATAAATTTATAAATTTGCATATGATATTTTTGTGTTTCCTTTACTTTGCTATGATTATAAATTCCACTAATACCGAGTATGAAATGCTAATATCGAATTATACCTTCTTATTCAGAGATCTTAATCACACTTACATAAAGGATGACTGACTTCCTGATTCTGCAAGTGTAAAATATAAAGTTGGATTTGGATTATGCACTGTTGGTTTCACTTTTTTGTCCTTCTGCTTCTCCCAATGATCCTTTAATCTAGCATTAGAGACTCCCTTAGGCCACCGCTTTGCAGGATCTCTAATTATTTTGTGGAGCCCCTCAGTTATGCATTTATTTAATTTTCCTTCCATAATGTTTCGAACATTTAATGCCAATGCACTCATACCATCTATCATACACTGTTCTGTATCCTCATTACCTTGAGCTTCGGTGCTAATTTGATAAGCAAATCGACAAACATAATTTCTAAAAATCATGTTTCGGGAACCTTGATTCAATGTGCACAAACTCTTAGCCATACGTTGGACATTCAATCCACTATAAAGATCGTTCCTAGCAGTTGCTGACCATCTTAGAATTAAGTATTTCTGAGGAATATTAGTGACATCCAACTGACTCATCACTCTCATGCAATGAGAACACAGGATTCCCATCATCTCGAACTTTCTGCATCTGCACTGTATAGTTCCTTCAGATGAACTACACAAAATTGTCCACTTGTGTGAATCAAAAGTATGTTCTATGTTTTTCACAGAAAATACTGATGAGTCTGGTGCAGAGTGATCAATGCATAGTCCACCTAAACCATTCAAAAACTCCTCTTCAAAAACTAAATATAACTTTCTTGAATAAAATTTGACTGCTTGCTTTAATATCAGACTTCTTTTCATGTACGGTTGTATCTTAGTTTGAGAACATCTAAAAATTTCATCTCGTTTATTCCTACGCCAACTATTTATAAGTTTCTCCAATCCAAGGAAATATTTGGTGAGAGAACTTGTAGCCTTTGAAATACCATGGCAAACAAAATTGGTGGACTCACTACGTTGTGTAAACAATATTCCAAGGTTAAAGCAATCTTTGTTGAAAGCTATAGACCACCTTTCCCTTATTTTGTACAGATCATTTAACCACTTATGGCTCTGTAAGTTTGCTTCACTAATCATCTCATTCCACAGACTATCAAATTCCTCCGCGGAATCACACTTGGTGAAGCAACTATAAAAAAGGCCTTTCACTTTGTTGTTACTATTAAAACACCAAACTTTGGAAGGAGCCTTCTTGTGTATATGCCATTTGCACAACTGATGTCTTGTATTAGGGAATATAATCTCTATCGCCCTAGCCATTGCTTGATCCTGATCAGTGAATATTGTAACTGGATGTTTATTATCCATAATTCTTAAAAATGTTTGAAATAACCAACAGAATGAATCAATTGTTTCATCAGATAGAAAGGCCATCCCTAATATAATATTTTGCCAATGATTATTAACTCCAATTTTAGGGGCACATACAAAATTATATTTGTTGAGACGGTAGCTAGTATAAAAAATTATTACATCCCCAAAACAGTTGTAATCCACTCTCCACATACCATTTACCCAAAAAAAATTTACCAACCTGTCTTTCTCATCAGTTTGCACATCCCATGCAAATAGATTGTCCTCAGCCGACCGGTTTTTGAACAATTCTATTAGCGAATTGCTGTCCCCATTCTCAATTTTTGCTCTTCTCTCCTTTTGAATGTAGTTGTATGCATCTCTCTTGGTAAAACCCAGATTTTCTACACCTCCAACCTCCTCGGATAGATAGGAGAATGCATTTATTGTTCTTATTCCCGCATCAGCCATTGATTTCAGAACAGAGGCATTTTCTTCAGTTATGTGCCTTGATGATCTCAGCAAATGTTGATCATCCAGTTTTGCCAATTCATGGTTGTGTGTTTCTACCAAATTTTTCACCGTCCATATCCCTTCTTCACTAACAGAAAATCTCACCATAGCAGGGCATCCAGTTCTTGTAGTTGATTTTCTAAATTTAACCTTCTTTATACTTTCTGTTTCTTTCTTGATTCCTGATTTTGAACAGACAAAAACCTTTGATTTTAATTTCCTGGTATCAGGCCAGTATGAAAGATGTTCTTTCCGAACACTAAAGCCATGCTTATGTTCATATTGGCAATATTTTACATATGCTTCCTTCTCAGATTTGTAAACCCCCTGTTAAAAAAAATTTACAATATTCATTAAAACCACCGAGTTATATATAACTCGGTACAAATATATGGTATTTAAAGTCTAGAGATATATAATCCATAAGTGACGTAAAGATAATAAAAATATTTGAATACCGAGTTATAGGTATGACTACCGAGCTATACCGAGTTCTCAAAAAATCTTGGTACAAGTTCTTCATAAGTATAATATCGGTACAAAAATCTATTTCAAGTAATAGAAATTAAAATCTAGTTATATAGAAGACATAAGTGACGTAAAGATACTAAAAAATTATCAATATCGAGTTATACGTATGAATACAGAGAAATACCGAGTTGTCAGAAATCTCGGTACAACCTCTTCTTAAGTATAAAAATAAAATTCAAGTAATATAAATAAATATCGAGCATTACCTACTTATAAAATATCTAGTTACATTAAAATACCGAGCAGTACCGAGTAAATAGATGGTTAGGTTCAAACAAAAATGAGAGGATCAGACGAAGATGGATGACATATTACTTGTAAAAAGTAGGAAAAATCATCATCCAAAGTATAAGTGCCAAATGTTTTGTTGCAATCGTCTAACTCTTCCAAAGTAGTAGAAGGTTCCTTCTCATCCATCGTCTTGAACACTTCGTGGAAGTTTGCGTAAACCCTAAATATTATATAACGTTCAAAAGTAAGTAATCGGCCAAAAAGTTTACTCATATAAGGTATAAACCCGAGTGTTTTAAAGTTTTCCCGCCCGTTTAAACTTTTATTTAGAGAAACACGACGTCAAATATCAAAATTATAACGAGTTTGGGTCAGGTCTTCGGGCTGCTACGTGTCGTTAAATTAATGGTGGCTAAACCTATAGAAACATTCGGTCAGAGGACCTAATAATTGTTCCTAAAGATGGGAATACCCTCAAGAGGATCGTAAGAAATTTTGGAATTATTATGAATCTTTAAAAATTATAATATTAGAAATGATCTTTCTTTATTATATTTAATTGAGAATTTGCACGGTGACGAAACACGATTCATATAGCCGACCCCACATAGTGAGACAAAGGCTTGTTGTTGTTGTTGTTGATTTATAAATTATATTACTTTTTTTTTCCTTAATAATGGAAATCTAAATTTTTCTTAATATGAGATTTAAAAAATAATGGGTAATTGTTAGAGATTTTTTAGTAAATTAGAAAGTTCTCAAAGAGATACGAGCTTATTTAAAATAAATATTTATTTTCATGTTTTTATTTTTTAATTATATTTACTCTAAATTTAAATAAATTTATCACATATGCTTGTTATTCTATTCTCATAAGAATATGAAGTCAATTGAAAGTATTTCTGATTCATTATAACTTATTTGTTATATTAGTTTATTTTATTTGTGAAATTACTGGTTTTTTATTTCTTTAAATTTTTGTTCTCACTATTCTCAGTGATAAATAAAACCTAAAAAAAATATTTTATTTTTATCATTTCCATTGGATAATACAAATTTCAAACTCTAGGGTAATTAAGAAACCTAATAAAACAAAAAGTTTTTTTTTTTTTTTTTTTATGACTAACAAATAGTTTAAGATTTTCATGAAACATTTTGGTGATTCAATGTTTTAGAAAACCGAAAAGGATATTATAAAAATGTGGTCAAAGGATAATATACTAAGTTAGTGAAACGAAAAATAAATAAATAAAGTTTGCTCTAATACCAAATTAAAGATACTACACAACCAAGAATAGAGGAGGGGTAGGGATGTTTATGAATTTTCATATTTAAAAAATTAATTTTTTTGGGAAATAGTCTACTAGGAAGTACAAGTAGTCTTCCCACCAAGTTTCTTCAGAGCTTTTTTTGCCTAAAATCCCACATGCTATAGAATTTGAGGAAAGAAGGACATAGATTAGGAAGAACAATCTTTATGCAACTCGATATCTTAGAAACTCCTCCTAAAGAACCTGCACAATCTCTTAAATCTTTCTGTCAAAATAGATTAGGTATCTCTATAAGCTCTCGCTTATAACCCTCTCAAATAGCCCCTACGATAGGCTCTAAAATATATTTATTGTAAGAAGTTAATCAAATCCTAAAAATCATGATTTGTTTACTTCCAGAGATAGATCATACAGTTCAAATTATGGATCATACAATATGATTTCAATAAAGTTGCTTACTTAGGGAATCATATCACACTATCTGAATGAGGTCTGTCTGAAGAAGATTTCTCTTTTTTGGGATTGTATAATTGTGATCGTACAATAAAATCTTTGTAAGGATGGAAAGTCAAAGCATTGTAATAGCTTGTTTGATTGGATTTTGGCCAAGTTAGCTCTAAATTTTACCATGCAGTACAATTGTGATCGTATAATATGAAATCAACGCTGATTCATCCACTATAGTAAAATTTACTTTTACAAGCAAACATTATGGAAGCTACATAGATGCCGAAAAAAGCGATGGTATAACTGGCGGAATATACACTAGTAACTTTAAGGCAGAATATACACTTGTAACATTTTAGCAAAATCTTTTGTGACATTTTTGAAGTTACATTACCAGTATATATTTCAATAGTGATTTTGTCGGTATATGCGTAATTTTTTTGAGTTATTATGGGTAATACTTCTGGTATAAAAAGCTTCTACTAAATTAAACTCAATAAAAACATTCTGACGTATTATCTGTCTGCAACATTACCGACGGATAATCTGTCAAAAAGTTTGATGGTAATAGCCCTATTTCAACCACTCCACCATATTTCTTCTCATTTCTTCCCCTCTTCATTTTTGTTCGATCCACTCTCGTCTGAGAGCTTCCCCGAACACTAACATATTATGACCAGTCCCTCACTAATGTTCGCAGCCAAGCTTGCCCTCGTTCGACAATGTCAATTTTGTAAGTTCGTTGCCTCAATTCTGTGCATTATCAAAGGAACATTTGCCACTTCCGTTCAATTTTTTTCATGATATTGATTTTGTTGATGAGAATAGAGAGGCATTTGATGTCTATTTTTTTCTCTTTAGTTATGGATGTTCTCACTAAACATTTGCAAGAGAATGTACCTTCTATTGATAATACTAGAGAGGGAGTTGAAGGTAAACTTGAATTATGTAGGAAATCCTTAGAGTCTAAAGGCTTTTGCATAAGTTGATCTCAAACCTAAAATATGGAGTGTAATTTTAGTAATAACAAAACTAGTTAAGGAATTATGACTTTGGGCGATGAATTCATTAATAAATGTTCATGTTTGTTAGATCTTTGATCATTTTATGGTTAAATAGATGGGGATATTATTAGTAGAATTCAAGTTGACTGGTAAAAGTGGAGTAATACATTGGGCCTTGTTGTGTGAAAGAAATGTCCCCCTCAAACTAATGGGAAAATTATATAAGTTGTTGGTGAGACCTAAAATGCTTTATAATATAGACTATTGTCCATTAAAAGATAAGGATAATATTAAGTTAAGAGATGCAGAGATGAGGATGCTCAAGTTGATGAGTAGTGGATTTACCCTTATAGATAGGATACGAAATGAGCATATATGTCAGAAAGTTTTTTTTTTTAAAAGAACAATGCCAAATTGCATTAAAATAAAAGCTTATAACAATTTAATTTAATCAAATCTAAACTATCACATTCCTCCTTTAATAAAAGAGAGAAAGAAGGAGGACTATCTCCATAACTAAGGTCGTCCAAAAAAAAATTACAATAAAAAACAAAATTAGCACACAAATCGACAAATTTTTTATAACTCCTCATAGAAAAATTTAATGAAACTTAATTGAACTCTTTTAGAAAAGAAGATCTTCATCCAACAAATGATTAGCCTTTTGGTTTTTTTTTTTTTTTGGGATCATTATGATAATATTGAAATTGTCGCCTTCAATAATAATACCCCTTGCTTCCACCATCCATCTTTGAACTAAAAGTTTCATAGGGATGTTAAGCCCTTATGAACTAGCTCAAGGCTAACCAAGAGGGAGGGTGAATTATTGTTTTAAAATTTCTTAAAAATCATGATCTAAACTAAACAATCAATAACCATAAAAAAAGTATGGAAATTAAAAATGCGAAAATGTAAATAAGAAAGAGCACACCATATTTTATAATAGTTCGGTCAACTTAACCTATGTTCATTCTCTGGAGCCTCTCCTCTGGGTATTGCAGTAAACTCGTTGACTCTCTATTTGCTCCCACAGTAAGGTGCAGAAGCCTGTATAAATATTCATTTCCACCGACCCCGGTGAGGTAGAGAATCCAACTCCTTTTGCTTCCGCCTAAAGAAGGTAGAGAACCAAACTCCTTTCGCTTCTTCCTAAAGTAGGCAGAGAACCCGACTCCTTTCGCTTCCTCTTGAAGTAGGTAAAGAACCTCGATCAATCACTGAAGTAGACCTCACTAGAACCTCCAAGGAACTAGGGGTGACTACTGGATAAGATAGCTCATATCCTTGCTTGGAGCAACCTTTATGAAACCCTCACAAACTCCCCCTCAAAAGATCCTCCCTCTCCTCTTAGCTTTCTCAGGTTAGAACAGTGGAAAAAGATATCATCTTGAGTAAAGAAGAGATCTTATATAGAAGGGCTACAAATTTATTCTATATTGTAATTAATCGACAAAGATCGTTCAAGATGATCGACAGATCGTCCTATATGATAAGTATAAATTCAGCTCAATCAGCTAGGATGATCTGGGGGAGGCTAGATGATTAGAAGTTTTGTTTATTTTGATCGTCCAGGATGATATGAAAATCATCCTATATGATTAGTTTAATACATCAAGTATCATCCAAATCATCGCACTGTTCGAATAAATTTTTTATGCTGGACGATGAAAAAATAATTAATTATCCTGGATAATTTCTTGATCATCTAGTTTGATTAGTTCAAATAAATACACATCATCAAAAAAATATTATTTTGTTCATCTAACAAGTAACTAAGGTCTATTGAACTGACTGTCCCGAACGATCATTCGATCATATAGGATAATATGATTTATAAATTAAACCTTAATTTCTTTCCTTAATCATCAGACAAATTTAGACATAATTATAATGCATCGTCCAGGATGATGTCCAAAAAGAATAACATGCTAAAAGAGTTGGTGGCTGATTCTTTTTTATTTGATCCTATCTTCTAGGATGAAGATAATATCATCTAGGACGATTTGCTTAATTTTGGCTGACTTAACTAGGATGCCGTAATTAGGGTTTTATTTTTAACTGACCTTTGAGAATGATTTTGGAGCATCCCGGACAATATGATCAAAAACAAAAAAAATCTAAAAAGATAGAATATTTCCCCCGGAGTGTGTGTGTGCAACTTAGCATCAGAACCCACTTTGTTATATTTGACTCAAGAAAAGGTAAAAAATACTTGACGTACACTTAAATACTAATTCAGTCCTAATCTACCCAATCTTGAGTTGGCTTGATTTATAATTGACCTTGTGAACCTAAAACGTTAGTAGGTAGGCTTATCATAGAAAAACATAAGTGTCATAAATATTTGTTGTCATCAAAATTATAATCTCTAAATCTAGATTTGCAACATGAACGTCCTTCTTCAAAGCACTATTGACCTCATTTTGGTATGAGGTCATTGTGACTCTTTCTTGGACTCTAGATCCTAGAATTTCCTAGACCTTAGGTTCATTCTAAGCTCTACATCTTAGGACCCTTCTATTCCCTAGACATTAGTATCAATTTAGGCCTTAGGTCAATCCATACCAAAATTATAGGTTAAGGGCCTAAGTCTTGAAAGCCTTTCAATTATTTTTTAAAAAATACTTTGAAACCCAGTCAACTGACCCCTGATTCAGGATCTTTCAATTGTATATTTATAATACATGTCTCTAGGGTAAGCCCTCTAAATTGGAGCTCAATCTGATACCTCTAACACAAGAAACTAAACTTATTACCAAAGCTTGTAAAATTTTTAAATATTTACAACCCATGCCGCTAGATCTATCACCTAGTGGGATCTTGACCTTAGAGCTTTCCTCAAAGCTTCTAATCATATCCAAAACCTTAATCTTGATATGTTGAGAATCAAACTATAGTTTGGTGGACCCATTTTGACACCCTAGTTGACTAGGGGTAAAAATGACCCAAATGCCCTTTAAGGGTCAAATAGGTCATTTTCACCCAAATGACCTTCCTAAAGCTTGGAATCAACTCCAACATATTCAAAATACTAAACCAAACTCATTGAGTTCAAACTCAGGCTTTAGGTCAACCGGGTTGACCAAGTCAACCTAGGTTGACTAAAAAACCCTTTAAAGGTTAAATGGGTCAAATCAACCCATTTAACCAAACATATCCATTCAAGCCCTCAAATCCATTTCAATTTTTTTTTCAAACATATTCAAACTTGCTTGGAGTTAAGTCATGGTTAATTTAACTAAGTCAATACATTTTGACTTAATCAAACTCCCTCAAAATAACATATACCAATTCAAATCCTAATCCCATGGCTTGATAATCTTTCCAAGTAAAGACAAGAAACCCTCTATACCACCTTACCATCCCATGTAGCAGATTGACTGGTCAAATAGTCAACATGGGCATTTGGAAGTGGTCAAAGATGGGTGAACAAGCCCTTTTGAGACCTTAGGTGGCTTTGCCACCTTTCCAAGCCAAATTTTTATGATAAAATCAAGCCCTCATGAATTTGGTTGTCTATAAGGAGTACTTGGCAACACCATAATGTCTCTCTCTATCTTGCTTAGGATAGCAATCATTGGGGGGAATGGAAAATATCATGCCTCACTCAAAGTTTTGGAACTACCACAAAACATCCAAAATCTTTAATTCCAACAATATCTATCTCATACAGCTCTCCCTTAGCTTATCCATCTATAAGAAAGGCCCCTCATGCCATTGAAAAGGTTGTTGATAGTCCTGAGAGCCCAAATTGAGATGAGAGAGAGAGAGAAAGAGATAGAAAGGCTGGTTACTATAATAGAATTTGATCCAGCCATCAAAAGCTCTTGGACCCTTGAAGGACGTTGTAGAGGATTGCAATACCTTTCCAACAAGTCCAAGATCATCCATATCTATCCATAGGATTGTAAGATACCTTAACTTTTCTCTAAAACTTCAATTTGAAACAACAACAAATCTACAACACATAAAGATTCCAAACTTCAGGTGTTGGAAGATTAGGTTTCCATAAAGCTGTGATTCAAACTTTTTGAAAAATTTCTGATTTGTATATCTTTACCACAATCGAACAATGATTTGATGCCACTCTAGAAAGATGCCAAACTGTAGTAAGATAAATCACATTTAAGGTCATAGAAATTATTAAACACATGTCCAGCCTCTCCAAAATTTGAGCACCTCCGCTTTTATTATTACACCATGTAAATTTAGGACCCACAAAGCCAACTTCAAAATAATCATTATTATTCATTAACATTTTCATCTCTTTAATACCTCGAGAAAAAGAACCCCCCTCTCTATTTTCTCTTCTTGGGACAAAATACAATTAAAGTCCCCACAAACCACCGAAGGGATATCTTTGGAAGTCTTCAATTCCAAGTTACTCTATAAATATCTTCTTTTATAAATAACATTACTACCATACACCATAGTTATTAACCAAATTCCTTTACAAGTCATGTTGAACTCACCAATAATAGCTTGTAAAGAAGCCTCAAGAACATAAAAGGGAAGCCAAATAAGATCTCCATAAAACCATAATATTGCTAGAAAATCCATCAGAAGGGACAAGAAAAAAATCCCAATTCATAAAAAAAAAAAAAATCTATTGATTTCTAACCTACCAATAAATGAAATTTTTATTTCAAAAAGCCCAACATAAAAAAACTTCATGATCTTTTACAAACTCCTTAAGATACAAAGAGGCTTACAATTTTGTTTTTGCCCCTCCACAATTCCAAAATGCAATGGAGGTCATTAAGAAATTAAGGGGGAAGGACCCCCACTCATTTTATTATTCACAATTTCATTCTTCATGCTATAAGTAATGATATTTCTTGTCTAAGTGATTTGAGTTCATTTTGAAGTTTAAATTTTGATCCAGATTGACATCTTTCATCAACCACATCATCATGTTTAGAAAGGCTAACCTCTTCAACATAATTCCCACCCAAAACAAATCCATCTTTACATCTTCCACAATAGAATTATCCTCTACAATCTCCTAGCAACACCATCTCACATACTTCTCATTGATAATTATTTTTATGTTTAACGTTATTATTTGGAATGTTAGGGGCATTGGTTACTCTTCTTATAAGTTTAGAGTGAAACAAATATGACATATCTATAATGTCTAACTTCTTGTCTTGCTTGAGCCTCTTATCTCTTATGATAAGTTACTTTGTACAGCTAAATTTTTGGGTTTTAAAAATGTTTTTTTTAATGTGGCCAATAAATTTTGGGTTTTTTGGAAAGATTTTGTTAGGGTTGACATTATTGGTGACTTTAATCAAGTTATTCATTGTAATATTAAAAGTTCTAACTTGTAATGTTGTTCTTCCTTTGTTTATGCTACTTCCTCTCATTATACTAGAAAGATTTTAAGGGACCAAATTACTCAATTTCATAGTATTTATAATCTTCCCTAGCTTGTGGGAGGAGATTTTAATACCATTGCTAACCCTTCTGAGCATATAGGGGTCTCTCTCCTAATATTTCATTCTATAGAGAATTTTAATTGTATGATTATGGATTCTAACCTGATTGATATTTGTTTTTTTGGTGATAATTTTACTTCGCATCATGGGTATTTATGATAAAGATTATATTGGGTTTTATTTAATGACTATTGACTGAATTCTTTTGAGTCTACTAATGTTGATCATCTTAGCAGGACCCTCTCTGATCATTCTCCTCTTATTAAAATCAAGCCTTGATTGAGGGATTTTCCATCTCAATTTAGATTTCAAAACATGCGTTTACTTCTTGATTCATTTATGGATGTGGTGAAGGATAATTTGCTTGCCCCTTTATATCCGGATAATGTTATTTCTGGTATGTGAAGATTTTGGTATAAGCTGAAAAAACTTACGTTTGTTCTTAATTGGTGGAATCATAATGTTTTTAAGATTCATTTTTCTAACATTTTAATTGTGGAATATAAGGTGAATTCTCAGGAGACTCAATGACAACTAGTTCCTTTTGAAGCTAATTTTTGTTTATTAAGAGAGGCTAAAGATGGGCTTTATAAGTTACAAGCACAATAGGAAATTTTTTAGAAACAAAAGGTGGTTGTTAAACATCTAGTTGAAAAGGCAATAATAATACTAAATATTTTCATGCCTAAATGAAGAGGAAACACACTATTAATTGTATTCATATAATTAATCTTGTTGATGGTTCAGTTACTAAGGATGATAATGTTTTCTTATATTGCTAATTTAGTTGTTCAACATTTTCAAAATCATTTGAATAAAAATTTTCACCCTTCAACTATTGATAATCCTAATATTATTCCTACTCTTATTTCTCATGATTATAATGTTTTCTTATATAAGTCCCCTTCTTTTGAGGAAGTTAAAGATACTATTTTAGGTATGAACTCTGAGTCGGTAGATGGACCAGATGGTTTCATGACTAATTTTTTCCATAAAACTTGGCATATAATTAGTAATGATATCTTTTCTGTTGTTATTGACTTCTTTAATGGTAATTGTATTCCTAAGTTTTTTACTGTTGCATCTATTGTGCTTATTCATAAGAATAATTATATCACTTATTGGAATGATTTTAGACCTATTAGTCTTTGCACCTTTTATTGTAAACTGATACCTAAAATTTTTATGAATCATTTAACGATTTCTCTGCCTAAACTGATTTCCTCCTTTCAAATGGGGTTTTTAAAAGGCTATTCTTTTGCTTATAATATCCTTTTAGCTCAAGAACTTTGTCAAGATTAGGATGTTAAAGTTAGAGGTGGTAATATGATTTTGAAACTTGATATTTCTAAGGCTTATGATAATATTGATTGGAATTTCCTTTATGATATTATTAAGTTATTTTGTTTTGATTTTAACTTTATCAATCTAATTAAGCTTTATATTGAAATCCCTTATTTTTTTATCATTATTAATGGTAAGACTATTGGTTTTTTTAAGGCTTCTCATGGCGTGAGACAGGGTGATCCCATCTCTCTAGCTCTTTTCATTATTGCGACTGAAAACCTTTGTAGAGGGCTTGCTGATCTCTTTGAGAAGTATTATAGCCTTTACTTTAAAACCTTAGGTGGGTTTCATATTTCTCACTTCTGTTTTGTGGATGATTTTAATATTTTTACTAATGCCTCATTGAATAGGATTCATAGATTATTAAGGTATTTCCAACAATTTGAATTGGTGAGTGGGTTGGCTCTTAATAAACATATAAGTGGTTTCATTTCTGTTAAGAAAGTTTCTTTGGATCGTATTGTGGCTATGAAGAACTTAACTAGTTTCAGCCAAGTTTGTTTACCATTAACGTACCTTAGTGTGCCTCTTTATAAGGGTAGAAAGAAATTCTTTCTTTTTGATGAATTAATTATGGTTGTGCAAAACAAACTTTTAACATGGATTTTTAACTTTTTAAGCTTTGGTGTCAAGTAACTCTTATTAAGAGTGTTCTTTATTCTATCCCTATTTATAGCTTTCAAACTTTGCTTCATACTCAAGCCGTATGTAATAAGATTGATAAAATTTTCAATAAGTTTTTTTGGAATGGGGTTAGTGGTAGCTCTAAAATCCACGGGTCCTCTTGGAATAAATGCTATGACACTTTTGAAGAAGGGGCTATGGGTTGTAAGTCAATGAAAGATTTGGGTTATTCGTTTTCTTTTAAGTAATGGTATAATATCCGTGCTAATTTGAGCCTTTGAGCTAATTTTAAGAATGCTAAATATTGTGGTAGGATGCATCCCACCACGTGTTGTTTTAGTAAAGGTAATTATAAAGTTTGGAATCATCTTTACAAATTGATATGAGAGGTTGAGATATCTATCTTTTGGGGCCTTGGTGGTGGTAAAACTTTCTTTTGGCAGGAGCGTTGGTTGGGATACCAATCCATTGATTCTATTATTAATACTTCTTCCAATGCTTCTATGAAGGTTAATTATTTTTTCACTGATATTGGTTGGGATATTGAGAAGTTGTCTAATGTTCTTCCTAATTTTCTTATTCAGTAAATTTTGTAAATCCATTTGAACATTAATTCTCTTGATGTTCAACTTTGTGCCTTGACTAAAGATGGTAACTTTAGAATAAAGAATACCTGGCATTCCTTTAGAGCTAAGAAAGAGGTTTTTAAAATTTTCAATATGATATGGCATAAAAGTATTCCTTCTTCGACTTCGATTTTCATTTAGCATATTTTACAGAAGTTTATTCCTATGGATCATAATTTTATTAAATGAAGTTTCATCCTTCCTTCTAAATGCCAACGTTGCTATCATATGGACAATGTGCATCAAATTTTTATCTCTTGTCCTTGTGATATGAAGGCTTCAACTTATTTTGATGATATTTAATACTTAAACCATTTTAATGCTGATGCTTATATTAATTCTTTACTTAACTCTTGGTTTGTTAATTCCAAAGCTTATATCAGGAATGTTATTCCTTATCTTATACTTTAGTTTTTATGGTTGGATAGGAATAATTATCTTTTTAATGGTGTGATTATGAATCATCATATGATTATTCAAAATGTTAAAGATAAGATTAAGGCCCTTTATTCTGCTAAGTTACCTTCTGCTAAGAATTTCAAAAATTATCTCATTGCTACGGTTGACTTTGGGATTAAGCTGGATATGGATAGTTTTCATAATGTGCCAATAAGTACCTATTGGATGAAGCCTCCTGTTAATTTTTTTAAGATAAATATGGATGATATTAACATCAATTCTATGGTGAGTTGTGGGGGTGTCATTAGAGCCTCTAACGATTAATGCATTTTTTGGTTTTACTTTTCCACTTTATAGTTGTGATGTTAATGCTGCTACCACTTTTGCTACCATTTATAGTTTAAGGATTTGTTTCTCTCTTGATTACATTAATATTATGGTGGAGGTTGGTTCTTATTATTGTTATGAGTTATTTATTTTGATGGATGATAATTTTTGTTCTTCTAATTAGTTTTACATGAGGAGGGACATTAAGAATTTGTTGAGCCTGTTAAACTGCACATTTTCTATTTTTGATGTGGAGGGAAATGCTTGTGCTAATGCCATTGCTAGGTGGGGCTGTGGATTGGATTCCATGGCAAATTTCATTGGTTCAAATTTCCCTCTTCATGTAAGGGGTCTTTTAAATTTGGATAAGATTAGTGTTCCTTATGTTATTCCTTAAGGTGGATGTGTTTGTTGGTTTTTTGTTGGTTTCCTCGTGGTGCTTTGTGCAGTTTGTTTGTTGCATTGTTGGTTTAGATGCCTTTCTTGGTTGGCTGGGCTTTTTGCATATCCTTTTGGTTGATTTGGTGCCTACTCAGTTTATGTTTGAGAGTACTAAATCTCGGTGTATTTCCTTTTGTTGACTTGTTATGGCCTTGTGTTTTTGGCTGATTAAGAATGGTTGGTTTTCATCTTATAGGTTCTATGAGTTCTCTCATATGGCTTACTGGGAGCTTGTTGTTGTGAACTATAAGATTGGTGAAGCTAATTATAGTTTTCATGTTTTTGTTGACTGGATGGATTGGAAGTCTTTCACGGGTGGTTGGGCTATCTCCATTTCCTTTGGGTTTATCTTATTGTTGCTTCATTTATGTTAGAGCACTCTGAGTTCGGGTGTTATTTCTTTTGCTGTTATAATTTGGGCTTATGTGTTTGGCTTCTTGAGGTCTATTGGTTGTCAGAATCCTTGTTCTATCAATTCCCTCATTAAGGGATTTCTCTTTATTCTTAGAGGTTTGCTATTGTAGTTTTGGTTGGCTACTATTATCCAGGATCATCTAGTGTTGGCTTATTGGTTGGGGGTGATTTGTTTGGATGCTTTTCTTTTATCTACTTGGCAAGGGATTAGTAATATAAACCTTATGTTGTTCCTCCTTAGTTCGGGTTGCTTACCTGTTGGTAGTAATTGGGAATTTTATTTGTGTTATCACCTGAATCCTTACAATTTGTATTGTTATTTTTGCTTTTTTGTTTATTATCCCTCTTTACATATTGCTCTTACTATAAGAGATTGCGGTGTTCAGCTGTTCATGAGGAGGCTGGAGCTGAATGCTATTTTACGCAACTCAATGGTTTTTTGGTGTTGCAAATCTATTTTCATGACTTATGTTTTGATGATTGATAAACACTGTTGATTCTCTTGGACTGCTTGTTGCTTCTAACTTTTCAGGAATCAAAGATCGGACGAACAGACGAAGCCAGTTCAAGATTGCGTAGGTCTAGGGTTGAGTCAGTCTGTACTTTGTCTTTTCTCCTCTTGAGTCTATTTGTAATGGTCAAAGAGACTGATGCTAAGTAACCCTACACACACACACACTTGAGAGAATTAGAATTTCTATTTTTACTCATATCGGCCAGGACAATATTTACATCGTCCTGAACGATCAGGCTTAAAATAGAAAGTCTAAATAAGGATTCTTAATTAAGGCAGCCGTCATTAACAAATCAGCCTGGACAATATGTGTATCGGCTAGGATGATAAGCTCAAAATAGAAAGAAGTTGCCGCCATAGACAATTAAGGTATACTGTAATTATAAATTTTCGGCCAGGACGATCATTGATCGGCCTGGACGATATTCACAAATTCTGCCTTAATTGATCAAGAAAATCAAGAAAGTAATTAAGGATGATTGATCCGATCATATTGTCCTGGATGATCGCAAGATCGACCTGGACGATCTATTCAAAAACCTTAGTTACTTCAAGACGATAAATATCGGCCAGCTCGAATTCAGGGCGATGCTCTTGACAATTTTCCTCTAATTTGATCTGATCGGCCAAAATGATCGTGAGATCAGCCTGGACGATCAAGCCAATTTTAAATCGTCCAGTTTGCATTCAGGGCGATGCTCTGGCCGATCTTCTGAGATTTGTACTGATCGGCAAAGCCGATGTCCATATCGGCCTGGACGATATTGTTTGCAACTTGCAATTAATGAGCTCCTTTGAAGCTCTTCTATTTAGAGCTCTTGTTCAACGTTTTGAAAAACCTTTTTGCTGTTGCCTTGGCCTGAGAAGGCCTTAAGAAGAGAAAGAGAGAGTGGAGGAGAGAAAGAGAGAGTGGGAGAGAGAGAGAGAGGATCTTGTGAGGGGGAGCTTGTGAGGGGATTCACAAGGGTTGCTTCAAGGATCACTCTGCTTCTTCTTCATCTTGAGTTTCTCTTCCGTGGAAGGGTCAGTAGAGGTAAGGAGTCAGTATCTGGTTGTGGTTCTCTGCCAGCTTCAAGAGGAAGCAAAAGGAGATAGGTTCTCTGCCTTGCCGGGGTGGCAAAAAGAGGTTCTTTGTGAGGGCTTCTCTGCCTAGCCGTGGGGGCTAAAGGAGAGTCACATTTGTAGTGCAATACTTGGAGGGTGCCTCCAAGGAGTGGACGTAGGTCAAGTTTACCGAACCACTATAAATCTCTGTGTTATTGTTTTCTTGCTTCTGCACTTTAATTTCCGCATTGTTTATTTTTCTTGTGGTGTGATTTTGGTTTATGTATTTTTTGTTCTTTGTGAAAAGAATTTTTTAAAATACCAATTTACCCCCCTCTTGGTTAGCTTGGGACTAAGTTCATAGGGCTTAACATCCCTAATGAATTTTCATTTGGGTGATTGCTCTTGTGTGTCGTAGAATGTATCTAGGTTTTTCTGTAATTTCTCTTAGTAGGGAACTCGAGCTCGTAGGTTTATTTGCCTTTAATTTTGTAGCTCTTCTAAGTAGTAGTGAGCTTGATATCCCCTTAAGGACCTTGTAATCACTTTCTCTATAAACGCATATGCCCCTCCGTGGGTTTCTCCTAAAAAAAGAAGTTAAGCTTTATTTTATATAGAGGTTATTTGTCATAGAGAAAAATAATACTTTATTGTTTATTTCATCTTAAGAGAAGTGAACTCCTTATAACACTCTTAATTATACTAGTGATAATGTTTTTATACTTTAAAATATAAAAAAGTAAGCAATTTTTGAATTTTAAGGGAATTAGATCATATTAAAAAAGATCCTTTCAATAGTTAAAGAATGAAGAGTATGGGAGATGGATTTTATGAAGCTCAAATTTACTCAAAACTATCCTATATTTGGCTTTGAAGTTCTAAAATTTGAATTTATTATTTGTGTTATACGTACATTTTATTTAAACTTTATTTCTTTTATTTATTTAACACAATATTAAGAAAAGGACTAGGAGGTAAGAAATTTTGATGTTATAAATTAATCTCATATTCTAAATTTAAAGTGCGCACTACAAAGTATTATAAAAAATATAAGCAAAAAGAAAAGCAAATTATCCATATAATATAGGATATTCCAAAATGTTATTTTTTATTCATTAGGACTTAAAACCTAGAAATAAAAGTTATCAACTAGAATATGAAAGGTTAATATTTACTTTACAACAACAACATTATGCCTATATCCCACTACTTGTGGTTGGCTACATGAATCTTTTTTCTCAATTGTGTCTTGTTAAGGGTCAAATTCTTAGGTCATTTCTAATATTTTCTAACAATGTCTTTTTAGGTCCCCCACTTCTTTTATTAACAA
Source organism: Dendrobium huoshanense (assembly GCA_016618105.1). Taxonomy (NCBI): domain Eukaryota; kingdom Viridiplantae; phylum Streptophyta; class Magnoliopsida; order Asparagales; family Orchidaceae; genus Dendrobium; species Dendrobium huoshanense. Next base: position 57,761,952 of record CM028351.1, read on the forward strand.
AAGCCGAATCTAATACATCTAATCTCCTTACCAGGTCATAAGAAGGACTACATTTTATATGATCAAAACATCTATGTTGAAAATTTACTTTTAAGGTCATTCTAAATTTTTTAATAATTTATTAAAGAATTTCTCAATTTTTATTTATTTTAATTCATATATATATATATATATATATATATATATATATATATATATATATATATATATATATATATATATATATATATATATATATATATATATATATATATATATATATATATATATATATCATTTCTAGTAATTTTTATTTTATTTCATTTATTTGGTAGAAATAAATTTTTTCTAGAAAACTTAACATACGAAAAAACTAAGCTTTCTTAAATTAAATTTGCAAGTTCTATGTATCACATATGTTTGATTATTGTCTGTAAAGCAAGAATGTTAGTGTTATAAATTAGATATTTTTTAAATGTTAGTAAAGTTTTATGTGTGGTCAGCATTTTCTGAACTAAGATTTCAAATTAGAGATCTTGTTAAATTTTATAATAAAGTGAAAATTCATTGTATTTGCTTGATTTTAAAATATAATGATTTTGGAAATTCTAATTTACTAACCTATAAAGCAACATATAAACTAAAACACTAGGAAAAAAAAAACTTGAAAGAAAATAGAGTGCCTTAAGAAATAGGGGTGTCAATATTTGACACGACACCAAAACCCGACCCGAACATGACCCAAAAAATTTGAGTTGGACCCGACCCAATTTCAAAACGGGTTGGTTTCGAGTTCCAGAAATTGACCCGTTTAAAAAATGGGTCGGGTTCGGGTTGACCCGACCCGCCAACCCCGTTTAATTTAAAAAATTTTGAATTCCACCCGCCCGCGCTGCCCGACCACGCAGCCCGCTGCGCTGCCTGATGCGCAGCCCGCTACGCTGCCCGACCGCGCTGCCAGCCCGCGCTACCCGATCGTGCTGCCCGCCCGAGCTGCCCGATCGCATTGCCCGCTACGCTGCCCGACCACACTGCTCGACCGCACTGCCCCTGCCCCTGCTGCCACACGCCCGCTCGCTGTCGCCGTTCCGGCGCCGGTAGAACCCAAAACCTAAGTGAGCTAAAATTAACCAGTTCCTATTACTACCTCGATTCCCACAGAATGTTCCTCTTGTTTATATGTTATTGTCAATGTGGGACAACAAATTTGAAAGTTTTGTTATTAACAGCAGGTCTTTAGCTTTCACATCTGATGAATTAGCGTTGATTCTTGGCTTACCTAACAGAGGTATTAAATTTGATCCAGGGACTGGTACAAGTGCTGGAAAAATAGCAAATGACATAAGGCATGATATTATGGAATTTGATTCGTCAACGCCCATCGAGATTGTTAGGGAACAATTTATTGTATATTTATTGTCCAATATTTTCTTTCCAATGGCCAACTTCCGAGTGCAATCAACAATATTGGACGTTGCAAAAAATGTTCAGAACTTCAGAGCATACAATTGGCCCCAATTCATTCGGGATTTCCTTGTGAATGAATTTAATACAGTAGAAAAAAAACAATCAAAAGGTCAATCATTAGGATATGTTAATGGATTTATTATGATTATAATTGTGAGTAAATCTTACACATATTACATTATTTTATTTATTTCTCTATTCTACTAGGTTCTTCCTTTCATACACTGATTTATATTGTTTAATTTTTTGTTTTAGATTTAGTTTTTTGAGCATACAAAGTTCCACCCAGTAGTGAATAAATTGGCTCAACCCCGTCTCCTTCGTTGGGATGCAAAATTTAATTATAGAGTTAAAGATGTTAATAATTTATTAAAAAATCTTCATGAATCTAAGGTACAATTCATATCTTCACTCATTTAACTTTATTTTGTACTTATATATTTTGAATATTTATAAAAATTTTGTTCCAGATCTTGACAAATTTACAAGATATAACAGATTATGAGAAGACTTTAATTCAGAGTACTTTAACAAATAATACAGGAGAGCATTTGCAGATTGTGATTACACCTCTGACAACCACACATATGTCTAGTAGTAAGCCAACTGCATCTCTACCAGCAACTCCATCTCCAGCCAGTCCAAGCCCAACTGTTTCTCCTATTCATACTCCAACTGAAACGGAATGTCCAATTGAACAGCCAATGAACAGTGATCCTACAATTAAATTGGTTAGTCCCACTGATTGTCCAAGTCCCACCGATTCTCCTTTACAAATGCCAATCAACACTGATTTGCCATGTGAACAAGTAGCAATTAAGAATGATGCTCCTATCCTACCACCAATCCAAAAGAGAAGTACTGATATGCCCAGTCCATCAATAGAATTTAGACCAGAAACTGATGCACCCCGTACTGAAACTGAAGAAACAAATTTGAGGATTATCAATCAATCCATATATAAACTTATTACACAGCATGAATATATGGTCAAAAAAATTTCATCACTCGAAATGTCCAAAATTCTTCTTGAAAAACGGATGGAAGCATTGGAACATGAAGTATTCCAGTTAAAATCTAATAATAATGAAAAATTTTGTGTTATATATAAGATATTGAGTCATCATTTTCCAGATTATTACAAGTCCGAGAAAATTGGAAGTCCGGCTCACTCAAGTTCAAGAACCGAATCTGACAACATTTTCGATGAAGTATCAAAAACTGTTGACAAAATTGTTGATGAAATAACGAAAGAAACAGACTTTAAAGGGATGGAAGTGGATGATAGACAATCTGAAGATGAGGAATACACTTTCCCTTCATCAGGAATGGGAGGAATTGCTCGAAGAGTACATATCAGGAATGACAGGAAAAGGAAAAGAGTTAAAACTCCATTCACAGCAGGTGATAGGAAGAAGAAGAAAGCTCAGCTGGCTAATGATGAAGTTGAAAATATTATTAAAAAAGAAACATCAATAAGTACAAGAAAATCAGTCACTCGTGCTTCCACAAGACAAAAAGATAAGTTAACTGATACTAATAAAGCTTCTTCGCGAAAAAAAGTTGCTCCTTCAGCTGCTGTTATTTCTGATGCTGCTCCAACTGCTGAAAAACCAAAAAGTGCTATTTATGATGATGATGATTACAAAGTTATAGATCGTCCGACAATGGAATTTTTGGAATACCCAGGACGATTACTACTTAATGAATAAAAGAGGAATACCATAGATAACTTTCTTAATAAGTACAAAAAATGTACGTAGTTTTATTCATAATACTGAGTTGTACCGAGAAATAAAAATCTCGGTACAACTCGGTATTTAACTTTTATTGGTGTTTTTTTCCTATATCAACGTCAAGTACATAGTTTTATTCGCAATACCGCGTTGTACCGAGAAATAAAAATCTCGGTACAACTCGATATTGCTAGTTATTTGGTCTACAATTACCGAGATTTCACTGCATAAACTGGAATTACCTATTTTTATACTGAATACCGAGTTGTACCGAGATTAAAAAACTCGGTACAACTCGGTACTTGCTCGATACTTGGAGTTATTACTCGGTATTGCTAGTTATTTGGTCTACAATTACCGATATTTCACTGCATAAACTGGAATTACCTATTTTTATACTGAATACCAAGTTGTACCGAGATTAAAAAACTTGGTACAATTTGGTACTTTCTCGTTACTTGGAGTTATTACTCGGTATTGCTAGTTATTTGGTCTACAATTATCGAGATTTCACTGCATAAACTAGAATTACCTATTTTTATACTAAATACCGAGTTGTACCGAGAATAAAAAACTTGGTATAATTCGGATTAATAAATACAATTTCTAACGATGGTGAGAAAAATTACACAGGGAGGATACCATAATGGAGAATGGATATGCAACTATTTTTAGAAGCCAAATAGACGAATTGTTGCTTGCGAAGAGCATGACAACAATCATATGGACACTTTTACATTTTTGTTATCTGATAAAAATGACCTGGTTCCAGGACTGAACCAACATTTTCTATATGTTTCTGCTTTTCATTAGGTTAGTAATCATTTATAGTAAAGGTATAGTGTATATCATTAAATAACTGAATGACTTTTTTTTTCCAGGGTTATTATATTCAAAATAAATAGGAAAACACAACTTCATTTGTGCGAAATATCACCCGAGCTGCTGTTAAGAATGCTAACATTATGTTTGTTCCCATCATTCACGAAAAACATTGGACTTTGCTGGTTGCAAATATGAAGACAAAAAAATGGGATTTTATGGATTCAATACCCAAAGCAACACACAAGTCTATTGCTCCGGAAGTGGTAAGAACTTAGTTTTATCTTTAGTTTAATGTATTTTATTGAAGATAAATAATATAATTTTATTACCTTTACAGATATCTCATTTATACGATGATGCAAAAGATGCTTTTGAGGATTATATAAGAACCTGGCCGATCCAAACGATCCCTAACTTGCCAGCACAAAAAAACAGTGTCGACTGTGGAATGTTTGTATGTAAATATATGGAACAAGTTATACAAAATAATAATATTGATTGGGACATCCATAAAAACTGGCAAAGTAATATGACTTTATTTAGGACAGAATTTGCTTATGCCATTTTTTGTAGTATGATAAAATAAATTTATAAATTTGCATATGATATTTTTGTGTTTCCTTTACTTTGCTATGATTATAAATTCCACTAATACCGAGTATGAAATGCTAATATCGAATTATACCTTCTTATTCAGAGATCTTAATCACACTTACATAAAGGATGACTGACTTCCTGATTCTGCAGGTGTAAAATATAAAGTTGGATTTGGATTATGCACTGTTGGTTTCACTTTTTTGTCCTTCTGCTTCTCCCAATGATCCTTTAATCTAGCATTAGAGACTCCCTTAGGCCACCGCTTTGCAGGATCTCTAATTATTTTGTGGAGCCCCTCAGTTATGCATTTATTTAATTTTCCTTCCATAATGTTTCGAACATTTAATGCCAATGCACTCATACCATCTATCATACACTGTTCTGTATCCTCATTACCTTGAGCTTTGGTGCTAATTTGATAAGCAAATCGACAAACATAATTTCTAAAAATCATGTTTCGGGAACCTTGATTCAATGTGCACAAACTCTTAGCCATACGTTGGACATTCAATCCACTATAAAGATCGTTCCTAGCAGTTGCTGACCATCTTAGAATTAAGTATTTCTGAGGAATATTAGTGACATCCAACTGACTCATCACTCTCATGCAATGAGAACACAGGATTCCCATCATCTCGAACTTTCCGCATCTGCACTGTATAGTTCCTTCAGATGAACTAAACAAAATTGTCCACTTGTGTGAATCAAAAGTATGTTCTATGTTTTTCCCAGAAAATACTGATGAGTCTGGTGCAGAGTGATCAATGCATAGTCCACCTAAACCATTCAAAAACTCCTCTTCAAAAACTAAATATAACTTTCTTGAATAAAATTTGACTGCTTGCTTTAATATCGGACTTCTTTTCATGTACGGTTGTATCTTAGTTTGAGAACATCTAAAAATTTCATCTCGTTTATTCCTACGCCAACTATTTATAAGTTTCTCCAATCCAAGGAAATATTTGGTGAGAGAACTTGTAGCCTTTGAAATACCATGGCAAACAAAATTGGTGGACTCACTACGTTGTGTAAACAATATTCCAAGGTTAAAGCAATCTTTGTTGAAAGCTATAGACCACCTTTCCCTTATTTTGTACAGATCATTTAACCACTTATGGCTCTGTAAGTTTGCTTCACTAATCATCTCATTCCACAGACTATCAAATTCCTCCGCGGAATCACACTTGGTGAAGCAGCTATAAAAAAGGCCTTTCACTTTGTTGTTACTATTAAAACACCAAACTTTGGAAGGAGCCTTCTTGTGTATATGCCATTTGCACAACTGATGTCTTGTATTAGGGAATACAATCTCTATCGCCCTAGCCATTGCTTGATCCTGATCAGTGAATATTGTAACTGGATGTTTATTATCCATAATTCTTAAAAATGTTTGAAATAACCAACAGAATGAATCAATTGTTTCATCAGATATAAAGGCCATCCCTAATATAATATTTTGCCAATGATTATTAACTCCAATTTTAGGGGCACATACAAAATTATATTTGTTGAGACGGTAGCTAGTATAAAAAATTATTACATCTCCAAAACAGTTGTAATCCACTCTCCACATACCATTTACCCAAAAAAAATTTACCAACCTGTCTTTCTCATCAGTTTGCACATCCCATGCAAATAGATTGTCCTCAGCCGACCGGTTTTTGAACAATTCTATTAGCGAATTGCTGTCCCCATTCTCAATTTTTGCTCTTCTCTCCTTTTGAATGTAGTTGTATGCATCTCTCTTGGTAAAACCCAGATTTTCTACACCTCCAACCTCCTCGGATAGATAGGAGAATGCATTTATTGTTCTTATTCCCGCATCAGCCATTGATTTCAGAACAGAGGCATTTTCTTCAGTTATGTGCCTTGATGATCTCAGCAAATGTTGATCATCCAGTTTTGCCAATTCATGGTTGTGTGTTTCTACCAAATTTTTCACCGTCCATATCCCTTCTTCACTAACAGAAAATCTCACCATAGCAGGGCATCCAGTTCTTGTAGTTGATTTTCTAAATTTAACCTTCTTTATACTTTCTGTTTCTTTCTTGAATCCTGATTTTGAACAGACAAAAACCTTTGATTTTAATTTCCTGGTATCAGGCCAGTATGAAAGATGTTCTTTCCGAACACTAAAGCCATGCTTATGTTCATATTGGCAATATTTTACATATGCTTCCTTCTCAGATTTGTAAACCCCCTGTTAAAAAAAATTTACAATATTCATTAAAACCACCGAGTTATATATAACTCGGTACAAATATATGGTATTTAAAGTCTAGAGATATATAATCCATAAGTGACGTAAAGATAATAAAAACATTTGAATACCGAGTTATAGGTATGACTACCGAGCTATACCGAGTTCTCAAAAAATCTTGGTACAAGTTCTTCATAAGTATAATATCGGTACAAAAATCTATTTCAAGTAATAGAAATTAAAATCTAGTTATATAGAAGACATAAGTGACGTAAAGATACTAAAAAATTATCAATATCGAGTTATACGTATGAATACAGAGAAATACCGAGTTGTCAGAAATCTCGGTACAACCTCTTCTTAAGTATAAAAATAAAATTCAAGTAATATAAATAAATATCGAGCAGTACCTACTTATAAAATATCTAGTTACATTAAAATACCGAGCAGTACCGAGTAAATAGATGGTTAGGTTCAAACAAAAATGAGAGGATCAGACGAAGATGGATGACAAATTACTTGTAAAAAGTAGGAAAAATCATCATCCAAAGTATAAGTGCCAAATGTTTTGTTGCAATCGTCTAACTCTTCCAAAGTAATAGAAGGTTCCTTCTCATCCATCGTCTTGAACGCTTCGTGGAAGTTTGCGTAAACCCTAAATATTATATAACGTTCAAAAGTAAGTAATCGGCCAAAAAGTTTACTCATATAAGGTATAAACCCGCGTGTTTTAAAGTTTTCCCGCCCGTTTAAACTTTTATTTAGAGAAACACGACGTCAAATATCAAAATTATAACGAGTTTGGGTCAGGTCTTCGGGCTGCTACGTGTCGTTAAATTAATGGTGGCTGAACCTATAGAAACATTCGGTCAGAGGACCTAATAATTGTTCCTAAAGATGGGAATACCCTCAAGAGGATCGTAAGAAATTTTGGAATTATTATGAATCTTTAAAAATTATAATATTAGAAATGATCTTTCTTTATTATATTTAATTGAGAATTTGCACGGTGACGAAAGACGATTCATATAGCCGACCCCACATAGTGAGACAAAGGCTTGTTGTTGTTGTTGTTGATTTATAAATTATATTACTTTTTTTTTCCTTAATAATGGAAATCTAAATTTTTCTTAATATGAGATTTAAAAAATAATGGGTAATTGTTAGAGATTTTTTAGTAAATTAGAAAGTTCTCAAAGAGATACGAGCTTATTTAAAATAAATATTTATTTTCATGTTTTTATTTTTTAATTATATTTACTCTAAATTTAAATAAATTTATCACATATGCTTGTTATTCTATTCTCATAAGAATATGAAGTCAATTGAAAGTATTTCTGATTCATTATAACTTATTTGTTATATTAGTTTATTTTATTTGTGAAATTACTGGTTTTTTATTTCTTTAAATTTTTGTTCTCACTATTCTCAGTGATAAATAAAACCTAAAAAAAATATTTTATTTTTATCATTTCCATTGGATAATACAAATTTCAAACTCTAGGGTAATTAAGAAACCTAATAAAACAAAAAGTTTTTTTTTTTTTTATGACTAACAAATAGTTTAAGATTTTCATGAAACATTTTGGTGATTCAATGTTTTAGAAAACCGAAAAGGATATTATAAAAATGTGGTCAAAGGATAATATACTAAGTTAGTGAAACGAAAAAAAAAATAAATAAAGTTTGCTCTAATACCAAATTAAAGATACTACACAACCAAGAATGGAGGAGGGGTAGGGATGTTTATGAATTTTCATATTTAAAAAATTAATTTTTTTGGGAAATAGTCTACTAGGAAGTACAAGTAGTCTTCCCACCAAGTCTCTTCAGAGCTTTTTTTGCCTAAAATCCCACATGCTATAGAATTTGAGGAAAGAAGGACATAGATTAGGAAGAACAATCTTTATGCAACTCGATATCTTAGAAACTCCTCCTAAAGAACCTGCACAATCTCTTAAATCTTTCTGTCAAAATAGATTAGGTATCTCTATAAGCTCTCGCTTATAACCCTCTCAAATAGCCCCTACGATAGGCTCTAAAATATATTTATTGTAAGAAGTTAATCAAATCCTAAAAATCATGATTTGTTTACTTCCAGAGATAGATCATACAGTTCAAATTATGGATCATACAATATGATTTCAATAAAGTTGCTTACTTAGGGAATCATATCACACTATCTGAATGAGGTCTGTCTGAAGAAGATTTCTCTTTTTTGGGATTGTATAATTGTGATCGTACAATAAAATCTTTGTAAGGATGGAAAGTCAAAGCATTGTAATAGCTTGTTTGATTGGATTTTGGCCAAGTTAGCTCTAAATTTTACCATGCAGTACAATTGTGATCGTATAATATGAAATCAACGCTGATTCATCCACTATAGTAAAATTTACTTTTACAAGAAAACATTATGGAAGCTACATAGATGCCGAAAAAAGTGATGGTATAACTGGCGGAATATACACTAGTAACTTTAAGGCAGAATATACACTTGTAACATTTCAGCAAAATCTTTTGTGACATTTTTGAAGTTACATTACCAGTATATATTTCAATAGTGATTTTGTCGGTATATGCGTAATTTTTTTGAGTTATTATGGGTAATACTTCTGGTATAAAAAGCTTCTACTAAATTAAACTCAATAAAAACATTCTGACGTATTATCTGCCTGCAACATTACCGACGGATAATCTGTCAAAAAGTTTGATGGTAATAGCCCTATTTCAACCACTCCACCATATTTCTTCTCATTTCTTCCCCTCTTCATTTTTGTTCGATCCACTCTCGTCTGAGAGCTTCCCCGAACACTAACATATTATGACCAGTCCCTCACTAATGTTCGCAGCCAAGCTTGCCCTCGTTCGACAATGTCAATTTTGTAAGTTCGTTGCCTCAATTCTGTGCATTATCAAAGGAACATTTGCCACTTCCGTTCAATTTTTTTCATGATATTGATTTTGTTGATGAGAATAGAGAGGCATTTGATGTCTATTTTTTTCTCTTTAGTTATGGATGTTCTCACTAAACATTTGCAAGAGAATGTACCTTCTATTGATAATACTAGAGAGGGAGTTGAAGGTAAACTTGAATTATGTAGGAAATCCTTAGAGTCTAAAGGCTTTTGCATAAGTTGATCTCAAACCTAAAATATGGAGTGTAATTTTAGTAATAACAAAACTAGTTAAGGAATTATGACTTTGGGCGATGAATTCATTAATAAATGTTCATGTTTGTTAGATCTTTGATCTTTTTATGGTTAAATAGATGGGGATATTATTAGTAGAATTCAAGTTGACTGGTAAAAGTGGAGTAATACATTGGGCCTTGTTGTGTGAAAGAAATGTCCCCCTCAAACTAATGGGAAAATTATATAAGTTGTTGGTGAGACCTAAAATGCTTTATAATATAGACTATTGTCCATTAAAAGATAAGGATAATATTAAGTTAAGAGATGCAGAGATGAGGATGCTCAAGTTGATGAGTAGTGGATTTACCCTTATAGATAGGATACAAAATGAGCATATATGTCAGAAAGTTTTTTTTTTTTAAAAAACAATGCCAAATTGCATTAAAATAAAAGCTTATAACAATTTAATTTAATCAAATCTAAACTATCACATTCCTCCTTTAATAAAAGAGAGAAAGAAGGAGGACTATCTCCATAACTAAGGTCGTCCAAAAAAAAAATTACAATAAAAAACAAAATTAGCACACAAATCGACAAATTTTTTATAACTCCTCATAGAAAAATTTAATGAAACTTAATTGAACTCTTTTAGAAAAGAAGATCTTCATCCAACAAATGATTAGCCTTTTGGTTTTTTTTTTTTTTGGGATCATTATGATAATATTGAAATTGTCGCCTTCAATAATAATACCCCTTGCTTCCACCATCCATCTTTGAACTAAAAGTTTCATAGGGATGTTAAGCCCTTATGAACTAGCTCAAGGCTAACCAAGAGGGAGGGTGAATTATTGTTTTAAAATTTCTTAAAAATCATGATCTAAACTAAACAATCAATCACCAGAAAAAAAGTATGGAAATTAAAAATGCGAAAATGTAAATAAGAAAGAGCACACCATATTTTATAATAGTTCGGTCAACTTAACCTATGTTCACTCTCTGGAGCCTCTCCTCTGGGTATTGCAGTAAACTCGTTGACTCTCTATTTGCTCCCACAGTAAGGTGCAGAAGCCTGTATAAATATTCATTTCCACTGACCCTGGTGAGGTAGAGAACCCAACTCCTTTTGCTTCCGCCTAAAGAAGGTAGAGAACCAAACTCCTTTCGCTTCTTCCTAAAGTAGGCAGAGAACCCGACTCCTTTCGCTTCCTCTTGAAGTAGGTAAAGAACCTCGATCAATCACTGAAGTAGACCTCACTAGAACCTCCAAGGAACTAGGGGTGACTACTGGATAAGATAGCTCATATCCTTGCTTGGAGCAACCTTTATGAAACCCTCACAAACTCCCCCTCAAAAGATCCTCCCTCTCCTCTTAGCTTTCTCAGGTTAGAACAGTGGCAAAAGATATCATCTTGAGTAAAGAAGAGATCTTATATAGAAGGGCTACAAATTTATTCTATATTGTAATTAATCGACAAAGATCGTCCAAGATGATCGACAGATCGTCCTATATGATAAGTATAAATTCAGCTCAATCAGCTAGGATGATCTGGGGGAGGCTAGATGATTAGAAGTTTTGTTTATTTTGATCGTCCAGGATGATATGAAAATCATCCTATATGATTAGTTTAATACATCAAGTATCATCCAAATCATCGCACTGTTCGAATAAATTTTTTATGCTGGACGATGAAAAAATAATTAATTATCCTGGATAATTTCTTGATCATCTAGTTTGATTAGTTCAAATAAATACACATCATCAAAAAAATATTATTTTGTTCATCTAACAAGTAACTAAGGTCTATTGAACTGACTGTCCCGAACGATCATCCGATCATATAGGATAATATGATTTATAAATTAAACCTTAATTTCTTTCCTTAATCATCAGACAAATTTAGACATAATTATAATGCATCGTCCAGGATGATGTCCAAAAAGAATAACATGCTAAAAGAGTTGGCGGCTGATTCTTTTTTATTTGATCCTATCTTCTAGGATGAAGATAATATCATCTAGGACGATTTGCTTAATTTTGGCTGACTTAACTAGGATGCCGTAATTAGGGTTTTATTTTTAACTGACCTTTGAGAATGATTTTGGAGCATCCCGGACAATATGATCAAAAACAAAAAAAATCTAAAAAGATAGAATATTTCCCCCGGAGTGTGTGTGTGCAACTTAGCATCAGAACCCACTTTGTTATATTTGACTCAAGAAAAGGTAAAAAATACTTGACGTACACTTAAATACTAATTCAGTCCTAATCTACCCAATCTTGAGTTGGCTTGATTTATAATTGACCTTGTGAACCTAAAACGTTAGTAGGTAGGCTTATCATAGAAAAACATAAGTTTCATAAATATTTGTTGTCATCAAAATTATAATCTCTAAATCTAGATTTGCAACATGAACGTCCTTCTTCAAAGCACTATTGACCTCATTTTGGTATGAGGTCATTGTGACCCTTTCTTGGACTCTAGATCCTAGAATTTCCTAGACCTTAGGTTCATTCTAATCTCTACATCTTAGGACCCTTCTATTCCCTAGACATTAGTATCAATTTAGGCCTTAGGTCAATCCAAACCAAAATTATAGGTTAAGGGCCTAAGTCTTGAAAGCCTTTCAATTATTTTTTAAAAAATACTTTGAAACCCAGTCAACTGACCCCTGATTCAGGATCTTTCAATTGTATATTTATAATACATGTCTCTAGGGTAATCCCTCTAAATTGGAGCTCAATCTGATACCTCTAACACAAGAAACTAAACTTATTACCAAAGCTTGTAAAATTTTTAAATATTTACAACCCATGCCGCTAGATCTATCACCTAGTGGGATCTTGACCTTAGAGCTTTCCTCAAAGCTTCTAATCATATCCAAAACCTTAATCTTGATATGTTGAGAATCAAACTATAGTTTGGTGGACCCATTTTGACACCCTAGTTGACTAGGGGTAAAAATGACCCAAATGCCCTTTAAGGGTCAAATAGGTCATTTTCACCCAAATGACCTTCCTAAAGCTTGGAATCAACTCCAACATATTCAAAATACTAAACCAAACTCATTGAGTTCAAACTCAGGCTTTAGGTCAACCGGGTTGACCAAGTCAACCTAGGTTGACTAAAAAACCCTTTAAAGGTTAAATGGGTCAAATCAACCCATTTAACCAAACATATCCATTCAAGCCCTCAAATCCATTTCAATTTTTTTTTCAAACATATTCAAACTTGCTTGGAGTTAAGTCATGGTTAATTTAACTAAGTCAATACATTTTGACTTAATCAAACCCCCTCAAAATAACATATACCAATTCAAATCCTAATCCCATGGCTTGATAATCTTTCCAAGTAAAGACAAGAAACCCTCTATACCACCTTACCATCCCATGTAGCAGATTGACTGGTCAAATAGTCAACATGGGCATTTGGAAGTGGTCAAAGATGGGTGAACAAGCCCTTTTGAGACCTTAGGTGGCTTTGCCACCTTTCCAAGCCAAATTTTTATGATAAAATCAAGCCCTCATGAATTTGGTTGTCTATAAGGAGTACTTGGCAGCACCATAATGTCTCTCTCTATCTTGCTTAGGATAGCAATCATTGGGGGGAATGGAAAATATCATGCCTCACTCAAAGTTTTGGAACTACCACAAAACATCCAAAATCTTTAATTCCAACAATATCTATCTCATACAGCTCTCCCTTAGCTTATCCATCTATAAGAAAGGCCCCTCATGCCATTGAAAAGGTTGTTGATAGTCCTGAGAGCCCAAATTGAGATGAGAGAGAGAGAGAAAGAGATAGAAAGGCTGGTTACTATAATAGAATTTGATCTAGCCATCAAAAGCTCTTGGACCCTTGAAGGACGTTGTAGAGGATTGCAATACCTTTCCAACAAGTCCAAGATCATCCATATCTATCCATAGGATTGTAAGATACCTTAACTTTTCTCTAAAACTTCAATTTGAAACAACAACAAATCTACAACACATAAAGATTCCAAACTTCAGGTGTTGGAAGATTAGGTTTCCATAAAGCTGTGATTCAAACTTTTTGAAAAATTTCTGATTTGTATATCTTTACCACAATCGAACAATGATTTGATGCCACTCTAGAAAGATGCCAAACTGTAGTAAGATAAATCACATTTAAGGTCATAGAAATTATTAAACACATGTCCAGCCTCTCCAAAATTTGAGCACCTCCGCTTTTATTATTACACCATGTAAATTTAGGACCCACAAAGCCAACTTCAAAATAATCATTATTATTCATTAACATTTTCATCTCTTTAATACCTCGAGAAAAAGAACCCCCCTCTCTATTTTCTCTTCTTGGGACAAAATACAATTAAAGTCCCCACAAACCACCGAAGGGATATCTTTGGAAGTCTTCAATTCCAAGTTACTCTATAAATATCTTCTTTTATAAATAACATTACTACCATACACCATAGTTATTAACCAAATTCCTTTACAAGTCATGTTGAACTCACCAATAATAGCTTGTAAAGAAGCCTCAAGAACATAAAAGGGAAGCCAAATAAGATCTCCATAAAACCATAATATTGCTAGAAAATCCATCAGAAGGGACAGGAAATAAATCCCAATTCATAAAAAAAAAAAAAAAATCTATTGATTTCTAACCTACCAATAAATGAAATTTTTATTTCAAAAAGCCCAACATAAAAAAACTTCATGATCTTTTACAAACTCCTTAAGATACAAAGAGGCTTACAATTTTGTTTTTGCCCCTCCACAATTCCAAAATGCAATGGAGGTCATTAAGAAATTAAGGGGGAAGGACCCCCACTCATTTTATTATTCACAATTTCATTCTTCATGCTATAAGTAATGATATTTCTTGTCTAAGTGATTTGAGTTCATTTTGAAGTTTAAATTTTGATCCAGATTGACATCTTTCATCAACCACATCATCATGTTTAGAAAGGCTAACCTCTTCAACATAATTCCCACCCAAAACAAATCCATCTTTACATCTTCCACATTAGAATTATCCTCATGAATTCCACTTTAAATATTAAACATATTGTTATAACAAGTAAAAGAATTCATACCAGATTCTCTCTGAACTTTTCCTGGAATAGATGACACCGGCTTCACCACCCACTACAATCATTAGCTTCACAATCTATCACTTCAAGCTTTGATTCATTCGTGCCACCCATATTTTGATTTGCTAATTCACCCAAAGTTTAATCTTCAGGTATCACGCCTAGATTTTGATTTGATATTATAGAATCAAAATTTGATATGACTTCATATATTTTTTATTCTATTTTATTCAATTGCTCTAAATTTCTCCAAGATTTCCACTTTTGGGAAAACCATGACCATCTCTTGATGGAATAACATTTATATTACCCATTACATTCCTTTGACTTCCTCTAAAATTAAAAGAAGCAAATTTCTTCTTCCTCCCATAATTAACATGCATCCCAGGACCATAAGAAGAACCAATGCCCTTATTAAGCAAATGAGATTTATTACTACTCAAATCTTTAGATTTCAAATTGTGTTTAACATCATCACTAGTCACTGGCTTTTTTAGATTACACTCATTTACAAAATGCCTATTTTTTCCATTTTTAAAAGAAAATGTAGAAATTTTATCATACTCATATTTTTGAAAAAATATTACACTCGATCCTTCTACCCAAATGCCCAATTGGAGTTGTTTGTCTAACATAACCCGATCATGAATTCTTTTATTCTCTCCTTCCCCGTTGAAATATATTACCATTAATTAAAAATGGTGTTCCTTTTAAAGGTGATATATCCTTGTAACATTTATTTCATGCCAATATTGTAAAGGCAAATGAGGCATTCTTACCCATATTAGAGATGACAATCCTTTCAATGATAAAGGTGAAAAATTAGGAGTCCACTTATCAAGTCGAACTATGTTGCCATTAACATACATTGGTCCTCCTAACACTACATCATCCATAGATTCAAAAGAATAAAAAGAGCATAAAACCCATCCTATGCCAAGAATCGTGTGATGGAACTTCCAAAAATGCAACCATTAGTGACATAATTCTTCAGTGATCACATGAACTACAATGTCTTTACTAAATACTTTAACTATAACATAAAATTGATGTTTGTCCAAGTTAATAGCTACACTACATTCATGTAACTTAATGAACATCCCATCTTTTAAAATAAATGATTCCCATTCAGGAATACTTACTTTAACATTAGGTCATTTTGACCATGGTTTAATAGGAGGGATATCCAGATTTCCATCCTTAATAGCAACAGATCCAATGCAAACATTTTATCTCAGTTTTCTTCATAGGCATTTAAAGAAATTACTGAAGCAACTCCATAATCCACCTTATCTGAAAACTCATTCTTAGACAAATAGTATCCCCTTCACCCAATAATACTTTAGATTTAGTAGTTAAATTTCTAGACCTATTCACATAAATCTTCATCTCTAAGGAAGATGAGCCTTCAAAGACATTTGATCTTTCTAAAAGAGATAATCCAATAGAAGAATGAGGGTTCTTCATTATCAAACCATTGTAATCATCTTTTCCTTTGCCAATTATTAGAGAAATATTTTTGTCCATATGAGAAGAATGCTACTTAATCACCAATGGTGCTTCCTTAATCAATCATCTTTATGAGATGATCCCAGAATCTTGACAAGCAATGTTTGATCCAATTATGGTGTGAGAGCTATATAAATCCATAATAGCAGGATTCTATCAACACGATGGGGCCACTGCAGCCTCTACCTCCGTAGAGCATATTTTGCCAAAAAAACTAGATAGAGAAAATCTTAAAAATTTTGGAGTTTATCACTCTAGAAATAATGGGTGTTTTTAGTGAAAGATAAGATTATTGAGAGTCATTGGTTTGGTCACATAAAATGACAGCCATCCTAGCAAGCTAAGACTCTTTGTATTGTATTTCCCCTAAATGGAGGCTTCCATATTTTTCATTGACTATCACACTTGTTGAAATTAAAATTCATCTATTTTCCCATTCAATAAATGTTATAATAATATATAATATATCCATATTATATGTAAGCTATATTATATATATCAAAATCAAAAGTGTTGGATGTATAATCGTTTGGTTCAATGATAAAAGACATTACATATGAGTTTATTACAGGGGTGAATTATTTCATTCAGACAGCTTCTTACTTTCCATCCTTCATCTCAGATGCAAAGTTTCATCGTCCATGTTCTAAACATAAAAATAAAGTGCACATATACCTAGATGGCATAATTATTAATCTATACCGTAGAAGCTTCATGCTAGAATATTGGTATTGAATTTCTCATGGTGAGTATGAGTCATATTTTGATTCATGATATAGCCCTTCAATAAGTTTTAATATAGCTGAGGATGAATATATCTGACTTAATTTTGTGAACTTAGTTCGTAATGAAATTAGAGCATAATTTGAACAATATACTGAAGAGTCACCTAATAAGGAAGCACAAAACTTTTATGATTTGCTGAATGCTTCCCAACAACTAATATGAAAGGGGTGCACCACTCACTAAGATTTATCCATTGATATTAAGATGTTAAGCATCAAGGAAGACTATAATCTTCCCTATCAATATTTTAATCAATTCATTGGCCTATTTAAGGAAACCAACCTGGCCAATAACATAATTCCTACAAATTTATATCTAACTAAGAAGTTGGTTTCCAAACATGGTTTGACATACATAAAGATAGATTGTTGTGTCAATGGATGCATGTTATTCTATAAAGATGGTCAATAAGAGATTGTAAGCCATTACTACAACACAATAAGATTTAAACCAAAATATGTTAAAAAAATAAATCTAAAGGAAGTATGAATTAGTAGGATGTTTTACTTACCCATAATTCCTAGAGATGGCATAATGAACACGTCTCACAAGAAGGTATTATTAAACATCCGTCCATCATAGAATAAAAAAATATAAGATTAGGTTTATGTACAAATAGTTTTACTCTATTTAGCTAGTATGCTTCACTATTCTCATGCTAGCCCATGATACTCACTGTTAACCTCATTTTTGTATGAGGTCACAAGGACCCAACTAGATTTTTTTTTTGGTAACATAATGGTGTTGACCTCATTATTTGAGGTCAATTTCTCTGGAAATCGACTCTAGCACCTAGGTTTTCGTAGCCTTGTGTAGACGTCGCCCATAGGATTTCCCTTAGGTGGATACCCACTGACGTAGCATCGACTCAAGCCTATCACTCAATCCGAATCAAAATCAATTCAGTCCAATTTCATTTCAATCCCAAACGAACTCAAATCAAGCTCGATTTTATGATTCGTCGATGTCGATCGACTCAATCTAATTCGTTTTCGATCAAATTGATACATCATTGGATTCAATCAATTCACCAATCGAATCAAAATCAAATCAAATTAACACAAATTGAATTCGATTTCAATGGCTCTGATTAACCCGTTTTGACTCGTCACAAGTATATATATAATAATAATTGATACGTCGTCAAAAATTATCTTAATCGGGCACAAATCTCAATGCAAAATCAAGTTTGGAAACTTCAAAAATTAATTCGGAGACCATCCGAACTCCGATTTAAGCAAACTTACAGTTGAACTGAGCGTCTCAGGAATACAAACCCAACGACACCAAGATCAACCCAATCCGAACCCAAATGAATCTGAATCAAGGGCTCAAAGAGCTGTTGGAAGGTTCAAACCGCAATTTGAGTTACCTAACGGTCTCCGATTTTGACGAGCTTATACTCGAATCGAACGGCTCGACGAGACGAATCCAATGAGCCTAAGATCACCAATTTCCGAAATCATTAAGGCCTTCAAATGTCCAACGAACGGTCCACGGTCAAAGGGTTCAGCAACAACCCATAACCACCCACTCTCCCTCTCCCTCAACCCATAACCACCCACTCTCCTTCTCCCTCAACCCAAAAAACGTCCAAGCCTCCTCCTCTCACACATGACACATACCCCATGCCTCTTCCTCTCATACATGACACAAAAAACTCGAAGCCTCCCTCCTCTCATCTAATCTCCAGCCAAGAGACCTAAACGAATATTTCCTTGCTGTGATTTGTCCGACCAAAGGTAACAAAGAGTGGTAAACTTTCTTCTTCTTGATCTACTTCTTCTCTTTTCTAGTCTTTTCTTCATTATACAATCATCAAAAGATCAAGAATAGATTGATTCCTATTTCTTTGTGTTTGTAGACAATAAAAGTTTTGGGTAAATTCATTTCCTTCATTTGATATCTGATGTTTGTTCTCTAAAAATTGTAGAAACATTATTTTTAGTACCTATTTTTCTTCCATCTAATGGTTGTGTCCTTGACGTTGCATTGAGAATCTTGTCGGTAAGAAAAGTAATGAAGGTTTGTTATTTGAAAAAGAATGCATTAACGTCTTCTTGCTCGGATATTGAAATCAGAAAATATTCTACATAAATTCTTTTAAATTTCTTTACATCATAATAACATATATGTTGGGAGTTATTTTTCTTAGTATGTATGCAAAGGCTAGTGAAGCCCATGATGGTAAAATAACCTTTTGAGTTTCAACATACTTTCTACATTGAAGCGTGACAAAATATAGAGGTTTTAATAGTTTCAATAAAATGTTGTTCTATTATATGGCTTTATGAGTTTTGGGAAGAAATGTTTTGTAATTGTTTTGTTTCATCTAATTAGTACATTGGTATTTTGAGTGGAAATCATGCATTATATAAAAATTTTGTGTTCAAAGTAAGCAATGTGGTATGAATAGTCTTTATGACAATTAAAGCAAGGAAAAGTCTGAAGTGATTTTTCTTGCATCCATATGGAATGGTAATGACAATTTGAGAAATGCATGAATTTTGAAATGGGTTTTTCTCTCGTCTTATTTTTTTTTTTCCAAATAAGCAAGTAAAGTGATTTATATAATTTCGTATGGTAGTTGAAAGAAAGGAAGGTTGTAGTGGAAAAGAGAAATGCAAATTTTGGAGAAGATTATGAGCTTTGTGTTGGAAGTAATCATGAGTTTTATATTTTAAGAATGAATTTTAAGGGTATTAAAAGTTGCTATATATAACTTTGAAAGATTAAATATATGTTTTGAAAAATGTGTTGAAAGGTTATTTGCTTTATACTAGAGGACTTTATGTGTTGAAAGGTGAGAATTGTATGAATTTTGGAAAAGTGGAAGAGTATGTGTTTTTGAAAAGTGGGTGTTTTTGAAAGGGTTAAGTATTTTAAAAAGAGTGTATGTTAAGTAGTGAAATGTTTTGATTTTGAATAGTAAAAAGTATATGTTTTTTTGAAAATATAAAAGATGTCGAAAGGTAAAGCGTATACACTTTGAATGGTGAGTTGTCTTTTTTTTTTTTGAAAAGTAAAGTATATATTTATTTTGAAGGTGTGTGTATGTGAAATGTATAGTTTTGAAAAGTGTGAGTTTGGAAGGATAAAATGTATGTTATTTTGAAAGGCAAAAGGTATATGTGCATTGAGAATTGCATCATTTTTTTTTTTAGAAAGTAAAGTGAAAGTAAAAGGTATGAATTGTGAAAATGGAGTATGTGTAGAAAGGTATTTTGTAGTGGAGAGTAAATTTTGGAAAGTGTATGTGTTGAAAAGTAAGAAATCTCTTTCCTTCTTTACCTCTCTATATCTTTCTTCAACTTCTCCCTTCCTGTGCCTCGAGATACATGTTGGGAAACTACAAAAGTATGCTTTCAAAAGTGAAGAGTTCAAAAGCAAAGTCAACAGAGCCGAAATTCAAGCCCGAAGAAAGGTACGTCTTTACTTTTAGTAAATTTCAATTATTTCATTATTATTTATTAAATGAACTTTCTAATCCCTGTTTTTCTTGTCTTTTTTGTTCTATTTGCATGAACTGCGAGGAATGATACGGGTCGAGGGAACAAAAGTACAAGGAGCTAAAGGTGTCAGTCGCCTCTATCCAACCGAGTAGAGGTGCTACGGGCGAAACCACCGTGTCGTAGCCCCCGGTGACTGTAAGTATTTCTAAACTTAGAAAACCTTTAGGGGCCCCTTGATGTGGTCTGCGTTAACCCTTCCCTTTTAGGTCCCTGTAGTAACTTCAATTTTATTAGGTTTATTTTTATTTGCTCTTAGATCCCTAAACCCCTTTTACATATACGCAAAGTTCTAAGGGTTAGTAATAACAAATTTTTTTATCCCATATAACAGTAGTGACACTTAAGGATAAAAATTAAGGACTTAGTCTTAGAAAATCTAGACTTTGGATGCATGCACACTTTAGGATAGAAACTTATAACATAAAAAATTTAGTGACATCTCACTTTAGAATTAGTAAATATCTTTAAATTAGAATTCAATCAATTAGAAAACTTTAGCCAATAATTGACTTAGGACATTTCAAAACCTCACAGCCTACTGCACACACTTAGATTTGTTTGTTAGGAAAACCGACTCTAGTTTTAGGTTAGGCCGGTGTTTATTTCCTTACTGCACTGTGACGGGCTTTTTCTTGAGTTTTATTGCAAGCTGGTTGTAAAATATTTGTGTGTTTGTTTATTTATTTCTACTGCACTCTGTGTTGGTTTGATTGACGATTAGATTACCCATAGGCTAGGAGCAATCTGGATTGTTAATATGATTTTCTGCAGGTGGCCACACTCATGCAGGGCAGAAAAAGGGGGGCTAATTAATTAATAATAAATAAATGCTACAGGTGCTTCAGCTGCTTAGCCCCCAAATGAAGAAGAGTGTGGCCAAGTGTGGCTTAATAATTTAAATTCAATTGCATATATATATAACTGCGTGGGATGATTTTTGTTATAAATTGCTTAGGATAACCTTGCAGGTGGACTAGATTTTTCTTCCCTTTCTGTGAAATGAAATGTAATGTAAATATAATATATCAAGAGTCAATAAATGTGAAAGTGATTTTTTTTGAAAGTGAGATATTACGTCCAATTTGGAATCCAAAGAAAGGAGAATATACCTTAAAGAATTATTCTCTTTTATTTGGAAAGCCAAATTAGGATGATTCAATATCCAAATAGAAAAGAAATTACCCCTCTTAGGGATGAGTTTCTTTTCATTTTGATATCCAGAACCTGACGGACCCGAGAAGTTCATAGAAGAAGAAAAGACAAAACAAGAAGATTGAAGAAAGAAGAGGAAGAAATGAAGATTTAAGGAACAGTATATTCCATTTCAAAAATCACTTGCGTCATTCTTAGGATTAGAATCCGGGTTTGTTGTCAGTGGTGCCCGGCCACTTTACTTTTCTGCAAATTTTGGGTGTAATATGGACATTGGACATTATATTTGGATTATTAAAATTGATTGTTTACATTGTTTGTGTAGTAGATTTTTTTTAGGACCTTGCATGTCGTGTTTTGTTTTAGCCTGGATTCGAAACGGATAGATTTTTTTCGTAAGGGTACGCTTAAAATTCTTCTACTTGTAATTTTAAATAAAAATTTTTAGGCTCACATAGTAACTCTAACGATCTAAGAAGTAAGCTCGGGATCGTCGAGAGTCAGCATAAGCATATTAATACTTTCTCTTCCTTGTTAGGCACCTCCCCGCCTGCGGGTTCTGGCAGACCACTTGACCTATGAGGGTGCAGTTCTGTCAAGGGGAAGTTGTGCAATCTCTAGGGAAAAACCTATTTCCTAAGCCTAATTTTTAAACTGCTTCATATTCATTTTATGCATTCGAGTCAATTAGCATGCATTGCATTAGATACAAATTAAAAAGAGTCTAAAATATTAATAGCATTTCTAGGCATTTCTTACCATACATAAGTTAAGGGGCCAATTAGGAACTGTCTTAGATGTCAGCCCCAATTCCTTAAAACTTAAACAACATCCCTACCCATCTTACATAAGAGACTGGACACATGGTTTTAAAGCGCCTAGGTGGTTAGCTGGCTCCCCAATCCAGGCCGGGGTAAGTCCAGATTTGCACTTCATTAGTTAGGTTCTGGTCGCTACTTTGTAGTACCCAAATTAGATTTAGGTTCTGAGGCAGATACTTTTTAGATCTTAAGTCCTCGCCCTCCGGGAATATAATCCCAAATTTCTAATAAAATGTCAACTTAAACATAAAATTTTCTCCTAAAATGTAATGCCCAACATAGGATAGATTGAGGTTGTCTCTGAGCTTCTCAGAATCCGACACCTCCTACTTTTCATCCTTTGACTCGCTAATAAATGTTCAACATTGAGCTTTCACCTTGGAAAATTCCTACTTCTGTTCCTTGTCTTTTACTTTGTAGTCAAAGGGTATGAAATCACTGCTTTAATCGAGAGTTTTCTTAGGAGCATTCCTCCTAAGATGTAATTAACTATAGGAGCTTGCTCCTATAGGGATTTGAGAACCCCAGACTAAAATAAACCTTGTTTTATTCGTATAAAATAAGGGAAGAATCTTTGGGAATGTAGATATTTTTAAAACCTTATTTCTAATTTTGAATAGACTTGTAAAATATTATTATTATCTTTTCAGATAATATAATATTATACTTGTTATATTCAACTTTAGAAATAATGAATTTTATAAAACTCATTCTCGCTTTTGGATATCTTAAAGAATGTTATGTTCGTCTTTTAAGATGATATAATATTCTTCTTGCCATATCTAAATAAAAGAATGAATAAACTTTTTTAAAAAACCGTATTTCTATCTTTGAACATATTTTATAGAATTTCATGTTCATCTTTTAAGATAATATGTTATTCTTTGAACTATGTTTGATTATAGAAATATCAATTTTCAAAACCCTATTCTGATATTGAATCCATTATAGAATATTGTGTCGGCCTCTCGTGACTGTACTTTATTCTCAATGCAGTATTCGATTACAAAATAGGAGAAATCAAAATCTGCGTGGTGACACAATTTTTTCCCACCAAATGGTGGGATGGTAACAAATTTTCAATCGTATAAGTCCCAATCAAAATCCAATCCTAATCAAACATAATTCCATTCCTTAATCTAATACCCAGACAAAATCCCTGATCAAATCCAGTCAAAAATCCAATTTACTTTCCAGTCCCAAGTTCTATATCAATTTTTATTCAAGCTCTAATCATGTTTGATTAATCTCAACCATTCAGTTGATTGAGATTGATTTAAATAATCTAATCCACTCAACAAAATAAAAAATCCAATCATAACCAGAAATTCTTAAGTCCAAATCCAAACCCTTTTTGGGTGAATTTTCTATCACTTGGAAACCCCATCAAATGACCCCAGATTCATAATCTATTAGTTTCATATTGATCAAAGATGTCCCTAGGGTCAACCCTCCAAATTTGAGCTCATTTTAAGGTCTCTAACAGCAAAAACTAAATTTATTTCCAAAGGCAATAAAACCTTCAAATATTTATGACCTATGGTCACCCAATAGAATTTAACATTGGGACTCTTTCCAAATGCTCTAACCACTTCCATCACCTCTATTATAGCTTGATCATTAGTAACCTACATTATGTTAGACCCAGTTTGACATAGATTTTATTAGAGGTCATAATTACCAAAATACGGTTTATTGGGAAATTTGGACTTCTGATAAAAACTTAATATGGTTCATTCTTTTTAATTTTTGAAACCTCTTCCAATGGGTCCCAAATATTATCTAAGATCCATTGGACCCAAACATAAGTTTTAGTTTGACCTAGTTGACCAAGTCAACTATGGTTGACCAAAATATTCCTTAACGATTCAAATACCCTTTCTGGACTAAATAACCCCACTAGTCCATAAAAATACTTCCACTGGTCCCCAAATATTAAACGAAACCTATTGGACCCAAACCGAGACACTGGATCAACTTAGTTGACCAAGTCAGTCAAGGCTCATCAAATAGGCCCTTAATGGTCCAATAGTCAATTTGACTAAAATGACATCCCTAGACCTTGAAACTACTTCCACTAAACTCAAAATAACAATTCAAATCTATTGAGCCCAACCTCTACTCCTAGGTCAACCTAGTTGACCAGGTCAACCTAGGATAATCAGATCAACCATAAACCCCTTATTTACTCAAATAAACATCAGATCAATTCCAAATCCACCCAAATTAGTTTCATCACCTTCCCATTGGTTTGGACCTGACTGGGCATATTGACTCTGTCAATAGTTGACATGGTCCACTCAGTCAAAGTTTGGTCAAATTGGTTTTGTTTGTGCCAAAAACCCATTGAATTTGACAAATTTAACTCAAGATTCTTGGTCAAACTTTATCCTACATAACCCTATTTATTATCCCATTTACTTTCTTAACAACAAATCTTAAGTGACTCCCTATAACCCTTAAGTACTACACCATTACCCTTGACCTTGTTGACTATTCAAAGTAAGTCAATAATACATTTAAAACCCTCTTTGAAGTTGTCAACCCTTCCTGTTGAATTCAAATATATTGACTCTAAGCTTTGAACTATCCTTAACCAATAACCCTTACCTCCCACCTAACACCTAAGAATCCTTGACAACTTTGACAAGTTAAATAGTC
This sequence comes from Dendrobium huoshanense, assembly GCA_016618105.1. Classification (NCBI taxonomy): domain Eukaryota; kingdom Viridiplantae; phylum Streptophyta; class Magnoliopsida; order Asparagales; family Orchidaceae; genus Dendrobium; species Dendrobium huoshanense. The sequence continues at coordinate 57,787,401 of CM028351.1, forward strand.
AATAAGTGGCACAAGTGAGCTCTCATTATCAAACTCACATGTTAACTCCTTTCTCCCTAATCTTGGCTATTTGGATAATCCCATTTAACTCTAAAAGCTCTCCCAAAGTCCCTTAAATTGAGTCTAGGAGCTAGTTTTACCCAAAGAGGTAAATGGTCCCCCCCTCAAGTCCAAATCTACCAATGGCCATAGAGTATTTCCCGTCCCTACTCCAACCACCCTAACCATCTAAGGCACTTGAAAAAGATCTAAGAAAGACATTTGATAGATCAAAGCCATCAATTTTTCCCCAGGTCATTTGAATAGGGAAAAGTCTCAAAAATGAGCTCCATTTAATCCCTCACACTCTCTCACTACCTCCGACCTCCCAAACCCAATTCTCAAATTTTTTAGGTCCCAAGACTCCCAGTTTCCTTTTTGAAGTTTAACCCAGCCAGTAGGATCCCGCCGGTGATGAGTTCTCTGGTGAACCAATGAGTTTTTGGTACAAGGTTTTGCCAGCTTGATCTGCAACATTTCAAATCGCACTTCCAACTAGGAAAATATATGAGGATAATTTACAAGCTCAACCAAATAAAAATCCCAAAGATCTAAAGGTAAAATCTCTTGAAAACCTCAGCCCTATGTCATTAATCAAGTACTAAGGACTTTAACTTGTTGGTTTTTAAATCTTAAAAATAAATTGAGCTTGAATGAATGGATTTGATGAGGATGATTAGTGAATAATTACTATAATGTTTCACTTATCATGTTATTAATTATTCATAATACCTTAAACTCTTGGGTGTAAAGAATGTAAATATAAAATTAGCTCTGGGATCTCCTAGCTCTAAGGACTTGAATGAGATTTTTTAGCATTTATATATATTCAAAGGTCAGAAACCCTTGATTTGAAACTCATTCAACATAGGGACATCTAAGGATAAAACTAGATAAAAGGTTAGAAGATTTTGAAAATTCCTAGGAATTAGAGAATACATCATAAAGGGGTAGAAACTATAACATTTGAACATAGTAGTATTACCCTATTTAAATCAACAGTTTGCTGGACTTGAAGTTGACTAGGACCTAAATCTAATTAACCCAAACTAAGCCTTTAAATAAGACTAAAACTTAAAAAAGAAAGTGCTAATAAATTTAAATAAACTCCAAAATAAATAAATAATATATCAAAATGCCCATGATTAAAACCCCAATTTAGAAATATTAAAACCTACATCAAATTATCTCTTAGTTAACTTTAGTTTAAATTTTAAATAAAATTAATAATTAATTTAATTATTTAATTAAAATTTTAAAAAATTCAAAAATAAATTCCCAAATGCTTGGAAACATCTTTTCAGGTCATCTTTGACCTTTTGGGATAATTCCATGAGGTTTGAAGTTGATTTTTATTGAAATCTAAAAATACCCTTAATTAAGGAAAATTTAAAAATTAAAAAATAAACCTAACTTTTAAAAATCATATGTAATTCTAGAAAATTTAAAGTTGACCAAACTTAGTGTCATTCAACTAGGGGTCTAAACGAGTCGACTGGATTTGAGTTTTGAGACAATCGAGCTCAGCTCATCAATCATAAAACAAGCTTAAGCTCAAGTTTAGCTTGAAAGGTGAGCTCGAGCTCAAGCTCGTCCCACTATAAACTAGTTTGAGCTGGCTCGCAAGCCTCGATAGTCTGGGCAACCTTCGATCAAGCGAGTTGCCCTCCTTTCGTCATCCACATCATCTCCATTGAGCTATCCATTAGAGAATAAAATAATAAGCATTAATGATAAAATATACTTTTATATGGGGAGAAGTGAGGAGCAAAAATAATTTAAGACTTTTGAAAAAAATGTAACATCAGCTATTAGCTTATATCTTTCCCAAAAAAAAAAATAGTAGTTGAAAAAAATTTAATTAAATAAATTAAATTAAATTAACATATATATATATATATATATATATATATATATATATATATATATATATATATATATATATATATATATATATATATATATATATATTATGGAAATAAATTGTATATTATTTAAAAATAATTTCAAATTTCATTTTTTTTGGAATTGCAACATCATTTTTGCCCAATGCCTAACTTCCCTTATTTGGAATTGCGGCCCATGCCCACGTTCTGTCATTTAAATTCTTTTAATTCAAATAATCAATTGAGCTCAACTAGCGAGCTCGTGAGCCAAGACATATTGAACTTGAACATGAGCTTGTTTAACAAACGAGCTTGAGTTTAGGCTCGAGCTCGAGCTCGCGGCTAGATAAGCTCAGCTCTAGAGCTCATTATCGAGATGAGTTCGAGCCAGTTCATGAGATGGCTCAGATCACTTATACCCCTACATTCAACTCCATTTAGGGTCTATTATTTTCCAAAAATGCCAAACATCTAAAATTAAGTCAAAGTCAAAAAAATAACTTTTCGTTAAATCTTAGTCCAAATTTTGAAAAATCGTAACATTTTATAAAAAATTCCAAATTAAACAAACTAATATTTTAAATAATCATCTTAAGGTGAAATATTTGCTAAAAATTTTAAACTTCTAAAATTAACATTAATTTAAATTTTTAACTTTTTGGCCCCTAATTCATGTAATTAAATAATTCCACTAATCTTAAAAATTCAATAATTTATATAAAATTCTAGAAAACTATTTCTTTATTAATAAAACTCTTAGCCAATATTCCAATACATAACAACTACTTTAAAGATGAAGTTTTTAAGATGGACTACTTTGGACTACGGGGCTAGGTATCCTAAGGAGGCCTAGTTCCTCGAGCCTAGTGGCACAATGCCATGATTGAATTTAATAGAGTGTAAAGACTTAAAATTAAATGACTCTTAATTATTTAAAAAAACTAAAATTCTTAATCCAATTTCATCAAATAAGTTTTTAGGATGGTCTACTCTGGGCTGTGGGGCTACGTGTCCTAAGGAGGTATAGTTGCTCGAGCTTGGTGGCACAATGCTATGAATCGATTGTTGGAAAATATAAATTAATTTAACCTTTAAAATCAACAACCAATCAAATTATATAAAATTCAATATTTCTTTAATCTTTAACTAATTAAACTCATTTGATCAATCAATCTTTAAAATCTATTCTATGTTAAACTTTAGCGCATTAACACTTAATTTAAAATTTAAATCATTCCTTTTACCTTTAACAAACCCAAATATTATATAACTTCAACAAACAATCCAATTTTCTTTTCCATTTGGGTATTTAAGAATGATGGATCTAGTTAACCCGAGGAGAAGAAGAATGAAAAGTTGAAAATAGAGAGTATCCCACTCAAAGTCACTTGTGTTTGTCCTAAAATTAGAATCTAGGTTTGTGGTTAGTGGTACCCATCGACTTTTAATTTTTGCAATTTTGGGTTGAAATAAATGGAGCATTTGCCTATAGGATATTGCCTGATTTTCTAGTTTTTTTGCATTTGTGTGTCGCTTGTGTTTAAACTTTGATACATGGAGACTTGTGAGGGTACGATAAAAAATATTTTCTCCTCAAAACTTAAATAAAATTTTAGATAACATAGAAACTTTGACAACATACGAAGTAAGATATGGACCATTGGGAGTTCTTATATGCATATTCATGCTTCTCTTCCTTATGATGTAATTTACTATGATGTCTTGCATTCATAGGAGATTTAGGACCCATATTAATTTTTCAAATTTTAATTAATTTTTCTTTTGGGAAATTAAATTTACAACTATCACTAACATCATATTTGAATAATTGCTAATGAATGATATATTTTCTCACCTTAGAGAGATATATCATATGTTAACATAAATTTAATTATGGAATCAACTATCACTCCACTTTATTATTATAGTAAGATATTTGATTGAACTTCATTTAGAACGTCTGGGTTTATATGTGGCTCTCCCCTAAATTAGGCTATGACATCAAAGAAAAAATCCAAAATTTTTGGTCTGAACCCGTTAGAAGATTTTATCTCAACCTTTCGAGGCGACATATTAACCCTAATAGTCTGTTCAACTTCATAATTGAAATTTAAATTTAATTTCAAATTTCTCAAAGAAATTTAACTAAGATTTGTTTTGCATCTAGGCAAATCCTCATTTGAATACAAACGCCCACCACATATAATCTTCCCTAGAGTTGAATATGACTACTCCTTTCATCTTTCTGCCACTTATCATTCATGGGCCACATAATCCAAAAGTAAAAATTGATGTATTTTTATAACCCATTAATTGAAGATTTAAATTTCTTATGGGAAGAAGGAGTAAGTATAAATGAAATCTCCCTAAACAAAACTTCATTATGAGGGCAACATTACTTCAGACAATTTGTGACTTTCCTGTGTATTGTATGCTCTCATTTGGAATACTTCCAGCAAGTTAGCTTATTCATATTATATGAAAAATACAAAGTCATTCACTTTAAAGCACTGAGGGAAGAAAATTTGGTTTGACTTTCATCACATATTTTTACCATCAGGTCATCCTTTTAGGAAAAATAAAGCTTTTTTTTTTTACAAATAAAATGATGATGGCGCAGCCTTCTCCTAAATTAACTAGTGAAGAAATATTTTAAAGAGTAAGGTCCATGCCTACAATAATAGTGGATTCTCTAACATTAGTTGATTACAAGTTTCTAGTGTACGGTGTCAAATAGAATTGTACAAAAAAAACTATTTTTTACTCATTATTATATTAGAGAATAATCATGATCAGACATAACCTAGATGTGATGCATGAAGAGAATTTTTTTTGATAATATATTCAATACACTCATGTACATCAAATATAAATTCAAAAACAACCTAAAAGTTAGGATAGACTTAAAAGAGATTTATAGGAGGAAAGCATTAGAATTGAAGGATGGTGGAATTAAAAAATTTCTCAAACTAGAAGCTCCATTCACCTTGACTTTAGAGTAAAGATAAGCAATTCATGATATGGTGAAAACTCTATGGGTATGTGAGCATTTTCTTCAAATCTAAATAGATGCGATGACATAAGATTTAGAGATTGTTTCGTTTGAAAGGTAATGACTTTCATATCTTTATGTAATGTCTATTACCGACATCTTTTAGTTTTCTATCAGAGCAAATTTTAAAGCCCTTGATCAAGCTAAGTATCTTTTTTAATGATTTATGCTCTTTAAAACTAAAAGCAGTGCACCTAATTCTAATGGAGCAATATATCTCTTTCATTCTATATAAACTTAAGAAGATATTTTCTACCATGCATTTTCCATATGAGCCTATAGTCAACAGACTTGTTCAGTATCAGTGGATGTATACTTTTGAGAGGTATTTAAATAAACTTAAGAAAATTTCTAAGAATAAAGTACATATTGAAGGATCAATATATGAAGCATATTTAATATACGAAACAATCTAATTTTTCTTGTATTACTTTGAAATAACATCTCAAATAAGGTGGAGCACTACAACTCAAAATGTGAGTAAATCTTTAAATTTATATGTATTTAACTAAAGAGACGAATCCATATCGTTAGCATAATACTATTATATCTCGACCTCACGAGTCTATATTTTTTATGATAATAAACATTATGACTCACATCCTTATGTCTAGTTGTATTTGCAATATATATTTGAATGAGCGTGTACTAATATTTCATGAATGCCATGCACCATCCAATGTAGGTTCAAGTCTCAAGATTTTATAGAATAGGTTATGATGTAAAGATTTTTAAAACATTTATTAATAAATTTTTTATTTATTTAGGCAAGTTCTATAAGGATCTATTCTTACTTGGTGACCATGCAAACACACACTCAGTGAAAGTAAGATTATGTCAAAATTAGAAGTTTAATTTTTGAACTAATCATACTTGATGATTTAGATCAAACTGTACGATTAACATATATAACAGATCCTATTAGAAAATCCAGATTGTCTAGGACTATCAATTATGCACATGAAAAATAACATCCAATCATAATTAAGTCAAGATTTTAAATTTCATATGTTTTTCTAATAATTCAGGATGATGTAAATCATACTAGATAATATATGAAATCATGCCTAAATTGATCCTGTGATAAGTCAATCAAATCTGCTTAATTTTGAAATTCTAATTGAACTCTACAAATTGGATCATACTAGATGATTTATAGAGAAAATTTGGGTCATCCCAAGTTTCATCCTAGATAAAATGCATTTCAATTGAACTAATCATCCCAGATAATCTTTAGATTATTCTAGATGATTAGTACAAATACTTAAATAGATCATACTAGACAATACTGATCGTAATGGCTGAAACAGGTATTTTGTACTAATCGTACAAAATGATCTTAAGATTGTATTGTACAATATTTATTGAAAGAATTGAGTTTTTATGGTTTTTTAAAGCCTTTTAATTTAGTTGTGTCAAGGCATTTAGTAAGTGTCTTTGACAGCTATTGTGCCTTTATTTTTTTGGAAAAAACTTGAATAAGTTAACTTAAAAGGGAGAGAGAAAAGGGAGGATTTTAGAGTAAGTAAATCTTTGGAGGGGTTTTAAGGGAGTGTGGAGGGGATTCCACATAGTTTCTTTGGCAAGCTTGCACCTTAGTATCATCAGATTCAAGGTTCATCTTGAGGGAAATTTTGGGAAGAAGAATATCTCTCTGATGTTAAAGAACCCAGCTACTACGCCATACCTAGAAGGTGGAAGTGATTTTATAAGGGCTTCTCCGCCTAGCTATGGAGGCTAAAGTATAGTAAAGGTTTATTATAATACTCGATGGGTTCCTCCAGAGAGTGGATGTAGGTCATGTTGGATTGAACCCTAATAAATTTGGTGTGTTATTTCCTTTTATTATTTATGTATTTATTTTTCTTATGATTAACTGTGTGGGTAAAAACATTGCTTTATCTTTTTTTTGTTAATGTAATTTTCATATACATCAAGTTATAAAAAGTTTTTTATCCCCCCCCCCCCCCCCCCCCCGCCCCCTCTTGATTAGCCTCGAGATTAGTTCTTTAGGGTTTAGCACCCCTCACAAACTTTTAAATTAGAGAAAGAATTATAAATTAAGTTTAGAAAACTTTTGAAAAAAAATTAAATGGCTAACTATAGAAATCATAATATTGCGCAGAAGGATATTCAATCATGTGACCACCTTTATTTGAAAATATTTGTTTTAACATTTGGAGAATTCACATATTTATTTGCTTGCGATCAATTGATTATCGAATATGACATATGAATCAAATTGTTTGTTTTTTTACCATCACGTATTGTAGATGAAGTCAAAACTAATATTTCTTTTGTTAAATATATTATAGTAGAATAAATCAATGTTTAATTTAATTCTAAATGCTTGAATTATTTTTTCTATGATTTAAATTCTAAAGATTATATGTTAATATCCACATGCACTACTAACAAGGAAATTTAAGATAAATTACACACTACATACAAAGGTACTAGTGAAGTCAAGCAATCCAGGTTGAATATTTTAATTCCTGATTATGAACTATTTTACATGAAATTGTATAAGACTATTCTAGACATGTATATAAGTTTTACTCAAATTATGCCATCATTACATGCCTTAGGTAAAGAAATTTCAAACTCTAAAAAGTTCTATAAAATTTTACATTGTCTACTTCATATGTTTGAAGCCAAAGTTATTACTATTTATGAATCAAAAAATTTCATTGAATATTCTATTAATAATTTAATTGGCTCGCTCATTACATATGAGTAAAGTTTAGATCAAAGATGTTTGGATATAGGTGAAATAATTATGCTAAAATATGAAGAGATGGATAAGAATGGCTTAGTAGATAATGAGAATAAGGAGATAGACTTAATAACAATCCAAATTGAAAACCTACTGAAGTATAAACATCAGCATTAATAAAAGAGGAAAAAGGTAGAAATGGTAAGAAATGCTAAGATTTCTTTTGACATTATATTTTTTTTTTGTGTTGCATACCTGGACATATGAAAATGAATGCCCTAATTTAAAACTCTTTCAAAAGAAAAAAAAGGTAAATTAAATTAAATTGCAAAAAGGGTAAGTGATAAAAAGTAAAAATCTCCTTACCAGACCTAATTTCTGAATCATGAGACCAGGAGCAAGGTAATGAGGTATAAAGTTTTGTTTGTGTGTTTATATGTTGTAGTTAATGCATGCATGTATGTTCTTTGTATTATTTTTTTTAATATAAATATTTTATGTGTTATTTTTTATTTTTTTGTTTGAAATCATTTCATTTTATTTTTCATGTATGTTTTTGTAATTTATCACTAATTAACACATACAATTCACATTTCACATTATATTTGCATAAGAGAATCAATTCACTTCTCTTAAATTTTTTAATGAAAATTTTACCTCATTTTTACCTAAAAATTTTAACTAAGTGATGATTAACTTTTCTAAATTTTTAAAGGAAGGAAATTCAGGATTATGTCTCCTTCTCATCACCTTAATCAAGTTATTACACTATTTGTTTCAAAAACTATATCAATTTAAGTATTGAACTTTTGAAATTAAAACTTTTTTATCATCCTACATTTTGTCTAGCTTTAGGAACCTTTTGCAAACTGATAAATCTACTTCATAATTTTCTTAATCAAGCTGATCATTTTTATCATTGGATCGGGTTTGCTTTGAGTCTTTAAAGATTAAGAAGGGAAGAAAATTTACAAAATTGAAAAGAGGCATAGAAAGAGCCTAAAATGAAAAGATGCGCAATATACATCAAAATTAAAAGATTCACAAAAGTGTATCAAAAATATAAAGATGTGTAAAGTATGCCAAAAACTTATAAAGAGGCATAAAATGAGTCCATAATAAGTTAACTTATCTATATTGTATTTTTAAATCTTAGAAAACCCATGGTCTAAATGATACTTTTAATACTTGAGTTTAAAAATCGTGATTTGTGACTCACCATTTTTGCATAAATATTCTATTAAATATATTTCATGGAAAAAGATTGAAAAAGACGTTTTTTTCTTCTCGAATTCTTTTTTAATTAGATTAAAAAAAAAAGACTTTTACCTATATGGACCATGAGCTAGGGTGGATTAAAATTCAAAATTCTAATCTTTTTGTATCTTAGTGCGATCAATTCATTACTTACTATATTTTTTAAAAAAAAAAAAGAGATAACTTTCTTATTTAGAGAAAATATGTTGAAATTAATTGATTATTCTTAAACATCAGTAGCACATTCACCTGATCATAGTCTATTTTGTGTGTTCCATTTTTTTATGTGTTTTCTTTCTTTTTTATAATGTTAAAGGGGAAGAATGTGTTTGACTGGTTGTATTTGTGTTTAAGCTGCATATGTTTATCTTGTATTATCTTTAGTTTATCTATTATTTTAACTTTTAAAAGCTTTTGTTTTTGAATATTTTCTTGTAAAAAAAAGAAAAAAAAAGCAGAAATATTTTTATTTCTCCTATTTTTTTTATCTTATTGAGGGGGAGATTGTGAGTAATTTTTTTAAAATTTGTAAATTCAATCATTAATATTTGCCATTATCAAAAAGGGGGAGGTTGTTGTAACTTAAGCTCACGAGTTTATGTTTTTGATGATGACAAATATTGTATCTCACAACCTTATGTTAAATTATATTTGTAATATATATTTATTTGTATGTGTACTAATAGTTCAAGATTAGCATGGACCATCAAATGAAGATTCACGGCTCAAGATTGGGTAGAATAGGTTATGCTGTAAAGATTTTTGTAATATTTATTGATGTATTTTTTATTTCATGAATCAAGTCTTGTAAGGGTGTATGCTTACATGGTGACCATGCACACACACACTCAAGGGGAGTGAGATTGAGTCAAAAGTAGAAGTTCAATTTTTGAACAAATCATACAATATGATTTAAATCTTACCATATGATCAACTCATCTAACTAATCATACTGGATGATCCAAATCGTCTAGAATAATCAGTTATGCTCAAGAAAAATGGTATATAATCATAATTTAAGAATAATTTTGAATTTCATATTTTGTTCTAATCATCCTGGATGATGTATATCGTACTAGACAATATATAAAAATTTTCCTAAATTAATCTTGTCATTAGTCAATTGAATTTAGTTAATTTTGATATTTTGATTGTACTGTATGAACTCTATCATACTAAATATTTCTTAGAGATAAATTTGGTCATCTTAGGTTTCATACTGGATGAACTGCATTTTTAATGAACTAATCATCCCGGATGATCTCCAGATCGTACTGGATGATCCTTACAAATACTTGTATTAATCATACAGGATAATGCTGATTGTACTGGCTGAAAGGGATATTTTGTACTAATAATACATGATGATCTTAGGATAGTAATGTACAATCTTTGTTGGCAGAATTAATTTTTTGGGGTTTTTCAAAGCCCTCTTTTAATGCTTTGTTAAGGAACTTAGTAAGTGTCTTTTGAAGACATTGCCTCTTCCTTCTTTTGGAGAAAGCTTGAAAAGAGAACTTTAAATGGAGAAAGAAAAGGGTGGTGTTTGAGAAGGACAAGATCCTTGGAGGAGATTTGAAGGGAGTTAGGAGGGGATTTGACACGATTGCTCCAGCAAGCTTGCACCTTAGTACCATCGGATTCTAGGTTCATCTTGAGGGGAATTTTGGCAAGAAGATCTCTTTGGTATCAAAGGACCCGGCTACTCCGCCACACCGAGGATGGTGGAAGTGATTTTATAAGGGCTTCTCTGCCTAATTGTGAGGGTTAAAGAAGGATCACTAAAAGTTTAGTGCAATACTTAGAGGGTGTCTCTAGGGAGTGGAAGTATGTTAGGTTGGACTAAACCACAATAAATCTAGTGTGTCCTTTCCTTTTATTATTTATATATTTATTTTTCTTGTGATTAATTGCGTGGGTAAAATCATTGATTTATCATTTTATGTAGAATTTAATTTCCTTTTGCATTAAGTTATAAAAATATCTTTCTTATTCATTAAAGAATATTTTAAATACTAATCACCCCCTCTTTATTAGCCTCAGGACTAATTCTTTAGAGTTTAACACCCCTCGCAAACTTTCAAGTATGTTATTTAACTGATAAGGAGATGAGAGTTTACACATTCTAACAAAATAAGGTAAATCTTTTTTGACTAATTAATTATGAATCAACCATTTGTAGTAACCATATAATTTATTTAAATAACATGAAAGTAGTTAGTTTATTTATTTTATTGTTATTGTACTTCATTTATTTAATTGTTGCATTATTTCATATTTAATTTCTTTTATAATTTATGTTGCAAATATTTCTTTTTTTTTTTGTAGATGGATTTAGGTGATCATGAATATTAAAGGGGATTGATAAAAAATATATTTGGTAGGCGCACTGAGAAGATGGCTTGTGGCCCACCTAGCAGGTATGTACGTACTGAGGGCACCTCTTTGTCTCAGCCTGCCACCCAGTGTCAGCCTAGCCCACCTTATCCTACTTCTGTAACTAGTAGCCCACAATTCTACTCATAGGTCAAAAAAGCATAAGCTGACAGGCAGATGAAAATGTAGCAGCAGATGTAGAGATTGCAAATTTAGTTGTTAGATGAAATGCAAAAAATGAGGAAGTAGTTCAGTGGAAAGAATCCAGCTTCAACATAGGTGGAGATTGATTCAAAGTAGATGTTGTGTATTTTATTCTAGACATCCACACTTATTGTTTTGGGGACATATGTACTTATTTATTTTTTGGACATTTGTATTTATTTATTATTAGATATTTGTTGATGATATTCTTCTTGTTAATGTTTATATATTTATATTTAATATTTGGTATATTTTTTTATTAGAGGTTTATGTTTAAATGTATATAGTATTTGAACTTTTGTATGTAGATTGTATTATAGATATAAGTTTCATGAACTAGAAGGTTATTTTTTTTTATGTTACAGGTTTTTGGTGGATTTTTTGTTAGAAAGTACGCCATCAATACCATACAATGAAAATGATTTATTTTTCTGGTGATCATTTTATGTTGGTACTTCCAGTAGATAATCTAATGAAAATGTTTCCATCAACAAAAGTGCATCGAAATAGTTGTGGTAGATTATCCGCTAATACATCTTGCATAATTTTTTATCCAGAAATATCAACAGATTAAACATTAGAATCTCCTAAGGAATACTAACATTTAAGCATCATTTGTTTCTCTAAAATTGTGCCGGTAACTCTATCAGAAATGTTTTCGGACAAAATATTTCACCAGTTTAGAATTTTAAACCAGTGAATTACCTTCGACTGAGTTTTTGCCAAAACTTTGCTAAAAATGGAATTTTGGGTGAACTTTTAGGGTTACTAGTGAATTTTGTCCACCGGTAATAGAGCATTTTCTATTAGTGATCCCCTTTTCTTCAAGTTCCAAAATAGTTTAGTCAGAATACACAATTTTAATTTTTATACAACATAAAGGTTTTGTGCAGCATAAATAATATAAATTTTGAATTTATATTTTTTAAAACATTTTAGGACTTCAATAGTTTGAATTTGAATAGTTGGTTGTCTTGTACAATGTATATCATATTGTATGATTACTTAAGTAAATATTCAATTTCAAAATTTTGTTAATTAATCTCATTTGTTTTTTATTTTTTATAAAATTAACATCAATTTCTTACAATATAATTAACTTAGAAAATAAATGATTTACTTAACTTTATTTAATTTTATATAACCTATTTTCTGTGTGTGTGATTGTTCAATCCATTTTAAGCCTAACATACATAAAAACTCATGAAAATAAAAATACACAGTATCAGTTAAAAAAAAACTATTGGTTTTTTAATTTTGATAGATTTTCTTTGTGTTCAAAATTTTTCAGCTTTATAAAGTCATACTTAATAAAACACCCCTGTTCTTCATACAATGTTAGTATTAAAAACAAGCTTCTTGCACACATAATTGAGACTGTGATTAGTATAACTAATAATATTTGTAATCATCAAAACCCAATTGTATACCAAACTTATGGGGGTTCAATATTCTCCCACTTTCTTATGATGGAAAATATATTTACTTGTGTAAAAAAATTATTGCTTCATTTAAATATTTTGTTTTTCTTTAGTCAAAGATTCCAAATATATATATATATATATATAATAATAGAAAATTTTAATTAATTAAGTTTTTAAATAATTTAAAAGACTATAAAATATACAAAATATGTAAATAAAACACATAAATTTTTATTTTATATTATATTTATATAAAGGTAACAAAAACGTAGGTGCAACAAGAACTATAAACTTATCCCTCTTTTGACATCACCAAAAAGAGGAGAAACTAATTAACAAAGCCAAGAAATGCATAAAAAATAAGTATGAATACCTAGAAGGACCTTAATCAACTAGAGGTGGAGAGTTATCTTGGAGGTGTAATAATTATTCCTGGAACCACACTTGATCCTCCTAGTGCTGTTGTTGCATTTTCTGTCATTGCTTGTTTGTTCGTTAAATATATTGATTCACTTTGAGCTTAAGGCAAGCAATGTGGTTTGACATGGCATCCTATGAACATCTTATAGTGTTTTGTAAGGAGAGGAGGTGGCTGAGCTCATGGTGCTCCCCTGCTTCTTCCTCTTTTTACACCCCTCTTAAGTTAATATTCCTATACCTCTCACCTTAAATAAAGTGAAAGAAATTTTTGGAAAAGTACAAGTGTAGGTGATTCAGTTATATTGTGAATGTGAGGTTATATTTACTCTATAAAACATAGGTAATAATGTATTCTAGTTATTGATTTTTCTTTGGGTATACTCTAGGACACATAGTAGTGTCCATGATTTCTATATACCAGATGATAATATTAATTTCAATAAATTTAATTCTATTCATACATAAGTGACTATATATAGGTAAGGAAAAATAATAGTGTGTTGAAGGATGTGTTAAATAACAATGCATTCATCACCATTATGCTAACAAGTGGCTAGTTTTATGGTGAAGGATAAATCCTAAAGATCATAATCATAGTGAACTAATTATAGTGCAAGTATACTAAGGTATCATTGAGTTTTATTCAAGTATTAGAAATGTGAATGTATTTATGAAGGTATTAGTCTGTGATTACAACCAGCCATTAGCACACCATGAATTGCATGGAGGTCCTATCACTAGTTATTCTTATGTTTGTGAAATTTTGAAGAATAAGCTTTTTATAAAAGGGAAAGCCAAGGAAGATGATAAACTAAAGGGTTGTGCCAACAAAGAGGTTAAGTACCTAAAACCCTAAATGTTTATGATTTAAAACTTTTAAATTTATAGTAGATATTTCCCCATAGTGTTTATAGGCCTTAACATGTTCATCCCTTACAAATCTAACATCTTGTTAGGGTTAGGAACTATAGGAAAACTAGTGATTTGTGGTGAACTTTATGATGGGATTTTTTTTTTCACAAATTTTTGGGAGATTTGTAGTGGAAATTTTCATTAAACAAAATGTGGCAGAATTGTTGTAGATTTGTATTATAAAATCCTTCACAAGTTTGTGACAAAATTTAATTATAATCCAACACAATTTCATCAAAAATTTATATCAAATCCATCACAAATGAGTTTATCTAAAAGGACATCTAGCTCATTTTTTTCATTCGCTCGACCTAGCATGTATGTTCTTCGGCGCCCACTCCCACAGCGACTAACCCCCATTGTTTATGTTCCTTACTCATGAGTCTTCACCAACATTCATCGTTCTTCATCTCCTTCATCATTGTTTGACTTTGCTCTTTTGACGATGTTCTTCCTGTTTGATCAGGATCGGAAGCAACAACGGGAGCTCGCTCGCTGTGACGGTAACTTTCTCCCTTTTGTAAGCTTCTTCTATCAAATCCCATAAATTCACCTAACTAAAGGGTTACATAAATATGTGATTTAGGGAAAAAAAATAGGGGGCGGGGGGGATGATGATTTTTTCAAAGATTGTAAATTTAATAAATCATTTGCATTAAACATTAGTTGATTAATTTTGTAATTTTATCAATTATAAATTTAATAAATAATTTTTAATAATGCCTTTTATGAACTCTATGAGATGATTGAACCCCTAGTTATTTGGTCTTAAGAATTTGATCATGAAGGTGATATACAACCCCTACTTTGAATTTTTATTTATTATGAATACCTATATACATAATATTTAATGTTTTTTATCTCAACAACATTCAGGTATAAATTTGATCTGAATTTTTTTTTTATTTTGGTGATATTTTTATACATTTTCTTAACACAAAGGTATTATATATCTTTATTTGTTCAAAATTTTAGAATAAAAATTTTAAAGTAATTCAACACTACATAAATGGTGAGACTCCATATGATTGATGTCACATATGTATATAATATGTTATAATGCTTTAGACTCAACTTTTCTATCATCCATGTCATTTATATCACAACATAAATTCACTAAAGGTTCCATATGACCAAAAATAAAAGATAATCAATCATTCTCAATAGGCTTAAGGCACGTAGATCAATGCCTTTATAAATATTTATAAATTCTAGGTAGTTTTTTGTAAGATATCATTGTGAAAGTCTAAATGATTGCATGTCATCATTATAATGCACCAAGGTTTAAATAAAATTGTCAAAAAAAAAAGTGTCTATCAAGTCAACTGTTCTAATTACTCATCATTCTAAGATTATAATGTTTATATGCATTTATGAGCTTTACAGCACATATACGACGGCTTAAGGAACATAGGGCACAAGTAGGTGTTTTAATACATCTGTCAGAAGTAGAAGTCTTTAAACAATTTAACCATACACATCCTACCTTTATCATAGAACCAACGAATGACAAATTATGTTTATGTGTTAATGGTATTACTCTATTTAGCAAATCTACCTCACCTTACTTATGTTGGCATGTGATGCTCATCCAATACAATCTTCCTCTAGAGTTGTTTATAACTACACCCAACATGTTTCTTACACTTATCATTCTAAGCTCATATAATCCAAAGGCAAAGATAGATGTGTACTCGCACACTTTAATTGAAGACTTGAACTTGTTATGGAATGAAGGCATTACTACATATGATGTCTCTACCGAATAAAATTTTATATTGTTGGAAGTGTTACTTTGGACAATTGGATACATTCTAGCATAAGATATTCTTTCTGGTTGGATCACTACAGGCAATCTAGCTTGCCCATACTTCATAGAAAATACTAAATCATTCACTCTGAAGCATGGGGAAAATTTTTTTATTTGACTTTCATTATATGTTTTTACCTACAAACCATCCATTGAAACAAAATATAAATGCTTTCATTGAAATTAGAGTGGATATGCCACTACCTCCATCAAGGCTAAGTAGTGAGAAAATATTTTAAAGAGTTAATTTCATACAAAAGATAATTTATTCTCGATCATTAGCAATTTATAAGGTGTCTGGGAATGGAGCACTCATAAATGGATAAAGATGAGTATATTTTGGTCTTTTCCATACTGGGTAATAAGCTTAATCAAATATAATTTAGATATAATGAATATAGAGAAGTAATGTTTATGATAATATGTTCAATATAATAATGTACATTAAGGGAAAATCTAAAGATAATATAAAGCTAGGATATATTTGAATGATATTTGTAGGAGGAAAATGCTTTAGTCGAAGGATGGTGGAAATTGTAAACTTTTGATGTCAAAATATCTATTAACCTTCACTTTAGAGTAGTGGCGAGCAATTTGTGAATGGGTGCAAAACCTAAAACTACTTGATGGATATGTTTCCAACCTCAATAGATGTGTTAATATGAGATCGGGTTGATTAGTTATATTTAAAAGTGATGACTGTCACATCATAATGGAATGCTTGTTTCTTATTATTTTAAGTTCTCCTCCAAATTCAATCTTAAATCCCTTGACCGAACTAAGTATCTTATTTAAAAACTTATGCTCATCAAGACTGAATGAAGATCCTTTATTTAATATTGTTCATAGTATTTCTTTCATTATGTGCAAGCTTGAGAAGATATTTCCCCCAAAATTTTTGGACTCCAAAGAATATCTACTAGTGCATTTACATATGAGGCTAGAGTTGGTGGGCTAGTTTAATATTGGTGGATGTATCCTTTTTAGAGATATTTTTATGCAAACATAACAGATAAAGTTTCTTTGCAAATTTCTAATTCATTCCAATACATCATTTAGGTATTAGAATAAACTTAAGAAGACTGTAAATAACAAAGCACATTCAGATGGATCAATATGTGATACATACTTGATGTATGATATTACTCAATTTTGCTCATACTACTATGTCAATGAGTTAGAATTGGGAAGGACTATTACACCTCAAAATTTTGGTAATGTAGATATATGTTCATCTACCAATAAAATATAAGTATTCAGAGGAAATCGTAAGGAAGAAAGCACTTATACTATATGCTATTTGATAAATAAGAATATGAGAGTTGCCACATTGTATACACAACTTAATTGTGCTGATGTTGAGCCATATCTCGAGTAAGCTTCAATATAAAATTTTATACATTCTAAGGACTCATGCATCTAGATCCTAAATTGATTTTTTTTTTTTTTTTTGCCGGAAGTTTGTTAGTGGTCTAAATACAACAACAAAAATAGATAAGGAACAGCGAGAGGAATTTGAATTTCTAGATTGGTTCAAAAATAATGTTATGTATTTTAATAAGTCACTTTAACATTGTAAATAATTAATAAAATTAGTGAAAATAAAAGATATATATATATATATATATATATATATATATATATATATATATATATATATATATATATATATATATATATATATATATATATATATATATATATATATATATATATATATATATATATATATATATATATATATATATATATATATATATATATATATATATATATATATATACTTTCTACATCAACTAAATATATAATGAAACTAGTGATTTGTAAGAATGAGGTTTAATGAGTCAAGCTTGGAGATCTGTGAAAGCAGTAAAATGTTTGCCCTTTTTTATTGTCATTGATTATAGATTTCAATCCAAAGCTTGATGTGATGGTAAGAAAATAAAAAACTTTGGTGTATTTGTGGAAGGGAGCAATCATATAGGGATGATTATGAGTATTATGAGGTCCTAGAGGAAGTCCTATAGTTGGAATATTATCATGAAGGGCACCACATATATCTATGTAACTATGATTGGTTTTATCTAGTACCAAATAGACTAATAAGTGTGCGTCCACTTTATGATATTATTGAAGTTAAACAGGGTTGAAGATATAGACAATATAACCCATTTGTCTTTTTTAGCAAGGCTGCCCAAGTTATATTTGCTAATTTTCCAAGTAGATTGAGAGGTAAGAAAGATTTACTTGTAGTAATCAAGACTAAACCTAAGGTTTGTAATTGAGAATACTGCATTAATACCAGTAAAACGTCAAGAAGATGCATGTCAAACTTTATTGAGCATGCTAATGATGTAGATGATCAACTTATAGCTAATGAGATTGAGTTATTGTTAGAGGAGGTAGACTTGGACATTGAGGAGAATATTAAAATTGTTAGTAGTGAGGATTTGGCCTCATCATATAGAAGTGAATAATCTAGTGATTAATAGTTTTGAGATAAATGTGAATTAATTGATATTTTTTTACATGTTAGTATACACATATAATAGCATCTAAATAATAGTTTCTTTTTTACTTGTTGGTAAAGATGAAATATTTTCTTTTTTACTTGTATAATAGTTCCTTTTTGACATATTAGTAATGACACAGCAATACCATTTTTTACTTGTACAAAAGTTCTGATAAAATAGTTTTTTTTTACATGTTAGTGTAGATACAATAGTTCCTTTTATAGTTGTATAGTTTTACTTATAAGGTAGTTCATTTTTAAAATGTTAATATAGATATATTAGTTCCTTTTTTACTTGTACAGTGATGTTTATACATTAGTTTCATTTTTACTTATTAGTATAGATTCAATAGTTCCTTTTTTTTACATGTTAGTGTAGTTGTGGTTACTACTTTATTTCTTGCATTTAATTTACTTATTTCCCATTGTTTTATATAAATATACAAATTTTAGATACTTGGTTATTTTATTTTTTGCGGATGTTTTCTAGAGGAGATAAGAACCATAAGAGATTATTCTCAAATATTTTTAGGCACAGACCAAGAACTATTGGATGATCTAGTACTAAAGGGATGTCCACTTCATAGCCTACTACTCATTCCCTGCCCAAACCCCTTTTCCTATAGATCCTGCAATGAGTCAAAATTTTTACACCTCAGACCCCTGCTATCCATCATCAGAACATATGCAAGCCTCTCCCTTTTACCTGAACTATCCCCCATAATCTATTCAGAGATTCCCTGCTACTTATCTTTATCCAAAATACATTCCACAACCATTTTACTATCCGCCACTTCCTCAGACCTATTCAGTTGGACCTTCCACTCCGAGTACAACTAGACCTTCCACATAGGCTGCCATATCACCTACTGTATATATATATATATATATATATATATATATATATATATATATATATATATATATATATATATATATATATATATATATATATATATATATATATAACACATTTTTTAACAAAATATTTTGTATATGTTTTATTAATTGAAGCCACATCTGCACAATATCTAGGATATCATACATAGCAGGTTTTATCCTCCATATGTCTCTTGGATGAAATCTTAAAGGAAAAACGTTACATGTGCTTTATGGAGTTTGAAGTTAGGTAGCCCCAATTAACAACTATCCATTTTTTATAAGAATACTTTTTATCCCTAATTTGTTACGTGTAGAAAAAATTTTATCTGTTGCCTCAGCATGATATTCATATATAATCATATTTTGGGAAAGTTGAGCAAGTCACTTGTGAGACATATTTACTCACAATAGAAGGACAAGCAAGCATTCGCTTTGGATTGGTGAGGGTGTATGGATTGAGATAAGGAGTTCTTGGGGTATCTCGGGCTATACAGTGAGGAGGGAGTAGAACAAGCATAAATAGCTTATGATGTTGGAGGCCTGGAAAGCTCCATACATACTAGTGGCTTTGTTACACAAGCTGGGCATAAATGTTGATTGGTAAGAAAATTAATAAATTTTATTAATTTCTTTGTATATACATTCTAATCTAAGTATATTACTAAAGGAGGTGCTTGGTAGAGAACTCACTACAATTGAGTTACAAGGTCAGAGTCATAAGCATCCGAAGGACAAGCTGTGGATGGATATACGAGCCATGAGGGCATATATAATTGTATAAGAATATTATTTTTATAGAAATATTTTAAGTGATAATTAATTTTATTTTATATTTTGTTCATAGGATGTGTATACACAACTTCAAGAAAGCCAGGCGGTAGCTACAGAGTGATCCTCTATAGGTTATGTAGATATTTTTTACTGCTGTACTTAGATGTAGGAAGTTGGTGGAATGCAGAAGTAGCAAATTTATGGATTAGGCTCATTTATATTAGGGAAAGTCTTCTTATGAAAACAACCACTCAGCACGTAACTAGGAGAGTTTAGTTAGCCAGTAGGTGGCTAACTTAGCAATAGAGTTAGAAAATGTTTGAAAAACTCAAGCTGGCTTGAACAGTCAAATCTTTGAGGAGCTTATAATATTGAGCGAGAAAATTAGTGAATCTCAAATGATGCCTCCATTGGCTAAGTAGGACAGTGAGCATAAAGATGTTAGTTAGATTATTTCCTGAGATGGTTATGTCATTCAATGTATACGTTATGTAGAAATTGTAACAATGTTATGGTTTTGTTAAATTTTATTGAATATGGTTATTTGTTCATTAATTTGTGCAATTTGTATAGTATTCTTTCATTATTTTTTCTTTGCATAACTATTTTATATAACTGTTTGGATTGCGAATGTTGAAAGCCTCAATAATGATTATAAGAGTTTTGTTTTTGTTATGCTACCGCTATAAGTTGGATTGATGGTAGCAAATCCATCAAAAATATTGATACAATGTTTAGGTATCAAAATTTGTGATGGACCCATGTGTCAAAATTATGATGGATTATCCACCATAATTTGTGATGGAATCTACAACAGACTAAAAAATGAAATTTTCAATTCATTTGAGATTATTCTGTCCCAAATTAGTCGTAAAATTTGTGCAACAGATTTTGTCTGTCGCAATTATGTTTGTGATGCCCGTTTTTCCATCAAAACCATATCCGTTGCAATTTCTCCACAAAACCATATTTGCAATTGATTTCTTAAATTTTGTGGTAGATTTTGCTACCACAAATAATTGGTTTTCCTATAGGGAGGAGCTTGGAACTAACCAACTTCCCTTACTTGTTATAGTCTAAAGTGAATATGTGACAAAAATTTGAAAATTTGAAATGATTTGACATGAAAATGGTCTCCCTTCTTATAGAATCACACTAATTGTATAATATGAAACTGGATCATATAGTAGAATTAGTACATGACAAATTGTCCCATCATATTTAGAATGAAGTATATCTAATTCATACTATTCGATAAATATCATGCTATATGATCTTTTACTTTAGCTTGCCATATCATAGAGTGGCTGAATTTTTTGAGCATGTCAAATCATGTAGTATGATGAGGTATTGGTGTTGTATTAGTTGTAATAATTGTTTGTTCCAGGGAAACTAATATTACAATTAACACAATTAATATCATATTCTAACATTTATTATACTAATTTTCAATTGGGCCTCTGTAATTGTTCTTATCTATGTATACCTACATTTTTAAGTGGTTCACATAGTACAATGTGACATTTTTTTATCTATTTTATAATGATCACGAATTTTTATTTCATACACACAATAATTAGAACATAGATATAAGTAATACAAAATAATGTAATTACATAAAATAATTAACAAGATGCGATACATACGATATAATTATGCATATAGTGCAGAAAGAAACACAATAATGACAATGCATGAAAAAATTTTAATTACCACATCTTGGTGAGTATGAACCCTTGTATATTCAAATAAAAATGAATTATTTTGATTTCATCTCCTAAATTTAACCTTAAATAGTAAAAGTTATGAAATTCTCTTAACTATAATGTTAGGGAAAAGATCTTAATTACCTTTTATAAGTGCATATGAACCTTTCTATATTCAAACAAACCCTAATTTAATCTTCCAAATTTTTACCATTCTCTCTTAAATAAGCAATATCATACCTATCCTACATATCATAAGGACCTAAATTAATTATTTTAAAATGTTAGGTGGTTTTAGTTAGAATTCTACTATAGGTAGAT
This sequence comes from Dendrobium huoshanense, assembly GCA_016618105.1. Lineage (NCBI taxonomy): Eukaryota > Viridiplantae > Streptophyta > Magnoliopsida > Asparagales > Orchidaceae > Dendrobium > Dendrobium huoshanense. The sequence continues at coordinate 57,809,689 of CM028351.1, forward strand.
GTATGTTTAGTAGTGTCAGGCTTTCTATTAAATCTTTCTAGGGTTTAAAGATATATGTCCCACCTAATTAATTCCTACTCCTCTTTAGGCTAGGTTTGAATCTCTAACTTGTAGTGGTTTAACTTAGATGTATGATTATAGAATGACTAAAAATAATAAGTTCTCACCCTTTATCAAAATAATCCCATGATTCTAATAAATTTCTAATTTAAATATAAAATATATTCTCACCCCAAAATATCAAAGCCCAATATAGGATAGATTGAAAAGCTTCTAAAATTTTAATAATCATAGTGTTACCTACCTCTCATCTTACCACTCTTAAAAGAATAGTTCAACTTTCAGTCATTCCCATTTATAGAATTAAAATTTCCTAAATCTTGCCTAGAACATGAATATTAAGAAATGACTAATCATTATTTTAATTGAGAATACTCTTAATAATTTCTATTGAGATGCAATTAATCATAAGGGCTTGAATTTATAAGGAACTTGGAACCCATGTTCAAAATAAAACCTATTTTAGTTTTCTATGGTTGGAAAAAACTCTATGGGAATGTAGAAAATTTTATTCAAAATCTATTTTTATTTTCAAATGAATCCTATTTTAGTTCTCTATTGAAATATAAATTTTGATTCACATGGTCTTATTTTTCCCACAAATTCAATAGTGAGAAGCCCAAAAATTCAAAAATAAAATCATATAACATGACAAAAATGAGAACCCATTAGGAGGGGAGATGGTTAGCCAATAGTTTCTTCTAAATAGTATGATGCCATGACTATGAAACTTTTCCTTTTGCTAGGAATGGAATGAGGTTGCTAATACTACTTAAAATAGTCATCTTTAGAGATGTTATATGGGTTGTATATAGGTGCCAGTATCCTTAATTGCTTCCAATATTTTAATAGCATATTTTAACAACTAGAGGAAATTAGAATTATAATACTAAAATGAAATATCACCAACAACTCCACAACTACAAAGATTATCAAATTTGGAATTCAAAATTTCAGAATTTTATTCTATAAAAATCAAAAAGTTTGAACTTAAATTATAATATGATGACATAACTCGGGAATTGTGCTTATCTACATATACCCTATTGTTTGAAGTGGTTCACATAGTACAATGTAACATTACTTTTCCTATTTTTTAATGATCATGACTTTTTATTTCATTCACACAATAATTTGAAAATAGATATAAGTAACACAAAAAAATGTAATTACATAAAATAATTAACAACATGCAATACATACAATATAATTATGCATACAAAACAAAAAGAAACACAATAATGAGAATGCATGAAAAAAATTTAATTTCCTTATCTTGGTAAGTATGAACCCTTGTATATTCAAATAAAAATGGATTATTTTGATTTCATCTCCTAATTTTATCCTTAAATAGTAAAAAATTTTAAATTCCCTTAACTATTATGTTAGGGAAAATATCTTCATTACCTTATATAAGTGCATATGAACCTTTCCATATTCAAATAAACCCGAATTTAATCTTCCCAATTATTACCATTCTCTCTTAAATAAGTAATATCATACCTATCCTACATATCATAAGGACCTAAATTCATTATTTTAAAGTGTTAGGTGGTTTTAGCTAGCATTCTACTATAGGTAGATGTTTGTTTTGTAGAATCAGGCTTTCTATTAAATCCTTATAGGGTTTAAAGATATATGTCCCACCTAATTAATTCCTACTCCTCTTTAGACTAGGTTTGAATCTCTAACTTGTAGTGGTTTAACTCTGATGTATGATTATGAGATGACTAAAAATTATAAGTTCTCACCCTTTATGAAAACAAACCCATAATTCTAATAAATTTCTAATTTAAATATAAAATCTAATCTCACCCCAAAACATCAAAGAACAATATAAGATAGATTGAAAAGTATCTAAAACTTTAATAATCATAGTGTTCCCTACCTCTCATCTTACTACTCTTAAAAGAATAGTTCAACTTTGAGTCAATCCCATTTATAGAATTAAAACGTCTTAAATCTTGCCTAGAACATGAAAATTAAGTAATGCCTAATCTTTATTTTAATTGAGAATACTCTTAATAATTTTTATTGAGATGCAATTAACCACAAGGGCTTGCCTTTATAAGGAACTTGAAACCCATGTTCAAAATAAACCCTATTTTAGTTTTCTATTGTAAGAAAAAACTCTATGGGAATGTAGAAAATTTATTTAAAAATCATTTTTTTTTATTTTCAAATAAATACTATTTTAGTTCTCTATTGAAATATAAATTTTGATTCATGTGGTTTTATTTTTCCCACTAAATCAATGGTGAGAAGCTAAAAAATTCAAAAAAAAAAATTATCATATAACATAATAAAAATGAAAGCCCATGAGGAGGGGAGATGGTTTGCCAATAGTTTCTTCTAAATAGTATGATGCCATGACTATGAAACTTTTCCTTTAGCTAGGAATGGAATGAGGTTGCTAATACGACTTCAAATAGTCATCTTTAGACATATGTTATATGGGGTGTATATAGGTGGAAGTACCCTTAATGGCTTCCAATATTTAAATAGCATATTTCAACAACTAGAGGAAATTAAAATTATAATACTAAAATGAAATATAACCAACCACTCCACAACTACAAAGATTATCAAATTTGGAATTCAAATTTTTGAAATTTTATTCTATAAAAATTTAAAAGTTCAAACTTAAATTATAATATGATCACATAACTCTTATAATTTTAATAATGCTATAACTTCCATAATCATCTTACTATTACAATCATCTCATCAACATTATTTATTATATACTAAAACGACATCAATAATGTTAAAATTAATTAACACATTATGTAACACAACATTCATAATTATCAACATGTCATGGGGGAGGCCATTCATTCTAAGCTTAATTTATGTAATTTATATTTTACCCTCTATCATGTAATGATATGCTATATTGAATCATTCCACATAAAAAAGATTTATGTATTTTACTTTAAATCTCGCTCTTTTTGTAATCATGTTTAGTTTTAGATTGAAATACTCATTTTAATGATATTTAAAATATATATTTGTTTGTTGTAAATGAATTTTTAAATTTTCCAATTCATCTCCACATGTATTCCAACAAGACCATCATGTTTCTATCTAGTGACATCTAAAACATCTTTCATTGCATCACCAATTCTTATAGGTCATATAATTTATTTGGAAGGACCATCTTGACTACTATAAATCAACTATCACACCCCTTTTCCTCCAAATCTGCCCTCTAAAGATGTGCTGCCTCTTATCCATCTACAAAGAATGCACTTGCTTTTTAGTGATTCCTCATTTACATCCTTGATATCATACTACATTTACCACATAGAGAAGAACCATTCAAGCAATCTTCAATGGCAATTCAACTTTTCATAACTAACTCACTCACTGCCTTAACCCTACGACCACTTCACTCAAAAAAAAGGCTGACGTCATGGCCACCTTCATCTTTCTCACCTTGCTTCTTAGAGCTTAAGGAAGAAAATCCTTTATAACTTATATATTCATCTAGCAAAAGTTGTTTTAGGTAGACAATAGGTCCAAAGATTCTCTTCATGTATGTTTTACATGCAAATTCTCATATCCATTGGTTGCTATACTTTACTTTTTTTTTTTTAATTTTCATTGATGTCATCCAAAGCTATATCAATCGAAGTCTCTCTTACTCCAGCACATAAGATGGCTATTGCTTTATCCTATTTTCTTCAATTTATCTAATTTTTAACTCATATTTAGTTATATTTTAAATATGATAAATTTTAAATTAATATTAATTAATATAGGTTAATTGAGATCAGATTCAAATGGTATGAAGAAAAAAATTTAGTTTAGCTTAAGATAGAAAAATGTCTTCTTGCTACTTTTGAAAGTACAAATGGTTCATTGTTCAATCTTTACCTAAATGATACACACGTATCCACTCAATGAATTGAATTGAAAGTAATAGAGTCAAATAAAATTATCATAAAAAAATAAAAATAAAGAAAGTTATCAATTTTTCTTCTCTCTATTAATCATCCTTTAAATATTAATCCAGATAGAGAAGACAAAGAGAGAACGCGCACGATGAGTGAACTGAAGTAGCATTTTTTACCAAGATAGGTGTAAAGCAGCGTATAATTTTTATTTTTATGCCGTCCAAATCTTATAACCAAACTACCGTTATGTGGACCGATGTTTCGGTTCCGTCCTCTTACCTTTTCTTTTGATTTATCCTAAGATGACTCGTGAGAACAGGAGAAATAAGCGTCCGACACGCGTTGCGATACGGTGGTCTAAGCTGCGCACCGGATCTGGTGGCGCTGGCGCGCCGGTTCTCGACCAGCGGGCCTCGTGATCGATGAAGCGCAAGACCAAGAGTATTTGGGAGACTGTTCCAGCGATCACGTGTTTACTTTTGACTCCCAATGACCAACAACATCTGTCTTCGCTGAGCCGGTTTTGTTTGATTCTACCACGGGCCGGCTATCTTCCGGCTGGGCTCGGCTCGGGTTTGGGTCGGGCCACTTGGCCATTCGATTTACTGCTCGGCAGTCACGCGTCGTTGTTGTTGAACTCGTGATGGATGGATGGATGGATGGATGATTCATTAACAAGTTAAAAAAAGACAAGCTGCTCAACTTCGTGCGGCCGCCTCAAAACCGAGGAGAGAGAACCACTGTGCAGCTGAGCGTGTGAGCTGGCTTTCCGAAGTGATCCAGCACCAATGGCCATAAGCTAAATATGACACCGGAGCATCTGGAGCTAGTTACTTATTGTTTATATTTTTATTATTTCCTATTTCGGTAGCCTTCTTTGTTTCATGGACCAACTTGCTTTGTGTAGCTAAAAGAGCAACTTATTGCAAGTATAAATACATACATTTCATGTATAAAGAGACATAGAATAGTTGATTAATTCATTTTTCCTATGTGTGAGGGAAAGTTGGTTGGCTGTAACTTGAATGCTACCATTCAGGTGGTGGTTGAGACCGGTCTTTGTGCTGGTGCCTCAGTCAAGGGATCTTGATGTTCAAAAACCTGCCACGAATTCCTTTTTTTTAGTTGTTCTATGCTCAAACGGGGTCAGAGTAGTATCAGAGCCTGACAGGATGCCGCCCCAAAGGAACCACCAGAGACGAGTGCAAGAAATTCACATTGAGGATCTCCAAAGAGAGATTCAACAACTGCAACACCTTTTACCTCTACTTGAAAAGAGGGAAACCATAGAACGACAAGAAAGTGAGGAAGATATAAACCATTTACATCAAGATCGCAAGGCTGAAAGAGATATGAGTTGATGCTATCAAGACCCACCCAAATGAGGAGCCCGCGATTACAATGCAATCAAGGTACACCTTCCCAGATTTGACTGACAGTTGGATCCTGACGAGTTCTTGAACTAGCTCCACACCATTGAACTAGTTATCAAATTCAAAGAAATACAACTTGACTGTATTGTAAAATTTGTTGTCATCAAGCTCAAGAAGAGTCATCATTGTGGTGGGAAAATTTAAAAAGAAGTAGAAATAGAGAAAGTTGAAGGATGATCACTGGGTGGCCCAATATGAAAATAGAACTTCAATGCAAATACTTGTCAGATCATTACAAACAAGATATTTTTCTTAAGTTTCATCGAATTCAACAAAATCAACTTACCATAGTGGAGTACATTACTAAATTCGAGTATCTAGCCATCAAAAGTTATCTTATGGAGCCAGAGGATAACATAATTGCTCAATTCTTGGGTGGGCTTCACTCATCCATTGCAAACACTATGCAGCTACGACCCTACTGGTCATTTCAAGACATCATTAATTTGGCACTCAAGGTAGAAAAGTAGCAATGTATCCTAATCGACCTCCCTACCGACATCAACCTAAAGAACATGAAGAAATATAATGCAAGATAAAAGAATTAATGGCCAAAGGATTTGTGCGACCAACTATTAGCCCATGTATTGTTCAAGCTCTCTTGGTGCCAAAGAAAGATAGAACCTACAAAATGTGTATTGACAGTCGATCTGTCAACAAAATCAATATCAAATATCTATTTTGATTCCTTGCATCGACGATATTTTTTATCATCTTCACGAGGCTAGAATATTTTTCTAAAATTTATTTGAGAAGTGGATACCATCACATCCTCATGCGGGTTGGAGACGAATGAAAGATGACATTCAAGAACTGCTATTGGATTTTTGAGTAGACAGTAATGGCATTCAGTTTATCCAATGGCCCTAGCACCTTTATGAGGCTTCCGAATCAAATCTTTCATCCCTTATTGTGAAAATTCATTATTGTATATTTTGATGACAGTCTTATATATAGACAATAAATGTCAAATCCTATCCCCACGAATCACATTCCTGGGACACATCATATCAAACGAAGGGAAAGAATCTGATCAAATTAAAATTGATGCTATTATAAATTTGCTAGTTCCCTAGTCATTCACTAACATTCAAACGTTTCATGGTCTTGCCTCATTTTATAGAAGATTCATCTAGAATTTTAGAAACATCACTACCCCCATCACCGAGATCATACGAGCATACCACTAAGCCTAGCATAACGCCGCTCAGTCTAGCTACGAGCTATTGAAGGAAGCAATTTCAGATGCCCCTAGTTTGGCTTCTCCAACTTTAATCAAGTTTTTCAAAGGGAGTGTGATGCCTCTAATGTGGTCAATGTTGCCACTCTATGCCAAGGTGGACACCCCATACTTTCTTTTATGAAAAACTAAAGACTCTAGACAAAAATATGTAATATATGACAAAAACTTCTACACAAACGTTCAGGCTCTACACCATTGAGGCCATTACCTTGCAAAAAATGAGTTCATCCTATTTTCTTATCATGAAGTTTTATACTACATCAATAATTAGACGACATAAAAAGTTGGCATGCATCATGGACCAAATTCCTTGTTGCTTTTCACTACGTCCTCAATCACAAAGCCGGACATCATACTAAGGTTATAGATGCTCTCATCTGGTGATAACTTCTCTTACAGGATTTACATTCCAAGGTTGTTGGATTCGAGGGCCTTAAAGAACTATATCCCAAAGACTTAGATGTTCAAAATATATAGAGGCAACGTCCAACGAGACTACAACAACTATTTTATATAAAAGAAATTTATATGTTTAGAGGCAAACAGTTATTTATTCCTCACTGCTTCATTTGGTTAGCTTTAGTGGTTGAATGTCATGTAGGTGGCCTTGCGGGCCATTTTCATAGAGACATGACACACGCAAGGAAGAGAGAGCGAGAGAGAGAGAAAGAGGATCTTGTGAGGGGGATTTTATGAGGGATTTTCATAAAGGTTGCTCCAAATAAGGGTTTATCATCATCTTCTCCAATCATCGTGCCTAGTTCCTTGAGGGTTCTATAGAGGTCTACTTTAGCATCTGATTAAGGTTCTCTACGCTTTAATAGGAAGCAAAAGGAGTAGGGTTCTCTGCATACTTTTGAAAGAAGCAAAAGGAGTTAGGTTCTCTGCCTCACCTAGGTTGGTGGAAAGGAGGTTTGTACAAGCTTCTCTTCCTTGCTGTTGAGGAAAAAGGAGAGACACAGCGTTAAATGCAATACTCAAAGGGCGCCTCCTGGGAGTGAATGCAGGTCGAGTGACCGAATCACTATAAATTTATGTGTTCTTTATTACTGCTTTCACATTTTATTTCCGCACTTTATTTTTTGTGGTGAACTTTGGTTTAAGTTTGTGCTTTTGCTTAAAATATTTTTAAATATCAACTCACCCCCCTCCTGGTTAGCATTGGGACTAGTTCATTAGGGCTTAACATCCCTGTCAAACTTTCAAGTGTTATCAAAGCGGGATTCATAAAATTAAGTTTTTAAAAACTTTTGAATTTTTATCAATGGCTAACTTTGGTAATCATAATACTATGGAAGGATATTCTATTATAAAACCACCTTTAATATTTCTTTTGATTTTTGGAAAACTCACATGTCTATATTTTTACAGTCAATTGACTATCGCTTGTGGATGCTTGTTAACGATGGTTATACACATCCGTCACATGAACTTAATGGAATTAAAACTGAACATCCTTTTATTAAATGAACTTTTGATGAATGAGATTTAGCGCAACTTAATGCTAAATATTTGAACTATTTTTTCTGTGTTTTGAAATCTAAAGATTATATGCGTGTTTCAAATTGTACTACTAGTAAAAAAATTTGAGATAGATTGTGTATTATTTATGAAGGAACCAATGAAGTTAAATAATCTAGATTGAATATTCTATTACATGACTATAAACTTTTTTGAATAAAACCTACTGAATTGATTTTTGACATGCATACTCTAAATTTACTCAAATTATCACCTCATTACATGCTTAAGGAGGAGAGCTAACTAATTAGGAATGAGCCAGTAAAATATTGAGATGCTTGCCTTCTTCTTTTGATGCTAAGATTATTATAATTACTAAATGTAAATATTTGAATACTTATTCTATTGATAATTTACTTGGATCACTCATTGCTTATAAGTAAGGGGTGAATTAAAGAAATATTGATATAGGTGAAAAAAAGAATGAGAAAACTTTGGCACTGAAGGCCAACAACATGGACACTGATTTTTCTAGGTCTAAAAGAAATGATGTTGCCTTCATCACTAGACAATTCAAAAGTTTTATAAGGAAGAATAACAAGAATCACCAAAAGTATAAAAGTTCATCTAATCTTATTTGTTGTGAATGCAGGAAGCTTGGACATGTCAAAGCTGATTGTCCTGTACTTAAGGATCACTGAAGCAAAGAAAATGGTGAGGAGAAACCCAAATATAGTAAGGAAAAGAAGCAATACCAAAAGACGTTCTAGGTGGATTCTACATCTAACTCATCTGAGACTGAAGCTAAAGAGGAGATAACAAACTTGTGCTTAATGGGTGATCATCTTGGTCAGTCTTATCAAGAAGAGGTATGTGAACCAACCTATGATCAATTACTTGAAATTTGTAAAAAAATTCATACATCATATAAGAAACTTAATAAATTGCATGTTAGTTCAAAATTAGAGTTTTTGAATTTACAAAAAGAGCATGAAGTTTTAAGTAAAGAACACACTTAATTTGATAACAATCACATATCTTTACTTGATGAGTTTGATGATTTAAATAAAAAGCATTCTGAATTGATTATTAAGCATGGTTTTTTGAAAGCATATTATACCTCACTTGAATCTGATTTTAAAGCTTATATTGAAGAATCTGAGCATAAGGAGCACTATTTAAATATTGATAATGCTATTTTAGAAAATGCTAACTTAATATTTAAAGTTAAATTAAATGCACTTAAGAAAAATTAGAATACATCCACACTTGATCTAAATCCAAAACCTAAGAAGAGACATTATAACTTGAACAGATTAGTAAATCCTTTTCCTAGAGTTAGATGTTTTTCATGTGACATGCTAGGATATATTTCACACACTTTCACTATTCACCATAGTACACATTCGCTGTGGAGACTCAAATTGCATGATTCACAGCATAACACACATGCATTACAACTTTTTTTATAAAAAGGGACCAAACCTGTTTGAATTCCTAAATATGATATTTGATGATTTTATAGGTGTGCTCTCACCAAAGACCTCATGAGAGCATGTAGTACTTGGATAGTGGAGGCTCGTGGCTCTTACTTTCATAAACTTATTACTTAACAAATTTTGATTTGCATTTTTATTACTCTATTATTCTGTTCTAATTTTGAGTTAGTTTTTTTATTTCTGATATTATTTTTTAGTTGTTTTATCTCTATTAATTTTTTTTTATTAGTTTTTCTTTTGGTCACTACTGAAATGATATTTTATGTCATATTTATGTTTTTTAAAGATTTATAGTTAATATTTTACATCTCTTAATCTATTAAAGAGAGAAAATACCATTGATTGTTTCTCTTCCTCTAACCTCTTTTAGTGGTGTAATTTTCTTTTCTAAATAAAAGTCTATCTCAAATCAATAATTAGACTTTGCGATTGAGATCTTTTATATCTTACGATAATAATCCATCTTATATTTATAATATTCAAAGTCTTCATATTACTTTCAAGTTTTCTCGTCATCTTATCATTACATTTATCATATAATTTTGATTCTGTTTTGTGGCTTGTTATTCCATATATTAGAGAGGGAGTTTTTCTTTTCTAATATCTAGAAGATATACTCATAACTAAGATAATTAAGATTTTTAAAAGAAATCAAGCTTGTAAAAAAAAGGCTAATGATGTCAAATCAAAAGATGCGCAATGACTCCAAATTAAGAATTATACACAAAGTGTATCAAAAATCAAAAGATGTGCAAGTGCGTCATTCAGTTGATAAGAGGAATAAAATGAGCCCATTAAAAGCAAGTTATATTCTCTTTCAAACTTTTAAAACTTGGAAGAATTTATATGTCTTTGATATTTTCAAAGGTTTGATTTTGAATTTCATGATTGTGACAAATTACTTTGTTACATTATTCTATAAAATATTTTCTGAAACCAAGTTTTTAATGGATATCTTTTTCTTACCCAATTAGTTTTTCTAAGTTAGATCTTTTATTTTCAAAAGATGATTTTTCCTTGAGAGAAGTTTGAGCTAGAGTTAACAGGATCGGATATTCTACCGGTTTCAAATTTTGACTATGTTAACTCATTAGTCTTATAAGTCTTTAAAATCAATCACATGAAAATAACTTTGATTAAAAAAAAACTTTGTTTTTTTCTTCTTGTTCCTACTTTTTCTTTTCTGGTTTTTTCCTTCTCCTTTTTATGATGTTAAAAGAGAGAGTAGTATTTGAGTTACTTTTTTATTTTATTTAGGTTGTTTTTCATTTTATTTAGGTGTGATTGCTTGATTGTTTGCCATCATTAAAAAGAGAGAGATTATTAAAAATCTAATTTTAGGGAATAAAATTTTGATGATAGCAAATACTTTTATTTCTCTATGATTGTCTTGCCTACTAACATTTCATGTCTACAAGATCAAACTGTAAGTTGAACTAGCTCATGATTGGTTAAATTAGGACTGAGTCTGTTTGTAAAGTACAAAACTGTATCTTTTACCTTTTCTTGAGTTTATTATAATATTGTGGGTCATGATGCTAAGTAACCTTGCACACACACTTGTGGTAGATTTTCTAACTATTTTTAAAGTTTTTTATTTTTACTTACATCATCCGAGATGATCCAAAAAATTGGCCTGGATGATTAGTTAAAAAAAACCCTAATTAGGGCATCCTGATTAAGGCAGCCATTATTAAGCACATCATTCTAGATGTTATTCATATCCGCTAGGATAATAGGCTCAAATCAGAAAGAATCAGCCACTAGATCTATTAAGGTAGCTTTTATTTTTGGACATCATCCTTAACGATGCAATGTAATTATTCATTAATTAATCTAGTAATTAAGGAAAGTAATTAAGTTTTGATTTCTCGATCATATTATATTGGACGATTACATGATCAGCCGAGACGATTAGTTTAAAAACCTTAGTTATTCCTAGACAATCAAACATCGGCTAGCTTCTATTCAAGGCAATGCTTTGGACAATATGCACTAAATTGAACTAATCGTCTAGGACAATCGCGAGATTGGCATAGACGATTAGGTTATTTTTCCATCTTCTAGACATCCATTCAGGGGCGATGTTCTGGATGATATTCAATAACTTGTACTAATCGTACAAGATGACATACAATCATATTGGATGATATGAATAAAAACCTTCTGATCGTCTCAAATCATCCTGGCTGATTGAGTTAAATTTGTACTGATCATACAAGATGATATTTATATCATCCTGGATGATAAAGTCAGTTTGTTGTAATTAAGAGTTATTCCAAAGCTCTTCTATTTAAGACCTCTTATTCTACCTAAGAGATCATCTTTTACTACTATTTTGACCTGAGAGAGCCAAGAGGAGCGTGAGAGCAGAGAGAGAGAGAGAGAGAGAGAGAGAGAGAGAGAGAGGAGAGAGAGAGAGAGAGAGAGAGAGGATCTTATGAGTGTGAGTTTGTGAGGGGTTTTCAAAAAGGTTGCTCCAAGTAAGGGTTTGTCATTGTCTTCTTCGGTCGTCATCCCTAGTTCCTTGGGGGTTCTAGAGAGGTCTACTTCAGCATCTGATCAAGGTTCTTTGACTACTGTAGGAGGAAGAAAAAGGAGTTGGGTTCTCTGCCTCACTAGAATTGGTAGAAAGGAGGTTTATACAGGCTTCTCTGCCTTACTGTGGGGGCAAAAGGAGAGACACTGAGCTTAGAGCAATACTCAGAGGATACTTTTGGGGTATGGATGTAGGTCGAGTTGATCTAGCCACTATAAATTTTTATGTTTATTATTACTATTTATTCATTTTATTTTCGTACTTTATTTTCTGTTATCTGTTAAGAGAGTTACTATTTGCATGTTTTACATTCTTGCAACTTGTATAGTTTTGATAATTTCAAATATTATTGTTTTATGTATAGTTATCTCCTAACACTTTATGAAAGAATTGTTTTTGCGCTTGTGTGTACTAATATTTCAAGAAAATCAAACTCCAGACTACAAAGACTTCAAATCAAATTCAGCATGAGATACTTTGTGTATTTAAAACTTATATTTTTATTTGAATTAAGTTTGAGAGGGGTTGATTGTAATTGAGTGAATACACACACACACACCTTAGAAGATCTTGAAAAATTTGTACTGATCGTACAAGACAAACATAGTTCATACGGGATGATCAAGTCAGTTATCTCCTCAAAAGAGCAATGGAATGAACAGGAATTGAAGAAATTTTTTTAAGTCTTGATCGTCCAGGACGAAGTGTATTCGTCCCAGGACAAAATGTTCTTTGGAAAATTTTTGTTAAAGAATGAAGTGTATTCGTTCCAGGACGAGTTGCTCTATGGAGTACTATCATCCAGGATGAAGTATATTCGTCTCGGGACTATTTGCTCTCTGTAAAACTTTCATCATGACGAACCTTAAATTCGTCTCTGGACGAAGTGAACCGACTCTGAACATTAAGTGACATTCTGCAATTTTTGGTAACCTACCTATGGAATAACTGTTTGTACCGGACGAACCTAATTCGTACGGGACAATGTGTGTGTACAAAGTAATTTTGTACCCATATGCATTAGGTTCATTTCCAACGCATTTAAGTAAAATCGTCCAGGGTGATTTACGATCGTACGGGATGATCCAATTCGAATTGACTTGAATATTTACAGTTTTTTGACGGTTTTTTGTGTCTTTCCTATAAATAGTACAAACTAAACTGCCACATAATCTTTTTGCCTACTGATCTTCGTGTCTATTGAAAGAAGAGTCAAGGAGAGAGTGTGAGAGAGTGATTGAAGGAGATTTCTTGCCATTGGAGCGTGAAGGTTTCACTTGGTACTCAAAGGTAGGAGTCTCTACTCTTGGTTTGTGATTACTTTACTCTTTTCTCTCTTCCTTCTAGAATTCTTATGAGAATATCTGTCAAGGAGATCCAGTTCTCTGCCTATACTTATAGAGTGTGAACAGTCGAAGGGTTCTCTGCCTACACCGGGAGAGTGTAAAAGGACAACAGTTCTCTGCCAATACTGGGGATAGTGTAAAAGGACAAAGGTTCTCTTCTAACACTGGGGATTATATAAAAGGACGAGGTTATCTGCCGCACTGGGTAGTGGTGGAAAGAGTGTTTATAAAGGCTTCTTCGCCTTGCTGTGGGTACAAAAGGAGAGTCACTATTGGTATTAGTGCAATTCTCGAAGGGTGCCTCCTGGGAGTGGATGTAGGTCTGGTTTTGATCGAACCAATATAAACCTCGTGTCTTTATTATCTACTGCCTTTTTATGTTTTTTACTTTTAAAACTGTGGTTGAAAAATATTTTCTATAAAACTAATTAAAGTTTATTTTTCAGTTTAAAAATAAAAAAGAGGGATTAATTTTTTAATTACCAATTCACCCCCCCCCCCTCTTGGTTAGCCACTGGGACATAAGTTTAAGTTTAACAACCTAATTCATAGTGAATAAGTTTTAACAAGTGGTATCCAAGCTTTGTTTCAAAACCATAAGTTTAGACTATTTTTTTATTAACGTAGATGGCTACATTTGAAAACCAAAATACACCCGAGGGTTACTCTATAACTAAGACCTCCACTGTTCGATAATATACCTTTTAATTTTTGGAAAACACGCATATTTATATTTTTACAATCACTTGATTATCGTATGTGGAACTTAGTTCAGGAAGGGTATACAAAATCAACTAGATTAGTTGACGGAGTTAGAATTGAAACACCTATTGCGGACTGGACAGTAGAAGAACACGACTTAGCACAACTAAATGCCAAATGCTTGAATAGTTTCTTTTATGCTTTAAAATCAGAAGACTACATGTGGGTTTCCACTTACAAAAGTAAAAAGAACATATGGGATAGACTTTGTATAACTTATAAGGGGACTAGTGAGGTTAAGCAATCTAGACTTAATATCATATTGCATGATTATGAACTATTTTGCATGAAACCAAATTAATCCATTTCTGATATGTACACAATACTCACATAAATAGTCACCTCTTTGCATGCACTAGGTAGGGAACTAATGAATGCTGAAATGGTTAATAAGATTCTTCGTTGTTTGTCTAATGCTTATGATGCTAAAATTACTGTAATTACAGAGTCTAATGATCTAAACATTTACTCTATTGATAATCTTCTTGGTTCGTTAATTGCTTACAAGCACGGAGTTAGCCAAAGAAAGATTGATGCAGGTGAACCACGAAGGGAGAAGAACATAGCACTAAATGTGAAAGTGTCTGAGAGTGAACACTCATAACCTGAGGATGAAGACGACTTTGTATTGATAACTAGACAATTCAGAAGCTTTCTAAAGAGGAAGCAGAAGAGATTCCAGCATTGGAATAAAGATAAATTTAATAGAAATGCCAAGGTTTCAAATGAAGTGATTTGCTATGAGTGTTAGAAACCTGGTAGTATCAAGATTGATTGCCTAAAACTCAAAGCTACTCCTAGCAAGGAGAAGGTAGAGGAGAAACCAATTGTAAAGAAGGGCAAGAAGAAGTTTCAAAGAGCTTTCTGGGTGGACTCAGCTTCAGATTCAAAAGAGACTGAGAAGGAAGAAGAAGTCACTAATCTGTGCTTAATGACCGATAGTAGAAGGATTTTATATTGAGAATGTGTTATTAGTAGAAGGCTTAAAGTATAACCTGTTAAGTATAAGCCAGCTATAAGATAAAAAATATAGTGTGAAATTTTTTCCACTATTTGCAAATTAAGTCTAAATGGTAAAGATGTTTTAAATGATAAAAGGGTAAATAATGTGTATATGCTAGACTTGAATTATATTCAATCTCTTACTACTTTTTTGTTTGAAAACTGTATCTGACGAGTCATGGCTTTAGCATAGGAAACTTTGTAATTCTAGCATGAAAAACCTTAGAAGGATTACCCAAAAGAACTTAGTGAGAGGTATACCAAAACTAGACTTTACTAAGGACCACCTTTGTGATGCATGTCAATTAGAAAAGAAAGTAAAGTTCTCTTTTCAGTCCAATAAGGATCTTAGAATTAGTAAACCTTTAGAGATTTTGCATATGGATCTTTTTGGACTAGTTGGAACTGTGAGTCTATGAGGGAAGATATACGGATTTATGATTGTGGATGATTACTCAAGATTCACATGGGTTAGATTTCTATTTCATAAGAGTGAATCATTTGAGGAGTTTAGAAACTTTTTGACATAGATTCAAAGAAAACTAGGGTTTGAAATTATTTCTATACAAAGTGATCATGGAGGAGAATTTGAGAATGAGAAAATTGAAGAATTTTATAAGGAGAAAGGAATTGATCACAATTTTTCTACACCTAGAACCTCTCAGCCAAATGGGGTAGTCGAAAGGAAAAATAGAACATTAATAGAATCCGTCCGAGCAATGTTGGCAGAATACTCACTTCTTAAATATTTTTTGGCTTAGGCGGTTAGCACTGCATGTTATGTTCTGAATAGGGTGAATGTGAGATCTAAACTAAATAAAACACCGTATGAGTTTCTAAAAGGAAGAACACCTAATTTGTCTTATTTGCATGTTTTTGGTTGCAAGGTGTTCATTCATAACAATGGAAAATCTGCCTTAGGAAAATTTGATCCAAAACCTGATGAAGGAATTTTTGTTGGATATTAAAGTGTTGGAAAATCTTATATAATATTCAATAGAAAAACTTTGGTAATTGAGGAGACCACACATGTTGTATTTGATGAATTTGAAAATATGGAAGAGCCAAATATTGTAGAAGATGAGATTGAGATAAACTCCCAAAAGATTGATAAAATAAATTTGGAAAAAAATTTGGAAGAAAATGTGGAAGAAAATTTGGAGATAGAAAACTCTTTGCCTAGAGATTTAAGATTTTCTAAAAACCACCCAAGGGAATTGATTATAGGTGAACCTAGTGAGGGTGTAAAGACTAGGCGTGAATTAAACAAAGAAGTAAATCATTCAGCCTTCATTTCAACTATAGAACCCACAAATATTGATCAAGCACTTTTGGATGAATTTTGAATTTTGGTAATGCAAGAAGAGTTGAGTCAATTTGTAAGAAAAAAAATATGGGAATTAACTACTAGGCTAAAGGATCAAAGTGTAGTTGGAACTAAGTGGGTATTCAAAAATAAAATGAATGACTTAGGTGTAATCATTAGAAATAAGGCTAGATTAGTTGCTAAGGGGTATAATCAGATTGAAGGGATTAATTTTGAGGAGACTTTTGCCCCTGTAGTTAGACTTGAAGCATTTAGGATTTTGTTAGCTTTTGCCTATTTTAGAGGATTCAAATTATATCGAATGGATGTAAAAAGAGCCTTTTTAAATGGGGTAATTCATGAAAATATTTTTGTAGAACAACCACAAGGTTTTGAAAATTATAAATACCCAAATCTTTTTTTCAAGTTAAAAAAGGCATTATATGGATTGAAACTGACACCTAGGGCTTGGTATGAGAGATTGAGCATCTCCTTATTTGAAAGATCTTTTGAAAAAGGAAGTGTGGATACAACTCTCTTTTTAAAGAAATGTGGGAAGGATATACTCATTGTTCAAATTTATGTGGATGATATCATTTTTTAATCTTAGAATAAAAATCTTTGTGATGATTTTTCTAAAACATTGAGTAGTGAATTTTAGATGAGTCCAATGAGAGATTTAAGTTACTTTCTAGGATTTAGCATTAAGAAAATTGAGGAAGGAATATTTCTTAGTCAGTCAAAGTATGTTAAGGACATCTTGAAAAAGTATGAAATGGATAATGCTAAACCTGTTAGTACACCAATGAGTTCCTCAATTCAGTTGGATAAGGACCCTAAAGGAAAATCTATTGATCAAAAGAAATTTAGAGGGATAATTGGATCTTTATTTTACTTGACTACAAGTCGACCCGATATCATGTTTAGTGTTTGCTTATGTGCTAGATTTCAATCAGATCCAAAAGAATCACATTTGGCAGCAGTGAAAAAAACTTTAAGATATCTGTTAGGAACTCAGAACTTAGGAATGTGGTATCCTAAGTTTAGCTCTTCATTTTAAATAATTGGCTATTTAGATTCTAACTTTGTAGGTTGTAGGGTGGATAGAAATAACACTTCTAAAAAAGGATAATTTATTGGAAATTCTCTAGTCTCTTGATCCTGTAGAAAATAAAATTCAGTAGCCCTATCTACTGTAGAAGCTCAATACATTGCATTAGGAAGTTATGTTGCACAAGTTCTTTGATTGAAACAATAGTTAATTAATTTAAGATTAACTATAGGCACTATTCCAATTTATTGTGATAATACTAGTGCTATTTGTATTTCTAAAAATCTTATTCAACATTCAAGAACCAAACATATAGATATAAGGCATCATTTCATAAGGGATCATGTATCTGAAGGAGAAATTGAACTCAATCATATTTCTACTGAAAATCAACTTGCATACATTTTTACAAAACCTTTAGCTTTTGATAGTTTCAGTTCATTAAGAAGAAGGCTTGCTGTGATTGATTTAAATGCTTAAATAAAAATATTTTTTCAACATTGATGTTTGTTTACTAGTTAATCTATTTTTGTGTTTTTATGTGTTTATGAACTTGTATATGTGATTTTCTTTATTTAGAGTTTGTATTTTTTTGTTGTTTTGTATTTTTGGAGTGTTTGTGTTTTAGTTTTTTGATTGAGTATAAAAAATTAAAATTTTTGAGTGACAATTGTCCGGGATGAAATGTTTTCGCACGGGACGATTTGTGTAGTGTGACAAACTGTCGGATTTTGAACCGTTTGAGTGCAGCTTTCAGTGTTTTGGTGTCACCTCATCTGTACGATCATCACGATCGTCTGGGACAAAATGTTTTTAGAACGACGGGATGAATGAATAAAGCGGTTGAATGAATAAGGTAGTTTTTAATACGAACTTCATACATACGAACCTTAGGTTCGTCCGGACGAACACATGTCGGTTCGATGTATGGGACAGATTAAACTGCCATTAAAACGATATAAGTTTTGATCATCCCAGGATGAACACATGTTCGTCTGTACGATCAGTCTGGTCAAAAGTCTGTACGAAAGGATGCTTCATAAGTTGTGTTGATTATGAAAAGCCGTTTCATTTTGATGCATTGGATCGTCCATACAAATTTTTTTCGTACATGACAAATTGAAAATTTCGTACGGGATGAAATTTTTTTGTCTTCTATGAACGTATCATTTTTAATAAATAGAAGAGCATTTGAACTCAATAGTCACACTCAAAACTTCACTTTCAATCTCTTTCATTCTCTAGATCTTCTTCTAAATGGCGAGTTCAAGTAAGAGACAAAAGGTTCAGGCGAAGAAACCACATAAAAATTATTTTGAAAACTTATTTTCTAAAGCAAATGAGGAATCTTTTCTTAGGTTTGCCTCAGTGAAGATCACACCCTCTAGAATCCTAATCCAAGAATAACTTACCTTTTAGGTAATGAACTTATTTGCTTCAACCCAGTTTTGTTTTATCCTTACCCTCGTCTACCTCTACAATAAAAAAACCTTCCACGACTTACTCACCAACATATACTTTAATTCTGATCACACTATAATCCATTTGTTTATATTCAAATAAAAAGTTGAAATCATCAAGGCTGACTTAGGAGCCTTTTTAAACTTAGGGATAGAGGGAGCTAGAGCTCATCACTTGATCAACAGTCATGATTATGCAAGGTATGAAATTAATAATGTGATTAGAGGGAACAATGTGAACGAATATGTGGCTAGAGTATCCAGTCTCATTCGAAATGCACGTATCATCCAGCATATCCTTAGAACTTCTATAATTCCAAAAGCTGGTGATAGGATCAACATTACCCCTCTTCTTTCTATGGTGACCTTCTTGATCATAACTAAAGAACCTATAGATGAAGCCCAACTTATCCTTGACTATGTTTATGTGCTGTCTGAAATTGGACATGTAGAGCATAAGAGAAAGAAGAACATCACCTTAGGACATCTTGTTGCCTACATTCTAGAGAAGAAATACAATTTGGTTCATCCTGATCAAGAGTTTGAAGAACATCTATACTACAATGATGGATCATTTAGAGCAATCTTCAAAGAAAAACAAAGTAAAACTCATGTCATTAGTGATACAGAGGAAGAACCAGAAGTTGCACCTACACCCACCAATGAACCAAATTATTAAGATTTGGTTCAAAGATTTGATAACCAAGATACTCATTTTGATCAACGTTTTGATCAAATTGAAACTCATCTTCAGCAGCAGGCCGCACAATATCAACATGAAATGAATTTTATGAGGGATTAGATGAATGATATCAGCACCAATGTGCTTATGATAAGTACTTACTTTAACATCTTCGGTGCTGGACCTCCTCTAGATCAGGGTCCTTCTTAGTGATAGTTGCACTTAATTTTATATATTTTCTGTAGTTTGTGTGTTAGTTTATGTTTTAAGTAAGTTTGTTGTATGTTCCTTTCTTTAGATATTTTTTTTGTATTGATATCTTGAGTTTAGATTGTAATATCTTCATAGTGATATCAATATTTATTCTCGTGTTTTGGCTTTAATTATATTGAAATGTGTGTTAGCCTTTATGACAATCATTAGATTTTTTTGATCTTAATAGTGCTATACTTTAAAGTGCAAGTCTAAATTAAATTCATTAGAAAATCTATTTTTTTTCTAAATTTAAGTTTTGATTATAACTTGATATAATTAGGATTTGTCTCTTATTTAGACTACATTAATTCTAATATTATTATTGCAACTATGATATTTTCTTATTTTATATTTCACTTATCAATAAATATTTATGCACTTAAAAAAATTTGAAATTTTTTATTTTTGATTTTAGAAATATCAAAATTACTCTTGAAAAAATATACAAATGTACATAAATCAAAAGGAATGCGCAATGGTTTACAAGTAGAAAATGAGGGACAAAATAAGCCCAAATGTAAAAAGATGCACAAAAATGTGCAAATAATTTGAAAAAGATGCGCAAAGTGTCGCATATGGTAATTATTTCTTTCCATAATATTTTAATCTCTTAATTCAAATTGATCTACTGTACAATTATATTCTGTATTGACATTTGAAATTTATAAATTTTATATTCATCCTTTTTGCATTGATTTTCTCTATTTTAGTGTATATATTGACTCATGCTTTCGATATATTCTTTCTATTATCAATGTTATATCACTTCATAAATTCTATGAATTAATATGATTTGCCTAAAGTTTTAATTTTATTTGCATAACATATTTTAATCACTTTCAAGATTGAATTATCAAATGATTTTCATATGTCTGCTTACATTTCAAGTCTTTTTCTTCTTTACTTTTTGTTGTTGTCAAAAAGGAGGACAAATTGTTTGTATCATATTTTTTGATCTATTTTTGTTTGATCTGTTTTTGTTTTTGTTTTGTATTTTATGTTTATTGTATATGTTGTGTGTGTTTGTTTTATTTTGGTATATGTATATTTCTAAAAATGCCTCCTTATTTACACGTGTTCATCAATTCAGGGGGAGTTTAGGAGATTTTTTTTTTAATTTGAAAATTATACAAACAATAATTATTTTGCCATCATCAAAAAGGGGGAGATTGTTAAGGGAGTTGCTATTTGCATGTTTTACATTCTTGCAACTTGTATAGTTTTGATGATTTCAAATATTATTGTTTTATGTATAGTTATCTCCTAACACTTTATGGAAGAGTTGTTTTTGCTCTTGTGTGCACTAACATTTCAGAAAAATCAAACTAAAGACTACAAAGACTTCAAATCAAATTCAGCATGAGATACTTTATGTATTTAAAACTTGTATTTTTATTTGAATTAAGTTTGAGAAGGAGTGATTGTAATTGAGTGAATAAACACACATACACCTTATGAGATTTTGAGAAATTTGTATTGATCGTACGGGACGAACATAGTTCGTACGGGACGATCAAGTCAGTTATTTCCTCGTAAGAGAAATGGAAGGAACATGAATTGAAGAAAATTTTTCTAAGTCCTGATCGTCCAGGATGAAGTGTATTCATCCCAGGACGAAATGTTCTCTGGAAAATTTTTGTTCAAGAACAAAGTGTATTCATTCCAAGACGAGCTGCTCTCTAGAGTACTATCATTCAAAATGAAGTGTATTCATCCCAGGATGATTTGATATCTATAAAACTTTCATCCGGATGAACCTTAAATTCGTCGTTAGGATGAAGTGAACCGACTCTAAAAATAAGTGACGTTCTGTAGTTTTTGGGAACCGACCTATGGAATAACCGTTCATACTGGACGAATCTAGTTCGTACGGGATGATGTGTGTGAATGAATCCATTTCATACCGATATACATTAGGTTCGTTTCCAACCCATTTAAATAAAATCATCCAGGATGATCCATGATCGTACGGGACGATCCAATTCGTATTGACTTGAATATTTGTAATTTTTTGATGGTTTTTTTGTATCTTTCCTATAAATAGTCCAAACTAAACTGCCACATAATCTTTTTGCCTACTGATCTTCGTGTCTATTGAAAGAAGAGTCAAGGAGAGAGTGTGAGAGAGTGTTTGAAGGAGATTTCATGCCATTGTAGCGTGAAGATTTCACTCGGTACTCAAAGGTAAGAGTTTTTACTCTAGGTTTGAGATTACTTCACTCTTTTTTCTCTTCCTTCTAGAATTCTTGTGAGAAGATCTGTCAAGGAGATCCGGTTCTCTGCCGACACTTGGAGAGTGTGAACAGTTGAAGGGTTCTCTGGCCACACTTGGAGAGTGTGAATAGCTGAAGGGTTCTTTTCCTACACCGGGAGAGTGTAAAAGGATGATGGTTCTCTGCTAACACTAAGGATAGTGTAAACGGATGAAGGTTCTCTGCCAACACTGGAGATAGTGTAAAAGGACGACGGTTCTCTACCGCACCGGATAGTGGTGGAAAGAGTGTTTGTAAAGGTTTCTTCGCCTTGCTGTGGGTGCAAAAGGAGATTCACTATTGGTAATAGTGCAATACTTAGAGAGTGCCTACGGGGAGTGGATGTAGGTCTAGTTTTGACTGAACCACTATAAACCTCATGTCTTTATTTTTCTGCTACCTTTTTTATTTTTGTTTCTTTGTGTTTTTTGCTTTTAAAACTGTAGTTGAAAAACATTTTCTACAAAACTCATTAAAGTTTATTTTTCAATTTAAAAATAAAAAAATGGATTAATTTTTTATTTACCAGTTCACCCCCCTCTTGGTTAGCCGCTGGGACATAAGCTTAGGTTTAACAACTTAATTCATAGTGAACGAGTTTCAACATTGTCAACTTTGGTTTAAGTTTATGCTTTTGCTTAAAAGATTTTTAAACACCAATTCACCCCTCTCTTGGTTAGCCTTGGGACTAGTTCATTAGGGCTTAACATCCCTGTAGAACTTTCAAAATGCATATTTTTGACTTCTCTAATAATTACTTTATAGTGGATTTTTAGAGTCTTCTTTAATAGATTACTCTAGATTATGGGCTTTAATCAAAAGCTCAAATATGAATGGGTAAATAAAGTTGAATTTCTAACATCCCCCTTAAACTTAATTTTGTGACTCCAAGCAATTTTCTTCATACTTGAGTAGCTTGGTGAAGATGTTAGCAATTTGGTCTTATGATTTCACATATTCCTCTTACACTTCCTTCCTTATAATGCATTTTATTATATAGTGATAGCGGGTATCAATTATTCTTCTATTTTAAAAAGTTGAATTTTAGGCTAATACTATTACAAAATTATTATCCACATAAATCTTCGTTGCTTCTTCTTGAGGTAATCTTAATTCTCTTAACAAGTTTCAAAGCCAAATTTTATGACAAACACAAGATATTGTTGCTACGTGCTCTATTTCACAAGTAGATAAACTAACAATTGATTGTTTCTTTGATGTGTATTTGCATGAAAGTTGTATCTCCCATGAAAAACACATAACCAATGGTGCTCATTCTATTATCCATGTTGCTAGCCCAATCAATGTCTCTATATCCTACAAGTATAAAATAATTAAATGAGAAGTAGAGTAAGCGAAAGTGAATTGTACCTTAGATGTAGCGTATAATTCTTGTAGCAGCCTTTAAGTGGCTGGTGGTTGGAGTCTCCATATAGCAACTAATAAGTCCAACAACATAAAGAATATTAGGCCTTGTGCAAGTTAAGTAGCGCAAACTTTCAACTAGTTTCTTAAAAAATATAGGATTGACTCTTTCTTCTACATCATGTTTTCACTACAGAAAAATTATATATTACCGGTGATTTTTTTCAGTGGAAATTGACCATTTTCTGACGGCTTTCAAATTTCCTAACAGTTTTTCAGCGAAAAATTTCCACCTGTAAAACCTGCCTAGGAAAAAAATTTACGGCGGCTTTTTTCAGCAGAAAATATTTATGGCGGCTATCTGGCCTAAATAAGCTGTCGAAAAATTTAAAAAAAATAATTAAAACATTGCATGCTACCCAACTAGCCCGCCCAGAACACTACCCACCCAGCCCTCCTGCCCTCTACAAGGGCTGCAGCCCGGCAGCTAGCACTCACATGGCAGCCCGGCCACAACCCTGTGGGCCTACCTAACCATCCACGCTTGCTAGCCCAATCTCGTGGGCTGCACCATACCTGCCCGTGCAGCCCGCGCAATTACCCGCCTGTGAAGGGATTTGAACCCTGGTAGGTTGGGAAAGTTTCAAACTTCCAACCATATTGCTCAACTGGTAAATAAATTTTTTCCATTAAATTTTTATATTTAAACTATTTGTTGACCCAATATGAAGATATTAGTAAAAAAAAACTAATTTAATTATAAAAATTTAAAATAATAATTTATATAAAATAAAATTTTAAATTACTAATTATGTTTTAATGGAAATTAATTTAAATTAAAATTTAATTAAAAAATTACTAATTTAATAATGAATTAAAATACTACTAAAATTAGTAATTACTCAAAAAACTTAAAATAAATTAAAATTTAAATAATAATTTTAAATTTAAATTTTTTTTCCAAAATAAAAAAAATTAATTAGTAATTATTAAATTAAAATGGTTAAATTAAAATAATTTATTTTTAATCATTTTTGTTAAATCATTTAAAAAATTAAAATTTTAATCAATTTTTTAAATTATTCAAAATCCACCAAAAAATTGGAAAAAATGCCAGAAAATCCGTCGAAAAATTTGACTGAACAAAAATGCCTGAAAATTCCATCAAAAATGTTGTCTCATTGTCTTCCGTTAGAAAATCGCTGGAAAGCCGCTGAAAAATCTGCCAGTAATGAGTGTTATTCCTGTAGTTTTTGAAAGATTTACTCAGGATTCAATAGAAGTATTTATAGGTTTATAATTATTCATCTGGAACTTCTTCTTCATATCCTTTGCATAGCTTTCTTATGAGATAAATATTTCATCTTAACTACAGAAAAATCACCTAATATTAGCGACCAAAATTTGCTAGAAAATGCCTAAAATCCTTCAAAATTTTGTATTTTTGGTGGATTTCTGATGGATTTTTTCCAATGGTAAAACATGCATTGGAAAAGTCATTACGATGTAAAATCATCCACCCAAAATCCTTCCAGCGGAATAAATCCACCGGTACAATTTATAGCGGACTATTTTTTGCAAAAAAAAAAAAAAAACAAGAATAAAAAAACTACATATAAGATGCCTAACAGAACCACCCATCCCGCAGGCCCAAACCAGCAACTGCAACAATATGTCGTATGCTAGACCCAGCCCATGTCTAAGCGCACCACGCCAATTAAATTATTTTAATTTAATTTAATTAATTTATATCAATAATGAATTTTTAATTTAATTTAATAATAAATTATTAATTAATAATATATTTTATTTAAACATAATAATATTTAATTTTATTTACTTTAATAATGAATTATTAATAATTAATTTAGTTTAATAATAGTTAATTTAAACAATTTTATTAGAATATAAGTTATTAAATTACTTAACTTAATTTAATGATATAAATAATAAATATTTATTATAGTCTTTTTGTTTAAATTTAATTTTCGTCAGAAATAATTTTCTCGGAAAGCAAATAAAAAAATCAATCAGAAATCTATTAGAAAATTTGTCAAAAATTTTATGTCAGTAATCCGCCAAAAAATCCACCATAATTTTTAACAAATTTATTTTCGCCCGAAATTCCATAAAAAATGAGCTATTTTCCAATTGTGCTTCCATTTCATTGACTTCAATGCCCAAGAAATAGGTTATGAGCCCAATCTCAACCTTCTCAAATTCTTTAGTCCTTGCTTATTTGAATTCTTAAATCAAATTTTTATTATTTTAGGTGAAGATCAAATCATTAATGTATAAGCAAATGATAAAGACATCTTTATTTTTTTTCTTAATGTAATGAGCATGTTCATAAAGACAATTTATAAAACTTTGTATTGCAAGTACTAATCTATCCTATTAAGAGAGTTGCTATTTGCATGTTTTACATTCTTGCAACTTGTATAGTTTGATGATTCCAATTATTATTGTTTTAAGTTTTGTTATCTCCTAACACTTTTTGGAAGATTTATTTTTGCTATTGTGTGGACTAACATTTCAGGAAATTTGAACTCCAGACTAATGACGACTTCAAATCAAATTTAGCATAAGATAATTTGTAAATTTAAGCTTGTATTTTTCTTTTCATTGAGTTTGAGAGGGAGTGATTGTAATTGTGTTAAAACACACACTTAAGGAGATCTTTAAAAAAATTATACTGATCGTACGGGACAAACACAATTCATATGGGATGATCAAGCCAGTTATCTCCTCGGAAGAGCAATGGAACGAACATGAAGCGAAGAAAATTTTTATAAGTCCTGATCATCCAGGACGAATTTCCTTTTCGTCCCAATACGAAATGGGCTCTGGAAACTTTTTGTTCAGACGAAACTCATATTCATGCCAGAACAAAATGCTCTCTAGAAAATTTTCATCCAGACGAACTCGAATTCATCCCAGGACAAAATATTCTCTAAAAAATTTTCTTTCATACAAAATCCATATTCGTGCCAGGACGAAATGCTCTCTAGAAAATTATCGTCCAGACGAACTCCAATTTGTCCCAGGACGAAATGTCCTCTATAAAAATTTTGTCCAGATGAACTCATATTCATCCCAGGATGAAGCGAACCGACTCTTAATAATTTGGTGACTTCCTGCAGATTTTTTAGCCGACCTATGGTATAACCGTTCATACTAGAAGAACCTTTTTTGTACGGGATGATTAACATGTACGAAGTCAATTTGTACCAATATATATTCGGTTCATTTCCAACTGAATTAAGTAACATCATCCGAGATGATCCACGATCGTACGGGACGATCCACTGCTGACAGAATTGAATATTAGCAGTTTTTGGATGGTTTTTTGTGTCATTCCTACATAGTCCAATATAAACTGCCACTTAATCTTTTTGACTACTGATCTTCATGCCAATTGAAAGGAGAGTCATGGAGAGAGTGTGAGAGAGTATTTGAAGTAGAATTCTTACTACTAGAGCGTGAAGGTTTCACTTGGTACTCAAAGGTAAGAGTCTCTAGCTACTTTTAGTTTTTGATTACTTCACTCTTTTCTCTCTTCCTTCTAGATTTCTTATGAAGAAGATCTGTCAAAGAGATTCGGTTCTCTACCGACACTTGAAAAGTGTGAACAGCCGAAGGGTTCTCTGCCCACACTTGGAGAGTGTGAACAGCCTAAGGGTTCTCTGCTTACACCGGGAGAGTGTAAAAGGACGAACAATTTTCTAACAACAATGGGAAGAGTGTAAAAGGATGACGATTCTCTGCCGTACCGGGTAGTGGTGGAAGAGAGTTTTGTAAAGGCTTCTCCGCCTTGCTTTGGGTGCAAAAGAAGAGTCACTAGTGGTATTAGTGCAATACTCGGAGGGGGCCTCCGGGGAGTGGAAGTATGTTGTGTTTGACCGAACCACTAAAAATCTCTTGTCTTTAATTTTTCTACTATTTTTTATTTTAGTTTTAATGTTTCTAACTTGTGGTTAAAAAATAATTTTTATAAAATTCACTAAAGTTAATTTTCTCGGTTCTAAATTTTGAATAAGGATAAAATTTTTAATTACCAATTCACCCTCCCTCTTGGTTAGTCGCTGGGACATAAGCTTAGGTTTAACAACCTAATTCATATTGATCAAGTATCAACAAGTGATATCAGAGCTTTATTTTAAAATCATAAGTTTAGACTATTATTTTTATTAACATAGATGGCTACATTTAGAAACTGAAATACACCTGAGGGTTACTCTATAACTAGACCTCCATTGTTCAACAATATTCCTTTTAATTTTTGGAAAACTTGCATGTCTATATTTTTACAGTCACTTGATTATCGTATGTGGATCTTAGTTCAGGAAGGGTATACAAAACCAGCTAGACTAGTAGACGGAGTTAGAGTTGAAGCACCTTTTGTGGACTAGATAGTAGAAAAACGTGACTTAGCACAACTAAACGCCAAATGCTTGAATAGTTTCTTTAGTGCACTTAAATCAGAAGATTACATATGGGTTTCTACTTGCAAGATTGGAAAGGACATATGGGATAGACTTTGTATAACATATGAGGGGCTAATGAGGTTAAGCAATCTAGACTTAATATCTTTTTGCATGATTATGAACTGTTTCGCATGAAACCTAATGAATCCATTTCTGATATGAACGCAAGATTCACATTAATAGTCACCTCTTTACATGCATTATGTAGGGAACTAACGAATGCTGAAATGGCTAATAAGATTATTCGTTGTTTGCCTACTGCTTATGATGTTAAAATTAATGTAATTACAAAGTCTAAAGTTCTAAACATTTACTCTATTGGCAATTTTCTTGGTTCGCTAGTTTCTTACAAGCAAGGAGTTAGCCAAAGAAATATTGATACAGGAGAACCATGAAAGGAGAAGAACATAGCACTGAAAGTGGAGGAGTCTAAGAGTGAACACTCACAACCTGAGGATGAAGATAATATCATATTGATTATTAGACATTTCAGAAGTTTTCTGAAGAGAAAGTAGAGGAGACGCCAGCAATGGAATAGAGGTAAATTCAATAGAAATACCAAGGTTTCAAATTATGTGATTTGCTATGAGTGTAGGAAACCAGGATATATTAAGACATATTACCCGAAACTTAAAGCCACTCCTAGCAAGGAGAAGGTAGAAGATAAACCATTTGTGAAGAAGGGCAAGAAGAAATTTCAAAGAGCTTTTTGGGTGGACTCAGCTTCAGACTCGTTAGAGATAGAAAAGGAAAAGGAAGTAACTAATCTGTGCTTAATGGCCGATAGCCTTGATCAGTCAGATCAAGAAGAGGTATGTGACTTAAGTTATGATAAACTTTTTGAAGTTTCTGAATAAATGCATGATGCATATAGGAAAATAAAAAAAATACATGCTAGTCTAAGTTTAAAATTTGAAGAACTACAAAAGAATCATGAAATTTTTAGGAAAGATTATGCTTTAATTGATGACAACCACATGAAATTACTTAATGAGTTTGATAACTTGAATAAAAATCATGAAAATTTAAAATCATCCTATGCAGAACTTGAAAAAGATTTTAAAAATTTTAAGTATGAATCAGAGAGTAAGATTTATAGATCAAATTATATAAATTGAATTTTAGAACATATGAGTTCATTTTACAAATTAACGATAAAAGCCCTCGACGATAATAGGATACCCCCTAAATTTGAAGATTTCACTAATCCTATTTTGTATCCTAAATTTATGCAATCCCTAAATAGATAAATGAATAGTAGTAGACTTAGGAATCTTTTTTCAAAAGTTTAATGTAACAATTGTGATTTGATTGGACACATAACTTACACCTGTACTTTGAAGAAGAAAAATTTTTGGTGTGGAAATCTAAGATGCATAAATCTAAACATATAATACATGCATCTCTTTATAAATTGCCAAAAGGAGAACCCAAACTTGTTTGGGTTCCCAGGTCTAACGTTTGATAATCTTGCAGGGTCGCTCTCATACATGATCTCGTGAGGGCATATGGTACCTAGACATCAGATGTTCAAAGCATATGACTGAAGATATTGCACAATTCATATCGTTGGAAGCCAAGAGTGGAGGCAAGGTTACACTTATAGATAACACCATAAGGAAGGTGATTCAGATAGGTATGATTGGAAATCTAAAGAATTTTTACATTGAAATTGTGTTATTGGTAGAAGGCTTAAAGAATAATTTGTTAAGTATAAGTCAACTATGTGACAAAGGATATTGTGTAAAAATATTTCTTACTAGCTGCATTTTAAGTCTAAATAGAAATGATATTTTGAATGGTAAAAGGGTAGAAAATATTTATATGATAGATTTAAATAGCATTCAAACTCCTACTATTTTTTATTTAAAAACTATTTCTGATGAGTCATGGCTTTGACATAGGAGACTTTATCATTCTAGCATAAAAATACTTAGGAGAATTACCCAAAAGAACTTAGCGAGAGGTACACCAAAACTATACTTTACTAAGGATCATCTTTGTGATGCATGTCAATTAGGAAAGCAAGTGAAGTCCTCTTTTCAATCCAATAAGGATCTTAGAACTAGTAAACCATTGGAGATTTTGTATATGGATCTTTTTGGACCAGTTGGAACAATAAATCTTGGAGGAAAGGTATAAAAATTTGTGATTGTGAATGATTACTCAAGATTCACATGGGTTAGATTTCTATTTCATAAGAGTGAATCATTTGATAAATTTAGAAATTTTTTGAATTGGATTCAAAGAAAACTTGGGTGTGAAATCATGACTATACAATGTGATCATGGAGGAGAATTTGAAAATGAAAGATTTGAGGATTTTTGTAAGGAGAAAGGAATTGATCACAATTTTTTTGCACCTAGAATCTCTTCAGCAGAATGGGGTAGTCAAAAGGAAAAATAGAATATTAATAGAAGCCGCCCGAGCAATGTTGGCGGTATACTCACTTCCAAAATACTTTTGGGCTGAGGCAATTAGCACTGCATGTTATGTTCTGAATAGGGTGAATGTGAGATCTAAAATAAATAAAACACTTTATGAGTTGCTAAAAGAAAGAACACATAATTTGTCTCATTTGTATGTTTTTGATTGCAAGGTGTTTATACATAACAATAGAGAATATACCTTAGGAAAATTTGATCTAAAATCAGATGAAAGAATTTTTGTTGGATACTTAAGTGTTGGAAAATCTTATAGAGTATTCAATAGAAGAACTTTAGTAATTGAGGAGACCACACATGTTGTATTTGATGAATCTAGAAATTTGAAAGAGCCAAATGTTGTAGAAGATGAGATTGAGGATAACTCCTAAAAGATTGATAAAATAAATTTGGAAGAAAATTTGGAGATAAAAAACCCTTTGCCTAGAGATTTGAGATTTTTTAAAAGCCACCCAAAGAAATTGATAATTGGTGAACCTAGCGAGGGTGTGAGGATTAGGTGTGGATTAAACAAATAAGTCAATCATTTAGCCTTCATTTCAATAATAGAACCCAATAATATTGATCAAGTACTTTTAGATGAATTTTAAATTTTGGCCATGCAAGAAGAGTTCAATCAATTTGTAAGAAATAAAGTTTAGAAATTAACTACAAGGCCAAAGAATCAAAGTGTAGTTGGAACTAAGTGGGTATTTAAAAATAAAATGAATGACTCAGGAGTAGTCATTAGAAATAAGGCTATATTAGTTGCTAAGGGGTATAATCAGATTGAAGGGATTGATTTTGATGAGACGTTTGCCCCTATAGCTAGAAGTGAAGTAATTAGGATTTTGCTAGCCTTTGATTGTTTTAGAGGATTTAAATTGTGTCAAACGGATGTAAAAAGTATCCTTTTAAAAGGGGTAATTCAAGAAGTTGTTTTTGTAGAACAACCACCAGGTTTTAAAAATTCTAAATACCCAAATCATATTTTCAAATTAAAAAAGGCATTATATGGATTGAAATAGGCACCTAGGGCTTGATATGAGAGGTTGAGCACCTTCCTACTTGAAAGATCATTTGAAAAAGGAAGTGCGGATACAACTCTTTTTTTGAAGAGATTGGGAAAGAATATACTCATTATACAAATTTATGTGGATGACATCATTTTTGGATCTTTAAATAAAAATCTTTGTGATGATTTTTGTAAAACAATGAGTAGTGAATTTGAGATGAGTATAGTGGGAGATTTAAGTTACTTTCTAGGATTTAGCGTTAAGAAAATTGAGAAAGGTATATTCCTTAGTCAGTCAAAGTATGTTAAGGACATCCTCAAAAAGTATGAAATTGACAATACTAAACCTGTTAGTTCACCTATGAGTTCCTCAGTTCAGTTGGATAAGGACCCTAGGGAAAATCTGTTGATCAAAAGAAATTTAGAGGAATAATTAGATCTTTACTTTACTTCACAGCTAGCCAGCTCGATATCATGTTTAGTGTTTGTTTGTGTGCTAGATTTCAATCAGATCCAAAAGGATCACATTTGACAGCAGTAAAATGATTCTTAGATATCTGTTCGGAACTCAGAACTTAGAAATTTGGTATCCTTAAGTTTAGCTCTTCATTTGAAATAATTGGTTATTCAGATTCTAACTTTACAGTTTGTAGGGTGGATAGAAAGAACACTTCTGGAACATGGTAATTTATTGGAAATTCTTTAGTCTCTTGGTTCAGTAGAAAACAAAATTCACTAGCCCTATCTACTGTAGAAGCTGAATATATTGCATTTGGAAGTTGTGTGGAACAAGTACTTTAGTTGAAACAACAGTTGATTGATTTATGATTAACTATAGGCACTATTCCAATTTATTATGATAACACTAGTGCTATTTGTATTTCTAAAAATCATATTCAACATTCAAATACCAAACATATAGACATAAGACATCATTTCATAAGGGATCATGTATCCGAAGGAGAAATTGAACATACTCATGTTTATACTGAAAATTAACTTGCAGACATTTTTATAAAATCTTTAGCCTTTGATATTTTCAGTGCATTAAAAATAAGGCTTGGAGTAATTGATTAGAATGCTTAATTAAAAATATTTTCTACGATATTAATATGTGTTTTCTAGTTAATGTATTTTTGTATTTTTATGATTTTGTTTATCTTATGTTTGTGATTTTTTTTATTTGAGTTTTTGTTTTTATGATTTTATGCTTTTTTTTGTGTTTGTATTTTAGTATTTTGAGTGCATGTTTTAAAAAAAAAATTTAAGTGACAATTGTCCGGGATGAAATGTTTTCGTACGGGACGAATTGTGTAGCGTGTCAAACTGTCAGATTTTAAGCTGTTTGAATGCAGTTTTTTTAGTTTTTAATTTCACTTCATCTATATGATCGCCACGATCGTCCAAGATAAAATTATTTAAATGACGGGATGATTGAATGACTGTTAAACGGATAAGGTAGTCTTTAATGATATATTTCATACGTATGATCTTTTGGTTCGTCCGGACGAACACATGTCAGTTCGATTTAGGGGACAATTTCAACTGCCATTAAAATTATCATAAGTTCTGATCGTCTAGGATGAACACGTGTTTGTATGTACGATTGTTTTGGTCAAAAATCTGTTCAAAAAGACGATTAGTAAGTTGTGTGATTACCAAAATTCATTTTATTATGGACTCATTCATTCGTTCATATGAAATGTTTTCGTACGGGACAAATCGAATTTCGTACGGGACAAACATAAATTTTGTCTGTACAAGCAGCCATTTTTCAATAAATTGGCGGGCTTTTGAACTCAATAGTCATCTCTCACACATCACTTTCAAAACCTTTCATCCTTTAGATCCTTTTCAATGGAAAGTTCTAGCAAGCGACAAAAGACTCTAGCCAAGGGACCACCTAGAAGCTCTTTTGATTACTTTCTTTCCAAAGTCAATAAAGAGTCTTTTCCTAGATTCGTGTCTGCTAAGATCACCCCCTCTAGAATTCTTATCCATGATCAACTGACCTTTCATGTAATAAACTTGTTTGCTTTAACTCAGTTTGGTTTCATCCTCACACTAGTTTATCTCTACAACAAAGAAACCTTTCACTATTTCCTGGTAAACATGTCTTTCAACTCAGACCATTCTGTAATCTGTTCCTATGTCTTTAAGAAAAAAGTTGAATTCAACAAGGCTGACCTAGGAATCTTTTTAAACATAAGAACTAAGGGAACTAGAGCACATACCTTGACCACCACTTTTGAATATGAAAGGTCTGAAATTAATACAATGAATTAGAGGAATCATTTTTAATGAGCATATGCCTAAAGTATCCAGTCTAGTTTGTAAAGCTCGTGTAATCCAGCATGTTCATAGAACTTCTATAATTCCTAAAGCTGGTGTTAGAATTAACATTACTCCTCTTCTTTCTAAGGTAACCTACTTGATTATGACTAAAGAACCTATAGATGAAGCCCAACTAATCCTTGACTATCTTTATGAACTCTCTAAAATTGGCCATATCGAACATAAAAGAAAGAAGAACATTGCCTTAGGACATCTAGTTGCCTACATTCTGGAGAAATTTGTTTCATTCTGATCAAGATTTTGAAGAATCGCTCTACTACAACGACGAATCATTTAGATCAATATTCAATAAAGATGAACCAAGTAAAATGCATGTCATTAGTGATACTAAGGAAGAACATGAAGCTGCATTTGCACCTGCTAATGAACCAAATTATCAGGATTTGGTTTAAAGATTTGACCGTTTAGAAACTCACTTTGATCAAAGGTTTGATCAAATTGAAGCTCATATGAAGCAGCAGGATATACAGTACACTCAAGATATGGGATTTATGCGAGAACAGATAAACGATATAAATTCTAATATACTTATGATGAGAAGCTATTTCAACTTCTTCAGTGCTACACCGCCTGCTCCAAATCAGGGTCCATCAGAATGATTTCATGTACTTGATTATGTGTTTTCTTTAGTTGATGTGTTAGTTTTATAATTTAGGAAAATATGATGTATTTTCTTTTCATTAGATGTTTTTGTTTTTGAATCTTATGTCATATTGATATCATTTACTGAGATTCTAATATCCTTTATTTTAATATCAATAAAAGTTATCCTATTTTGGTTTTAATCTTTTTTTGAAATGTGTGTTAGCCCATATGACAATCATTATAATTTTTTATCTTAACAGTGCTATACTTTGAAATGCAAGTTAAAATTAAATTTATTAGAAAATATAATTTTTCTAAATTTAAGTTTTGCTTATAACTTGATGTAATTAAGATTGTCAATTTCATGTCTCTTATTTAGATTACATTAATATCTAATATTATTATTGAGATTGTGATATTTTCTTATTTTGTATTTCACTTATCAATAAATATTTATGCACTTAGAAAAATTTGAAATTTTTTATTATTGTTTTTGGAAAGAATACGATTACTCTTGAAAATGTACAAATGTACAAAAACTCAAAAGAAATGCGCAAAGCTTCGTAATTTGAAAATGAAGCACAAAATAAGCCCACAAAAAAAATGATGCACAAAAATGTGCCACAAATTTGAAAAAGAAGCGCAAAGCGCCACATGTGATAGTTAATTCTAAAAGTTCGTTAGAGATGTTAAGCCCTATAGAACTGGCCCAAGCTAACCAAGAGGGGGTGGGGGTGGGGGTGAATTAGTATTTTAAAAATTTCTTTTCACAATGAATAAAAATCACATAAACCAAAATCACACCACAAAAATAAATGCGGAAATAAAAGTGCGGAAGCAAGAAAATAAGAACAAGAAAATTTATAATTGTTCGGTCAACTCGACCTACGTCCACTCCCCGGAGGCGCCCTCCGATTATTGCACTACAAATGTGACTCTCCTTTAGCCCCCACAGCTAGGCGGAGAAGCCTTTATAAAGCACCTCCTTTTTGCCACCACGGCAAGGCAGAGAACCTACCTCCTTTTGCTTCCTCCTGAAGATGGAAGAGAACCACAACCAAAAGCTAACTCCTTACCTCTAATGTCCCTTCCCCGGACGAGAAACTCTAGACGAAGAACAAGCATAGTGATCCTTGAAGCAACCCTTGTGAATCCCCACACAAGCTCCCCCTCACAAGATCCTTTCTCTCTCCCTCTCTCTCTTTCTCTCCTCAAGGCCTTCTCAGGTCAAGGCAGTAGCCAAAGGTTCTCCAAATTGTTGAACAAGAGCTCTTAAATAGAAGAGCTTCAAAGGAGCTCATTAATTGCAAGTTACCGACAATATCATCCAGGCCGATATCGAGATCGGCCTGGCCGATCAGTACAAATCTTAGAAGATCGGCCAGAGTATCGCCCTGAATGCAAACCAGACGATTTAAAATTGGCTTGATCGTCCAGGCCGATCTTACGATCGTCCTGGCCGATTAGTTCAAATTAGAGATAAATCATCCAGAGCATCGCCCTGAATACGAGCTGGCCGATATTTATCATCCTGAAGTAACTTAAGGTTTTTGAATGGATCATCCTGGACAATCCTGCAATCGTCCATGATGATATGATTGTATCAATAATTTTTAATTACTCCCTTGATTTCCTGATCAATTAAGGCATAATTTGAGAATTTCGTTCAGGCCGATCAATGATCGTCCTGGCCGATAATTTAAAAATATAGTATACCTTAATTATCTATGGCGACAACTTCTTTCTGTTTTGAGCTTATCATCCTGGCCGATACACGTATCATCTAGGCCGATATGTTAATGACGTCTGCCTTACATAAGAATCCTTATTTAGACTTTCTATTTTAAGCCTGATCGTCCAGGATGATGTAAATATCGTCCTGGCCGATATGAGTAAAAATAGAAATTCTAAGTCTCTCAAGTGTGTGCGTGTAGGGTTACTTAGCATTCGTCTCTTTGACCATTACAAGTAGACTCAAGAAGTGAAAAACAAAAGTACAGACTAACTCAACCCTAAACCTACGCAATCCTGAATTGGCTTCGTCTGTTCGTCCGTTCTTTGATTCCTAAAAAGTTAGAAGCAACAAGCAGTCTAAGAGAAATAGTATTTGTAAATCATCAAAACATAAGCCATGAAAATAGATTTGTAATAATCTCCCCCTTTTTATGATGGCAAACACAAGTAGGAAAATTTTAAAAAAGTTCATTAAAATTTCAAAGTTACAAACCCAACAACTTTTACTACCACACCCTACTCCCCCTTTTGTCATCACAAAAAGAGTGTCCAGATACATAAAAGACAACACCACAACAGACAAAAAAAATAGACTAAAAAGCAAACTACATAAAACAGGAAACAAACAGAAAAAAACACAGTAAAAGAAAGCAAAAACACAACGGAAAAAAATGAATATTTTTGAATTTTAATTTTTCTAATTTTTTTTTTTGTTTTATGGAGGTATCATATGAGAAGTTCAGAAAAAAAAAATTAAACTTTAGAGTTTCACAAGATCAAGGAGTTTAGCAATCCCAATCAGACAAAGGTAAAATATCCGATTCTGTTAACCCTAGATCAGATGTTCTTTATGGTACAAATTTTCTTTTGAAAATAAAAGGGCTTAAGTCAGAATAAACCTAATCGGGCAAAAAAGACGATTCAATGAAAACTTGTTTACAAAAAAAATCTCATAAATAATAAAACAAAGTAATTTTTCTCAATCATGAAACTTGAAATCAAGTCTTTGAAAATCTCATATAACCCATAAGTTCTTCTAAGTTCTAAAAGTTTTTAAAAAAGAGGATAGCTTGCTTTTTAGACGGCTTATTTTATGCCTCTTGTATCTTTGATTTGGCTCTTTGAGCATCTTGATTTTTGATACACATTTGTGTATATATTTTTCTTTTTCAATTTGGCGTCATTGGCCTCTTTCTTTTTTAATTCTTGCAAGCTAAAAGCTCTTTTGAAAACTCTTAAAAGAAGCTTAGTTGTGAGTATATCCTCCAAATATTAGAGAATAGGAGTTCTCTCTCTAACATAGGGAAGAATAACCCACAAAACAAAACTAAAGAATCATATGATCAGTGCAAGGGCAAGATCTCAAATAACTTGAGAGATATATAAGAACTTTGGATATTATGCATAAGATAGATTTTTTGTAGTAAGATAAAAAGAATCTTAGTTTCAAAAACCATTGGCTAAAGTGAGTTAGGCTTTTGTTTAGAGAAGAAAGTCATACCAGTAAACAAGGTCGGAAGGAGGGAAACTATTAACGGTGTTTCTTCCTTTAACCAATTTTAGAAAAGCTAAACATAATCCTCAAAACTCCAAAATCTAAAATCTTGAAAAGATTTAACATATGGAAAGCCAATTTTAAAAGCAAAGTGAAAACAAAACACATTAAAAAACACAAACAAAGCTGAAATAAAACACACTAAAATAAAACACATTTCAAGGAATTATTGAAGCAGCAGGTTTGAGCATGTATGAGCTGCGAGCCTTCATATGTCCAGTTATCCCATGCTCCCATAAGGTCTTTGGTGAGAGCACTCCTGCAAAACTTAACAGCAGTTAGATTTAGGAACCCAAATAGGTTTGGGCCCCTTCTTAGGAAAAGTAGAATGCAATGCATATATGATAAGTTGTGAATAATTCATCTTAGGTCTCCACACCCAATGTGTACTATGGTGAACGGTGCAAGTGTGTGAGATGTGTCCTAGCATGCCACATGAAAAACATCTAACTCCAGGAAAAGGGTTTCTTAAATGATTTGAGTTATAATGTCTCTTCCTAGGTTCTAGCTTAGGATCAAAAGTAGATGTCATCTAATTTTTCTTAAATGTATCAAAATCATTTTGAATACTCAAGTTAGTTCATTTTAATGTATCATTATCAATCCTCAACTTTTTCTCAATCGCTTTATATTTTTTAAGATCAGATTTAAGTGAGGTGTGTGAAACTTTTAATGCATTATTTTCATCAATTAATTCCAAATACTTTTTGTTTAAATCATAAAATTCATCATGAAGAGCCATGTGATTTGAATCAATAGTTGCATGATCTTTGAGAAAAACTTCATGCTCTTTTTGTAAATTTAAAAATTCTAATTTTAGGCTAGCAAGACTTTTCTTGAGTTTTTTGTATGATGCATTTATTTTCTTATAAATCTCAAATAGTTCATCATAGGTTGGTTTACATACCTCTTCCTCATCACTTTGATCTTCTCCTATAAAACACAAGTTTGTAGTCTCTTCCTCTAGTTCAGTCTCAGAGGAGTCAGTACCAGATTCCGCCCAGAAAGCCTTTTTGATTCTCTTCTTGTCCTTCTTGAACTTAGGTTTCTCCTCAATCTTTTCCTTGCTTGTGTTATCTTGAAGTGTCGGGCAATCAGTTCTCACTTGTCCTGGTTTCCTGCAATTATAGCAAATAATATCAGAATATTCTTTAACATGTTTATGATCCTTACCTTTTCTCTAATTTTGATGATTCTTTTGTTTCTTCCTTAGAAAGTTTTTGAATTGCCTTGTGATGAAGGCAAATTCATCGCTTTTAGACCCGAAAGATTCATAATCCGATTTGTGCGCCTTTAATGCAACTGTTTTCTCCTTCTTCTTCTCACCTTCATCAAGATTTCTTTGATTCACCCCTTGCTCGTAAGCAATGAGTGAGCCAAGTAAGTTATCAATAGAATAAGTGTTCAAATCCTTAGATTTAGTGATTGCAGTGATTTTAGCATCATATGACGAAGGCAAATATCTCAAAATCTTGTTAACTTTTTCATTGTTTGAAAGTTCTTTTCCTAGTGCATGCAGTGAAGTAACTATCCGAGTAAACCTTGTGTACATGTTAGAAATCAATTCATTAGGTTTCATACAAAAAAGTTCATAGTCATGCAAGAGAATGTTCAAACGGGATTATTTAACCTCATTAGTACCTTCATAGGTGATGCACAAATTATGCTAAATCTCTTTACCAGTTTTGAAAGTGAAGACACGCATGTAATCCTCAGATTTTAAAGTACAGAAAAAGCAGTTCAAACATTTTTCATTCAATTGAGCTAAATCTCGTTCATCGAAAGTCCATTCAGTAAAAGCAACTTTAATTTTAACACCATTAATTTCACGAGAAGGTGGAGAATAACCTTCTTTGATAAGCTTCCACATGCGATAATCAGTAGATTATAAAAACGTTGACATGCAAGTTTTCCAAAAATCAAAAGGTAAGTTATCGAACAGAGGAGGTCAGGTAATGTAATACCCTTCTATAGTGTTATGATTCCTAAGGTTAGCCATGGATCAAATTCAAAAAGTTATAAAACTTAGATTTTCGAATCCCGCTCTGATACCACTTGAAAGTTCGTTAGGGATGTCAAGCCCTATAGAACTGGCCCAAGTTAATCAAGAGGGGGGTGAATTTGTATTTTAAAAATTTCTTTTCACAAAGAATAAAAATCACATAAACCAAAATCACACCACAAAAATAAATGCGGAAATAAAAGTAAGGAAGAAAGAAAATAAGAACACAAAAATTTATAGTGGTACGGTCAACTCGACCTACGTCCACTCCCCGAAGGCGACCTCCAAGTATTGCACTACAAACGTGACTCTCCTTTATCCCCCACAGCTAGGCGGAGAAGCCTTTACAAAGCACCTCCTTTTTGCCACCCCGGCAAGGCAGAGAACCTACCTCCTTTTTCTTCTTCTTGAAGCTGGCAGAGAACCACAACCAAAAGCAAACTCCTTACCTCTACCGTCCCTTCCACTGATGAGAAACTCTAGACGAAGAACAAGCAGAGCGATCCTTGAAGCAACCCTTATGAATCCCCTCATAAGCTCCCCCTCACAAGATCCTCTCTCTCTCCCTCTCTCTCTTTCTCTCCTCAAGGCCTTCTTAGGTCAACGTAGCAGCCAAAGGTTCTCCAAAATGTTGAACAAGAGCTCTTAAATAGAAGAGTTTCAAAAGAGCTCATTAATTGCAAGTTGCCGACAATATCATCCAGGCCGATATGGACATCGCCCTGACAATCAGTATAAATCTTAGAAGATCGGCCAGAGCATCTCCTTGAATGCAAACCAGACAATTTAAAATTGGCTTGATCGTCCAGGCCGATCTTACGATCGTCCTGGCCGATTAGTTCAAATTAGAGGTAAATCGTCCAGAGAGTCACCCTGAATACGAGCTGGCAGATATTTATCGTCCTGAAGTAACTTAAAGTTTTTGAATGGATCGTCCTGGCCGATCCTGCGATCATCCAGGATGATATGATCGTATAAATCATCCTTAATTACTCCCTTGATTTCCTGATCAATTAAGGCATAATTTGAGAATTTCATCCAGGCCGATCAATGATCATCCTGGCCGATAATTTAAAAATACAGTATACCTTAATTATCTATGGTGGTAACTTCTTTTTGTTTTTAGCTTATCATCTTGGCCGATACACGTATCGTCCAGGCCGATATGTTAATGACGGCTACCTTAATTAAGAATCCTTATTTAGACTTTCTATTTAAAGCCTGGTCGTCCAGGATGATGTAAATATCGTCCTGGCCGATATGAGTAAAAATAGAAATTCTAAGTCTCTCAAGTGTGTGTGTAGGGTTACTTAGCATCAGCCTCTTTGACCATTACAAGTAGACTCAAGAAGTGAAAAACAAAAGTACAGACTGACTCAACCCTAAACCTACGCAATCCTGAACTGGCTTCGTCTGTTCGTCCGATCCTCGATTCCTAAAAAGTTAGAGAAATAGTGTTTATCAATCATCAAAACATAAGCCATGAAAATAGATTTGTAACAAATTATTTTCATAATCTTTTAATCTCTTAATTCAAATTGATCTTCGGTATATTTATATTCCGTATTGAAATTTAAACTATATAAATTTTTTATTCATCTTTTTTGCAATGATTTTTTCTATCTTAGTGTATAAATCGACTCATGTTTTTGATATATACTTTTTATTATCAATGTTATATCTCTTCTTAAATTCTATGAATTACTATGATTTACCTAATGTTTGATTTTATTTGCAAAATTTATTTCAATCACTTTCAAGGATTAATTATCAAAGGATTATCATATGACTGCTTATATTTCTTATCTTTTTATTCTTCTCTTTTTGATGTTGTCAAAAAGGGGGAGAAAATATTATTTGTTCGTATCTTTTCATAACTTGTATCTTTTTGTATCCTTGTTCGTATCATATTTCTATTTCATAGTATTGTTTTTGTTGCATTTTAAAATTTTAAAAAAAAAGGAGAGATAAAACTGTTGTGGAAAGCTTCCTTATTTTCAAATGTTCATTAATTCAGGGAGAGTTTGGGAGACTCTTAAAATTTGAAAAATTATACAAATAATAATTATTTTGTCATCGTCAAAAAGGGGAAGATTGTTAAGAGATTTGCTATTTGCATGTTTTATATTTTTGCAACTTGTATAGTTTTGATGATTCCAAATATTTTTATTTTAACTTTTCTTATCTCCTAACACTTTTTGGAACATTTGTTTTTGCTCTTGTGTGGACAACATTTCAGGAAATTCGAACTTTAGACTAATGACGACTTCAAATTAAATTCAGCATAAGATAGTTTATAAATTGAAGCTTTTATTTTTCTTTGTATTGAGATTGATAAGGAGTGATTGTAATTGTGTAAACACACACACACACACTTAAGGAGATCTTTAAAAAAAATAATACTGATCGTACGGGATGAACACAGTTCGTACGGGACGATCAATTCAGTTATCTCCTTGAAAGAGCAATGGAACAAACAGGAAGTGAAGAAAATTTTTCTAAGTCCTAATCGTCCAGGACGAATTTCCTATTCATCCTAGAACAAAATGGGCTCTAGAAAATTTTTGTTCATACTTAATTCATATTCGTGCCAGGACAAAATGCTCTCTGGAAAATTTTCATCCATATGAACTCTAATTCGTCCCAGGATGAAATGTCCTCTAAAAAAATTTTGTTCAGACGAAATCCATATTCGTGTCAGAATGAAATGTTCTCTAGAAAATTTTTGACCATACAAACTCCAATTCATCCCAGGACGAAATGTCCTCTGTAAAAACTTCATCCAGACGAACTCATATTCGTCCCAGGATGAAGAGAATCGACTCTTAAAAATTTGGCAAATTCCTGCAGATTTCGAAACGGACCTATGGTATAACCGTTCATACTAGACGAACCTTGTTCGTACAGGATGATTAACATGTACGAAGTCAATTTGTACCAATATACATTGTGTTCATTTCCAACTGAATTAAGTAACATCGCCCGGGACAATCCACGATCATACGGGACTATCCACTACTGACAGACTTGAATTTTAGTAATTATTGGATGATTTTTAGTGTCCTTCCTAAATAAAGTCCAATATAAAATGCCACTTAATCTTTTTGACTAATGATCTTTGTGCCAATTGAAAGGAGAGTCAAGGAGAGAGTGTGAGAGAGTGTTTGAAGGATAATTCTTACTACTGAAGCATGAAGGTTTTACTTGGTACTTAAAGGTAAGAGTCTCTACTTTTAGTTTTTGATTACTTCACTCTTTTCTCTCTTCCTTATAGATTTCTTGGGAAGAAGATCTGTCAAGGAGATCCGGTTCTCTACCTACACTTGTAGAGTGTGAACAGCCGAAGGATTCTCTGCCCACACTGAAGAGTGTGAACAGCCGAAGGGTTATCTGCCTACACCGGGAGAGTGTGAAAGGATGAATGGTTCTCTGCTAATATTGGGAAGTGTGTAAAAGGATGACGGTTCTCTGTCGTATCGGGTAGTGGTGGAAGCGAGTTTTGTAAAGGCTTCTCCGCTTTGTTGTGGGTGCAAAAGGAGAGTCATTAGTGGTATTAGAGCAATACTCGGAGGGTGCCTCTGGGGAGTGGATGTAGGTCGTGTTTGACCAACCACTATAAATCTCATGAATTTTGTTTTTCCGCTGCTTTTTATTTTTGTTTTACTGTTTCTAACTTGTGGTTGAAAAATGTTTTATATAAAATTCACTGAAGTTAATTTTCTCTATTCTAAATTTTGAAGAGGGATAAATTTTTTTTAATTACCAATTCACCCCCCCTCTTGGTTAGCCGTTGGGGCATAAGCTTAGGTTTAACAACCTAATTCATATTGATCAAGTATCAACATATCCGACTATTCCATGATTTTGGTGCTTGTTTTACGCCATAGAGCGCTTTTTTGATTTCAAAACATTATTTTCTTGCATTTTAACATCTTATCCTAGTGGTTGTTAAATATATAC
The DNA here is from genome assembly GCA_016618105.1 of Dendrobium huoshanense. Lineage (NCBI taxonomy): Eukaryota > Viridiplantae > Streptophyta > Magnoliopsida > Asparagales > Orchidaceae > Dendrobium > Dendrobium huoshanense. Next base: position 57,853,420 of record CM028351.1, read on the forward strand.
TTCTTCTTTTAGAAATCCTTTCCAGAAGGTTAATTTTACATTTATTTGATGTATCATTCATTTATTTTGGGCTGCCTAAGAGATTATTAGTCTAATCATTTCTAAGTGAGCAATAGGAGTAAATACCTCATCATAGTCAATGCGGCTATTTTATTATAACCTTTTTCTACTACTCTTGCCTTGTATCTTTCAATTTTTCCTTTAAGTTCTTCTTTGTGTTGTACTCCCATTTCAAGCCAATTTTCTTTTGTCCTTGAGGAAGTAAAGTAAGCTCCCATGTGTCGTTCTTCTTGATTGTCTTAATTTCTTCATTTATAGCATCCTTCCACTACTTATTTTGTATGACTTCTTAAAAATTCATAGGATCAAAGTCTGTAAAGAGCCAAAATAGTGTTGGACTTTCTTGATTCTCTATTACCTCACATATATCTCATAAGCTCTTGAATTGTGGCATTCTTTCACTTAAGTTTTCTTGATTATCTATAGTTTTGTGTTGTTGGTGGAGTAGTAGACTCATCTCTTGCTTGCTCCATTTAATGGGTTTTGGGAGGTTCGGTTCAACCCATAATTTTAAATGAAGTTAAACAATAGATTAAAACTCTTGGGGTGTGTGTATAGGGTTAATACACACTTGTTATAGAAAATTTTAAATTATTTCTAATAAGGGTCGTAATTTAGAGCAAGAATATCCCATTTTAACACTTGGGTCAAACCTTTTAGTCAAACCATGTGGGTCCAAGACTTGGAAATTTTTAAGGACACATATGTTGAGCTTATGAACAATCTCCATAAGTTGGGTTAAATTATTTGGTCAAAATCATAATAAATAAATTTTTTTAAGTATATTTAGTGTTTTGTTCAACTAGAGTTAACCCGGATAACCAAGTTTTACCAAGGGACCAAGGTGGGTCCAACTCATTCCAAATGATAGTTTAGATTATTTGGAGGTGGTCTCACAGCTTGGCGAGGTTATTTAGTGAAAAATGCATGTTTAAGGGATTGAGGGACCATTTGGTCAACCATGATTGACTTAGTCTACTAGGGTTTACCTAGAATTGAAATTTGGTTTATTGCATTCTAAGTGATGTTGAGGATTTGTTAGAGGTGGTACCTTGGATTGATGGTGTCTCCATGCTTGTAATGTAGTTTAAAGGGAAAAAGGGCAATTTAGTCAACATTCATTTACTTGGTTAAGGCTTGGTTTTATTGAGCCATATTTAGGTTTAAGGAAAATCCAGTTATCAAATTTTAGTGTTTTATGATTTTGTGGTCAACCATGGTGAACAAATATTCAATATTGATTTAATGAATTATATTTAAGTTAATGGTCTTGTTTAATGTGTTTTGTAAAGCTTCCAAGATCAAATTCCATAATATGGTATGTTCAGTGGAATGGGCTATAAAAATTTGAAAGTTTTGGAACCTAGGGAAACGCTTTGAGTTTTAGTGGTTAGGGATCTTTAAATGCCTTCAATTTGATGTGGTTGACCCTAGGGACATGCCTAATATGTATGGAAGTGATATATCAGCATGTTTGATTTAGGGAAATGGAAATTTCTCCAAAAGTAGGTTATGGACAAGGGATTTTGGGTTTGGTTTTGGTACTTAATTTTAGATTTTTGACCTTGTAATGGGTTTTATCATAATGTTTTATTTAGATTTATTTAATTATAAATTTAGAAGGATTTAGTATTTGTAATCCTCAAATAATTAATAATCATTTATGACCATCAATGATATATTAAACTTATGATCAACTAACTATCACTAGGACTATTAGCTGGTGAATTTAATGCTTGATTTTAATCTAGGTTATGAATTGCTCAATGAATATTAATGTTTGAAGAAAATATTGTTTTGCAATGATCATGCAACTGACAATCATTTGTTGATTATCAGGTGATAGATCAGATGATCATATGACAATCAGAGGTGATTATCAAGTGATGATTTATGTATGCAAATGATCAAGGTACTATACCACTGCATACTATTGACACTTATTTTAGATTTAAAGCATGGTTCAATGATTAATACCTTGATATTGGTGTATAATCTAAGGAAATTGATCTCATTAAAAAATGGGGTCAATAAATGGACCCATAACAGGTGTGATGAACTTGAAAGTTAAATCAAATATGTTGGTATTAACTAAAGTAATAAATAGATTTTAGAAGATTGTTTGATATTTAGACTTAATTAAGGATGAACATGTTCTTAACTAGGATATTATCTCCTAATCAATGGATTTAGAGTTGAATTAGATAATGGCTCTCAAACAAATAAGCTTTATACTTAACTAGGATAGCATCTCCAAGATAAGAAAAAATAAAATCTTAATGAGGTAGCGGCTCAAAAGAAAAGGGATTTAAACTTGACTTTGATTGTATCTCCCAGATAAATGAATACATAAATCTTGATGAGATAGTGGCTCTAAAATAGACGATTTGGATACTTGACCACTACAGGAAAACCAACAATTATCAGTGGACAAAATACACTGATAACTTTAAAATTTAGACAAAAACATAACGATTCCATCGCATTCGTGTTAGATTTCCATACGACAGTAATTTGCACATCGGTAAAAAACTTCTGAAATAAATATACATTGGAAACATTTCTGGCATATGTTTTGGTGCATAACTGGTGGAAAAGTAGATGTTAGTTATATCACTTCATCTTCACATATTCCAGTATTAAATATGTCAGAATTATCAATGTAAAAATACCCCAGTTAATCTGGCGGAACAAACATCACTAAATACGTCGAAAACAAAATGCCGGAGATAATCGGGGCATTATCCGCCAGAAAGGCTGGCATATAAATACGCCAGAAAATCGATATAGAATTTACTGTGTCATCATTTTTGGAAAAATATTGACACTTTATCTGCTAGAAACCTATAGCCAAAACAAAAAAATAAACTTCCTAGACAACAATTAGATTTCCACAATTATAGTTTAAATTACAAATATTCAAAAATAACTACTTAAATGCACATAGATTTCCACAACTTCACCAAATATTTAAAAAATACCAATTTTTCAAAAATAACTACTTATAATCAGAAATATCACCAAATATTAAAAAACATTACAAATTGTTCATTAACATCAACAAATATTCAAAAAATTCACCAAATATTCAAAAACTGATAAAAGTTCATTTGGAACTGAAAATACTAAAAAACTACTCAGAATCCGTCGACTCATCCTCCGCTTGAGCTACCTCCTTTCCACTCAACTACTTCCTCATCTTTCACATTTCATCTAACAAATGATTATGTTGTGCCTGTATCTACATCTGTATTTGTGCCTGTGTCTGCAACTGTATTTGCCAATCAACTTGTGATTTCCTTACTTATTCTAGCTCTACTTGAACGTCAATTATGTAAGGACTCCTATGAACTAGTTGTGAAGTTAAATTCACTAGAGGTCATCCCCTCATATGCCAGGGCTTACAAACCTAAACCATAAACCCTACCATGTTGTATTCCTCCTATCTCTTGCGACTAGATGCAGTACTCAGAATACTCTATAGAGCTGCTAGAAGAGCCCTCACCTACTACAGCCTGAGTCTCTCAAAGCCATGTATACTCCTCCTGTGAAAGTTAATAAAAATTTAAGCAATTTATTTAGACATAAAATAAAAATTATTAAACACATATAATTGCTTAGGCTTTTTTTGCTCGCTCATCAACCCATTGTTGGTCCTCCTATCGCTTATGGGTGTGACTATGCAATTCCACAAGAGTAGATTCTCTACCCAATATCTCTTTATGTAAATAAAATCCATTAATATTCCTCTTAAAGAAAATTTTTTAAAATTTTTAAAATTCCTTACCAAATATTGCATGTGCTCAGTATGTGAAACTATGTCCCTAGTATAAAGGGAACTACCCATGACCCTACATAAAAAGCTTTGTTATGTTGATTTTGAACCCTCCTCCTGCTATACTCTATGATGCCCCAAGCAGTGTTCAACTCAGTCCATACAATCTCAATAATCCATAGTGGCCACTCGCTAGACTTTCTATTGTCTATAAATATGTTAAGCATCCGAGTGAACCCACACTTCTCAAAATTCTTTCTAATTTTATCATTATGCTGTAGCAGCCAATAAAATTCTCTCTGCATTTATAAACATATAATATAAAATATATATGTTTGATAGCTTAAGTAAAAAAGAATATATAATTTCTTTAGACATAACATAAAAAATATTAAACATAAATACCTCAAACTCTCTAAACAACATATCCATAACTTCTTTTAGGACTTACTTCCAAGAAACATAAGGAGCATCATACCTGCTCCGTATTATTTCCCATATTTTATGTCTCGATTGTTTTGACAGGTGGAACCTACAAAAAATATATTAGGTGAGAAAAATATTTATTCATTTTTAGTGGGATGTTAACAATATCATATATACGTACATGTCACCGTAAGGTGCAATTGGCATTCGACCATCTATCGCCTGCTCTGCTGCAGCTGCGATTGAAAGTCCTCCTGTAGCAGGCTGAGGGGGTGATGGGGGATAGTATGGATGAATATATAGTGGATATGGATAAGCAAGATGGCCTCCATAAGTTGGGGTGGGTAGTAAGGGTAGAAGGCAGTACTCTGCATGGCATCTAATGAAGGAAACCAGGAATTTGGTGAAGGAAATCAGGGTCTTGTGAGTAGAACTGCCGGCTACTAGCTCAAGGAGTGGGTAAAGGTGTGGTAGGATGACTATGAGTGGTAGGCTGACCAAGAGTGGTAGGTTGAACAAGAGTGGTAGGCTGACCAAGAGTGGTAGGCTGACTATGAGTGGTAGGCTAACTATGAGTGGCAGGCTGAGACGAAGAGGTCCCTTCGGTACGTACAGACCTAGATGGGCCACTAGTGATCTTCTTGTTGCATTAATTAAAATGATTTTGTTCAATTCTCTATTAGGCTATTCAATTAAACCAATCTGCATAGCAAAATAAAGAAATATTAAAAACATAATTTATAACAAAAATTTAATATAAAATAATACAATAATTAAATAAATGCAGTTTAGCAATAATAAAATAAAAATGTCAAACAAAATTTACCTTATCTTAACTCATCATTTGTTGATTAACTTTCATATGATGTTATCTTTCCACCACTATCAAATTCCTCATGACTTCCTCTATGTTCTACTTCTTCTAATTGCAACTCACTCTCCTAAATTAAAATTGGTTCATCCACCTCGATAGGAAGATTTTTTAAAATTGGCATAAACTTTCTTAATGTCCTGAAGGTATTGAAGTGTTTTTCCTAATTTCTCCCCTTGGTTTGGTATTCATAACTACAACCCAATTCTATTTACCTCATAATCTGCTTGGATAATTAGCATAATAGACTTGGCTTGCCTGACTAGCAAAGATGAATGGTTCAAACTTTGTATATCTCCTACCCAGCTTTACTTTTGTTATACCATAAATCAGATGTATTATTACGCCTTTGTTTTGTACTTGATCAAATCATTCATAATTGAATTGATACACAATATTTCATGACTGGAATATTTCACCTCTAATATTTCTTATAATATCCCGTAGTACTCAGAATCATCTCCTATATGGGTTTTCCCTCTTACACATACATCAGAATTTTCTATCTTCCTACCTTCATACAAATTTTTGTTTGAAATTTATAGCCATCAACCAAAAATATTTGATAACATTTAATTAATATATTTGGTCCCCAAGCTAGGTCAAGTAACCTTTAATACTGCGAATCATAATCTTCAGTGCGAACTTTTGAATATACTAGATTATATTATTAGCATATTTATTACATGTTGTGCTAACTAATTAAGACAAATTATTCAAAATGAATAGTCAATAAACATACTGTATTTTTAAACCAAGTAGGGAATTCTTTCTCCACTATCTTCTGGACTTCTCTTGGTTCAGATGTACTTAAACCATCAATGAACCTCCTACAAACTTTAGGGTTTAGAAACAAAGTTATGAATAATAAATATATGAACAAGCAAACTCATACTTACTTCAGATATGACTCAACTTCATCACAGTTAAGCAAGATATATAATGTGACAACTCTCATCTCCTTATCGATAAAATAACACACGGTGCTAGCACTTATGGGTTCACAACTTCCACTGAATATATATATATATATAAGGATTTACCACATTTTAAGGTACAATACTTCTACCTAATTGTGATGTTATTTTAAAGTAATATAAGCAAAACTAAGTTTTCTCGTATATTAAATATGCTTCATAGACAGAGCCTTTAGGATGAGCATTATTCTTAGCGAACTTCTTAAGTTTATTTAAATATCTCTCAAAAGGATATATCCACCGATACTGAACAGGTCCATCGACTATTGCCTCATATGGTAAATACACTGGTAGATGCTCTATAGAGTAATAAATATTAGAGGAAATATTTTCTCAAGTTGACATATAATGAATGGAATTTTCTGCCCCATAAGAAATAAGTTCTCAACATTTAGTTTATAAGAGCATAAATCTTTGAAAAAGACACTTAGCTCAATCAAGAGCTTTAAAATTTGATATTGCAGACAACTAAAAATAGTTGGTAGTAGATACTACATGAAGATATAATAATTATAACTTTTCAATCTAAATAATCTTCCTAATCTTATGTCAATACACCTACTTAGATTGGAAGAATATCCATTAGGTATCCATAGGATCTTTACCCATTCATAAATGCTCATCTCTGCTCTAAAGTTAATGTAAAAGGAGCTTTTGATTTAATAAGTTCTTCACCTCCATCATCCTTTAATTATAATGCTTTTCTCTAATAAATATCTTTTAAGTCCATTCTTGCTTTTATAATATCTTTAGATTTATCTTTGATGTCTATGATTGTATTAAAAATGTTATCAAAAATATTTTTTTGTATATCATGATATCCAAATTATGTCTAATCAGGTTTGTTCTCCAATATGAAAATGACAAAAAAATACTATTCTTGGTCCAATTATGGTTGACACTATATCCTGATAATTTGTACTTAACTAATGTCTGGGAATTCTTTATCGCGGGCATGAACCTTACTATTTTAAATATTTCTTCATTACTTAATCTTGGAGGAGGTTGCAACATCACCATCTTATTTTTAATAAAGGCATCTTTATTTTGCCTAAAAGGATGACTTGGATGTAAAAATATGCGATAACAAGCAAACCAAGTGTTCTTCCTTCCATACTTTAAAGTGAATGATTTTGTATATTCAAATAATATGAATAAGCTAACTTGTCAGAAGTGTTCCAACCTGAGAGCATACCATATGCAGAAAAATCACCAATTGTATAAAGTAATGCTGCCCTCATTATGAAGTTTTGTTTGGTGGAATATCATATGTACTTACTCCCTCTTCTCATAATAAATTTAAATCATCAATTAATGGTTGTAAGCATACATGAATCTTTACTTTTAGATTATGTGGCCCTGGAATGATAAGTGTAAAAAATATATGAGTAGTCATACACAACTCTAGATGAAGATTATAAGGGGTGAGTATCACGGCTCAACATGAATAAGGTGAAGCAGACTAACTGGACAGAGTAAAACCACATATACATAAACCTATTCTTACATTTTTTTGGTTCTACCATGAAGGTGGGATATGTATGATCAAAGTGTCTTCAAGCCCGTGCTTCTGATGGATATGTAATAACACCTTCTTATGGAATGTGGTCATTATTCCATCTCATAGATGCATATAACCGTTGTAGTATAGGAATTATTTGTAAGTAAAAAATTCTACAAACTAATACTTACTTTAACTTTTTTTTTGTTCTAGACTTTGGTTTAAATCTTGGTGCATTGCAATGACAGCATGCAATATCTGATAAATCATCTTTAAAGTATAACATGTATCAATTTACACAATAATCTATCTTTATGTATGTCAAACCAAGTTTGAAAACTAACTTCTTTGTCAGATATAGATATGTAGGAATTATTTTATCTATCGGGTTAGTTTTCTTAAGTAGCCCAATGAGTTGATTAAAATATTCACAAGAACAATTATATTTTACCTTGATACATAACATCTTCATAGTAATAGATAACTCTGTGTGAGTGGTGCACCCCTTCCATAGTGGTTGTTTGGCAGCATGCAATAAATCATAAAAATTCTGTTCCTCTTTATTTGATAACTCTTTTGTATATTGTTCAGATTGTGTTCCAATTGTATCATGAACTTATTCCTCAAGATTTGGTCAGATATTTTCATTCTCAACTATATTACTACTTGTAGATGGACCACATTGAGAATCAAAATGTGGCTTGTACTCACTATAAGAAGTCCAATACCAATATTATGGCATGAACCCTCTACGATATAGATTAACAATTACATCATTTGGAGTTAGGTGCACTTATTTCTTATGTTTAGAACATGGACATTGAAACATTATATATGATATAAAGCTAAGTTGTTGTTTCGCTGTCTAAATGAAATTGTTCACCCCATTAATGAATTCATCTGTTAATGTCTTTCATCCTTACACCAATCAGTTATACATCCAACTTCTTTTATTTCTAATATACATAACTTAACCTACATATAATATGGAGCTATTAAATATTGATTCAAAATCTTTTAAAGAGAAATAGATAAATTTCAATGTGTCTTTTATCTATTTGCTAAAGATATTTCTAACAACAATAACAATAACATCAAGCCTTTGTCCCAATATGTGGGATCGCTATATGAATACTTATTCTCCATTGTGTCCTATTAAAAGTCAAATTCTCTTTTAATTCTAAAAATGATGATGAAATTCAAAGGATAGTTAATGGATTATAATGATTTTGTGACAATGGTTAGATAAAGATTATTGACAAATGGAAGTCGAGTAACATATGCTAGATAATGTAAGTAAGGATATTGAAATAGTTGGCATTGGTCGTCAACATCAAATATCAATTTTTAGACCTTTGTGATCTCTCCAAAATAAAGTTAGGTCTCTTTCATGAGATATGAAATTTTTATAAATTCATCTTAACTATAGTCCTATAAACTCTGTGGGTTTATAATCCTTTATCCATCATAAATTAACAACTTAACTATGATCCTTCTAACTTCCGTCACCCTTTTACTCTTCATCTAATCACAATTTCTTAGTTATGTTCTTCCTATAATTATCGCCATTTTATATACCCAATCCATCTAAGGCGACTCTCTCTAATCTTATCTTCTAATAAGCTACTCCAAACTTATCATATATACACTCATTTTAGAACCTATCTCTAAGGGTAAAGCCACTCATCCACCTGAGTTTCCTCATCTCTACAACACTATGAACAATAAATCCAAGAAATCTAAAACATGTACTCTTGTTAATGACTCTCTCTCCCAAAGTCACAATCCCCACACTAGGTCTAGTACTTCAACTCCCTCTCTAATCATATCAACATGAATAATATCATCAAGAAAAACCATACACCAAGGTACATCCTCTTACAAATGTCTAGTAAAAAAATAAATAAAAAACTAAAATCTTATAGTGGATTATCCTAAAAGCAGTGGCAGAAGTCGGCGACTGAGGCGGCGAACATCGGTAAACTATGTCGAAGTCCATTTGGTGAAGGTTCAATCTCGATAACAGTGATGTTCAGCTGAGGCGATGGAGGCAAGATGAAAGAAGGGTAACAACATTAGAAAAAAACATACGCTAAGGAATTCCACTGGTGTCTAGTGAGAAAATCATTCTATGAAAATGTCTAGTTAGAAATGACATAAAAAAGCACACACTATGCATACACTAAGGCACAATCTCCTCACCAATCTTTGCAAAAGTCTACTGGGAAAATCAACTAAAAAATAAAAAAAACTTAAGGTGGATTATCCTCAAAACAACAGCATTTTGCTGGCAAAGGAGGCGGTAAGCGTCAACAAAGTTCATGGAAGTCCATTCGATGATAGACGGTCTCGACAAGGCGAGGTTTGGCTGGGGCGATGCTAGGGCAATGGAGGTGAACGAAAATCCTAAACAAAATGGTGGAAATAAATAATAAGGCAGACAAGCTCAGGAGAGAAAAGGGTTTCAACCAACAATTTTTTTTGGTGGATAAGTCACCAGTATTGTTTTCATCGTCATTTTCGATGGTATTATTTGGTTGTGTTTAAAAAAGCTAGCATAATATCCATCAATTCATATGCCAAAAAATACGAGCATAAAATATGCCGCATTATATTATGTGCTTATAGATTATGACGTCTATAATGACAGAAAATGTGTCAAAAATGTACCGGCATAAGATACACTGGTAAATCTACCATAATATTATCGTCGCAGAAAACTCCTATAAAAACTCAATAGTTTCCAGCATATACATATCCGTCAGAAGCTCCGATGGTGGAGTAGAATAATTTCCCCTAGACAAGCAAATTTAGATTCTGAATGAGATAGCAACTCTCAAATAGATGAAATTTATACTACTATGGAATTATGAAGTATAAGAAAGATTTTATAGTTTAAAGATGTTTGTGAAATCTAAAACTAACAAACATTGGTATGAACTTCAAATCCCACCTTATTCTTTGGATCTAGTTTCCTCTGTAAATTTTAATACATTCAAGTAATATACAAAGGCAAATGGCAAGAAATTTTTCTTTATTATCAAAGTTTTCCTTTAATATTATCCACTATAATACCACTTGAGATACCATCAATTTATAGGTGACATTAGGGGTGCAATCGAGTCAAGGTAGCTTGTGAGCCAGCTCGAGCTCGACTCGATAATAGGCTCGATGAGCCAAGCATATTGAGCTCATGAGTCAAGCTCTAACATAGTTTTGAGCTCGAAGGCTTACTAAGCTTGAGCTCAAATAGGCATCTAGCTCAACTTGTTGGCTTGACGAGTAGCTCGACCGGGCGGGATTCACAGAAATGAGCTCGAGATGATGACGGTGGATCGAATCTAGATGTCGAAACTCGCAACTGATGCGATGATGATGGCGGACCTTGGAATGAACGTGATGATGATGGTGAAGCTTAGGATTAAGCTTGACCAAAACAAACCTCAAGATTGAGCTTAACAATGATGAGGATGACAGATTAAACTCAGTATGGATGTGAAGATGATGATAGAGCATGGGTTTGAGATCAACCATGATGTACCTTGAGATTGAGCTCGATAATGATGAGGATGACAGACTGAGCTCAGAATAGATGATGACGATGACGGTGGAGCTTGGGATTGAGCTCAACCATAATGGACCTCAGGATTAAGCTCGATGACGACAAGGATGATAGACTGAGCTCAAAATGGATGATGAAGATAACAAACTGAGATTGATGAAGACGATGGACTAAGCTCGACATAATGACAACAGTTTGCACTCTGAATAAGTTTAATGATCCACTCGACGAGTTGCTCTATATAAGTCGAGTCGAGGTTTAGCTCAGATTTTTAGCTCGGCTCGAGATTATGCTCGAGCTCGAGCTCAATATCTGGTAGTCGATCTCGACTCGAACAACCCCATGCTCGAGCTTGACTTGACTCATTTGCACCCTAGGTGACATTGGATGATCATTATTAAAATCAAACAACTAATAAGATTCCCCTTAATATACCTTTTCTATCATAAATGGACCTTCTTGAGTTGGATCAAATTTTTTGCCTATCTTTTATTGGGCTAAGATAGGACTTCATAGAACCAAAAATAAGTATCTATCCTAGAAGGTTCTTGGATGAACTAGCTTTTTATGTTCTTGAATCATTTTGGTTTTATATAACTTGAGGTTCTGTTGAGCTTGCATACATTTCTCTTCTAAACCTTTGAGCTCTTCTATTTTGAATTTTGCATTCTTCTCTTTAGTTATCTTATATAGATAGCTAGATGTAGTGAATGAAATTGTACCTCCAAAGAAAAAATATCCTCTCTCCAAATACTAAAGAAAATGTCATAGATTGAGTTGGAGTTCTACATGTGGTTCTATATGTCCATAATTCTTCTCCCAACTTTTTATGTCGTTGGCATTTTTAATCATCTAGTATTTTCTTTAGAATTTGAATTAACATTTTATTGAAGCGCTTAGTTAATCAATTTTCCTAGGAGAAATAGATTGTTCAGTATCTCCAATTAATATTGTGATATTTTGAAAAATTATTTATTTTAGTTCCCTAAATAAAGGACTTAGATAATTCAATGAGGAAATATGAACTATCATTTCTTATTACTTAAAAGAAGCACTATCAAAATAGAATTCCCAAAGGGATTTTTTATTTATTTTTAGAATTAGAATTTATTCATTTATTAGTTCATCATTTATTGAACAATCCTCCTATATTGGGTTGGTTGTAATAAAATTTGCCACAACTTTCCCTTTCACTTCTCATAAAGTAATGAATGTGATTTAAAGTTGTGATAATATCATTGACTATCTAACTTGTCTCTCTAATAACATTGGATGAGTCATCAAATAATGTAATGGATTTATTCTCGATATTATATTCACTTTATGATAAAGCATATAATTATTTTGCTTCTCATTAGTGAAGACTGAAGCCAAACAATATTTCTGTATCATAATATATTTTACTTCAATTGGAAGAAAACATATACTTAGATAGTATTGTGTATTCTCTTTTCCTTCCTCATTAACTAGAGCTAATAAGGCACCAAGAGATTCACATAAAATTATATCATATAAAATTAGTAGCTTCCCTAAAATAGAAGCAGCTAATACTGTTGGATTTATCAAATACTATTTTATATTGTCAATTTCTTTCTAACAATGATCATCCCACATGAAACAAGCAACTTTTTTACATAAAGCTGCAAATGGTTGACATTTACTTGAAAGATACAAAATAAAACTTTCAAGGCATGCCAAATGTCCTTAGAAAGATCTTAACTAAGTAAGACTTTTAGGCGATGGCATTTCTATTACAGCTTTAATTTTATTTGGATCTATTTCATTTCTTTAATATCAGACAACAAAAGATAGAAACATTTCTAAAGTGACACCAAAAGCACACTTCAACAGATTCAATTTCAAGTTTGGTTGATGTAATCTTTGAAAAGTTATCGTTAGATCATATAAATGGTCATAACTTTTGAGACTTTTATTTACTAGATCATCGACATAACATTCCACTTCATGGGGGATTACTTCATCATAAATCCTCTTCATTGCTCTCTGGTAAGTTGCTCCAACATTCTTTAGTTTGAACAAAATTACTTTATAATAACAGACTTGTATTGGTGTTCCGAGAGCCATATATTTTTCATATTTAAGAGATATTTTGATTTGGTTGTGCCTAGATGAGCCATCCAAAATGAGAATATTACTTGGGAGAAAGTTATATCAACCATAAGTTTTTGTATAGGAAGAGAAAACTCATATTTAGGACAAGCTCTTTTTAGATCTTTAAAATCAATGCAAACCTAAATTTTACCATTCTTCTTCTTAACTAGAATGATGCTAACTAACTAGGTTGGATATTTCTCTTCCCTAATAAAGCCTACATTACCCTTTTTTTCTTTTTGAATTTTCTCTCCCGCGGTTTTTCCTCCGCCTGGTGGCGCCATTGTCGGTAGCTTCTTGGCATCCTCGGCCGATTCCATGGCAGCTCCGCGTCATTCCAATCCTCCCAGATTGGGTGGTAAAGGAAGAGGTGGTTTGATGATCAGGGAAGGTTCGTATTCGGTGATCAAGCCAATGGTGATTGAAGGAAAAGGCAAGAAGATTGTGGAAGAAGATTGTTCTGAACAGGTAGTCGTGGATTCTTTTGAACATAATCTGAATTATGTTCCTAACAGTACTGAATCATCAGAGATAAAGAATACCATCTTGAAGGTTAATGGTTTTTCTGGTTTAAATCGTCAAGATCAAGACAGAGGAGTTTTCAACCCTTTGAAAGAAGGAATTTCAGGTTCTTTTAACAATTCTTATAAGGATCCTTTGAATGAATCCTTGAATTATAAAAAACAAACCGTAGCTGAAGAGATTACTGGAGCTTGGTCAAAGCCAAAGCATATCAAGATTGATTTCAAAAATGAGCAGGTTGAAATTTCAGAGGATGGTATTGCAGTAAAGCTTAATCTGGTGGCTGAAGAAAAAAATTCTGAGGTGTTGAAGAAATCTATTATTATTAAAGTTCTGGGAGGTAATGTCCCTTATTCATCCTGTAGTTTTGATTTGAGAAAACAATGGAACCAATTTGGTGGTTTTCACATGACCTCAATTGGAATGAATTGGACACTTTGCTCATTTAAAAATAATGATGCGGTTGATGAAGTCTTAAACGGTGGACCATGGTATGTAAATGGGTATATTGTTGGTATGGATCGTTGGTCTCCTGCATTTGATCCATATTCATTTAAAGGAATCTCAGCCCCGGTGTGGATCAGACTACCGTGCCTACCTCTATACTGCTGGGATGAAGACAGTCTTGCAAGTATTGCTTCTCGATTTGGCACACCTCTATACTTGGATGGAAATACTTTTCGGTGGGGAAAGAAGGAATTTACTCATATATGTGTGAAGATAGATCTGGAAAAAAAGCTCCCAAATGGTGTTTGGATTGATGGTCTTGCCAGAAGATTCTTCCAAAGAGTAGAATATGAGAAAATAAACTTACTTTGCTATCATTGTGGATGTGCAGGACATGAACGGAACACATGTCCTGAGAAGGTTGTACAGGGCATTAAAATCTATTTAAGAACACGTCTGAAGTTATCACTACAGCAGGGAAGAAAACTGGTGGAGAAAATCAAAATGTTGTGACGAATGTGGAGTATGGTCCATGGATTCATGTACAGTTTAAGAACAGACGGAATTACAACAATATTAATGGCAATAGAATTGACAAAAGCATCATCAATAAAGAGAAGAATGTTATGGGGAAACAAATTTAGACAGTTGGTTTACAAGAGCAGATTGTTAAAGAAATTCCTATTCCTAAAAATGTTACAGACATTGAAGGAAATGCTGATATGGAAGTCTATTTAGGAACTGACAGAGAAGGTATTCGACTGAATAATGCTTTTGAAATTCTAATTGAAGATAAGGAACTTGAATGTCCTGAGCTACAGGATGCTGATAAAAATCTGCTGATTAAAAGGAAGGAGGATATGAAAGATAATGCTATGAATGAAGGTAAATCCAATTTGTCTAATTCAGCTAGAATTAAACTTACCAAGGAATTGAAATCATTGGGCCCGGTTGATCAAGATATTAAGAAGAAAAAGAGAGATGGACGTATGGTGTCCATGAGAGGGGTGAGTTCCCCTTCACTTGTTTAAATGTCTTCCCTTTTATTCTGGAACTGTAGAGGAGCTAGGAAGAGAGAAGCTGCTCTATATTTAAAGGAAGTGGTTAAAGATCAGGATGTTTTTTTCATTGTTCTTATGGAAACAAAAATTAGTAGTATCAATAGGATGGATGTTGATGTCCTTATTGGTAAAGATTGGGATTTCTTTCATCTCCCTTCGGTGGGACTTTCTGGTGGCATTTTATTTCTTTGGAATTCAAAAATTGTTAACTTTGTGGTTAATGATACTTCTTCTCAGATGATTGTGGGAGATTTATCTATCCCTAGACTGGGATCTTGGAGAATTGCTACTGTCTATGGTAGTAGATGTTGCAAGAAACATGAAAGTTTATTGGGCTTGCTTAATAATTGTATGACCAGATCTACTCTTTCTATCATTGGTGGGGACTTCAATTGTGTGCTTAATAAGGATGAGAAAAGAGGTGGCAAGAGGTTCCTTTTTACTAAAGGACCTAGAGATATGAAGGAATTCATGACTAGCAATGATTTCCATGATGTGGGAATCATTGGACCAAGGTATACTTGGTGTAATAATAAGGAAGGGAATTCTAGAATCTGGGAGAGGCTGAACAGATGTATTCTGAATTCTACAGCCTTGACATTACTTCCTATTGTTGCTACTAGACATCTTGCTAGGGTGGCATCGGATCATAGCCCCATTATCCTCAAGATGAATGATAAGGTACGGTTAAACACTAAAATTATAAGGTTTGAAGATACTTGTAGATTGTATCCAGTGGCTAGAAGCATTGTTTATCACTCATGGAGGAAGAAGGACGGTGGAGAGGAAGGCTTGATTCTTCAAAAGAAGATTAACAGAACTTTGAAGGCCTTATTCTTTTGGAGTAGAAGTAAATGAAAAGACTTAAATGATCTTAAAGTGAAGTTGAAGATGGAAATTCTGGAACTTCAAACTAAAGAAGCCTTGGGGATTGGGTGGACAAATCAAGACTTGCTTTTAGTTAGAAGCAAAATTCATGATCTCAATGTTACCTTGAAGAGATTATCTACTTGGTTGAATCAAAGAGCCAAGGCTAGATGGATTAAAGAAGGTGATTTTAACTCCAAACTTTTCCATAATTTTGCCACGCCTAGAAGAAATGGAAATAGAATTAATCAAATAAAGGATGTTCACAACAAAATGCAAATTGAAGAAGAAGACATTGAAAAGGTGTTTATTCAACATTTTGAAGCAAAATGGAAGAAGAGAATCTGTCAACTCTCGGGTTGGCCCGAGATTATGGACCACCAAAAATCAAACAATGAATATTTCCAGGCTCTTAACTTGACCTTTTCTGTGATGGAGCTCAAGAATTCTGTCTTCCAACAAGGT
The DNA here is from genome assembly GCA_016618105.1 of Dendrobium huoshanense. Lineage (NCBI taxonomy): Eukaryota > Viridiplantae > Streptophyta > Magnoliopsida > Asparagales > Orchidaceae > Dendrobium > Dendrobium huoshanense. The sequence continues at coordinate 57,870,066 of CM028351.1, forward strand.
AATAATCGTTCCCCAGGTATGGACGGTCTTACATCCTCCTTTTACAAGCATTATTGGGATATTGTTTGGAAAGAATTATGGAATGCTGTCAATGGTTTTTTCACTAAGGGATGTATGAGAAAAGAGTGGAAAGATACTCTTATTGTTTTGATTGCTAAAATTAAAAATCCCTTGCTTCCATCCAATTATCGTCCTATTAGTCTTTGCCAGACAAACTACAAGATTGTTGCTTCTATGATAGTCAACAGATTGAAGACTTGTATGTCCAAGATGATTTCTGAAGAACAAATGGCCATTATTCCTGGAAGATCTATTTTTAAACACTGTCTTTTGGCTCAAGAGATAGTTCACAAGTTTAAAATATCCAAGAATAAGAAGGGCATGATGGCTCTTAAGCTTGATATGGAACAAGCTTATGATAGCATGGGTTGGCCGACTCTTGATAATGTCCTCAAATGGTATGGATTCCCTTCTTACTTTGCTTATCTCATTATGGAATGTGTTACTGGTGTTAGATTCACTATTATTATTAATGGAAGAAATTCCAAATGGATTATGGCTTATAGTGGTTTTCGTCAAGGATGTCCTTTATCCCCTTACCTCTATATTTTGTGCTCTCAATTGCTTTCCAATTCTATTCACGAAAGGGGTAATAATATTGGAATTCATATCTCTCCAAGAGGTCCAAGAATTACTCATCTTTTATATGCTGATGATGTTATTATCTTTTCACAAGTTTCCAAAGATATTGCTAAGGAGGTGAAGAATATTATGGATGATTTTTGTTGTTGGACCGGTCAAAGAGTCAATACCAATAAATCTCAAATCATGTTTGGAAATGCTGTTAATAATCGGATGAGAAAGAAGGTTACTAAAATTTTGAGCTTCAAAGTAGTCAAGGGGATGAGCTATCTTGGAATCAAATTATCTCTTAACCATTTAAGGGCTGCAGATTTTCATGAAGTCTTGACTAACATGATGGATAGGCTTAATACTTGGGGAAAGAAATTTCTTTCTTTGGGTGGTAAGATTACTCTTATCACTAGCTCTCTTTTAACAATGCCTAATTTTTTGATTACTCATTCCATGATCCCAAAGAAGGTGTTGCTCACTATGGAAAAACTTTGTATAAATTTTATTTGGAATAAGCAAGATGGTAGTTATGGTATTCACTACATTGCTTGGGAAAATCTGTGTAAACCAAGAAGTATGGGAGGCTTAGGTTTACATTCACCAACCTTGAAAATGGGTCCTTTAAGAGCTAACCTTTCTTGGATTTTTTTTAAAAAACCTGATACTATTTTTCATAGAGTTATGAGATCTAAATATGGTAATAGAATCTTGAAAGATACTAGTAAAAAGAGCTATTCTAAAGCTTGGAAAATCCTTCTCGATGGTGGTAAGTTTCTCAAAAACATTTCTAGATGGAACATTGGTAATGGCAAAGATATTAATGTGTTGAATGATATTTGGATTTATGACAAATGTATCAATCAATGGCCGACGTTTGCTGACTGCTCTGCTTTGGAAGGAAAGTGTGTTCAACAGCTAATGATGGAGAATGGCCAATGGAATTATACTTTACTTCAGAGATGGTTCCATCCAGAATTATTGAAAGCTATCATCAACATACAAATTAATCCCTGCAGTGCTGACACGGTGGAATTGCAGAAATTCTGTCATGGGAAAACAGTCTCGGGTTTGGCTTTTGAACAAGTTTTAAATAGAAGATTCAATTTAATGGAAGATGGTTATTACAAGTGGCTCAACAAACTCAAACTTAGCAAGAAGGTGGAAATGTTTTGGTGGAGACTTGGCAATGCTTCTATTCCTACCAACTTGTATCTTAAAAACCGTAAGCTTCTTGAAGATGATTTATGTGCTAGAGGTTGTGCTATGGTGGAGAATTATGAGCATATCAGTGTACAATGCAAGTATTTGGTGGAAAGCATCAACCAGCTCATTGCTTGGGGTATTCCTATTCCTATTTTTAATTCCATGGATCATTTCCTTATTGAGCTTAAAAAAATTTCTGAAAAAAATCTGGGTGTGGTACAAATTTATTGTACTATTGTATACTTCTCTTGGAAAAATAGGAATGAGATAAAGCATGGAAAATCTGCTCTTCCTTCTTATTCAGTGGCTGCTAATGCTCTTTATGTAGCCATTACCAAAGCTAGTCCTTCTCTTTCTTCATTAGTTTCCTAGATTTATTTCTTTGAAACTGTCAATAGTTGATTTAGTGTCCTCTTAAAGTTTTGGAGGTGCATTCCTAATTTGAGAGTTATTTAGATAACTTGAAGTTTCTAAATAGAGTTTTTAAGAGTTTTAACATGAAAGTTCATGAGGGTTGTTAAACAATTATGAACTAGCTCGAAGTTAACCAAGAGTTGGGTGAATTAGTAATTTGAAAATTCATTTAACAAAAAGAATAACCCTTGATGTGGAAGTTGATCAATAATAACAAAATAAGAATTTTCTAAACTAAGCACTAAATCATAAAAAATGCAAAAATTAAATGCAAAAAAGTAAGTAGAAAGAACACATCATATTTATAGTGGTTTGTTCAACTTGACCTACGTCCACTCCCCGAAAACCTCCTTTCTAAGTATCGCACTAAAAGTAGTGTCTCTCCTTTTACCACTACCGTAAGGAAAATAATCCCTTAAAAATAATTCCACCAACCTAGTGAAATAGAGTACCTTGAATCCTCTTACTCCCTCTTGGAGTAGATAGAGAACCTAGAAATCCTTTTACTCCCTCCTGGAGTAGGTGGAGAACCTTGAAAATCCTTTTACTTCCTCCTAGAATAGGCAGAGAACTGTCAAATCCTTTTTCACCATCTTGGTGAGAGTAGAGAATCTAGATCTGATGTTGATGAAACTCTCCCCAGAGCTACCAAGAAACTAATGAACAAGATTGTAGAAGATGATGAAAACCTTTCTTGGAGCAACCTTTGTGAATTGCTCAGAACTCCCCTTCACAAGGATCTCTCTCTTTGAAATCTTTCCAGTCTTCCTTCTCTATGCTTTCCCTCAGATCAACCCAATAGAAAAAGAATTTCTAATAAGATTATTATAAATTTTTAAATAGTGAGCTTAAAAAAAAACTAAAATTTAAGAGATCCATCTTATATTCATATAATACGATATGTGTAATTCACTCATCCAGCATGATCATTCATACGAACTTCTCAATTTTTATTACATTTTGTATAGAACGATAAAAAAATGGTAAATTACAAATTATAGAAATTCCTTATGTTGATTTCAGGCGATCCTTGGGATGGTTAACTTTATACATTATCGATCGTCTATAACAGTGGACATTGTATAATATAATAAGTATAAAAATATTTATTTTCATTTAGTACATTCTATGAGATGACAAATTTCTTACACGGGTTATCATACAATATGTTTGATGATAATAATTGTCCATGATTTGATTTCCTGATATCGAGGGATAATTTAGAAATATTTTGATTAGGTCATACAGTACGAACCAAATCATACTGTAGGATCAGTGCAAAATTAGTATCTTTCTTAACCTTTGGCTACTAGGGTTTTGATGGAGCATAATAGATCATATAGCTCAAATTGAAATAGAATAATATAAAATAAGTTTGTACAGTACGAAGCAAAAATTTTACAGTATGATGTACTGAAAAAAAAAACTATCTCAAAATAATAATTTTCTCTCTCCCCTTATATGGGTGCAAGATTACTTAGTAAATATATCGATCCAATTTCATGATACAACTCAAGAAAGAAAAAATATAGAATAGAATGAAAACTAAGTGTAAAACTACTCTTCCCTGTCATGTGCTGATCAAAATTACAAGTGAACGGTGGACTGATTTCTTGAAACATTGGTACACACAAAAGCAAAACAAAATATCATATAAATAGGATAAAGCAATAACATACCCAACAATATTTTTTAACATCAAAATCACAGTGCTTGGATTAGGTTTGCAAAATCTCCCCCTTTTCATTATGACAAACACTATTGTTTTTAGATTTTCAAAATGTTGCATTCCTCTAAACTCCCTGTATTTTTTTTTTTTTGAAATTGCAAGTTGCATTAGAAAAAAAAAACAAAAAATAAAGTTACAAGAAACCAAAGGTAATAATCACTTTCCTTCTTTAATAAATTAAAAAAAGAAGAAGGGATGCCATTATTAGAAAAAATATCAAAAGAAAAGCTATTATCCAAAGCTAAAGTAGTACAACAATCTGCTACTTTTTTACAATTCCTAGAAATCAAATGAGACATTAACTTATTGAAATCATTAAGAAAAAAATGTCTTCATTTCAATCTTCAGATTGCTACCATTTAATCTTCTTCAAAGAATCTTGAAGCCATTTGATCACATTACAATTATTTCTTTCAGTAATGACTCCCTTGTATTAGAGCATCCATCTTTGTAAAATGTTCTTTAATAAGATAAATCGCTTGTAGTTCAAGAGATGAAACATCCAAATGCTTCACCAATTTGCCAAAAGCACCATGGAACCATCCCTTATAATCCCTTATAACAACTATAAGACCTGCATTAAAAGAGTCCTTTAAAGTAGCATCCACATTGTTCTTTATCCAAACCAGGGGAGGAGGACGCCAAATATTAACAAACTCCGTTTGGAGAACAACAACCCAGATTCCTAGAATTGGAATAGATGGCGTTTGCAAAATAGAACTTAAAACATTTGATGCCAAAAATTGAACAGAAGAAATATCCAATCCATGTTTCATTTGGTTTCTTCTTTTCCTTGAAAAATAAATTGTTGTACAGTAAATTGTCACTATATTTAAATTAACTATAGACAATCTCTTCAACTCCTTTAAGCACTTTGAGAGGGAATCAAAATATGGGAACCTAAAATCTCCATTCATACAACTTTTAACAATTTAGAGCAGTTGATTGCAAAAAATAGCTACATGTTCTTAGTTTTCCACTTCATCACAGCCACAAGGACATCTATTTGGTTGCAATAAGTTTTTATAATTAAAAAAAAAAATTAGTGGGAAGAGCATTCTTACATAATCTCCACAAAAATAGCTCAACTTTAGGCAATAATTTGAATTTCTTGAAACTGATAAGTGTTTGATTCATGCAATTATCGGAGTTCCTACTCTATCTGTGAATTTCAAGCCAGGCTTCAAACGATAGTGCTATTATTGATTTTCACGAGTGTTGTTTGATGAGATCAACTCTATCTTCTTTCAAAATTGGAAAAACCTTTATTGATTTCTTAATTTAAATCAAATCTTCATTAAAATAATTATGCATTTGCAAATTCTTCCAGCTGCCATCCTCAGAAATTAATTTGTGAACCAATTCATTATGAAGGTCACGAAAATTAACATAAGTTGGCCATTTTTAAAGAGGTTTATCAAGGATCCAGGTATCATTCAAGATACTAACTTTGATACCATTGACCAACTTCCATCTAACAACATTTCTTAAAAATTTTGCTCCATCCACCAAAATTTTCCAATTTGTTGAATATCCTCTCCTAACCATGCCATTCCACACATCACTACCATATTTAGAAATGATAGTATGATTACACAAAGAATTAGGATTTTGAATAAATCTCCATGTAAGCCATGATCTCAAAGGTCCAACTTTAGTGATTGAACAATGAAGACCCAATCCTCCAAGTGATTTTGGTTTGCAAAGGTCTTCCCAATATACATAGTATAATCCTTTCTTGTCTTTATCTTTATGACATAAAACATCCCTACACATTCTATCCAAGTCATACAATATTCCTTTAGGAACCAAAGGATGTGTAGATAAAAAAATTGGAAGCAAAAGAAACTAGCTGTTGATTAGTAGAACACTTCCTAACAAAGAAAGATACCTACTACCCCAAGCATTCAACCTTTCCAATGCTTGGTCAAAGATAATTCTGAAATTATAATTTATAAGCCTTCTCAATGCCATTTTGACTCCAAGATATTGCATTTCCATTACTATCTTGAATCACAACTTCTTAGCAATTTTATTCTTGAACCTTTTCTTCACAGATTTCCTAAAAAAAATATGAGATTTCATATTGTTAACTCTTTGACCAGTCCACTCACAAAAGTCTTTCAAAACTTTCCTTAGATAAGACGTTGATCTCATAGAAGCATTAGAAAATATCAAAACATCATCAACATAAAGTAGATGAGTAATATTATCAGATTTAGGAGATTATTTAATACCCAAATCGGTACCCCTTTGTTGAATGGAACTTGAAAGTAATTATGCAAAACGAATATACAAATAAGGTGATAACGGGTATCCTTGCCTTAATCCACTTTCATCTTCTATCCAATTCGTTCATCTATAATTAATGAGAATTAAATATCTAACTTTCTGGACACATTCCATAATGAGCATAATAAATTTTGGAGGAAATCTAAAATTTTTCAATGAATTTTCAAGAGTTGGCTAACACGTACTATCATATGCTTGCTCCATGTCCACCTTGACCTCCATGAGATGCTTCTTACAAGTAGAAAATTAGAATTTATTGAATACTTCTTGATCCAATAAGCAATAATCTAACATAGATCTTCCAGAAACAAAAGTAACTTGATCTTCTGTAATTAATTTAGGCAAGCAATGTTTCATACGGTTCATAATCATACTTGCAATCACCTTGTATATTGTTTGACATAAGCTTATTGGACTGAATTGAGAAGGTTCCAATGGATTCTTCACCTTTGGGATTAACACAATCAACATATCTTTCCATTGAGGATTCATTTCTCCATGAATAAAAAATTCATTGATAGCTCTCCACAAATCTTCATTAATTATGCTCCAATAGAACTTTAAAAAAAGATCCGATTATGCCATCCAGACCAGGAGATTTGTTATTTCCCAAGCTCCTGACTGCCTCATACATCTCATATTATATAAAATCTGCATTTAGCAAATTACATTCAACATTATTAATTGTTTGTTGTATACCATTTTTAGGCCAACCCGAAATTGAACAATTCCTTTGCCTCCATTTCCTTCTAAAAATTTTTAGAAAAGTTGTTTCAACTTTATCTTGATCAACCACACTACCTACATCTTCATCATTAATTTGATTGATTAAATTTCTATTTCTTTTATCTGTAGCATAATCATGGAAAAAACTTAGAATTGGTGTCACCTTCATATATCCATCTTATCTTGGCTCTTTAATTCCACCAAGTGGATAACCGAAATAATGTAACATTAAACTCCCTTACTTTGCTTTTAAGTAACATCAACTCCTGATGAGAAATACCATCTTCAGAGCTTTCCAAAATTTACAGATCCATTATCTCCTTCTTCAAAGTATTTTTCAATGTTGAAAGATTCATTACTTTGTTCTTATTCTAATAATACAAAGCTTTGAGAGTTCTTTTCAGCTTTCTGTTCAAGATTTCAGGATTATTACTGTAATCATTCCTCCTCCAAGCTTTGAGAACAACATTCCATGTAGCAGTGTACAATCTCAACAGATCCTCAAATCTAGTATGTTTGTGAACCGACCTCATTATGTTATGAATTTTTAATATGATGGGAGAATAATTAGATACCACTCTTGCTAAATGTCTCACATAAGCATTGGGAACTTGTTGAAGAGCTGTAAAGTTCAATTAGCATTGATCCAATCTTTCCCATATCATTGAGCTGCTATATTTTTTATTACACTAAGTAAATCATGGTCCAATAATACCTGCATCATGCAAATCATTGCTAACTAAAAAGGATTTCATCTCTTGTGGGCCTTGGGAAAAAGAAAACCTCTTTCCCCCTCTTTTGCCTTCTTTGGACAAAATACAATTAAAATCCCCACCTACTAAAGATGGAACATTACCATCCAAATAACTTTCAAGATTATTCCACAAACTTCTTCTAGCCCTAACATCCTTACTCCCATAAACCGTAGCAACATTCCAACTTCATGCAATAATAGAATGGAATTTCCCAAACACAACCTGAGAAGAATCAAAAACAACCTCAAAACTACCCATAAGACTCTTCCATAACACAAGTATACCCCCCGAAGTGCCACTATCCGGATGATTAAAAAAATCCCACTCATCAACAATAATCTTATTTACATCATTTCTATTTAAACAAGATAGAATAGATTCTACTAACCCAATGAAAAAAACCAAATTATGCCTTACTATCTCCCTAAGAAAAAGTGAAGCTTCTTTTTTTTGGACTCCTCTATAATTCCAAAACAAGAAGGATGACATTTATGAAACTAATGGGGAATGGCCCCTAGCACCAAGAGTACCACCACCATCTCCTCTTCTTCTTCTCAGGATACCACCAACCGACACAAGAGATTTGATTTCTTTAGCAATCTTGACCTTACTTTTGTTAGAGGAAGCATTCATAACTTCATTTGAAGGAAACACATTTAGTTTAGGTTATATATCAGTAGTTTCTTTATCAAAGCAGCCATCATAATTCTATTCTAGAACTAATTCAGGGGTTTTATCTTCCACAAGTATATTATCCATCATTAATTAAGTTATCTAAAATTCCAGCATTAAAGAACCTGATTCCAGGTTGTTTTCTTTTTCAATAATTTCACTCTCCATATCTTCAGTAGTTTGCACATTATGGTTCATGTCATTTTGATTGTCATCCTCTTTTTTATCTATCTCACCCTCTTCTTTGTCTTCTATATTTTCCATGAGCAAACTAAATTTTTTTGCATTCACCAATCTAGTTGGTGACTTGTAAAGCTCCACATCTTCTATAACTTAAGTTGAATTTGTTTTAACTTCAACATCAATTTGACCATCTTGTTTATCTTTTATGTTGGATTCTTTAGCTCTAATAAATCTCCTTTTCCTGTTATTAAGCTTCACATGAATCCATGGCCCATTCTCAAATTTTTCGGATTGTGTATTATTCACAACAATCTTATTTACTTCCTTATAAGAAGAATAAGTAGAAGTTTTATTAATATTCTACATCCCCATCTTGACATTCCTTAGAGGACATAGATTAAGATTTTGTCCAATTTTTCCATAATGAAAGCAAAATGAGGATATTATTTCATATTCTATTCTTTGAAAAAAACTCTCCCATATCATCAACCAAAATTCCTCCTGATAATTTCTCATCTTGATTTATTCACACACAAGATCTTACGAATTCTCTTCTTCCCCACTTGAACATGTTGCCATCAAGGAATAGAGGAACACCAATCTTGGAAGCAATCTTAGTTATATTTATCTCATCCCAATAATACAATGGGAGATGAGGCATTCAAATCCAAACTGGAGAAGATTATCCCTTCAAGGAAAGAGGGGAGAAGCTAGCTGTCCATTTTGAAAGTTTATCAGGGATGTTAGGCTCTTATGAACTAGTCCCAAGGCTAACCAAGAGGGGGGAGGGTCAATTGGTATTTAAAATTTTTTCAAAATAATCACCACATAAATTAAAGTGTGGAAATTAAATACAAAAAAAATAATAAGAAAGAACACACCATATTTTATAGTGGTTCGGACAACTTGACCTACGTCCACTTCCCTGAGGCTCTCCTTTGGGTATTGCACTACACTAAGTGTTTCTCATTTTTCCCCCATAGTAAGGTGGAGAAGCCAGTACAAAAACTCCTTTCTACCAACCCTGTTGAGGTAAACAACCCAACTCCTTTTGCTTCATCCTGAAGTAAGTAAATAACCCAACTCCTTTTGCCTCCTTCTGAAGCAGGCAGAGAACCCAACTCCTTTTGCTTCCTCCTAAATTAGGCAGAGAACCTCAATCAGTTATTAAAGTAGACCTCTCTTGAACCTCCAAGGAACCAGGGATGACAACCGGAGAAGACTGTTGCAATCCATGACCCCTAGTTTGAGCTTTTAATGATGAAAAATAATGTCATCTTAACATCTATTCATCGAATATCTTTTGATTTATGCTATTGTTTGTGAGTACTAACATTTTAGGAAAATCACAAGTTACTCAGGACAACAGGAAGACTCAAGAAAGGGTAGAATAGGAGTGTGAGTCTGAAACAATGTAATTTTCTATTTATTTTAGTTTTTTTCTTTGCTTGAGTCTGGGAACAAACTGTATGTAAGTCTGAGCAACCAAACACACACACACACACACACACACACAGAGGGAGAAGGTTTTTTAAAACAAACAAAAATGAAGAATTTTTTTTCTGTCTGTACTGTACGACTTTATATCATACTGTACGAACTGATATGTTTAAAACATATTTCTATACATATATCATTTTGTACGATTCATATCATACTGTACGATGTGTTACTAATCCAAAACCCTAGTTGCCGAATTTTTTTAAGTATGTTTTATCAGCCATTCGTACTGTACGTCGTAATTCATACTATATAATTTATTTCAAATACATAGTTAATATCGCCCATGATTAGTGGAGTAAATCAAGGTTCGCTGATTGGTCATCATACTGTATGAATTTTTTCGTACTATACGATGAACAGAGATGAGTTTTAATCATCCCGGACATCATCCTAAACGATCTCTTATTTTTTACTCATCGTATTGTATGATATATATTGTACCATATGATGAATAGAGGCCGATTTGTATCATCACGGAGATCGACCTAGATGATCCATTGATTTGTTCTAATCGTACAGTATGATAATGATCGTATCCTATCATGTATAGAGATGAGTTTTGATCATCCCGACTATCGTCCTGTACGAACAGAAGAGTGGAGGTTCATATGGTACGATATTTTATCGTACTCTATGATTTATTTTGAACAATTCGTAAACCTTCGTACCAAGATGAAGAGTGTTATACATATCATATTGTACGAATGTAACAACTACTATGAAAAGTTTCTGGGATTTTGGAGCCCGTTTTATGTGTAAAAATTATTATATTTTTAGTGTGATAGAATAAGGGGAACGTGATTAGAGAGGGAATCCTTGGGCGAGAGTCTTGAGAAGTTTTTAGGGTTTGAGAGAGAAAGGAGAAGGTGAGCTTGATGAGGGAGATCACACGGTTTCTCCGTTCTTGTTGCATCTTGCTCCTCTTGTGGCCCGAGAAGAACTTGTGGGAGGCTCTCTGAGGGGGATACTGTTGAGTCTAGTAATTAGGTTGTTAAGCCTAAGTAAATGTCCCAAGGCTACCAAGAGGGGGGTGAATTGGTAGTTTTAAAAAATTTTAAACCCTCTTAAAACTAAAGTTGAACCGAAATGAAATTTTCTTTTAAAGTTTGTAGAAAAATGTTTTTCAACCACAGAGTTGTTAAAACAGAAATTTAAAATGCGGAAACGTAAAAGCAATAAAGTAAATGACACCAGATTTATAGTGGTTCGGTCTATAACCAGACCTACATCCACTCCTCAGAGGCACCCTCTGAGTATTGCACTAATACCACAAAGTGACTCTCCTTTAGCACCCACAGCAAGGCGGAGAAGCCTGTACAAAACCCTCTTTTCACCACTCCCCGGTGCGGCAGAGAACCGTCGTCCTTTTACACAATCCACAGTGCTGGCAGAGAACCGTCGTCCTTTTACACTCTCCTAGTGTGGGCAGAGAACCCTACGGCTGTTCACACTCTCCAAGTGTAGGCAGAGAACCTTCTTCCTTTTACACTCTCCTAGTGTAGGCAGAGAACCCACGTCTGTTCACACTCTCCAAGTGTCGGCAGAGAACCGGACCTTCTTGAATGATCTTCTCACAAGAACCTAAAAGGAAGAAAGAAAAGAGTGAAGAAATCCAATTTCACAAGTAGAGATTCTTACCTTAGCAATCCAAGTGAAGCCTTCTTGCTCCAATGGTAGGAATCCTCCTTTGAATGCTCTCTTCCACTCTCCCCTTGACTATTCTCTCAATAGGCACGAAGATCAAATGACAAAAAGATTGGGTGGCAGTCTAATTTGAAGTATATATACAAAAGACAAGAAAAACCGCCCAAAAACTGCAAGTTTTCAATTCTGTACGCAGTGGATCGTCCCGTACGATCCTGGATCGTCCTGGACGATTTTACTTAAACGATCTGAAACGACCCAATTTGTATATGTGTACGAAATGACTTCGTACAGCTGATCGTCCTGTACGAACTAGGTTCGTCCAGTACGAACGGTTATTACAAGGTCGGTTCTAGAAACTGCTGAAAACTGTCCTAAGTCGGTTTATCGTTTGGACGAAAATATGTTCGTCTGGACGAAAATTTTCCAGAGAGCCGATCGTCCTGTACGATAATTTATTTCGTCTGGACGAAAATTTTCCAGAGCGCCCATCGCCGGGGACGATACTTTGGTTTCGTCTGGATGAAAAATTTCCAGAGAGCTGTTCGTCCGGTACGATATTTATTTTCGTCTGGACGAAAATTTTCCAGAGCGCCCATCGCCGGGGACGATATAAAAATTCGTCCTGGACGAATAGGACTTAGAAAAATTTTTCGAAGCAAGTTCCTATTCGTTCCAACTGCTCTATAGGAGATAACTGACAGATCGTCCAGTACGATATATATCGTCCTGTACGATCAGTATAGAATTTCAAGATCTCCTTAGTTTGTGTGTGTGAGATTTTATTCACTCAATTACAATCACTCCCTTTCAAAATTAATTCAAAGAAAAGACACTTCAAATAAACAAAATTTCTCATGTTGAATTTGATTTGAAGTTTTCGTAGTCTGGAGTCTGATTTTCCTGAAATGTTAGTACACACAAGAGCAAGTGCAAATCTTCTGAAATTGTTAGGAGATAACTATTCATTTGAACAATAATGTTTGGAATCATCAAAACTACATAAGTTGCACAAATATAAATAATTCAAATAGCAACTACTCAAACAATCTCCCCCTTTTTGATGATGGCAAAACAATTATTATTAGTATGGTTTCAAGTTAAGACAAAATCTCTTATCTCCTAAACTCCCCCTGAATTTATGAGTACATTAAAATAAGGAGGCATTAAAGAACAAAAATTTTTGTTTTTATAAAATTTTAACAGAAAACACAAATCACAAACAAAACAAAAACACAAACACAAACATAATAATTTCTCAACAAAAACACAAACACAAACATAATAATTTCTCCCCCTTTTTGACAGCAACAAAAAGTGAAGAAAAAAAAGACAAGAAATGTAAATAATAATATGAAATTCATTGTTAAAATTTAATCTAAATTGTGATTTGACATAGAGTATGCAATTTTAAACTAAAGATATTAGGTCAATCATAGAAATTCATAAAATTTATGAAATGATATAACATTGTAAGTAAGAAGAATTTATCAAAGACATGATTCAATTTAGACATTTTGATTATTGAAAATCATTACAAGTGAGATGTAAAAAAAAATTCTATATTTCAAAGTTCAATAGAATATAAATGAACATTAGATCAACTTGAATTAAGAGATTAAACGAATTTGGAAAGAAGAGAATTACCTCATGTGGTGCTTTGCACATCTTTTCAAAGTTTTGGGGCACATTTTTGTGCATTTGTCTTTGGTTGGGCTTATTTTGTGCCTCTTTTTAAATTTGCACAATTTTTGCGAATCCCTTTTGATTTTTGTACATTTGTACAATTTTCAAGAGTAATTTGACCAATTCTTTCCAAAATCTATAATCTAACATTTCAAATATTTCTAGGTGCATAAACATCATTTGAGCATAGAAATACAAAATAAGATAACATCAAAATTGCAATAACAATATTAAATTTTATGTAGTCTAAATGAATAGACATGATCTTAAAAATTCTAACTACAACAAGTTATAAACAAATTATAAATTTAAAAAGTCTAGATTTTCTAATATAGATAATCTCATATTACAATCGAATTTGAGCACAATGTAGATTAAAAATAATATTAATGAAATTCATAAAGATTAGCCACATTTCAAAACAAATCTAAGACAAACAAACTTTCATTGATTAAAAAGAAAATTACATAAAAGCATTGAACTTAAACAAAAAACATAACAACAAAACAAAAATACAACAGACACACATAAAAAAAAACTTCTACTGTTCTGGAGGAGGAGGAGGAGGAATGCCGCCAAAGAGATTGAAGTAGGAGGCCATTAACATTACATTGATATTTATTTCATGAACTTCATCTCTAATATTACCAATGTCATGTTGCTGCTGCGTAAGATGAGCATCAAATTGATCAAACCTTTGATCAATGTGAGTCTCTAGTCTATCAAATCTCTCAATCAGATTCTGGTAATTTGATTGAGAAGCAGAAGCTTGCACTCCTTCTTCTTCTTCTTCTGAAGCACTATCATGTGCTTTTTCTTTTTCTTTTTCCTCCCTGAAGAGCAGTCTGAAAGATGCATCATTGTAATAAACTGGCTCTTCATATTCCTCATCAGGATGGACTATATTGTACTTCTTCTCCAAAACATAAGTAATCAAGTGCCCTAAAGAAATATTCTTCTTCCTCTTCTGATTAGGATGTCCTATTTCTGAAAGCCCATAGATATGATCTAGGATGAGTTGGGCTTCATCAATAGGATGTCTTTTCATGATTAAAAAAGTTAGACAAGAAAGAAGAGGAGTAATGTTAATCCTATCACCAGCTTTAGGAATAATTGAGGATCTAAGGATATGCTGGATGATTCGGGCATCTTGGGTCATACCGGCCACTCTAGCAACATGATTGTCAATTCCATTTTCTCTAATTACTCTATTGATTTCATACCAATGGAAGACGTTTTCTGACATTAGAGTGTGAGCTCTATATCCTTCAGTCCTTAAGTTTAAAAATGCACCAAGGTCGTGCTTGGTGATCTCAACTTTTTTCTTAAAAACAAAAGAACTAATGATAGAGTGGTCAGGATTGAAACTCATGTTGGCTAGGAAGTAATGGTAGGTTTGCTTATTGTAGAGGTGGACAAGAGAGAGAATGAAATGAAATTGGGTTGAGGCAAAGAGGTGTAATACCCTAAATTTCAACTCCGTTTGGATAAGAATGCGAGACGGAGTGATTTTCGCAGAAGCAAAACGAGGAAAAGATTCCTCATTTGCTTTGGAAAGTAAGTTGTCTGGAGCATTCCTGTTGGGTTTCTTCACCAAAACTTTTTGTCTCTTGCTAGAGGAGGCCATAGTTGATTTGATGTAGAAAGGGATTGAAAAAGATGTTTGAAAGTGTGATTTTCAAGTTTGAAAGCCCTCATATTTAAAGAAAAACGATATGTTCGTCCTGGACGAAAATATTCGTCCTGGACGAAAAATTATCGTTCGTCTGGACGAAGTAATTTCGTACAGACGATCCAATTCGTCCAAAATGTAACGGCTTTTCGTATTCAACACAACTTACGATGCGTCCCTTCGTACAGGCTTTTTGACTTGACCGATCGTACATACGAAAATATTTCGTACAGACGATCAAAAAGCGTTTCGTTTTAATGACTCTTGAAAACCGTCCCCTACAATGAATCGACACATGTTCGTACATACGAAAAAAATTTCGTACAGACGAAATTCGTATTAAAAACTGTCTTATCCACTCAACCGCTGCATTCAATCGTCCCGACGTTTGAGAAAAAGAAAAAATCGTACTGGACGATCACAGATCGTACAGACGATCCAATAAAAAACTGCTCTCAAAACGGTTTAAATTCGCGCAAACTGTTTCTTAACACATCGTCCTGTACGAAAAAATTCGTCCTGGACGATTTCCAAAAAAAAATTTTGATTTTTAAATTTTTAATTTAACAAAAACAACAAAAATAATCAACAACACAGAAAACATAAGACAAAAACATAAATTCAAAAACAATTCATACAAAAACACAAAATTCACAAAATCACAAAAACAAAATACAACAAGTATCAATGTTGCAAAGACATTTTGGTTAAGCATTCAAATCAATAACACCAAGCCTTGTTCTTAAAGTACTGAAGGTATCAAAGGCTAAAGGTTTTGTAAAAATGTCTGCAAGTTGATTTTCAGTTGAAACATGTATGAGTTCAATTTCTCCTTTGGATACATGATCCCTTATGAAATGATACCTTATATCAATGTGTTTGGTTCTAGAATGTTGAATAGGATTTTTGGAAATGCAAATAGCACTAGTATTGTCACAATAAATTGGAATAGTGCCTATAGTTAATCCTAAGTCAATCAACTGTTGTTTTAACCAAAGTACTTGTGCCACACAACTTCCTAATGCAATGTATTCTGCTTCTGCAGTAGATAGTGCCACTGAATTTTGTTTTCTACTAGACCATGAAACTAATGAATTTCCAATGAATTGACATGTTCCAGAAGTGCTTTTCCTATCCACTCTACAGCCTGCAAAGTCAGAATCTGAGTAACCAATAATTTCAAATGAAGAGCTAAACTTAGGATACCAAATTCCTAAGTTTTGAGTTCCTAGTAGATATCTTAAAATCCTTTTCACTGCTGTCAAATGTGATTCTTTTGGATCTGATTGAAATCTAGCACATAAGCAAACACTAAACATAATATCTGGTCGGCTAGCAGTCAAGTAAAGTAAAGATCCAATTATCCCTCTAAATTTCTTTTGATCAACAGATTTTCCCTTAAGGTCTTTATCTAACTGAACTGAAGAACTCATTGGTGTACTAACAGGTTTAGCATTGTCCATTTCATATTTTTTGAGGATGTCCTTAATATATTTGGTTTGACTAAGAAAAGTACCTTCCTCAAGTTGCTTAATGCTAAACCTAGAAAGTAATTTAAATCTCCCATTAGACTCATTTCAAATTCACTACTCATTGTTTTAGAAAAATCATCACAAAGATGTTTATTTGAAGATCCAAAGATGATGTCATCCACATAAATTTGAACAATAAGTATATCCTTTCCAATTTTCCTTAAAAAGAGAGTTGTATCCACACTTCCTTTTTCAAAAGATCTTTCAAGTAGGAAGGTGCTTAACCTCTCATACCAAGCCCTAGGTGCCTGTTTCAATCCATATAATGCCTTTTTTAATTTGAAAACATGATTTGGAAATTTAGAGTTTTCAAAACCTGGAGGTTGTTCTACAAAAACATCTTCTTCAATTACTCCATTTAAAAAGGCACTTTTGACATCCATTTGAAACAATTTAAAACCTTTAAAACAGGCAAAGGCTAGTAAAACCCTAATTGCTTCAAGTCTAGCTACAGGGGCAAAAGTTTCCTCAAAATCAATTCCTTCAATTTGGTTATACCCCTTAGCTACTAATCTAGCCTTATTTCTAATGACTACTCCTGAGTCATTCATTTTATTCTTGAACACCCACTTGGTTCCAACAACACTTTGATCTTTTGGCCTTGTAGTTAGTTCCCAAACTTTATTCTTACAAATTGATTCAACTCTTCTTGCATGGCCAATATCCAAAATTCATCTGAAAGTGCTTGATCAATGTTAGTGGGTTCAACAGTAGAAATAAAGGCTGAATGATTGACTTCCTTGTTTAATCCACGCCTAGTTCTAACACCCTCACTTGGTTCACCTATGATTAATTCCTTTGGGTGGTTTTTAGAAAATCTCAAATCTCTAGGCAAAGGGTCTTCTCTTTCTAAATTTTCTTCCACATTTTCTTCCAAATTTAATCTATCTATCTTTTGGGAGTTTTCTTCAATTTCTTCTTCAACAACTTTTGGCTCTTCCATGTTTCCAATTTTCATCAAAAACAACATGTGTGGTTTCTTCAATGACTAAAGTTCTTTTGTTGAATACTCTATAAGATTTTCCAACACTTGAATATCCAACAATTCCTTCATCTGATTTTGGATCAAATTTTCCTAAGGCAGATTTTCCATTATTATGTATGAACACCTTGCAACCAAATACATGCAAATGAGACAAATTTGGTGTTCTTCCTTTTAGCAACTCATAGGGTGTTTTATTCAAATTAGATCTCACATTCACCCTATTCAGAACATAGCATGCAGTGCTAACCGCCTCAGCCCAAAAATACCTAGGAAGATAGTATTCTGCTAACATTGCTCGGGCGGCTTCTATTAATGTTCTGTTCTTTCTTTCAACTACTCCATTTTGTTGAGGAGTTCTAGGTGCAGAAAAATTGTGATCAATCCCCTTTTCTTTACAGAAATCTTCAAATCTTTCATTTTCAAATTCTCCTCCATGATCACTTTGTATAGAAATTATTTCACATCCTAGTTTTCTTTGTATCCAAGTTGAAAAATTTCTGAATTCCTCAAATGATTCACTCTTATGAAAAAGAAATTTAACCCAGGTGAATCTTGAAAAATCATCTACTATAACAAATCCATATACCTTTCCTCCTAGACTAACAGTGCTTACTGGTCCAAAAAGATCCATGTGTAGAATTTCTAAAGGTTTACTTGTCCTAAGATCTTTAATGGACTTAAATGAGGACTTACTTGTTTTCCTAATTGACATGCATCACACAGATGGTCCTTAGTAAAGTCTAGTTTAGGTATTCCTCTCACCAAATTCTTTTGGGTAATTTTTCTAAGATTTTTCATACTAGAATGACAAAGTCTCCTATGCCAAAGCCACGATTCATCAGAAACAGTTTTCAAACAAAAAGCAGTAGGAGATTGAATACAATTTAAATCTAGCATGTAAACATTGTTCACCCTTTTTCCATTTAAAACAATTTTTCCATTTAGGCTAATTATGCAGCTAGTAGGTAAAAATTTTACATTATAGCCCTTATCACAAAGCTGACTTATGCTAAGCAAATTATGTTTCAAGCCTTCAACTAATAAAACATTATCTATGAAAAAGTTTTTCAAGTTTCCAATCATACCTGATCCAACCACTTTCTTTGTGGTATTATCTCCAAGTGTAACCTTGCCTCCACTCCTGGCTTCCAGCGTTATGAATTGAGCAGTATCTCCAGTCATGTGCTTAGAACATCCGCTGTCCAGGTACCATATACTCTCACGAGGTCTTGTGTGAGAGTATACCTGCAAAATTCTCAAATGTTAGACCTGGGAACCCAAACTAGTTTGGGTTCACCTTTATGAAATTTATAATCAGATGCATGTGTGATATGTCTAGATTTATGCATCTTAGTTCTCCACACCAGATTAGGTTTCATCTTTAAAGTGCAGGTGTGAGATATATGTCCTAAAAATCCACAATTGTTACATTTAACATTAGGAAAAATATTCCTATGTTTTCTCTCATATGATTGTCTTCTAAGGGATTTCATAAATTTAGGATAATACTTAGGATTTGTAAAATCTTCATGTTTAGGGGGGTTCCTATTATCCTCGAGAGCACTTATAGTAAGTTTATAAAATGAATTCATTTCTTCCAAGATTCGATTTGTATAATTGACTCTATATGTCTTGTGCTCAGATTCATCCTTAAATTTCTCAAATTCTTTTTCAAGTTCAGCATAGGATGATTTTAAATTCTCAAAATTTTTATTCAAGTCATCATATTCATCAAGTAGTTTCATGTGGTTGCTATCAATTAAAGCATGATCTTTCCTAAGGATTTCGTGTTCCTTATTAAGCTCTTCCAATTCTAAAACTAAACTAGCATGCATCTTTTTAGTTTTCCTATATGCATCATGCATGTGTTCAGAAACTTCAAACAATTCATTATAAGTTAAATCACATACCTCTTCTTGATCTGATTGTTCAGCTTTATCTGCCATCAAGCAAAGGTTGGTGACTTCTTCTTCTTTATCAGTCTCAGATGAGTCTGAAGCTGAGTCCGCCCAAAAAGCCTTTTGAAACTTCTTCTTGCCCTTCTTTACCATTGGTTTCTCCTCTACCTTCTCCTTGCTAGGAGAGGCTTTGAGTTTTGGACAATCAGTCTTTATATGACCTGGTTTCCTGCATTCATAACAAATCACTTCATTAGAAACCTTGCCATTTCTATTATACTTACCTCTATTCCATTGCTGGCGTCTCTTCTGCTTCCTCTTTAAAAAGCTTTTGAATTGTCTAGTCATCAGTGCTATATCATCTTCATCCTCAGGTTGTGAGTGTTCACTTTCTGACTCTTCCACATTTAGTGCAATATTCTTGTCCTTTCTTGGTTCACCTGCATCAATCTTTCTTTGACTTACTCCTTGCTCGTAAGCAATGAGTGAACCAAGAAGATTGTCAATAGAATAAATGTTCAGATCTTTTGACTCTGTAATTGCAGTAATTTTAGCATCGTATGCAGTAGGTAAACAACGAAGAATCTTATTAACCATTTCAGCATTAGTTAATTCCCTACCAAGTGCATGCAAAGAGGTGACAATTTGAGTGAATCTTGTGTACATGTCAGATATAGATTCATTAGGTTTCATGCGAAATAGTTCGTAGTCATGTAACAAGATATTGAGCCTTGATTGCTTAACCTCATTTGTCCCTTCATAAGTAATACAAAGTCTATCCCATATGTCTTTTCCGCTTTTACAAGTAGAAACTCGCATGTAGTCTTCAGATTTTAAAGCACAAAAGAAACTATTTAAACATTTTGCATTTAATTGTGCTAAGTCACGTTCTTCTATAGTCCAATCTGCATAGGGTGTATCTACCCTAATTCCATCAACTAATCTAGTTGGTTTTGTGTAACCTTCCTGGACTAACATCCACATGCGATAATCAAGTGACTGTAAGAAAGTAGACATGCGTGTTTTTCAAAAATCAAAAGGAATATTGTCAAACAGTGGAGGTCTAGTGATAGAGTAACCCTCAGGTGTGTTTCGGTTTCCAAATGTAGCCATCTACGTTAATCAAAAAGTAGTTCAAACTTATGATTTTGAAACAATGCTCTGATACCACTTGTTGAGTCTAGTAATTAGGTTGTTAAGCCTAAGTAAATGTCCCAAGGCTACCAAGAGGGGGGTGAATTGGTAGTTTTAAAAATTTTAAACCCTCTTAAAACTAAAGTTGAACCGAAATGAAATTTTCTTTTAAAGTTTGTAGAAAAATGTTTTTCAACCACAGAGTTGTTAAAACAGAAATTTAAAATGCGGAAACGTAAAAGCAATAAAGTAAATGACACCAGATTTATAGTGGTTCGGTCTATAACCAGACCTACATCCACTCCTCAGAGGCACCCTCTGAGTATTGCACTAATACCACAAAGTGACTCTCCTTTAGCACCCACAGCAAGGCGGAGAAGCCTGTACAAAACCCTCTTTTCACCACTCCCCGGTGCGGCAGAGAACCGTCGTCCTTTTACACAATCCACAGTGCTGGCAGAGAACCGTCGTCCTTTTACACTCTCCTAGTGTGGGCAGAGAACCCTACGGCTGTTCACACTCTCCAAGTGTAGGCAGAGAACCTTCTTCCTTTTACACTCTCCTAGTGTAGGCAGAGAACCCACGTCTGTTCACACTCTCCAAGTGTCGGCAGAGAACCGGACCTTCTTGAATGATCTTCTCACAAGAACCTAAAAGGAAGAAAGAAAAGAGTGAAGAAATCCAATTTCACAAGTAGAGATTCTTACCTTAGCAATCCAAGTGAAGCCTTCTTGCTCCAATGGTAGGAATCCTCCTTTGAATGCTCTCTTCCACTCTCCCCTTGACTATTCTCTCAATAGGCACGAAGATCAAATGACAAAAAGATTGGGTGGCAGTCTAATTTGAAGTATATATACAAAAGACAAGAAAAACCGCCCAAAAACTGCAAGTTTTCAATTCTGTACGCAGTGGATCGTCCCGTACGATCCTGGATCGTCCTGGACGATTTTACTTAAACGATCTGAAACGACCCAATTTGTATATGTGTACGAAATGACTTCGTACAGCTGATCGTCCTGTACGAACTAGGTTCGTCCAGTATGAACGGTTATTACAAGGTCGGTTCTAGAAACTGCTGAAAACTGTCCTAAGTCGGTTTATCGTTTGGACGAAAATATGTTCGTCTGGACGAAAATTTTCCAGAGAGCCGATCGTCCTGTACGATAATTTATTTCTTCTGGACGAAAATTTTCCAGAGCGCCCATCGCCGGGGACGATACTTTGGTTTCGTCTGGACGAAAAATTTCCAGAGAGCTGTTCGTCCGGTACGATATTTATTTTCGTCTGGACGAAAATTTTCCAGAGCGCCCATCGCCGGGGACGATATAAAAATTCGTCCTGGACGAATAGGACTTAGAAAAATTTTTCGAAGCAAGTTCCTATTCGTTCCAACTGCTCTATAGGAGATAACTGACAGATCGTCCAGTACGATATATATCGTCCTGTACGATCAGTATAGAATTTCAAGATCTCCTTAGTTTGTGTGTGTGAGATTTTATTCACTCAATTACAATCACTCCCTTTCAAAATTAATTCAAAGAAAAGACACTTCAAATAAACAAAATTTCTCATGTTGAATTTGATTTGAAGTTTTCGTAGTCTGGAGTCTGATTTTCCTGAAATGTTAGTACACACAAGAGCAAGTGCAAATCTTCTGAAATTGTTAGGAGATAACTATTCATTTGAACAATAATGTTTGGAATCATCAAAACTACATAAGTTGCACAAATATAAATAATTCAAATAGCAACTACTCAAACAGATACTCTTCTACATCCATGATCTTGAAGGTACTCTACCTTCTCTAGGAGGGAGAAAGATGAGAAGGTACGCTGCTGTCGCCAAGAGGGTGAGAAGAGCGCTTGGCACTCTGCCACTCCGGGTTGGTGAAAGTGAGTCTTGTAAAGGCTTCTCCGCCTTGCCGAGGGGGGAAAAAGGAGAGCTATAGTTTGTAGTGAAATTCCTGCAACGAAGGACTCCGGGGAGTGGACGTAGGTCATGGTTTTACCGAACCACTATAAAATTTCGTTGTGCTTTTTTCCTTATCACTTTTCATTTTTTGCTTGCACCTTATTTTCATAATATTTGCTTGGTGAAAATTGTGAAAGAAAAGGATTTCATTGTTGCACGTTGAGTTCAATTATTTTCCTTCATAGTAGTTAAAGTTTTCATGTTAAAAATTTAAAAACACCAAAAAATTAGAACTCCTGCTTAGTTTTTTAATTATTGCTACAAAGTTTTCACAGTTCACCCCCCTCTTGTCAATCTAGTAGTTTCAAAGATGACTTAGATCCTTGCTTGGAGAAACCTTTGTGAAACTTCTCACAAACTCCCCCTCACAAGATCCTCTATCTCTCTCCCTTGCTTTCCCTCTCCTCTTGGCTCTCTCAGGTCAGGACAACAGCAAAAGATCTCCCCTTGAGAAAATAAGAGATATTTTAAACAAGGGTTTCAGTTTTGCCCTAATTTATTACTAATCATCAAATATTGTCTAGGACAATCAATCGATTATCCCATACAATCAGTTCAAAATTAGCTTAATCGGCTTGGATGGTTTGGGATAGTCTGGATGATTAGAAGGTTCATTTGTTTAATTCATCTAGGATGATAATATATCATCCTATATGATTCATTTAATTCATAAAATATCATCTAGACCATCACCCTGGATAGATGTCTGGATGATGAAAAACTAACTTGATTTTCCAGGACGATCTCACGATTATCCAGGCCAATTAATACAAAAAAGGCACATATCATCCAGAACATTGCCCTGGATAAATGCCTGGATGATAAAAAATTAACTAGAATGTCTAGGCCGATCTCACGATCGTCCAGGTTGATTAGTACAAAACATCACATATCAGTTAGAACATCTCCCTGGATGGAGCCAAGCTATTTATGGTTCATACAAGAAGAACTAAAGTTTATTAACTGATCGTCCCAGATAATACTGCGATCATCCAAGATGATATGATTGAGCAACCAAATCTTAATTACTTTCCTTAATTACTAAATTAATTTAGGCATAATTATAGTGCATCATCCAGGATGACGTCTAAAGTAAAACATGCCTAAAAGGTTATGGCAGTTGATTCTTTCTGATTTGATCTTAACATCATGGACGATGATAATATCATCTAGAAAAGTTTGCTTAACTATGGCTACCTTAACCAGGAATCCCTAATTTGGGTTTCTATTTTTAACTGATCGTCTAGGACAATTTGGGATAATCCCGGATAATATGATAAAAAAAAACTCTAAATAGTCAAAAATTTTCCCTCAAGTGTGTGTGTGCAAGGTAACATAACTTCAGGACCCGCAATGTTATAATGGACTCAAGAAAAGGTAAAACACACTTGATGCACAATACAAGCTAACTCATTCCTAATCTACCCAATATTGACCTGGTTTAATTCACAATTTGATCTTATGGACTTGAAATGTTAGTAGGCAAGGCAGTTGTATCAAAATAGAAATATTTGCTATCATCAAAATTATATTATCTAAAATTAGATTCGCAACACATTTGTGAATCCCCACAATGTAACCTCGCACATACCATGGTCCTTCACTCAGCATACCTTCCAAAGCTTCAGGTGACTAAAATGAACAAAGTATCCAATTTAATCCCAAAGAGGTCAAGTGAAAAGCACCAAACTTACTCCATTGTTTCCTTAATTCCCAACAGCAAAAGGGAAAAGAAACATTATCACCTAAAACTTTAACCACCAATGAATTCTTCAATACTAGAGCATTTGCCTTTTCATGATCTTCATTAAGCTTAACAACAACACCATCAGCATACATTTTAGCAAAAATAAAATTAGGATTTACTTTCACGTATGTATTGGTATTCCATGGATTTGTGTGTTTTTGAGCTTCAAATAGATTATCAACATTAGTAGTCATTGTTGTATCAGACAGATTATTCAAATTTTTTTCCATTTCAATAAATCACTATTTGGTTGATTATGCCAAAATAGAATTATGATTAAAATCCATTCTAATTGCAGACTCAAAAGAACCGATAATACTAGGTGTGGTAAATCTATTAACCTTCAGCTTCATAAAAGAAGATGATGCTTCAACATCATTTTGCCCACGAGTTAGAATCAACACCATTCAATTAGGAGATTTGGGTAATACCTGATTAACTTCAATCGTCTTCTATTTTCCTTCAACAGCAGTAGATTGTTGCAGTGGTGGACGAAACCCTTCTCTGATTTGCAAAGCTAAATTCCTTGGATGATTGCTTTGCACCCTTCTTTCGAATACCTTTGTCTGGTCTTTGAAGTTTCTAAATCTTCCAACAAATCCTTGAAGATTGGAAGAAAATTATCAGAGTGAAGGAGGAAAAATGGTCGGCGATTTTCGATGCTCCTCCTCCGTCATCAGAGTCTTCCAGCAATAAAATAGGAAAATAGAAATTTGAAATAATTTTCTCTCACTAGAAAAAACACAGACCTTCTCTCTAAACTCCCTCTTAGATGAAAATCAATCGTAAGAAAAATGAGTGTAAATTTTATTTTTTTTTAAATAATTTGCAAACAATAACAACAATAACAAATAATAAAATACTACACTCCCTTTTGACATTATAAAAAAAGGGAAAATTGCAGGAAGAAAAAAAATAGAAAAAAGAAATACATAAAAAATAGGCTCAAAATGACTAACAACTCAAAGTAAAGAAAGAACCATCACAGACATGAGAACTCTTATGGGAATTTTTTAAAATGTATTAAACTTACTCTAAAAAAAAGAAAGATAAATAAGATAAGTGTTGACTTTATTGTAACTAAATTATTTGAATTCTAGAGTTTGCACACCTAGCTTAACAACTTCACAGGCTAAAATCCTTTGTTTAAACAAAAATAAAATTTAAGAATTACAATTTAGATAGGGAAACTTAAACTTTTCATACTACTAGCATGAAATATATTGAAAAGAATATTAATGTAAAAGTGATGGATAAAAAACCTTGATTTTAAGTAATCAAGTGTAAAACATATTATTAAACACAAGAATTTTCTAAGATTTAAATATTTACCCAAAAGGGAAGCTAATTTATGTTTAGCACATTTTGTGTCTCTTTTATCACCTTTCATCGTACATTGCACATCTTTTATTTTTGAAACACATAGTACATCTTTTAGTTTTGGTATCATTGTGCATCTTTTAATTTTGGGCTCATTTTGTGCCAATTTTGATTTTTTTTTTTGCAATTTTCTTCCTTTCTAAATCTTTAAGAATCTTAGTTGTAAAAAATATCTTCCAAATAAAAGAGAAGAGTAACTCACTCTCTTATATAAAGAGGAATAATATACAAAGCAAACCAGATATTTCTAATAGGAATAAATTAAATGATTTATGAAAAATAATGAGTCATGTTTATAAAATTGCAGAATACATTCATTTTATAAAAAAATTTAATAGAGTGAAAGTGCTTTTATTTCAACTATGTTAACTCTAATTCGATTTAGATTTCATGTTCACACCAAGGAATTAACATGTAAAGGAAATAAGAAAGGGTATATCAATTCAAGAATTTTTTTCCTTTTAGTTTTAACCATGTCAGCAATTTCTTATCTAACCTTTAAGCATGAATAGAAGTAATTTTATTACAACCAAAGAAGAACATTTGTAGTAAGAGTTCATTCATACAATATAATATAAGTCATACAGTATGATTTAGTTAGTACAGTAGGTGTATAATTTATACAGTACGATCAACATAAATAACATGTTACTTGACTGAAAATTTCTTAACCAAAGGGCACAAAAAAAACCCAACATTAAAAAAAAATATAAGAACCTACTTGAAAGAAAAATTAAAACCACTTGAAAGTATAGAAATAAAAACAAAATTTTTTTTTTCAATTTAAAAAGATAACAACATAGCACGTGTTGGAAAGAAAAATGCGATACAAAAATAAAACAATAAAACATAAAAGGAAAACATAGACATAAATAAGAAAGTACAACATGAACAAACTAGGACAGGGGTGGATCCGAATCAGAAGGTAGTTGTGGAGGTGGTTGGAAGAACTGGCTAAAGATGTCATACTACTACTGGATGGAGGAGAATTATTGCTAAATATTTCAAAAATTCCCTTGAACAAACCCATATCATTATCATTTTAGGTTTGCTGTTGATCTAGGTGAGTCTCAAGTTTGTCAAACTGTTGAATCAACTCCTCATATGGGTAGTCCTAAGGAGGTGGTGTAGGTGAAGGATCATCTATAGGGGTGGCATCCCCTTCTTCATCAAATAGAGAGTCTTCTAGCTCATGTTCTCTATGAAAAAGTATCTAGATGAGACATCTAAGAAGAAGATTAGAGAGTGGTCAAGAAGAGCAGTAATATGTGATATTATTTTTTTTCTCTAAGATATACCCAATCACATGTCCTAGAGCAATACTTTGCTTTCTTCTAGTAGCTGGGAGTCGAATGGAAGTAAGGTTTTGGATATAATCAATTATTATTTGGGATTCATCCATTTCAATTTTTGACAATATGAATTAGGTAGCAATTGATAGTAGGGGAGTGATGTTTATCTGATTTCTAGCTTTAGGGATTATCGATGTTCTTGGAACATACTGGATAACCCTAGCTTTTTGATTTATAGTGTGAACAAATGGTTGGTGTTAGTTAAGAGAAACATTTCTTAGTAGGAGATTTACAACACTACAATCAAAATTGGATCTGGAGGCCATAGCAAGGGGTATGTTTCCTTGGGTATTTAACCGAAGATGGATTTCTATGCCCTCCTAAATTATTATAACATTCTGACAACAAATATGGGAAGACATAATAGTGGCATCCAAACTAATACTATGGTTTCCTAGAAACCTATAAAGAATTTCAAAGTGGAAGGGATAGGCTAAAGTTAGAAGAAATTAAAATGTGGTGGAATTGAGAAGGTTCATTACCAAAATGTTTAAGGCCTGTTTATTAAGAAACCTAAAAGAAGTGATCTTGGCTTCTTTGTATTTGTTGTAGGCAAGCTTCATCAAAACTTGTCAAAAAGTGATCATCGGTAGGGTTGTGAGAAGTGGAAGCACATTAGGTTTGGTGACTACGCTTTCCACTATCATCCATTATAAAAATTATGATTGTAATAGCGAAGGATTAGAAGGATTGTGTGAAGAAATTGAATGAATTTGGGATGTTTAAATAGAAATATAGTAAATCATACAGTGCGATCGTGGGATCATAAAAGATGATCATGAGTAATTAATTTCGCCTGACGATTTGTCAAAAAGGTTTTTGAATCATATAGTACATCATACATCATTTGGGATGATTATAGATAAGGAGATCATCCCAAGAAGTTAGGTAGTATGACTTTTGACCATATGGTTCATATAGTATGATCAATAATAAATGTCATACCAATCAAAATGAATTCATCCCAATCTTTATTGACACATGGATCATCTATATGAATAGGTGTTTGTTCATTATGATTGCCAATTATAGATTCAATCTGGTTCATACATTATGCCAAGGTTATGATCAAAGAAATGTTGTGCAGATAATACATAATGAAGGTGGTTTGTATAGTACGATAGAGGATGAAGAATTTTTTATCTTGCAGGAAAAAATAGTGACGATTAGAAAAGTAGTTTATGTGATGATCAGGACACAATCATAAAGAATGATAACAATAAAATTGAAAGAACAAAAACAAGAATAAAAAAACATCAATAAAAGAAAATTAAGGACTAAAACAAATTAAGTAAAGTCATAAAAAAAAAGTTCAAGATAAGATGCTTACATTGAGATGATAATAAATGGTTGATTTCAAGTAATAGGAAATAAATATTGAGTCCAAAAACCACATGCTCCTGCTAGATCTTTTACGAGAGCTCTCAAATCTAAAGATCATGAAAGAATAGTTTGGCAACCCAAGTGAGTTTGGGTCCCTTCTTGAATTTGGATAAATCATTTGAATGCATGCCATGCTGTGTTTGATGCCACTTTGGTCTCCATACAAAGTGTGTTTTATGATGAATGGAGTAAGTGAGGCTAATGTGTCCTAACATGCCACATGAATAACATCTAACATCAGGAAAAGGTTTAACTGACTTGTAATAATTATGGTTTTTATTCCTAGATTTATGAGATGCATGACATGATGAGTTCTTAAGAACAGGTTTATTTTGAAAAGCCTTTACTTTTTCCAACAAAATTTTCTTAGCACTTTCATGATCATATATTTCAATTTTTAAAGAATGCTCATTAAGATCTAAAATATTAACACATGCTTCTAACTCTTTAAATAAATTTTTTAAATCAAGATGCAATGCTTTCAAAGAATCATATGTTTCAAGTAAAGCACTATATTTCTTATTCAATTCATCAAACTCATCCAGTAAAGCCATATGATCTTTATCAAAATCAAAATCATCCTTTTTTAGCATTTCATTTCCTTTTTGCAGAACTAAGCATTCTATTTTCAAGCTATTGTAATTCTTTTTTAGTTTCTTATATGAATCATAAATCTTTTTTGAAACATCAAGTAATTCATTATAAGAAAGTTGACATACCTCATCTTGATCAAACTAATCAAGATAGATGTTTGACATTAAGCACAAAATTGTCACTTCCTCTTCTTCTTATGTTCTAGAAGAATCTAAACTAGAGTCAGCTAAAAAGACTTTCTAAGATCTTCGCTTGCTATTATAGGACTTTGCTTTTTATTTAATATTCTCCTTTCTTTGGTGACCTTTGAGATTTGAGCAATGAATTTTAATGTGTCATGATTTCCTACACTCATAACAAACAATATCATTTGAAGCTTTAGAATATATATATGTGTTAACTTTTCTCTATTACTAAAATTTTCTTGCTTATTCCTTCAAATTTTTTTGAACTATCAAGTCATTAGTGTAATTTCTTCCTCTCCTCCTTTTAGAGGAACTATCTTAATCATTAGCCTTTAAGGCTACAATTTTCTCCTTCTTTCTTTCCCTTGTATCAAGCTACCTTTGTCTCACTCCTTCCTTGTAGGGAGTGAGTGATTCATGTATGTTATCAATAGAATAAACCTTTAGATCCTTGGATTCAGTAATAACAGTAGTTTTTGCATCGTAGGAAGAATGTAAACCATGCATAATCTTATTTACTTTTTCATAATTTGATAATTCTTTACCTAAAGTATGCAAGGATGTAATGATTTGTGTAAACCTTGTATAAATTTCATATATGGATTCACTAGGTTTCATGCAGAAGAGTTCATATTCATGGAGTAGAAAGTTTAACCTAGATTGTTTCACTTCTCTTGTTCCTTTTTAAGTAATGTATAATATATCCAAAATTTCTTTACTAGAAGTGTAGGTAGATACACACATGTAATCTTCAGATTTCAAAGAACAAAAGAAATAGTTTAAGCATTTAGCATTAAGTTGGGCTAAATATGTATCATCAGTACTCCATTTAGAAAAAGGTATTCTAATTTTAACGTCGTTTACTAAATGTGATGGTGAAGATTATCCTTCCTGAAATAACATCCATATGAGATATTCAATTGATTGCAAGAAAATGGACAAGCAAGTTTTTTAAAAATCAAAAGGAATATTATTAAATAGAGGTGGTCATGTGATGTAATATCCTTTCATATTATTTCAATTTCAAAAGTTAACCATGATCATTTTTTAAAAGATTTCTAAAACTTTGTTTTGAATCTCACTCTAATACCACTTAAACGTTCGTGAGAGTTTTTAAACCTTTATGCACTATCCCAAGGCTAACCAAGAGTGGGGTGAATTGGTAATTTAAAATTTTTTTGACAAAAATAATAACCCTTGATGCGAAAGCAGATCAATAATTATAAAATCAAAATTTTTTAATCCACATAGAAAATCATAGAAAATGTAAAAATTAAATGCAAAAAAGTAAATTGAAAGAACACATCATATTTATAATAGTTAGGTCAAATTGACATACATCCACTCCCTAGAATCCTCGTTCCAGGTATTACACTAAAACTAGTATCTCTCCTTTTGCCCCTATAAAAAGGTAAAGAAGCCCTTTCAAAATCTTTCCACCTAGAGTACCTTGAATCCTTTTACTCCTTCCTATAAGAGGCAGAAAACCTATAAATCCTTTTACTCCCTTCTGGAGTAGGCATAAAACCTTGGAAATCATTTTACTCCATTCTAAAGTAGGGAGAGAACCTTGAAATCCTATTTCATCCTCCTGGTGAAGGCAGAGAACTTATATCTTATGCTGATGAAAATCTACTTAGAGCCGCTAAGGAACGAAGGAAGAAGCTCAAAGAAGATGATGAAAACCTTGCTTGGAGCAATCTTTATGAGTCCCTCACAACTCCCATGCCCCAATAAATATCTCTCCCTCTCAAAGCTATCTTCTCTTCCTTCTCTAAGCTCTCACTCAGGTCAACCAATAGCAAAAGATTTTCTAATAAAGTATTAGAAATTTTTAAATAATGGTTTTTTAAAAAAACCCAAATTTTATATATATATATATATATATATATATATATATATATATATATATATATATATATATATATATATATATATATATATATATATATATATATATATATATATATGTTTTCTATTCATACAGTACAATGCATATATCATACATCACTATCAATGTAATTCAGACTTGTCTCGCATGATTGTTCAGACAAACTGCTCAACTTTTTAACATTTTATATAATACAATCAAAATATCTTATGGTATGAACTATAGAAATTCCTTCTATTAGTTTGGGATGATCCTTGGGATGGCCAACTTTGAATACTATTGATCATATGGAATTATGGATATCATATAGTACGATCACTATAAAAATCATGGATTTTGTTTGGAACAATCTCTAGGATGACCAATTTTGTCTAGGGTAATCATAAAGTATAAACTATATCCTACAGTATGATTGATCACAATAATTGTTCATGATTTGATTGCCTGATATCAAGGGATTAATTAATAAAGATTTTAATTAGGGAGTACTGTATGAACCAAATCGTACTGTACAAATAGTACAAAATCAGTATCAATCTTACCCTTTGGTGGCTATAGTTTGATAGAGCATAGTAGATCATATAATATGAATTAAAATAGAATTGTACAAAACAAGGTCAAACAGTACAAAGCCAAAATTGTACAATACAATGTACTAAAAAAAATCTCTCTAAAATTTGTTTTTTTCTTTCTAGCCCTATGTGTGTGCAAGATTACTCAGTAAAAATATCCACCCAATTACATGATACGACTCAAGAAAGAAAAAAAAAATGAAATAAAAGGAAAACAATTTGTAACCCTAGTCTTACCAATTTTTAGCTAATTAAAATTACAAGTTAATGGTGGATTAATTTCTTGGCATAATAGTACGCACAAAAATAAAATAAAATATCATAGAAAAAGGAGAAAATAGTAATAGACACAATAATGTGTGTTATCATCAATATCACAATGCTTGGATCATGTTTGCAACATAATATTCACTAAAAAGAGTTTATTAGCTCTAGATTATTTGATATAACTAAGAAATTTTTATCGTCAACAAGCAATCATTGAGTTGTGAAGCCAACACTTAATCATGATGCATATTTTTGGTATTTTATATTGTACAAGTATTTAAATTATTGGGCTTTGCCTCTACTCCAATATTATGGTGTTAAACCGTAATTAGAAAACTTACTTACAAAATTTGAGTACTAATCAAAAGGGAATTCCATTATTTATTCCATGAATAGATCATTGTAGTGTACATCACTTTTTGTTGGTAAAAGGCACAAAAATATATGTTTTGGAATCTTGGTTTAAATGATGAGAGGTTTTAACGTCTAACATTTTTAAATTGCTTTGAGAAAGTGGAGGAAGGATAATATATTTCACATACTTCTATAATTTCACCATGGTTGATATATTTGAATTATATTCCCTAGTGACTTGGACCCTAACCACATCACAATCTTCTTCTATAGAAATCTCAAACTTTGATTGCTTTAACTTTTTCTTATATTCTGTAAATGTAGCTTTGTAATAATTACATAATATTCCTCCTTCGAACTGGATTAAAAATCAATATGTATTATAGGTGCCTTCATTTACCCACTTTGTTTTTTATTTCCTTTTACTACTCTATTTTTCCATCCTCGACTTCTTCCTCTAGATCTTTGAGCCAATCAACCACTTCTTTGTGATAAAGAGGTCGACAACCAACGAATATCATGTTCAAGATCAAATACCTTTGCATTTTCCCTTTATTTTCTCCTTCATTTTTTTTTTTTTTTCTCTTACCTCTTCTTTAACCAGTTTGAAATTTTTAGAAAATAAAATTTGCTTCTTAAGAAGATAATATGAAGCATCTTTATATATAATGACTTCATGAATTAAAAATGGCTGCAAGTCTCCTTTGATACAATGCTCTTCTCCATCGTGAGAGTTTTTTAAACACTAATGAAGGGTGGAAATCACCATTCTATATTTATGTAGCCAAGGACTACCCAAAAGAGCATTGAAAGAAGCTTTGGAATCTATTTTATGAAATTTGGCTTTAGTCTTTAGGTTCCTAATTTCTAATATTAAAGTGATTTAACCCAAAGCTCTCTCACCTTGTTCGTTAAACTCGTGTAACATCATTTTTTTAGAATTGAGTTTGCAAGTATCCACCAGTAGGTATACAAGAGTTCTAAGATTAATAATATTAACCAATGCACCCAGATAAAGAAGAACATAAGGTAATTTGAAATTAACCACATTCATAGATATATATAACACAAGATTGTAATATAAAGTCCCTGATAATAAATCATTATCTGAGAACATAATTTCCAAAATTTATTATCAACTCAATGTTTCTTTGGACTACGATGATGCTAATTGAGCCATAAAGATCTCTCAATCAAGAAAAGCATTGATTAAAGCCTCCCTTAGTTCTTTGAAAAGAACTAAAGCATTGT
This sequence comes from Dendrobium huoshanense, assembly GCA_016618105.1. Lineage (NCBI taxonomy): Eukaryota > Viridiplantae > Streptophyta > Magnoliopsida > Asparagales > Orchidaceae > Dendrobium > Dendrobium huoshanense. Next base: position 57,903,674 of record CM028351.1, read on the forward strand.
AAATACTCAGTTTTGTATTTAAATCTTTTAGATGTGCTAATATATTATAATCCACTTTAGGAAAATTTGAGTTTACTATATTTATATCTAGTTAAACTTGTGCTGATGTTTCTGGATAACCAACCACTTGCTTTCTTTTGCTAGTTATAGATTTTGATGGCGGTAACACTATACCACTACATAGATTTACTGAACTATCTCCTATGATGAAAAGATAGCGGATTATTTTGATTCTATATGTTCATTTACCTTTAATGCTTTGTCCAATAAATTATTAGAATCAAACATCTCCACTTTTATACAAATAGGATCACCCTGAATATTGAGGATAAGGGAATCACTATCAAATAAATATTAAAGAGATTCCTTTAATCTGTATAAATTTATTTCATTTTTTATAGAGTTATTTTCTATTCCATCATTTGTTTGACCATCACTTCTATTACATCATTTGTTTGACCATCACCATATATAAACAAGATGAACACTTAATCTTTCTTGATTTCTTTCTTTTGCCCCTAGTGGGACATGATAGAAATTATATGATGTAAATGGTACAAGATTCTTTGCTTTTCCACAAGAAGATATTAAAACAATATTATTTACATTGCTACTTTTTTTCTTACTCATCTTTCTGAATTGTTGAAGACTGACCAGCTAAACTCTTCTTTGGTTCTTTACAAGATACTTTATTCTTTTTTATCTTAAAATCCTTAGAGGAGCCTACACGTTAAAATAAAAAGAAATATATAAGGTCCTTAATAGGGACCTTCAACTCTCTATAACTCTGAAGAGCTACAAAAAAATTAAAAGAAAACTTATGGGCCAAAAGTTTGTTCTAACTCTTTATTAGATATTATCTAAACTTGGAGGGGACTTTGCATTCGCTAAGATACCCTAAGTGATGAATAATAAAGATTACTTTAAATTTTCATTGAAGGTCATGATAAAGTTAAATCTTAGTTATCATTAGGTTTTGAATTTAAAATAAATACATAATGCTCACTAATTATGCATTTAGCAGATCCCTGACTTGAATCAGCTAAATACTCCTTGGGTATCAAAACATATCCATCTTTGATATTTCATTCAAGCCACTCCATAAAAGTTTTACAATCTTATAATTCATGACTTGTCATCAAGTTATATGGGAAATATTTAGGTTACCCCATTTTGCCCATATCTTCTGACTTCTTAGGTTCAAGATATTTGAATTGTGAGTTCTTTAGAATATTCTTGAAGATCCTATTCTCTCTTTTAAAGAAATAAGCCTTATTATTTAGGGCTTCAAATCTCTCCCCTCCCTCTTTAGAAGTGAGATTGGAATGAGATTTGAATTGTGAATCAAGATGCTTATTGTAATGTTGTTACTGTGACGAATGACTTGGATTTTCTTTCTGAACTTTCATCAGCTATTTACCCTTATAAACTATAGAAACTAAACTAGACTTCTTTCCAACACCTTTTGAGGTTTTAGTTTTCAAATTTCTATTATAGATTGAACTTTAGAGTAGGTAAATTGAGACATTTCCTCTTGAAAATTAAAGGGTTTTCTCAATAACTTTTTAATTATTTTAATTATAAACCCTTCCAATAAGAAAGTAAATTGGCCATGAATATTTTTAGAAGAATTTCTATAGCGGTATTTCTAGGAGCTAAGGTTTTCACTTCATGTTGATATTCCTCCAACTTAGAATGTAGACAACTAGACTTTCACTAAGTTTTTATTTCTCAATTGCCAGATCTACTACTATGACATAGTGACATGCTCTAATAAACCTTTTAGTGCACATTTATTCTAATGTTGCATATGACTGCACTGTCCCATTAAGTATCTCAATATATCATGCAATTGTGACACCCACTACAGGAAAATAGCTTATTTATGGCAGAATTTTTGGTGGAAATAAATTAGTCAAAAATTTTGGCGGCTTTTCTGGCAGATTACCGATGGAACATTTCCAACGGCTTTTCCAGTAGTTTTTTTATTAAAATTCTGGCAAATTTATTTCAGACAATATTTTTTACCATAATTATTTTTTTTCTAAAAAGTGACTATAATTAATTTTATAATTAATTATTTTATTAAATTAAGTTAAATAACTTAATAACTTATTATTAAATAAAATTATTTAAATAAGATATTATTAAATTAAAGTAATTAAATAATAATTAAATTTAAATTATATTAATTAAATTTATTTTATTTATAATAAGTTCTAATATAAATTAAAAAAAAAAACTAAAGGAATACAGCTTTAGTGGTGCATTGGTTAAGGGCTTCATAGTCCGTCGGTGCGGGTTCGAATCCCGCTGTAGGTAGGCTGCTGCACGAGTCAGGCTGGCCCGCTGGCAGGCTTACATTGGTCTTGTGGATTGGCGGGTTTAGAAGGGCGGGCTGGTTACAGGTTTGGCTAGGGCGGGCTGGTCGCAGGTTTGAGCGGGGTGGGCTACTGCAGCCGTGTAGCTTGGCCGATTTTTAACACTATTTTTATAGTTTTTTTTTTTCTTTTTTATTTTCAGTGCTAAATAGTTTGATGAAAATTTTATCAGCAGAAAAACTTTTCCAAAAATATTTCTAACAGAAAATTTTGCACCAGTATAACTTTTCCAACAAGTGTTTTACCATAAAAAAAATCTGACATAAATCCACTATAAATGCTTATTTCCAACAGATTTTGGGCGTTTTCCAATGAATTTTGTCCTCTGGTAACATGCAATTTTCCTGTAGTGACCTAACAAATTACTTACAAACTATCTAACTAGTAGAGCATCACTGCCTCTTGCACCCTAAGGTGCACTAGATGTTACTTTGGATTACTTATTTCATTAAAAGTTTTAAATGAAGGTGGAATAAATCCTTTACGATTAGAAACTGACTTATATTTTTCAGGGGAGGGTTTACCCTTTAGAATATATGAGGTACCCTTTCTCAACTATCTATTTGATTTCGATTGATAGTATACTTTCTTTTTTATTTTAAAACTTTAGTTTTATTTTATTATTTCTCTAGATTTATTATAAGTTTTTAATAGATTCAACTATAATAAAGTCTATCACAGCCTTAACAATATGAACCACTTTACTTTAGATGAATGCTATTGCAATTATCAACACTTCAATTTTCTTCTCCATCTTTACTATTTGTTCATCTTTCTTACTCAACTAATCTAAAAGAATGTTGGCTAGATTAGGAGCATATTCTTCACTTTATTCTTGTTCAACATTCTTAGCCTCTACTTGATTTACTTTTGTCTTCCTCTTATCTTTCTATATAGAAAATTGCGAATCTACCCAGAATACACTCTTAGCCATTTCTTCATCTTATGAATTTATTTTTGCAACTTCTAGAACTTTTGTTTATCTATTTGTTAAATAATCTCCTTCAAGTTATCCATAATTTATATTCTGGATTTGCCTATCACAGTACGAGGATCTAACAGAGTGTATTCTTTGATAGCTGATACTTCTTCAATAAATTATTTGTGTTTTGCTTTTTAATATTCCATATATTGCTTATGAACAGTTAGTGTAGTTGATGCGAAGAGCATTTTAAAAATCCAAACTTTATCACCATTAGTTAATAACACTAGTTTTCTTATCGATTTCAATTCCTTTTATCAAGATGATGAGATGAATCTCAGCCATAAAATTTATGTTGATAAAATATTAATAGCTATTAACCTGAAGATCAACTAGAGGTTCTAACTAGGAGGTTTAAAAAGTGAATGGAATAAGTAGGAAAAATGGTATTATACCCTCGATAGGATAATGCTCCATTTCCTTAGGATTTAACTGGTGTAAATTAATTTTAATTATTAGATGAAATGTTTTTAATGCTTAGCATATGAATGTCTTCTAGATTCTTTTTTGTGAATTATAGTAGTAATTGGTCAAATAGAACCGACTTCTTTGAATTGTACTCTTCTTGTGATAGGAGGAGACATTTATCTTTCTCTCCTTCAGTGTTCTTGCACATAAGTAGATATCATATCTTTTACACTTCTTAGGAATTCAGACTTTGACTACCCATAGCCAATGATCTAGTCGTGGATACATTTTTCCAATAGAGATTTGAACTTTTTTTACCTTTCTGATAAGGAAGGCGACACGGGATTCTAATGGAAGGGAGTGGGTGGAGAATTTGCTATTTTGATTGGATTTCATTTTCTAGTAGTAGTAGGTAATAGTTGAAAGTGACTTAGACTCGTTATAGGGTGTTTATATAGAATATTAGACTCTTTAGCTATAATTATAACTAACTTCATCTTAGCTACTTCAGATGCAATATTAAGAAGATTATTCTCTTCTAGCAAATTGGCTTTCTCAACCTTTCTCCTTAGACAGGTTTCTTGTCCCTTCTCTGAATATTGGTCATCTTATCAGTGGATGAGGATGACCCTATCTACAACTTTCTCAAATAGAGGAATCTAGGAATAATAGCAAAATTTCCTTTCTGTCTAGCAGATACCTCCAAGAAGGCCAGATGAGAAAATATTGAGGGTTTAGCAGCTATCAGGGTAACTACAAACACATGCTCAAGTATAATCTTTGCAGGTGTAGCACACACAGATTCTACCATGACCACCTCAGATTATGGCCCAGTGAAGGTGAATTAGACAATGCTCACTGATCTGAACTAGATCACAATTGCATCAGAAAAAATAATAGTTATGTTTGCCTTGTTAGAGAAAGAGAATATCAGTTTTTCAGATATTGTTTATGTAAATAACCAAAATTGTATATTCATCTTAAAATTCCACTTACCTTTAAACAAGATATAGATCTGAAGAATATATTGAGTAAAGTTTACGTAATCTCTAAAGCATGATTAAAGTAAGACTAATATGAAAATCTAACTTTATACTCTCACTGACTTTAGATTTGGACCTAGCCTATATAAACATAGACTAGAGAGGCGATTGAGATTCAGGTTTAAAACTTTGAATTATATAAGAAATGTTAGAAATTTTGTTTAAATTTAGGTTTTAAAAGAACAATGAATAAGGACCCTTGTCCAAAGACTCTTAATAATGGATAATGGAAGAAGACATGAACTTGATTTAGATTTAGATTTTAATATAGTCATTCATGAAAGAACTTTTAACAAAAGAGACAACCAACTTTTAAATTTATAATATAATGCTTGAGTTTGTATTAAATATAATAGCTGAAATTTGTATTTAAAACTACATGTGTTTGAAAATTTTAGCCTTTGCTAAAGATGAAGAGAGAAGTCTATCTCCAGCGAAGTCGCCCAAAAGATTTGTGGACAATTTTAATTTATCATTCAAATATAATGTCACACAAGGTTTTCTTTAAATTTATATTCTAGGTTTCTTTAATCAAATCTGCATATATTGACATTATACCATCCCTAAGGATAAACTAATATTTATATATTAATTTGGGAAGAGAAACTTTCCATTCAAGGTTGAACACTATATAGGGAATATTTAATTAGCCCGAAGGATAAATGAAACATTCATGTATCATTTCAATTATAAAATTAATCCATTATTTCAAGCATACATATGCATTTCACAAATCTTTCTCGCACTTTAGATAGAAATAAAGATGAGGTTTTTTTTATTCTGGGTTATCGAATACCTATAGGGGCAATTCCATATAGTTAATTATATCTCCTAAAAAAAACTCTTGATGACAGTGAAGACTAAAGATTTTCAAAGACATATGGATCTAAAAAAATATTTTGGCCAACAAGATTTAACGTATATCCTTTATATTATAAATTATTTAGTTTTTCTCTAAATTTATATTTAAATTTTTTAGTTTTAAAACAATTGAATAGGAATGTGCAATGAGTGATAAGGTTTTTATAAAGTAGATATAAACGTGCTTGGAGTGAGTTTCCAGCTAAGAATCCTAATTCACAATGAATCGCCTTGATGTAATGAATGATAATCTGAGTTCTACCCTAAGATATCAAGGGTTGTATTAGACTCTCCAATTTATGACTCAAGATGAGTAAATTTAACTTTATTTTCAATGGCACTAGTGAGAAGACTCACTTAGAACTCTAAATCTTATCTTATTTAATTACCTAACAAAATTCTCCTGCTCCTAAAATCTCTTAGAATGTTTTGCATTATAACAACCTCATCTAAAGGAAAAGCATTATATCCTCCGAGCATAATGAGGACCCTACTACCTTGCCCTTGATTAGCATAAAATTTTGGCTTAACATTCATTGTAGAATTTAAAATGTGTTTATGCATGCATGATTGAGTAAAGCAGTTAGTCATATAGTATCCAATGTTGTATCATCCTAAAATGACTATACATGTTCCTACAATGTCTGGAAATCTATACACACAAAAAGAAACCAAGGAAAATTCTTCCTACTAATGCAAACCACCACCCATATGAATGTAATGCAAGAAGCAATGTAATAAATGAAAGTATGAAAAAATTATTTATTAATTTATTTGAAGATTTACAAGAGATGCAAAATCTACAAAATAAAAGGTGATTAGGCTCCAACATGATAAACCATGGTTTAGAATCTTACCATATCTTCAAGCTCCAAGTGTTCTATGGAATTCAAAAGTGAGTATCCTCCAAAGGAAAGGATATCATCTTTAGGAGTGCCATTAGTGTATGTATAACCAGTTACATTAATTTTTTTACAAATCAAGACACTTTAGAACTTGATCTATATATAATATATAATATACAGGACTCAGACATACATAATATTCCTTAGTACATGTTACTTCAACTCTGGTAGGAATTTAAAGGTAATATAAAATCATGAAAGTATAAAGTGGTAGTGTAATAACTAAATGCTTCTAATGCAATACTTATATAGCCAAAAGTTCTCCATTAGAAATTTAAAATGTGTAACATCCAAATTGGTAAAATAAATAAACATATAGAAGGTACTCTCCAAGTAAAGCACCTGACAAGCAAATCAAACCATTGACCTAGCATATACTTGAGTTGGTTATCCTAACAAACCATCTAAGAGTGTGTAAAAAGGATGTGTGGCTTGGATAGTTCCTAAGCTTTATTGATTTAGAGTTGTATATAAATAAATTTCTAAGGTCAAGGTCTTTATAAGATTATATGAGTTTAATTTTAGTGGTTTTGAGGTTTTAAATTTCTTTTAAGAACGTTTTGTTTGTTAAAGTTATTTACCATTATGTTTTAAAGAACAAAGTGTTAAATACATTCTAAGCATCATAAGCTAGTAATTAGAAATTCCTTCTCATATTTGTAATGCTATCAATCCTCCAAAATTATTGTAGATGGATAGCATAGTGTCCAATATTTTAAATAAATGTTTTGATCATTAAAGCTTTCTTAATCAAATACACCGTTGCCCTCCTAAAATGAATCAAGCATAAGGGTTTGAAAATTATAACATCTACATATTTTATTAATGATTTTATTTAAATTCAATTTATTATTTATTGGTTTATTTAACTCTCAATTTCAATAATCACATTCTATTAAATTTGTTAGTATCATTGTCACTACAAGCATTAGGACTCAGGTTCTCCTTAGTACATGTTGCGACATAGTTCAAAGCAGTACATCCTAAAAACTTCATTAACATAAATATTAGTTATTTATTTTATATTGCTTAAAAATTAAATTTCATTGAATTGATAATTTACATATGTTATAATGATTTATTAATTTTTCATAATTTAATGCATTAAACATTGGGTCCATTTCTTAACATTTGTATGTACATTGGTTTTAAAAATTTATATTTTTAAAAACTATTAAACTAAGAGATGTGTCTAATGACTTTGAATTTTCAAAATTTATAATTTTTTGGAGTTAGTTTGAATTTTACAAGTTTAGTGCAATTTATGTATTAAGTTTCGTCAAATTATTAACTTTTTTTATTTGTAGTGAAATCTACAAATTTCGATTTTTTAAATATTAGACCCATAGATGCATCCAATGCAATTAAGTTTGCTCAATTTAGAGATTTTCAAATTATTTATGAAGTATTGAAGTTTGGTGATTGAATTTATTAATTTATTTTTTTAATTAGAGTTTTTTTCTTAATTTTTTAACTAAATCAACTCTAAACTTTTAAAATCTTTCCCAAATATTAGGATAATTTTTAGTGTTTAAAATTATTTTGGTAAATTTTATGTTTTTAAATATTTATTTTAATTAATTACTAAATTTTTAGATTTTTTAAAATTAGTTTTAACTTTAGATGAATCTGATATGGCCTTTTTTTTTTTTTTTAATTTGATAGGGCTTTTATTTTTCTTCTATTGTGCTTTTATGTGTAAGAAATATTATAAGTTATTTATTTTTTTATTTAAAAATGAATTTATTATAAATTTTTTATATATCCTTTTTTAATTAAAACCCACCAAGGGGCCTATGCTTTAATTAATAGAATAATTACAATGTTTTAAAGGGGGACCTTGAGCTCCCTAATGCTCATAAGTGCACAAAATAAAACAAAAGAAAACATACAAGCTGATAGTCCCCACTAAGGCAAAATACAGTAAAACCTTGTAACATGCTACTGATTCTAAAGAAAAGCATCCAAAAAAAGAAAGATACTGATATGAACATGTGGCACAATCTTTCTACAAAAAGTCCTGATCACAGCCATATAATTAAGCTCCTGAGAATCAAAAGGGCTGCAAAACAAAAACCTAAAGTATAAGGATATAAAATAATATAAATGATAATTATTTAACTGAAGAGAAGGATAACAAGGAAGGATAATACTCATATGATGCTCCCAAGAAAAAACCTCCCATAGATGAGAAGAAGGTTAACATCCATGCAAAACAACACCATAGCAATGATCCAAGATATAATAGAAAAGCAAAAAAATAAAAAACAATAATAAAAAGGAGTAGGATATGCCAGACAGGCTATTAATGAAAACCAAACCAAACCACCATTAAAAACAAAAAGAGGGTGCGGGCTAAATGAGCTCAAGATAGTTGAAACCAGCATACATCACATGGGTAACCCTAATGCCGCTCCATCCTACCACCCAACCAAAGCATCCACCCCCTGACAAATAGAATTGAAATGTAACAAGAAAAGCTCCCAGAGAAGGTAGCCACCCACACATAGATAGAGACAATCTAGGACAGAAAAGCCAGATATCACAAAAAAAAAAAAAAAAAAAAAAAAAAAAAAAACTGAGGGCCTTAACAACCTACCACACAAGGCCCTCGGGATAACACCAATAGCCCAGCTAGAATTGCCCCCAAATTCAACAACCAAAACCCAAATACACCAAGATGAGGAGATGCCCCAGGAATCCCTTAGCAGACCACCAAAAACCACCCAACAACCATATACCAGACAAAATCCATAACAGCAACAATATAGCACTAGTCCCCATAATTACCCCCTAACTCAATTATGTACATGAATCTTGAGTTAACTAGATAACAAACCAAATAATCTCTAAATATGATAAAATTTGAAACATTAGTACTTGCATATATATCCTTTAAATTCACTAAATTTAGGCTCATCAAGTCTCCCGAGGTCGAGATATCAATCACCAAATATAAGTGTATTTATAGGTTTGATTATTTATTTTAGGAGATAGACTCACTAAAATTGGGTAAAATTACTGGCTAACTAACCCTTACATAAACATGAACACACCACAAAAAAAAAGAGAAAATAATTCTAAGTGCACTAAGAGTTGTGAACTACAAAGTCATTGGTCCAAAATGGACACATTAACTTGAAAATTCAAATTATTGAAAATTTGGTCAGATCAAAACCCAATAAATCAGGGTAGGTCCAGGAAATACCTAATGTATACCTTCCAAATTTGAGGTCAGTTTAAGTAATGAATCTTCAAAAAATAAAAAAAGGAAACTTTTATTAAAGAGAGTGTAATTATAATTGGGTAACTAAATACACTCACACTGGGGGAGTGTGAAAATTTATAAAATTTTAAAACTAATTGTACCGTACAATTTTGAATCATACAAGATGATTTTCTTGAGCATTCCTCCAACAAATAGTTAATCAAACCATGCCAGGAAAATTTTTTAAGTCTTATTTGTTTTGTATGATGTTAGCTTCGTACATACGACTTCCAAAGTATGAAATAAATACATGCAAGTTCGTCCTGACGAACTCTTGATTTTTTTTTTTTGAACTTTTCATACAATACGACCTTTGGTTTATATAGATGATGTCTAAAGAATGAAATGGTTATGTATCTTTTCAACCATAAAAATGGTAAATTTTTAAAATTGTTTGTACTATACGACCTTAGGATCGTACAGATGACTTTTAGAGTAGAAAATGAACTTGTCCAATTTTGTACCAAACAAAACATGATTTGATTATAACATATCATACTATACAATATGGATTTCATATAATACATTATTCTTGAAGGTTTTAATCTTCAAGAGTGAAGAGAGAAGAGAGAGAAGATCCACAAAAATAGGAGGGATTTTGGAGGATTTCGGCTGCATTTGTTGAAGATGGTAGAGGGTGGCCAGTCATCCTTGGATGACCGGAACACCTTCCCATTATTATCTACCATGTGTCCAATTTTGTTGGATTCAAAAGGTAGATTTTTGTTCAAACGCCTCATCTCCCGCAATTCATGTTTTTTGAATTCTCCTCTTGTGATAAAAGAGGGTGGTTTGGCTTCTAAGCAAATGAGTTTGACGGATTCAGGCAAAGGAAATGAAGTTTTTTCCATTTTTTTTAATAGTAAGTCATTTTCATCTAAGCCGATTTTTATTCCTACAACTAATGATTTGGAGGCTTCTTCTTCTAATCCTCCTTCAGAAATGGTTAATTCTAATGTGTGTATTAAAAAACCACATATTAAAATTAATTTGAATGAAAGTCATGATGATAATGAAGAGGCAAATGCTGTCAAGCTTGATTTGGAAAAAGAAAAAACCAATGTTCAAATTTTGAAAAATTCATTAGTGGTGAAAATCTTATGTAAAGACTTACCCTTTTAAAAATGTTCAATTGAGTTAAGGAAGCAATGGAGTAAATTTGGAGGTTTTCATATAACCTCGCTTGGGTTAGATTGGCTTCTATGTTCTTTTCAGTCATATGAAGCATTGGAAGAAGTTCTTAAAGAACATCCTTGGTTTGTTGGGGGATTTGTCATTAGTGTTCATAGATGGTCACCTAACTTCAATCCTATTTCTATGGATGGGATTTGTTCTCCTATTTGGGTTCGTATACCTCATTTTCCTCTGCATTGCTCGGATGAAACCAATATCTCTAGAATTGTATCTAGAATCAGAACCCCGTTATTATTGGATGGTAATATGTTTAGATGGGGAAGGAGGGAATTTGCAAGAGCTTTCATTCGAATTAAGTTGAATTCTAAACTCCCTTATGGTATTTGGATTAAAGGTCTTAATGGTAGATTTTTTCAAAAATTTGAATATGAAAATCTATCATTTATTTGTTTCAAATGTGGAAGAATTGGACATAGAGATTTTGTTTGTCCAAATTCTTATAATACTAATTTTGTTGATAAAGAAGTTCCTACAAGTTCTTCTCAACATAATGAGAACTCCTTTGGGCCTTGGATGCATGTGAAGTTCAAGAACAAAAGAAGTCAAAAGATCTTTTCTAATAAATAGGATTCCAAAAATTATACAGCTAATAGGATTTCAGGTAGAAATCCTGTGATAGAGCACATCTCGGAGCCTGGTTTCACAAATAATCTTAATGTATTATCTTCTGATAAAAGTGATTACATGGCAGCTAAATTAGTTAAGGATTTTGATTATCATATTGATCAGATCCAAGATATTAATCTGACTTATCAAATTAATTCAGTTAAAACAATCTTAGAACAGCCAATTCAGAATTTGAATTCTGAATTCCCCATTTTGGTTGTTGATCCGTTGGGAGCTGCTTGTGATGTACCTATTTTGGATGTTGATCTAATGGGAGTTCATGAATCAAAAAATTGATTCAATCAAAATTCAAATTCTAAATTCAAACATGCTAAAATTGTGGAGGAAGTTAAGGGAATTGTTGGTAATAAAGCTGATCCGTTGGAAGCAGTTTCTACCGATGTTGTTGATCTGTTGGCAGTAAACAAATCAGATTTTGAATTCAAAATTTTCGATATTCAGGAGGAAGAGAAGGATGCTATTAATTTTGTAACAGAATTGGCTATTGTTCCTACTTTAACTATTTTCGCGGCTTAGTCAAAGGTGGCTGATGAACATAATTCAACTTCTCCTATTACTAATTCAGCAAGATTTTCTAAAATGAAAGATAGTATTGATGGTTTGAGAGATATTTCTCCTCCTTCTTCTATTAGTTTGACATTTAAAAAAACTATTTTTAAAAAGAAAAAGGTCTTTCTACTAAGATGAGTGGTTCTCCCGGCTCTAAGCACATATTGTTTAAGGAACTTCAAGCCTTAGGACCGGTAAAAGATCTACCTAGAAGGAAATGAAGAATGTTATGAGAGGTTCTTCTCTATTATCTTGTTAATATGCAAGTTTGTTTTCTCTTTGCTATCAACAAAGTGGAATGTTACTTGAGGATGGAGAAATTTATTAAAGAGTTTGTCATAATACTAGCTTTGAATTACGACTTTGGAAGTTGGAAGAAACTTAGGGAATATCTATCAGTGATATTTTTAGGTGGTTTTTGGAAGTCTTTGAAAATTTGTATTTTCCTTTTTAGCTTTTGTTATTTCTTTTTTCGTTTAGTTTGTTATTTGTTTTTTAAACTTACTCTAATTGCTTATGGGATAATTACTAAATCCTATTCTTTAACCGGGTGGGAACTCTGGGATACTAACCAATGCTCGGGTTGTTTAAAACTTTGGTATCCCCTGTATCTCAACAGTTTAAAATAGGAAATAGTGGGTTTCATTTCAATTATAATAAGTTTACTTTAACAAAGTTGCTTTTAATAAAGGTTCCTTTTCATGTTGATAAAGGAACCATTAGTTTCTTCTTTCTAGTTTGTTTTAGGTTGTTTTTTTCTTTCATTTTCATACATTATTTGCATTTCTTCAAAAACAAAATCTTACATTATTCAGAGTATGAAATCATTTCATACTAAATTGTATCAGATGAATCTATTCAATTTTGAACTGATCGTATTATATGATGTTGGTTCATACACAGGTCAATCAGAGTACAAAATTGGTTCATACTGGATAATATGTGCAAATTTTGAACTGTTTGTATGTACGATCGTCGATCGTACTATACGATCATGGACGATTAAATTGAAAGTTTTAGTTTTCTAAATATTTTTTTGTGTCTTTTATATATAAGCTCCTAAAAAATAAATGTGGATGAATCCTTCTTCATGTTTTCTTTGAGATAAAGTTTGAGAGAGCTTTAGGAGAGTGTTGAGAGAGATCATTCTAGTGGAGTTTATGAAAGGTTCATAAGGTTTCCTAAAGGCAAGGATATCTTTGTAAGTCTTATTGAATCTCTTCCTTGCTTCTTTGAAGTTGCTTGAAAGAAGATCTTTGGAGAAGATTCAGTTTTTTATCGGCACCAGAAAAGTGTGAAAGGATGAAGGTTCTCTGCCAACACTTGGAGAGTGTAAAAGGATGATGGTTCTCTGCTGAGACTTGGAGAGTTTGAAAGAACGACGATACTCTGCCACAATGAGGATTAATGGAAGAGAGGTGTTTTGTAAAGGCTTCTCCACCTTACTGTGGGAGAAAAATGAGAGTCACTTTGCAATACTTGAAGTGTGAGTCTTAAGGGAGTGGACGTAGGTCTAATTAGACTAAACCACTATAAATTTCTATGTTTTTACTTTACTGACTTTTTATTTTCTGTAATTTTAAGTTTGTGGTTAAAAATATTTTATTTTGTTAAAAAATTTTATTATGCTTAAAATTAAAAAGTTGATTTTCTTTAAAATTTCCAAGAGTTTTTTAAATAACTAATTCACCCCCCTCCCCCCTCTTAGTTAGCATTAGGATAATTATTTTAGGTCTAACAAACTATACATACTTTCAAGTGGTATCAAAGCCTACTTTCAAAACTTAAGATTTAGACAACTTTTTGAAGATGATCATGGCTACTTTTGGAAACCATAACACACATGAAGGGTATTCAATCACTAGACCTTCATTATTTGATAACATCCTTTTCAATTTTTGGAAAGCATGTATGTCTACTCTTCTTCAATCGCTTGACTATCGCATGTAGATTTTAGTACAGGAAGGATACACTAGGCCAACTACAATTACAGATGACATTAAAACTGAAATACCATCTATTGACTGGGCTATAAAAGAAAAATACTTATCTCAGTTAAATGCTAAATATTTGAACAATTTTTTCTATGCACTTAAATCTGAAAAACTATATGCATCTATGCTTGTAAAAGTGGAAAAGAATTTTGGGCTAGACTTTATATCATATATGAAGGGACTAACAAAGTGAAACAATCTAGATTGAATATTTTGCTACATGATTATGAACTATTTCGTATGAAACCAAATGAATCAATCACTAATATGTATACATATTTCACTCAAATAAACACCTCATTGTATGCTTTAGATAGGGAACTAATGAATGCTGAGAAAGTGAATAAGATACTTTGTTATTTTCCTACTATTTATAATGCAAAGATTACTTCTATAACAAAATTAAACAATTTAACTATTTATTCTATTGATAATCTTCATGGATCACTAATTACTTATGAGCAAGGAGTGACTCAAAGACAGATTTATATAGGTGACAATCAAAAGGAGAAGAACATAGAATTGAAAGTAGATGACTCGGAGAGTGATCAGTCTCAACCTGAGGATGAACATGAAATTGACTTGATGATAAGGCAATTAAGGAGTTTTCTAAAAAGGAAGAAAAAGAGACATCAATAGTGGAATAAATGAAAGTTCCACAAAAATGCTAAACCCTCAAACAATGTTATTTCTTAGAAAGAAGAAGATGGAGGAAAAAACAAATGTGGGAAAAGGACAATATGACATTATAGAGTGCATTTTGGGCAGACTCAGCTTTGGATTCCTCCGAAATAGAAGCAAAGGAGGAAGTTACCAACCTGTGTTTGATGGATGATAAGCTTGATCAGTTAGATCAAGAAGAGACATGTGACTTAACTTATAAGGACTTATTTGATGTTTAAAAAAAAAAAATCATACTCCATATAAAAAACTAAAAAATATGAATACTAGGTTGAACTTAGTTTTCCTAGAATTATAAAAAGAGCATAAAATCCTTAGAAAATATCACAGACTGGTCGATAGAAACCACATGAAGCTATTCAACGAGTTTGATGAATTGAACAAACAAAAAGAATTATTGAAATCATCCCACACTGAACTTGAAAAAGATTATAAAATATTTATGGATGAATCTGATAGTAGAGAGCATTATTTAAAAGTTGACAATGTTGTGTTAAAAAGTGCAAACTCATTTTTAAAGCTCAATTGAGATAACTTGAGGAAAATAGGAATCCACCCACACCTAAAAATTTTTTTAATCCTAATAAGAAACCAAAAATTCTAAAACCAAGGAAAAGACAGTTTTACTCACATAGATTAAAAAATCCTTTCCCTGGAGTTAAATATTTTTTTATGGAATAATTGGCTATATATCTCACACTTGCACTATTCATAGTAAATCATATCTAATGTCAAGACCAAAGATGCTAAAAATAAAGCATATCAAATATACATCTAGATTATTTTTTCCAATAGGTGAACCGAAACTTATTTGGGTTCCCAAGATTAATATTTGATTATCATGTATAAACGCTCTTATACAAGACCTCATGAGAGCATTTAATACATGGATAGTAGGTGTTCGAAACATATAACTGGAGACACTATATAATTTATATCACTAGAAGCTATGAATGAAGATAAGGTTACACTGGGAGAAAATACCACTAGAAAAGTGGTTGGTATAGGTATTATTGGAAATTTAAATAATTTTTTTATTAAGAATGTTTTACTTATAGAAGGCTTAAATCATAATCTATTGAGTATAAGTCAGCTATGTGATAAGCGTTATAGTGTAAATTTATGTCCACTAGTTGTATAATAAGCCAAAATAGAATTGATGTTTTGAATAGAATTAGGGTAAATAATATGTACATGCTTGATTTGAATTATATTAAATCTCATAATGCATTTTGTTCAAAAATAATTTCATATGAATCATGGTTATGGCATAGGAGACTTTGACACACTAGCATGAAAAATCTTAGAAAAATTATCCAAAAAGAACTTGTTATAGGAATTCTAAAACAAGACTTTACTAATGATCTCCTATGTGATGCATGTAAATTAGAAAAATATGTGAAGTCTTTCTTTCATTACATTAAGGATCTTAGAACTAGCAAACAATTAGAAATTATTAACATGGATCTTTTTAGAACGGTTAGCACAGTATGTCTTGGAGGTAAAGTATTTGGATTTATAATTGTTGATGATTTTTCTAGATTCACTTGTATTAAATTTTTATTCCATAAGAGTGAATCATTTGAGAAATTTAGATGTTTTTTAACTTGAATTCTGAGAAAATTAGAATGCAAAATTTTATCAATTCAAAGTGATCGATCAAGGAGGTAAATTTAAGATTGAAATTTTATAGATTTTTATAAAGAGAATAGAATTGATCATAATTTTTCAGCACCTAGGACCTCTCAGTATAATGGAGTAGAAGAAAGAAAAAATAAAATATTAACTAAAGTTTTTAGAGCCATGTTGGTAGAATATTAACTTCTAAAATATTTTTGGGTTGAAGTGGTCAGTACAGCTTATTATATTCTGAATAGGGTGAACATTAGATCCAAATTGAATAAGACACACTATAAACTTCTTATGGGAAGAACACAAATTTTTTCACATTTGCATGTTTTTTCTGTAAGGTGGTCATTCATAATAATGGAAAAACTCCTTTAGAAAAATTTGATCCAAAATCTAATTAAGGAATTATTCTTGGATACTCTAGTGTTGGAAAATCTTATAGAGTTTCTAACAAAAGAACTTTGAAAGTTGAGGAGACTACACATGTTGTGTTTGATGAATCTAGCATTTTGGAAGATATGGGTTTGGAAGAGGATCATATTGAAAATAACTCCTAAGAAATTGAAAATATAAATTTGGAAAAAAATATGGAAAAAGAAAACTCTTTGCCTAGGGAATAGAAATTTTCTAAGAATCACCCTAAGGAATTGATTTTAGGTGAACTTTGTGTGGGTGTTAGGACTAGGAAAGAACTTAGTAAAGAGGTGAACTATTCTACCTTTATAGTAATGATTGAACCCACAGATATATATAAAGCATTTTCAACTGAATTCTAGATTTTTGTCATGCAAAAAGAGTTAAATCAATTTTTAAGAATTGATATTTGGGAATTGATTAAAAGGCTAAAGGATCAAAATGTTATAGGAACTAAGTGGGTATTAAAAAATAAAATGAATGATTTAGGAGTTGTGATTAAAAAAAAGGCAAGATTTGTGGACAAGGAGTATAATCAAATAGAAGTGATTGATTTTGAAGAGACTTTTTCCCCTATAGAAAGACTTAAAGAAATTAGGGTTTTGTTAGCCTTTGCTTATTTTAAAGGTTTTAAATTGTATCAAATTGATGTCAAGTGTGCTTTTTTGAATGGTGTGATTTACGAGGATGTTTATGTTAAGCAACTTTAAGATTTTAAAAATTCTAAATTCCCTAGATATCTATTTAAATTAAAAAAGGCATTATATGGACTGAAATAGGCCCATAGGGCTTGGTATGAGAGGTTAAGCACTTTCCTAGTTGAGAGATCTTTTGTGAAAGGAAGTGTGGAGACCACTCTCTTTTTGAGGAAAATAAGAGCTGATATACTAATTATTAAAATATGTGTTGATGACACCATATTTGGATTTAAAAATACAAATCTTTATGATGATCTTTTAAAATTAATGAGTAGTGAATTTGAGATAAGTTTAATACGAGATTTAGGTTATTTTCTTAGTTTTAGCATAAAAGAAAATGAGGAAGGAACTTTTCTTAGTCATTCGAAGTATATTAAGAACATCCTAAAAAAATATGAAATATATATTGCTAAACCAGTGACTACACCTATGAGTTTCTTAGTTCAATTAGATAAGGACTCTATGAGAAAATCTATTAATCAAAAGAAATTTAGAGGTATAATTAGATTATTGTTTTACTTGACTACTAGCATACAAGATATAATATTCTGTAATTATTTATGTCTTAAAGTTCAATCTAATCCAAAAGAATCACATTTGATAGTAATAAAACTAATTTTGAGATATCTTTTGGGAATTCAAAACTTAAGAAATTTGTATCCTAAGCTCAGCTCTTCATTTGAAATTATGGGATATTCTGATTTAGATTTTTTAAGTTGTAAGGTTGATCGAAAAAGTACATCTGTAACTTGTAAATTTATAGGAAACTCTTTAGTTTATTGGTCTAGTAGGAAATATAATTTAGTAGACCTATCTACTGCTGAAGTAGAATACATTGCCTTAAGTTGTTGTATGACACAAGTTGTTTGGTTGAAATAATAGTTTATTTATTTATGATTTTTCTTTGGCACAATTCCAATTTTTATTGATAATACTAATTCCATATGCATTTCAAAGAATCCTATTTAACATACTATAAATAAGTATATAGACATTAGATATCACTTCATTGGAGATCATGTAGCTAAAGGATAGATTGAATTGAATCACGTTACTACAAAAAATTAACTTATAGATATTTTCACAAAACCACTGGCTTATGACAATTTTAGAACCTTAAGAACAAGGTTAGATATTTTTGATCTTAATGCTTAAATTAAAAACTATGCAAACCTGATGTGTTGTAAATATGTTTCTATTTAGTTTTTTTTTTGTTTATTTATTTTGTTCATTTTTTATGTGTTTAGTTATGTATTTTTCATTTTTTTTTACTATAAAGCATGCAACTTGTTGAAAAATGATTACTTTTGAGAAGATTTTCTAATTATCATGACTTGTTTTCACACTGTATGAAATGTTTTTGTCTCGTACAAATTCTATAGCACGTGCATGGTAAGTTTCAGAGTTGAACACGCAAAACTTAGTTTTTAATAAGGTTCATACTATTTGATGACATCATCGCACTGTACGATAAGTACAGTTTCATCTGTATGTGCGGGTATGGTTTACCAGTTGAAGTTAGTTATTAATTATTGATGGTACATACAAAATAATATTTTATCTATACGATCCAATTATTAGTTTCTATAGGTGACAAACCTAATCATCATTAAAATGATCTTTAATATTTTGATCATCCCAGATGAACACTATGATCATTTGGTCAAAAAGCTTGTATAAAAGGATGCCTCAAAAATGGTGTTTTACGAAAAGCCGTTTCATTTTTTGTCTTTTTTATTCATACGTAACAAAATATTTTTGTCCCATATGATTTTAAAATCATACATATGATTCAAGTTTTGTACTATACGATAGGTCATTTTTCTTTAAATAGAAGGGTCCTTAAAATCATTTTCATTCACTTTCATATCCAGTTCAAAACCCTCTAGAGCCCTCATCTTAGGAATGACAAGTTCTAGCATGCTACCTCATCTTTCTAAGGGTTCCTCTTCTAGAAGCGGTAGGGATGAAAGCTTTTTTTCTAAGGAGAATGAGGAGGCCTACTTTAGGTATTTTGCTGCCAAAATCACCCCTTCTAGACTTCTCATTCAAGGTGATCTTCACTTTTTTATCATACCCTTGTTTGCTTTGACGTAACTCTCTTTCATTCTTACTCTCAATTATGCCTACCATAAAGAAACTTTTCAATACTTTTTGGCCAATATGAGAGTTAATGAGGACCACTCTAGGATTACTTTCTATATTCAAAAATAATGAGTAGAAATTATTGAGGAAGATTTAGGCAACTTTCTTTATCTGAGAACCTAAGGGATTCGAGCCCACACTTTGACCTCAAGACCAATTTTGATTAGACTAAAATTAATCAAACTTTTAAAGGTGTATCTTAAGTGTGTCATTTGTCTAGGGTTTACACTCTACATCAAAATGCTTGGATCATCCATTATATTTTGAGATTGCCAATTATTCATAAGGCTGATGATCGTATAAATATGACTCCACTTTTGTCCACAGTCACCTATCTGATTATGACTGAAAAGCCCTTTGATTAAACCCAACTCATTATGAACTACATTTACAATCTTTCTGAAATTGGACTTCCATAACATAAGAGGAAGAAAAACATGGCTTTAGGACATCTACTTGTCTACATCCTAGAAAAGAAATACAATTTAATTCATCATGATCCTCACATAGAACTTCCTATTTACTTCATTGATGCTACTTTTCAGACACTTTTGGGAGAGATCAGAGTTTTGAGAGTGATGATTTAGAGAAAGAAGGGGGAGCTCCTGCTCAAGCACTTACATCTAGACCTGACCAAAACTACTACCAGGAAATGTCCAGTGCTTCAATCGATTGGAAACTCATTTTGATCAATGCTTTGATCAAATTGAGAATCAACTTAACTAGTAGGATGCTCATTCAATTTTCCATCCACCACCTCCTCCAGACCAGGACCCCACAAGTTTTAGATGTACTTCTATCCCGTTGTTGCTTATGAATTTTTGTATTTGTTGTTGTGATGTTTCTTCTTAAGTTTAGTTTTTTCATGTGTTGTGATAATGTTGTCTTGAAAATGTGATGTGAGATGTTATATTACGATGATATATTTTGAGACATGTGATTGTAGGTACACTTAATATTAATGGAATGTTGAAAGATTTCGTTTATTTGTATTGAATTGTATCTATTGAAATATTTATGCTTTTAATGGACAAATCTTTTGTAGTTAATCATTGGAATGGATTCTTAATTATATTGCTCTACAAATTAATTTCCTTATAAAATTTAATTTTTCAAAAGTTTAAATTAAATTATGATTGAATGTAGACAAGCAGATCAATTTCATGTTCCTATAGACAAACATATCAAAATTATAATTGTTGCAATATTGATGCTAGTTATTTTTTATTTTCTTTTTCAATATGTTTATTTTTGTTATTAGTAGAATTTGAATTTAGATTATTTATATTGAAAACATCCAAAAAAGTAAAAAAAGGAAAATTCACAAAGCATGCAAAAATAGAAAAGTTGTGCAATAGTTCGTAAAGTGAAAAGAGACACAAAATTAGCCCAAATAGAAAAGATGCAAAAAGTGTGCCACTAATATTTGAAAAGATTTGCAATATCGCTAATTGAAAGCATTTATAGTGTTCTTTCCTTAATCATTCAATATCTAATACAAAATCCATCTAATTGGCAATCATATTCTATATTGAATTCAATGTTAACTAATTTTCATTTTGTCATTTTTTGAATAATCTTTTTTATTTAATTTATCTAGCATAGAAAATAAACTTCTTTAACTTTTCTTATCTTAGATGTTCTTTGATTTAAAATTATGAAAATTTTTTTTTTAGTATTATGAAATTAATATTGTATTTGTAATTGGTTTATAATCTTTTTCTTGTTCAACTCTTTTGATTTATCTATAAAAACCTTTCATTTGAAGATGTACGTCCCTTTCTTTTGTTGTCAAAAAGGGGAGTCACAATATTGTTTGATGATTAATGTATGTGTCTAATGTGTGTATATATACGTGTATTATGCATGAATTATTAATGTGTGTATGTTTCGAATGTTTGAATGTTTGTTCATAGTTGTTATTTTATTTTAGCACGTGTTTTTATTTGAGTTCAAGTTATTTTTTATTTGAGTAGTTATTATTTGTTGTTTCTTTTTTATTTTTAGGTTTATTATTTTTAATCTTCATGAGAACCCTTGTTTATTTAGTTATTCATTATTTAGGAGGAACTAAGAAGAAAATTTGTTTTAAAAAGTTAACTCAAATAATAATTATTTTGACATCATCAAAAAGGGGGAGATTGTTACAACTTAATTTTTGTAACTATATTTTCATATCATGTGTATTTTTTATGATTCCAAAATATTATTATATTGACTATTATTTATCCTAACATATTGGAAATATTACTTTTATTATTTTTGTGTACTAATATTTTAGGTAAATCATACTCCAAATGATTGAAGACTTCAAGTCAGATTAGATTACGGCTTACTATTTTTAAAGTAGGTACTTTTACACTTATTTTTAGTCAGAGAGATTGTGATTGTAATTGAGTAATTGTGCACACACACTCTATGGGAGTACAAAAATTTGTAAAATTTTAAAACTAAACATACTATAATTTGGCTTGAGCGTTCCTCCATAAAGTAGTTAATTGAACCATGCCAGGAAAATTTTCTAAGTCTTATTTGTGTTGTATGAAGTTAGCTTCGTACATACGACTTCTATAGTAAAAAAATAGATATGTACAAGTTTGTCATTATGAAGTCCTAATTTTTTCTAAACTAATCATATTGTACGATCTTAGGATCAAATAAACGACATCCATAGTATGAATTGGTTGCCTATCTTTTCATCCATACAAATAGGTATATTTTTTAAACTAATCGTATTATACATTTCTAGGATCATACAAATAACTTCCAAACTATAAAATGGACTCATCCAATTCAGTATAAAAGGAAACATGGTTTGATTAGAACATATCATATTGTATAAAATGGATTTCATGCACAGGTCAATAAGAGTGTGAAATTAGTTCGTACTAGATTATATGAGTAAGTTTTGAACTATTTATACATACGATCATCGATCATATTATATATCATGGATGGTCAAATTGAAAGTTCCAATTTTTTAGATATTTTTTAATATCTTTCTTATATAAGGTCCTAAAAACTAACTGTGGACGAATCCTTCTACATGTTTTCTTTGAGAGCAAGTGTGAGTACTTTAGAAGAGTGTTTGAGAGTATGGAGAGAGATATTTCTAGAAGAATTTTTGAACTGTTCATAAGGTTTCCCAAAGGTGAGGATATCTTTGTAAGTCTTGTAAAATCTCTTCCTTGCTTTTTTGAAGTTGCTCGAGAGAAGATTTTTGGATAAGATCTGGTTCTCTACTGAAACAAGGAGGGTTTGAAAGGATGATGGTGCTTTACCAATACTTGGAGAGTGTGAAATGACAACAGTTCTCTACCGACACTTAGAGAGTGTGAAAAGATGATGGTTCTCAATTGACACTTAGAGAATGTAAAAGTATGGTGGTACTCTGTCGCATCAGGGATTAGTGGAAGAGAGGTGTTTTTTAAAGGCTTCTCCACCTTGTAGTGGGAGTAAAAGGAGAGTCACTTTGGTAATAGTGTAATAGCTGAAGAGGGAGTCTTCAGAGAGTGGTCGTAGGTCTAGTTGGACTGAACCACTATAAATTTCTATATTTTTACTTTAGTGCTTTTTTATTTTCTATAATTTTAAGTTTGTGGTTAAAAGGTATTTATTTTGTTCAAAATTTTATTGTTCTTAAAATTATGAAAAATAATTTTTTAAAAAATTTCCAATAGTTTTTTAAATAATCAATTCACCCCTCCCCACTCTTTGTTAGCCATGGGATAATTGCTTTAGGTCTAACAACCTATATAGACTTTCAATTTAGGTAACCTAAAGCTTCAAAATATTATTTTTTATAATATTTGATAATTTGGTTTAATTCTAAAAATGCAAATTTTTTTCTCATTATAATTTTTGATGTTTACCGTTATGACAGTTTAAAATTTTCTTAATCATGCTCAATGATACTTTATCAACTTTAGTGCATTGAAAATGAATGTCGATTTATGTTTGAGATTATGGTTATAGAACTGTAATAATAATATGTGTGTAAAAGATAACTAAAGACTTGTTAACCCGTTGATTAGAAATTGATTGACCTATACAAGATGATAGGTTGATAATCTTTCCATTAAATACAATTGTTTGGTGTTATTCTCTTCTGATTCAAGTGATATTGATTGGGAGTTATAAGGAGATGATTACTGTTTTGATGGGGATTGAGTGATGACTCTATTTATTATGCCAATAATTTACTAATACTAATATAATACTGAAAAATATTGTGATAGTTATGACTTCTTTCTTATTTAGTGTGGCTGCTAAAATGAATGTTCTTAAGGCATTTTTCTTATTATTATACAAATTTATTGTTACTGCATGATTCTATTATTATTACTTTTTTCTTCATATCCTTCCACTGAATTAATATAGTTATCGATTTATATAATGATATTATTTAATACTACTATTTCGATGTACTAATACTAAGCATATACTATATTGAGCATGTGATACGTAATATTTAAAGAGTATGGGTACACTCTTATGTAATTTTATCGTATTGACATGATTTGGACAGTCTTTACTAATGTTTTGATTTGATACATTATATAATATATGTACTAATTGGTATTATGAATACATTGATTGCTTTATAGATTTAACACTCATATTAGTTTACTACTTCAACAGCTTCTATATTATAGTGTCTTACTATTTATAGATTCTACTACTACTACATGTGAATTTTATTATTTCTATAATTAATCAATGATCATATGAATATAACTTTTATAACATGACTGATGACATGCATATGCTCCACTATTATGCTTTGATTTTAGTTGTAGGTTTTGGTGACCTACTAGGTTTTTTAAGCTAATTAAATCTAGTTAAATTATTTAAGGACAAGGTAGGGAGGCAAGAGTGTGATGCTAGTCAGGATTCTTCAAATTATATTTCTTTTTATTTTATTTTTCCTTTTATACTTAGGATATAATAGTTATTATATGATTGTGTAGAACTTGAATGACATTTGATAGAATAAACTATATGATCAAATGATTTTTGAGCTCTAAATTGCAATCCATCTTCACAATAGTGTTGTTACTATAGTATTTAACTTACATAATTTTTTTCATAATTTTTGGTTGCTGGTGAAAATCCTTATGAAATTAACACCTATAAATACAAGTTAGAATTTTGAGGCCGTTAGGTGTCTGTTTTGTAAATGAATTTCACCAATATTTTTTAAATAATCTTTAGGATATTTTTTATAATTTTTGAAGTCCTAAAATAATTTATGTAAATTCTATACTAAAAGAAATTGATTTAAAAAATAATAAATTTTAAAAATTTATTATAATAAAAATATACTAAGTCACTAAGTTTTTAAAAACCTTTTTTTCCTTTTCATTTTTTGTAATAGTGATGGTTTAGGGAAATTTAGAAGAAAATTTGAGGTGAGAGAAAGAATTAGTTAGGATTTTGAGGGCACAGAGAAATTTTTGTGAATGTGAATACTTTTGTATTGGCAAAACTTTCACTATGTAACTTTTTGTAAGTAATAGAGATTGAGATTATGAATGTTTTAAGTATTTATTTGAGATATTTGCTAGTGATTTTAAAAATATATCAAATTTTGCCAACTAAAAATTTAATTTCAATGGTTCTTGATGAAGTAGCTCATTGAACAAGACTTCTCTCTAGTCTATGGCTATAATGACCCTAAATATAATAATGAGTTCACTTTTAATAATTCCAAAAACACCTGGTAAGGTCCACAAGCATATTATATCTTTGTTAAATCTTTATGAATTATCATAAGTTATTTTATGTTAAAAGTTTATCGTTGAAAGTTACAAATTGAATTTAGAAGTCCAGAATTTTCTTCAGTTCACTATTGAACAAGGGAAAGTGACACTATGATTCAAAATATTATGCTTAAATAATTGAAAAACTTTATTGGAAGCACTACGATGCATGGAAGTAAGTGATGCATGCTAGTCTCTCTATTAACTAGAATAAATTTAGAAGTCCTTGGAAGTGTAGTGACACTTTAAAGAGCATCACCATAGAATTATTGGATGATAATATATCATGAAGGGATCTATTTATTAGAATTTTATAATTGAATTTTATTATTTGAGCACTAAGGCATTGTGAATGGTAGTGCAATGGTGCTTGGTAAATTTTAGAGTTTTTATATAAATATAAAAAATATTAAATATAAAAACTTTTTAGCTTATATAAGAGATAATTTAGAGAAGAGATGAGAAAGAGGAGATAGAAAGTGAATAAGCTTGCATTTTGGAATAGTGTAGCTAGATTTTTTTTATGGACTAGTTAGAAAATTATTCTTGTTGAGGTAGGTTACCTATGCTATTTTAATTTTCAATTTTAATGATTGCGTGAATATATTTGAGGTTATTTATGTTGATATAAATATGATTTTATAGGGATATAGAATGCTTTCACTCAATAAATTTTAGTATGTTGTAGAAAACATCATTTTAGTCATATGAAAAAAAGAAAACTAATTTTAATCAGGTGGTTTGGTTCGTACACATTCTCAAGTAAATTTTTAAGCATGTTATCTTTTTTTAATTTTATTTTAGTTCAATGTGTGCTTAAAAAAGATATTCTAAATGTTTCTCATGAATGGTTTACTTATACATCTCCATCACAACATGCACGTTTTTTCCTCTGTGTACCTTCGAAAATGTTCATATATGTGATGGCAAATATGTGAGTAGGAAAGAGAGTATTATAGGTGGTGCCTATATTATGTTTTATGTTGTCCTTTACACCCATATATAAATATTCAAGTTTTCTTCTATATGTTTGGTACATATGTGAAATGATTAAGTAGATGTATAAGTGAAAATGTTATTATAAAGGGAATTAGGTGACATGTGGATATTCAAGTTAGGAAAAATCACTTACAAATATACAACATTTTAGGAAATAGTTTGCATCATCCCCACTTAGGGGAAAGTGTCGCCTTCAATTATACTAGCTCATTCATTTCTAAGAGTAGAGTGTTTTATGTCATGGTAGAACACATATCACAAGAATGCCCATAAATAGTCCACCATAGCATATAGTATTTTTGGAGGCCTAAGGCCTCGTCTTCCAAACATAACATGAAGTTATCTCATGGTTAGGTGAGAACCAAACTCATTTAGGTTTAAAAAAATAGAACTTAGTTTATTTAATATTTGTTCTTACCAAAGGCTCTAATGATGACATGTGGTACATGGAAAATAGATATTAGTGGCATATGATGGGAGATAAAAATATATTTATTACATAAGAGATTAATAGTAGAGGAAGAGTGGCTCATCTAGATAGATATGCAAAAAGAATAATTAGTACAAGCATAATAGGTAAAATTAATAGTTTTACTAATAAAAGTATTATTGGTTTAAGTTCAAAAATATAATTTTTATAGTAATAACCAATTGCGTCATAAAGGATTATATGTTGATTTTTTTTAGATAAGTGTTTAATTCTATTAAGTAATAAAATTATTTTAAAAGGATTAGGTATGTATAATATTTAAATGATTCAATTAAATAAACTTAATAAATCTTGTGAAGTGTACTATTTGAAAACAGCTATAGATAAAGCTTGGTTTTGGCCTAAGAATATGTTTTATACAAATATGAAAACAATTAGAAAATTCACTCAATTTGACAAAATTTGATGTTTATTGAAGTAATATTTCATCAAGGAGCACTTATGTTATGTATTTAATTAGGTAAGCAAAATAGTTCATCTTTTCGCACATCTAAGGATTTAGTTTTATTTAGACCCTTAGAAGTATTGCACATGAATATTTTAGGACTAATTAGCACTATTAGTCTAGGATGGAAATCTTATGGGTTTGTAATTATAGATGACTACACTATATTTACATATAAACAAAATTTAGCTAATAAGAGTTAGTCCTTTATGAAATTTCAAATTTTTTTTCTTGGAGTCAAGGGAAAATTTGATATTATATTTCCACCATTCATAATGACCATGGAGGTGAATTTGAAAATATAAATGATTTAAATATTATGTTAGGATATAGAAATATAGCACACTTTATTGGCAACTAGAATCCCCAGCACAATGGGAAAGCTAAGAGGAAGAATAGAATATTAGTTGATGCTGCTAGGGTAATGCTAAAAGAGTATAATTTACAAAAATATTTATTGGCAAAAAATATAAAATTACATGCTATATATTGAATACGGTGAGTATTAGATTCATGTTAAATAAAACACTCTATGGACTTTTGAAAGGTAGGACACCCTTTCCATTTATATGTTTTTGGATGCACATGTTTTTCTCTAAATAATGAAAACTCCCAGAAAATGTTGATACAAATTCTGATGAGGCTTTGTTTGTAGGATCTTGTTAAGTGGAAAAAGATTATAGGGTGTTTAAAAAAATATATTGACAGCAAAAGAATCAACTTATGTTGTATTTGATGGGACTGATAAGATTGTTCTGATTAAACAAGAAGAAGTTGATGATATCTCTAATGCAATTGAGAATGTGAGGATAGAGGATAAAGACAAGAATCATGAATCATTCATAAAGAATGGAGTTTTGCTTCTAATCATCCTAGAAAGGGTATAAAATAAAAACCATCAGTAGTTGTTAGGACTATACATGCCATTACAAAAGAGATTAATCACCCTACATTCATTTTTATGATAGTGACTATGAGTGTAGATCAACTCTTAAAAGATAAGGTTTACAAAATAACAACACTGGATGAATTAAACCACTTTACCAGTAGAATATAAGAATAATTTATTCACATTGTATTATACAAACACTGTTCATATTTTATGATACATATAGGTCAGCAATATTGCCAAGCTCATTATTACAAATTTGACGGTTAGGATGAATAATATTTATAAATTGCACTTTACAAACTCACTTGAATTGTATGATGCATGTTGGGAAACAAAATATTTATGGCATTTATTATAATATTAATGGCTCTTTATGAATCATTATTACAAATAATATTATATGAACACCTATTAATACTACATGATTTGATATTGTCAAAAATTTTGGCGAGTTATGCAAAAGGGTATTCAAAAGTCTAAGATTGAACTATTCAATATTGTTAAAACTATAGTATTTGACTAGTCTTCATATAATATCTAATTGGATGATTTGGATTATTCCTATCATAATGTATGATGCATGATTAGGCTATATGATTGATCAGTGAATATAGGAAGGAATTCCATTTATGAATTTAAAACACTCCATTCTTCACTTCTTACTGCTAAAAAAAATACCCTAACTCTACTTTCAGAAGGAAAGCAAGAGAGGTTGGATAGTGGCAATCTCTTGACCATAATGATATCCCTGATTTGTGAGTGCAAAGGATGCCAAAGTTTATAGGTGTTTTTAATTGGTATATATATCCAACTCAACTGTTTTAAATTAAGAGTTATTAGGGTTTCAAGAATTAAATCGATTTATTGACATAAATTTACAATTTATTATATCAATAGTTTTTCACTATCTCACAAAACTCTCCAATTCTATGCAAACCATAAGATCACTAGTGATATAAATTTAAAGCAATCATTTGTCTGACAATGCCAAGAACAAATCCCTTGCCAAGACTTACACTAGTTATTACACATTTCAAACACTTGTACTAAACCCATTGATATTTCATTCAATATAGATGTTAGATAGTTCACCATTCCTATGACACTAAGAAACTCCCATATCTCAACACCATCCATTAGTCAGCACCAAGTTTTGAATGCGCATGTTATTCATCACATACATGGACACATAATTATCATCAAGGTAGGTGCTAGGATGAGTATTAATACTCTTTTGTCTATACTTACCTATTTTTGCATGACAAAAAAGTTATAATATGGGGCCCTGAGCTTGCAATTTTGATGAAAACAAATATTATTGTATGAATTTTCATTTCTCCTAGAGTTTATATTGTGTATTTATTTATGTGTGCACTAACATTTTAGCTACATCATACACCATTCAATATATTATAGGGCTCAAGATTGAGTAGCATAAGATGTGTTAAAAGAGTTTGTACTTTTGAATTTTTTAATTTTATATTTCTTGAGTCAATGCTATGTAAGGGTGCATGATAATTTGGAGATTGTGCACAGACGCATACATAGTGGAGTGAAAAAATAAATAGTTAAATTTTTTTTAAACTTTATTGTAACATACTATCCATATCATAATGTATGATTAATTATCTAAAATTTTATTAACAGCGGCCAATTCTATCATAAAGTTTTATATTCTAATCATACAATATGACTAAGATTGTACTGGAAAATTAGAATAAATTTGAAACCCCAACCGCAATTAAAAAATTAGGCAATAATTTGAAATTCAAACAATAAACTAATTCTATGATATGATGTAAATTTATTATTTGATCGAACCACTATAAAATTCGGTGTGTTCATTTGTGTTTTTTTTTATGCTTTTAAATTTAGCAATTTAATTTTTTGTAGGTTATTTCTTACAAATCCTTGCTATGAATATTGTGATTGTTTTGATTAATTTAGTACAAAAATATATATTTTTTTCTTATTCATCTCTTAAGTTCTCCATGAACAAAAAAAATTAGCACGTTAACTAGCCTCCGCATTGTTAGATTTCTATTTAAATTTGAAGTTTTTAATTTGATAATCAAGTTTTCAAAAATTATTTTGAAAAAGAAAAGATTTAAGAAAATTAATTCACCCCCACCCCTCTTGGTGTGTCTTGACAGTTCAATTGGGTTAACACTCTCTATTAAACATTTAATTTGAATATTCGAGGGTCTTATAAGTACAATCTTAGAAAACCTGGGAAAAAATGATTCATGGCATAGTTTAGAAATAGAAACAACATGGATGGTCCGTCAATAACTCGCCCAACACTTTTTGATAATATTTTGTTTGATTTTTGGAATATCATCCTATATATTTTTCTGTAATCAAATTATTTTCACATGAAGTATTTGGTATAAACTAGTTATTAAATAATCATGCATAGTTAATGGAGTATAAATTGATATTCCTTTTACTAAATGGAGTATTGATAATATAGATTTTGCATAACTCAATGCTAAATATTTAAACTACTTTTTATGTGTACTAAAGTTTGAAGACTATGTGAGAATATCTACATGTATTTCTAGCGAAGAGTTTTGGGATAAGATATACATCACGTAGGAAGGTACTGATGAAGTTAAATAATCTAAGTTGAACATCTTACTCATTAATTATGAACTCTTTCGCCTAAAACCTGATGAGACTATTTCAAACATATACAATAAGTTTACTCAGATGGTGACATCCCTGCAAGCTCTGGTAGAGAGCTTTTAAACTATGAGAAAGTCAAAAAAAATTTGTGTTGTCTACCAACTAATTAAGATGCTATGGTTAATATTATAAGTGAATCCAAAGATCTAAATATTTATTCTATTGATAATTTCTTGGACTCACTCATTTCCTATGAGTAAAGTGTGTGTCAAAGATTGCTTAATGTAGTTGACAAGATGAAGGATAGATTAGTAGTATTAAAAGTAAATGACTCTAAAAGTAATAACTATGCAGTTGAAGAAGATGATGATATATCACTAATGACAAGGCAGTTCAAAAACATCCTAAGGAGGAAAACATAAGCATCACTTCTCAAGGAGCAAACATAAAGCTTTTAAATGCAATAAAACTCATTTTAAGTTATCTACTTTGAATGCAAGTAACCAAGACACCTGAGATTAGACTACCCTAATACTAAGAACCACCCTAAAAAGGAGAGGGGTGAGGATAAGCTTAATGCAAAAAGGGGAGATATAAAGAAGTGAAAAATCTCCTTGGCAGACTTAGCATCTAACTCATGAGAACAAGAGCCAAAAGAGGAGGTAACACACTTATGTTTAATGTCCAATGACTCAAGTGTTAGCTATGATCAAGATGAGGTATGCGAGGTAACCTATGATTAATTATTTTCCATTTTTGAGAAAATTCATAGTTAATATAGGAAGCTAAATAAATAATATATTTTATTGAAAAATAAATTTTAAATTTTGAAAGAAGAGAATGATAGTTTAACAAATTAGCATTCTACTTTGAAAATTGAACACATCACTCTAGATAATGTGCATTCATCTCCATTAGATAAATATGATGCATTGAATAAAAGTAATATTGAATTATCAAAACCTCATAACTTGTTGAAAGCCAAACATATTGAATTAACCAAAGCAAATGAATCCTTAAAATATAAACATATTGAATAGAAGAAAGAATTTAAGGAATTAGAATCACTTGGAGAAGAATTAGAGATTGAGAAGCATGACATTCTTCTATAATTAGTCATAGAGAAAACAACAACTAATTTCTTGTCAAAAAAACTCAATGCACTACAACAAAACACTCTTGGGCATATTAATCTTTACCACATCCTAGGACACAGCATGCATCTCTTATCCTTAGAAAGAGTCATAACACCCAACATAGATTAGTTAATGTATTCGCTAGGGTTAGGTGTTATTATTGTGGAATGGCAGGACACATTGCCTAAATTTGTATTATACATCATAGATCACACCTAATTTGGAGGCCCAAAGTAGCATCATAACATAACATACATAGCATACATGCATGGAAGCATAAGGTGGGACCCAAAACCACTTGGGTTCACCAATCTAATGTGATTAATTGTGCAAGTGTACTCTCACAAGGGGTCCAATAAGATAAAAAAGAACATGAAAAATAGTTGAAGCACTTAAATGGAGATTTGAAATATTTTAATACTGATCCAGACAAAGAATATAGGTGAAAGCTATATCATAAAATTGCTCTGCTAAAAATGTAGCACTTGTAGGTATCTTTGGTAAAATTTGTTATAATTTTATGATAAAATATTTTGTAGAAGAATTCTTATAACCTTTAAGCATTATTCATCGGTTGTAAAAGATTTTTTTATCAAATTAATTTCTACAAAATATTCATATAAGGAATCTAAGAAAGCTATTTGCGATGCAAAGATCTTAGCTTTTAATGATTTATATAATAGATTAGATTCTAAGGAGGGGGAAATATAAATGTATAAGTAAGCCAAACAAATAGATAGAAGTAGTGAGGATTTTGTTCAAGTAAAATGTATTAAGGATGAAGATCAAAAAGTACTTTTCTAAGAAGATGATATTCAACAAAGGTGGGTGAGATATTTTGCTAAACTTTTTAAAGATGAATGTAAAAATATGATCGACATTAGTGACCTTAACAACCTAAATGGAAATAAAGATTTTTATTTTTATCAGCATATTAGTAAAACCATAGTTAGTGAGGCTTTAAAGAAAATAAAACATGGAAAAGCTATTGGACCTGACAATATTCTAATAGAGGTGTGGAAATGCTTAGGAGATGAAGGAATTTTATGGCTTACTAAACTTTTTAATACTTTTTTGTAGACTAAAAATATGCTATATGAGTGGAAAATGAGTGTGCTAATTCCTACTTTATGAATAACGGTGATGCACATGATTGTGTCAATTATAGAGGAATTAAGTTAATGTGTCATACTTTAAAAATATTGTAGCAAGTTATATAGTGGAGGTTGTGGTGTGATACTAAAGTTTCTCAAAATCAATTTGGATTTATGTCGGGTAGATCTACTATGGAAGCCATATATTTATTGAGAGGTTTGATGGAAAAGTATAGAGAGAATAAAGAGGATCTACATATAATATTTATTGATTTAGAGAAAGCATATAATAAAGTTACAAGAGAAGTGCTATAGAGAGATATTGAAAAGGAAAGAGTTAATCACGATTATATTCAAGTCATTAAAGATATGTATGTAAGAGCTATTACTTGTATTCAAACAAAAGGTGGTTTGACCAAGTATTTTCTTATTTTGATTGGATTACATCAAAGATTATCCTTAAGCCCATATCTTTATCTCTAGTCATGGATGTTCTCACTACATATTTGTAAGAGGATGTACCTTGGTGTATGCTTATTACTGATGATATTCTTATTGGTGATAAGACTAGAGAGGGAGTTGAAGGTAAACTTATATTATGGAGGTCAACCTTAGAGTCTAAATGTTTTCATTTGAGTATATCTAAAACTAAATATATGGGGTGTAATTTTAGTAGCAATAGACCTAGTGAGGGGATTGTGAGTTTGGGCTATCAAGTCATTAATAAGAGTATATATTTTAGATATCTTGGATTTATTCTTTAGATTGATGGTGAAATAGATGGGGATATTATCAGCAAAATTCAAATTGGATGGTTAAAGTGGAGGAATGCATTAGGTGTATTGTGTGATAGAAAAGTCCCCCACTAACTTAAGGAAAATTCTATAAGATGGTGGTGAGACCAATAATGCTTTATTATGCCAAATGCTGGCAATTAAAAGAGAATCATAAAACTAAGTTAAGTGTTGCAAAAATGAGGATGCTTAGGTGGATGAGGGGCTTTACCCTTAGAGATAGGATATGAAGTGAGCATTTACATGAAAGGTTGGAGTAGCACCGGTGGAAGATAAAATTAGATAGAGTTTCCTTAGATGGTTTGTTCACATTAAACGGAGACCTTCAAATGACCCGGTTAGGAATGTTGAGGTATTTGATTTATGTTATGTTAAGTAAGGTAAAGGTAGAGCTAAAAAGACTTGGTCAAAAAATATTAAAAATTATCTTTATTTATTAGATTTTAATGATAATTTGACTTTTAATAGGACATAATGGCGAAAAAGGATTCGTGAAGTTGACCCGACGTACTGGGACAAAGGCTTGATGATTTTGTTGATGTTGTATAAAATGATAAAAAATGTATTTATTAATAACTAGAAAATTGATGTGATTAACATTAATGAAGCATACAATGATTATTATTTTAAAATGACTTCAATGAATGATTGTTAGCTTTAAAATAAGTAGATGATTATGTGGTTGTTATGGTGAAAAGTATTTAGAATGAAGCGATGATTATTATTATAAAAATAAACCTTCTTGATTTACAACACTAAAGAGAATCACCAAGTAATGGTCAGTTATAAGCATTCATAATTTAGAACACTTGAAAGAACACCATTTGTGAGGCTGGATAAGTAGGAAAAAAATATAAAATCCACTTTTTCAATTAAAAATTTAGTGACCGCCAAGTTTACTTATAATACTTCAAGTAGATGGAGTTAAATATATTAATGCATAAGTTTAGGAAGACATAATTTGACTTTATAATGTTTTGATATACCACTAAATGTAGTTAGAAATATCTCATATATATCAAGTTGGAGCTACAGGTTTAGTGACTCTAGAAAGGGACATTTAAACCTTCAAGTGGAATTTGAATTTTTAATTAGATATATTTTTATTGAATAATGGATGATTTAAAATGCATATTTTTTGTATGGGTTTTAATATTTTTGTGTTCATGTTTGTATTTGGTTATCTTAACTTTTTATGTTTGCTATTTATTTATTGATTTCTAAAAATGCTTGTATGTAGTTTTCCTGATCATCGCACTTTTTTGCACATTTTGTTGAATCATACTATATGATTCACTTTATACTATACGAACTTAACAAATTATCACATGATGTCTTAGACAACTATCAACATCTCAGATTAATTCAATCACTATAAATTTTCAGTATGACCACATAATTCATATTGTATAATATATAAGGCACAAACTAATGGAAATTTTAATTTTGATTGGTATGATATTAAATTAATATCAAAATATATAAATAGTTATTCATACAGTAAGACCACTTGGGTCAAACATTTTACTAATGTCCCCTCGATATGAAAAAAAAGTTAAGATCGTCTAGTAAGATTTGATCGACATTTGGGCTATTTTAACGAGAATATTCATCTTATTCTTATCTTAATGTATGATACCATTTAGTATCATGTGATATGTTTTGGTTTTATAAAATGAGTAAGGATAGCATTTTCATTCACACCTTATATTCCTTAGCTTTCTTAATTCATATTCCAATTACTTGAGTGTTTCAATGGCTGGCAAGAGATCCTGACTTCTTCTTAGAAGTTGTTCTTGTTCCCCAATGGATGACAAATTCCAAATGGAGTATAATGAGACTACCTATCTTGGTTATTGAGCTACCCAAATCACACCTTCTTGCAATATATATAAGGAAAACCTAAACTACGAGGTATTAGATCTCTTTGCACAAACTACTCTCCAATTCATCTTGACACTCGCCTTCTCATTTTGCTCAGAATTCCTCATAATTTTTTTTGTAAACCTCCAAATCAATTTTGAGTGCACCTCAATGGTATCCTATGTTTGTAGAAGACCAACATAAATCTCATGAGTAGACAGTGATATGACTTAGTTTGCTGAGTAGTTTTCCACTATTTAT
This sequence comes from Dendrobium huoshanense, assembly GCA_016618105.1. Taxonomy (NCBI): domain Eukaryota; kingdom Viridiplantae; phylum Streptophyta; class Magnoliopsida; order Asparagales; family Orchidaceae; genus Dendrobium; species Dendrobium huoshanense. The sequence continues at coordinate 57,939,817 of CM028351.1, forward strand.
TGGTACTTTCATCCACCTTCACCACCACCTGATCAAGGGCCTTCTTATGAGTAGTGTGCTTTATCTTTTTAGTTTTTATGTACTTTTCTTGGTAGTTCCCACGGTTTTGTTGTAGTTTTTGTTCATGTCTTATATTATTTTATTATTCCACCTTTTTTGATATCAAAAGGGAGAGTAGTATTTGGTTGTAGTTCATTCTTTTTTTTATCTACTATGATGTTTCGTTTTTATGCATGTGTTCTTATTATTGCTAATAAAAAATTAAATTAATAAGAAGAAAGAAATGAAATGGTTGTGCTCTCCTATTTTTTAAATACTTCACTTAGTGAGGGGGAGCTTAGGAGGAAATACAATTAACTTACAATTTAAACAAAAAATGTTTTCCATCATAAAAAGTGGAAGATTTTTACAATTTGGGATTCTAAGATTGTGATTTTTATAATAAAAAATATTATTGTTTGAATATATTTATTTCTCCTAGAATTTGCATTGTGTATTTGTTTCTACGTGAACTAATATTTTTGGTACATCATACGCTATTCTATATCAATCAGGGCTCAAGATTGGGTAGAATAGGATGTGTTAAAAGAGTTTATACATTTGATTTCATTTATTTTGTATTTCTTGAGTCTATGTCATCTAAGGTTGCATGCTAATTTAGTAACCATACACACAGAGGGAAGTGAGAAAATGAATAATGAAAATTTTTGAACTAATCATGTCATATGCTCTATATCATATTGTATGAGATCAGTTATCCAAAATGACATTAACATTGGTTATACATTATGATTTAGATTATACTAGATGATCAAATTAAATCAAAAAACCCAACCAACAATCAAAAAATTAGATAATAATTTGAAATCCAAATTTTAAAATAATTATATAGTGCGATGTTAGTTATACTAAATGATATTAATAAATCTTGCGTAATTTAATCCTATAATTAGGCAATCAAATTAGGATTAATTAATTCATCATATCTTATTATATGATGACCCCTATCATACTTTATGACCCAATTTGATCTTAGAATGATAATCAATTGCTAGCAATCATAATAGATGAAAATCATATTTGATTGAACTAATCATACTATATGATTTAGAACTCGTATTGGATGATTGGATCAATAAATTAAACTAATCATACAAGACCCCTACTCATTATACAATACGAATTAGATAAATTGAACTAATTGTATAGTTTGATCCCCAATCATACTTTATAATAAAAAGCGATAGAGATAAAATTTTAGGATTTTTGAAGCCATCTATTTAAGCTTTCCCATTAGACTTTGTAAGAGTCTTTTTGGTAGTCATTGGGTTGATTTTTCTGAGAGAAAGCATGAGAAGAGAGCAACCTAGATCTTGGCAGAGAAAGGGTGTAGTTTGTGAGAGAACTGGAGAAGATCCTTGTGGGATGGAAGAGTGTGTGAGAGGGAGTTTCATAGCATTGCTTGAGTAAACTTGTACTTGGTTCCTTCATGCACAAAAGTTTATCTTGATGGAATCTTTGAGAAGAATACACCTTAGTATAAAAGGGCCTGACTACTCCACATTACTAAGGGTATTAAAAGTGATTTGGTTCTCTTCCATCTGCAGTAAGGTGAAAATGTATTTGAGGTTCTATACCTTCACTAGGAGGGTGAAAAAGGATTCAAGGTACTTTTCCTTCATCAAGAGGGCAAAAAAGAATCCAAGGCTCTCTAAACCACTAGGAGTTTAAAAATGATTCATGTACTCCATCACACCTGATTAATGGAAGTGATTCTTGTAAGAGATTCTCTACCTTATCGTGTGGGATAAAGGAGAGTCACTTGTAATTTAGTGCAATACCAAGAGATGTGGACTTCAGGGAGAGGTTTTAGGTTATTATTTGATTGAATCACTATAAAATCTAGTGTGTTCATTCTGTATTTATCTTTACGCATTTAATTTGTGCACTTTAATTTTCTGAAATTTATTTTCTTACAAATCAATGTTGTAAATGTTTTGATTGTTCAGATCAAATTGGTACAAAAAGAAAAAGTTATTTTCAAGATCATTTCATTAGTTCTGTACTAAAAAATAAATAGTATATTGACAAGCTTCTGTATTATTAGGTTTCTATTAAATTTTGAATGTTTTGGATTTGGTAATCAAGTTTTCAAGAATTTTTTTTAAAGAAAAGTTTTAAAAGCACCAATTGGCCCCCTCTTTATGTGTCTTGGGAAATTTAATGAGATTTAACACCCTAGATTAATTTATTTTTTTAAAAAAAAATAATTTAGTGTTAAAATTATGAGAATCTAATACGTTTAAAATTTTACCACCATTAGGAGTCTTAGAGCATAAAAAAAATAAAACCTAGCACTATGACATATTGTTGCATATATCCTAAAAAATATGTATAACCTCACCTTACTTGCACAGATTGATGAATTACCCTCCAATTTATCCAACCACTATTTCTACCTTAATTATTATAAGAGGATTAAGTAGGTGCACTTTGGAGGTGAGAATGAAGATTAAGACTGAGAAGGAGCACTAGCCCAATCCCTCTTCCCTCAACATATTAACATTTATAGGATGTTTGGAGAAACTATTTTTGCTCACTCCAAGATCAAAGTGCATTAGAATATTGAGCAAACCAACCAACAATGAAAGGAGTTGTAGCGATAGCACAAGGAAGACTGTTCTTTATTCAAGGAAAAATTTAGTACAAATAATGGAAACTTACAGATTCTTCCACCACTTGGTTAGGGTCCTTCACATTATTGAGTGTTGTATATTTTATTTTTATGATTATTGGTTCTAAAAATTTGAGGAGGTTGTCAATGAATAGATACTAAGGCACACTAAGATGAAACTAATACTATCACTTGATGCAGAAGCTAGTACACTTATTAAAATTTATAAAGATGGTGATGATAGTCTAATCAATAAAATATAATGTAATTCACAGATTTTCAACCAAACAGTTATATCATAAAGTAAAATGCAGAAAAATAAAGTGCAAAAAGTTATAATAATAATGAGCACACCACATTTATAGTGGTTTGGTCAAACAATGACCTACTTCCACTCCCTAGAGTCCTCTCTCGGTATTACATGATCACTATAGTGTCTCTCCTTTAGCTCCCATAACTAGGCGAAGAAGCCCTTACAAAATCTCTTCCACCAACCTAATACGATAGAGGACTGTAATCATTTTATAGGAAGGGAACCTTGAACCCTTTTTCTCCCTCATTGAGATGGAAGAGAATTGAAATCCTTTCACAGTTATAGAACCTCAAATCCCTTTCACCCTTCCTAGTGTGGCAGAATAACCAAGTCCTTTGAAACAAAAGAGTTCTTCTTCTCAAAACTTTCCTCAAGATAAACTTTGTTACATGGAGGAACTCAAGTGTAAGTTCACAGAAGCAACCATGTGGAACTCTCTTTCACCCTCCCTTGAAACCCATAAGGATCTTCTCCCTTTCTCACAAATCTTGTCCATTAACTCTCTAGCCCAAAGCTCTCTCTTAAAGCTTTCTCTAGAAGAAATCAACTCAATGAATGCTAAAAAGACTATTATAAAAACTTATAAGAAAACTTAAAAAGCGGGCTTCAAAAAATCCTAAAAATTCAATTAAACCATCAAAGAGCATACAGTATGATCGTAGGATCGACGAGTAAGATGTGCAAACTATGACTTGTTAATATTATATGTTCATCAATACGAATGACTAGTTGCATAGTATAATCAGTTCAAATTTTCCTAATAGTGTTGTATGATCACCAATATGAATGACCAATTATACAATATAATTAGTTCAACTAAAATGCAGTTAGTCTAGGATGAATCATGGGATGACCAAATATCATTTCTATTTATTATATAGTACGATTCAATTCATATAGTACAATCAAAATATAAAAATTAAGCATACTTTATTGATTAATTACATGATTAAATTAGGCAGTATTTTAAACATCGTACAGTATAATTTATTTTGTACAATATGAATAGAGTAATATTTCAAATTCAAAATTTTGCCTAATTTAATGAACGATGGGATTTTTAATTATAACATATCATCAAATATGATGTGGTCTTTGTTTTGTATGAATAGTTATATTTTAAATATATATTTTTTAGAAAAATAAATTTTTATTTTAATGTTTATAACACTAGATCATACACTATGATCCATATCATATAGCATAATATATAGAGAAATTAAAATATTTAAAATTATTTTTTCTCCCCTTATGTTTTTGTATGGTCACCAGCATAGCATGCACCCTTACAATACTTGACTCAAGCATTTAAAAATAAATAAATAAAAACTACAGACACATTCAACATAACTTATTGTACCAAATTCTGAGCCCTAAATCTTCTAAGAATTGTGCAAGTTGTACCTAAAATATTAGTTAATACACAAATAAATATGCATTACAAATACTAGGAAAAATAAAGAGCCAATCAATAATAATTGTTATCATCAAAATTATAAACTCAAGAGACCGAGTTGCAATAATATCCCCATTTTTTATAACGATAATTATTATTTGTTAAATTTGTAAAATAAAAAAAAAATCTTCTAATCTCTCCCTAGCTAAAAAATTATATTAAAAAATAAGGGAATTTTCTTTTTAGGAAAAATAAATTTTTAAAACTAAAAAACTATATATTTTAAATACTAAATAGTAAATAAATAAATGAATAACATTAGCTAACAATAAATACAACCAATAATAGTAGCTAACCTTTAACATTATCAAAAAGATGAGATATGATACAACATCCAAAAATTAAAGTACATGCAAAAGAAAATAACAACATACATATAGAAACAAAAATATGAAATCATGCTTAAAATATAATCAAAATCAAACACACAAAACACATAAATCATACACACAAATAAACTTTCACATACTTATATATGATCGAAACTAATAATTGAATCATGGACTATTTAGCGTAAGTTTGTTATTTTGTATTCTGGCTTCTATTTTGATGATTCAAAAGTTAGGAATATCTAGAAGATTTTTTGCTTCTTATCATTTGCCTTTATTGCATTTTTTTCTCACTTTTTCTTTACAGAATACGTTTTTAAATTTGGGCATACATATTTAGTTGTCTGAATTTCCTACAACCAAAGCAAAAAATGTTAGAAGAAAGCTTAACATTTTTATCAATTTAACCTTTGCTCCATTTTTGTTGATACTTGTGCTTGTGCTTTAGTAGGCTTTAAAATTTGCTTATTATCAATGCTATCTCCTTACTCTCATCATCTAATAAGTCACATTCATCTGTCTCTTTGGATTTTAGTATTATAGTCTTTTAATCAGCTATATCCAAAAGTCTTTAACTTATACTCTGCTCATACGCAATGAGTGAGTTGATTAGATTATTAATAGAATAGGAATTCAAATCTTTCAATTCACATATAAATGTGATTTTTGGCATAAAATTTATCAAGTAGACAATATAGATTTTTGTTAACCTTTTCAAAGTTTAAAAGTTCTCTACCTAAAGCATGCAAAGATGTCACTATCTGAGTAAATCTAGTATACATGTATGAGATAGTCTCATAAGGTTTTATGCTGAAAAGTTCATAGTTATGTAGTAATAAATTTAGCCTATATTGTTTGAGTTGACTAGTACCTTCATATGTAACGCATAGTCTATCACAAATATCTTTGCCTATTATATAAGTCAAAACTCTTATAAAGTCTTTAGAAGTTAAAGCAAAAAAAAAAAATTGAAGATTTAGTATTCAATTGAGCATAAATTTGCCTCTCTACTCCATTTAGTAAAAGAAATGTTTTTATTAAATCCTTTAATATTTCACAATAATACATAATAGCCAGTTTGAACCATATACTACATTCAAAAATCTATTGATTGGAAGAAAGTATACATGTAAATTTTTCATAAATAAAATGAAATATTATTAAATAAAGGAGAACAAGTAATTAAATAACCTTCTCTAATGTTACATTTACCAAAAGAAGTCAATAATCATTTTTCCAATGTTTTTTAAAACCCACTCTGAAAGCACTTAAAAGTTCTAGGAGGTCGTCAGACCTCAATGAACATAAACTAAGGCACACTAAGATAAAACTAATACTATCACTTCATGTGAAAACTAGTACAGTTATCAAAATTTATAAAGATGGTGATGATAGTTTAATCAATGCAATATAATATCATTCACATATTTTCAACCAAATAGTTATAACAAAAAGTATAATGTAGAAAAAAAATGCATAAAGTTAAAATTAAAATGAGCACAATAGATTTATGGTGGTTCTGTCAAACCATGACCTACATCCACTCCCTAGAGTCCTCCTCTCTAAGTATTGAACTATCACTATAGTGTCTCTCATTTAGCACCCATAGCTAGGTGGAGAAGTCCTTATAAAATCTCATCTGTCAACCTAATATGATAGATGATAGTAATCATTTCACATGTAGAGAACCTTATGTTGACCTCGATTTTCGCTCAAGCACTCTCGAGCACCTTCGATCAGCATAATTAGACCTCGTCCAGCTCAATTCGGACTTGAATCGATCCGAATTGATTTCAATTAGACTCGACTGCACTTAATTTAATTTATTTTAATTGCATCGAGTTCAATTTGATTCAAATTGATGTCAATTTGGGTGCATTTTGTCGGCGTTACTAGGTCGAACCGTTTTGAGCCCAAATTGACTCAATTTTTGACATGGAATTGAGCCCGGTCTTAGCCCGAATCTGAGTCTAACAAGCTCATTTTGATTTAAATAAATTCCAATATACTTTTGGCTTAATTTGAATCACTTCCTTAATCCAGTAATCTCATCGAACGGCTCCGATTTCCCCAAAATCTGAAGTCGACCGTTGCCGCAGTATTCAGTCGTGTGAGCCAGAGTCCGACTGCCCCTCTCCTAGTTCTGGGGTTTTTTTTTTCTTTGCTCTTCGCACTCCAGGAGGCGGGGGGGACTGCTCTTTTCCATCTCTCACGCTCTCTCTCTCAGTTTTGGGCAAGAAGCACGAAGGAGCCGAAGACACCTTGCTCCCTTCCCAGTTCATGAATCCTGAACTCGCCTCCTTCTTTCTCCCTCTCGATCTCTTGGTTTTGCCCTACGTGACCGAATCCGCTCTCTCTCTCACACCCGGGATCTCTCCCTCTCTTTCGATCTCTGGCCTCCGACTCCCTCTCTCGTCCACGAACAAAGAGGCAGCCGAAGCCCTCTTTCTTCTAGGCGACGTAACCACCCGACCTCCCTCCTCTTGCTCTGGTTCGACTTCCAGGACCAAGCCCAGCGAAGCCGACGCTTCGCTCCATTCCAAAGCCGAGCCCAAGGTCCGTCCGACCTCCAGAACTGATCCCGATGCCTTGATCAACCTGAACTTCTCTACTTTGCAATGTGAGTATCCCTCTCTCTTTCTCTTTCTCCTACCTCTTCTTCTTCCTTTCTTTTCCCCATTGCCTTTATGATGAAAAGGGTAATGGCATTTTAGGTTTCTTGGCAAAATCTGAGAATGAGCTTCTTATTCTCTACAAAATCTCAGATTGAATCAATCTTGCTTAAATTTCATTTTTGACCACATAATTCATATGTGGGTATAATGTTGAGATAAGGCTATTGCAAACTAATGGAAATTTTGAATAGTTTGGTGATGGTTGATATTAAAGTTGGGTTGAATCAAGCAAGTGTCTGAATCATAGTTTTTCATACAGTAAGACCACTGGTCAAACATTTATATAATTTTGTAAACTCTGCATATTAAGTATTTGGTGAAATTCCTTTGAGAATTTTGAGGTGTTTTTGTGGGCAATTTCATGAAGCATGCTCTTTCTCACTACCATGTGTTATATGATCTTGCAAATATTGTCTACCTAATGTTTGATAAAGTGCCATCAAAGGAAGATTGTGGTGTTTTTTTTTTTTTTTTTTTTTTTTTGTTCAAATTGGGGTTCCATTTTGTTCAATGACTCATAACTTATAGTTGTACAAAATGTTTTGCTAGCATTGGGTATCTCATTTAAGATATATGAGATTATTTGAATTCTCCTTTATTTATGCTCATTGTCTACACCTCTTGTTTTCACTGCATTGGTAGCATCTTCCACTTAATATGGAATTTGATGTAGCATGAAAGCTCATATGTTTGGAAGTGTTAAATACTTATTTCGGAATCAACATCTTATGGGGTGTGAGAAGTTTTAGAATCGTGTCTTTTGTGATGTCGGCATGATAGTTTAAAAAAAAAAGACTTAGAGTTTCCTAAATATTTCCGTATGATAATCAAGGCTTACACCTAGCCTTGAATGTTCAAATTTTCAATTTGATGTTAGTGGCATATTTCATATATTTTGGAATCCCATTTATGAGTTAAAGATTTATCGTTCTATGGATCTTGGCATTGGTTTATATATGTTCCCTTAAATATTGAGATTGGTTGCTCCATGTCTTTGATGCTTATTGCTTTACTCTATGGCTTTTTGGTAGGATTATATTTTATTAAGCGACCCTTTCTTTACTAACAAGTTTGTTTTTATAAGTAAAGCCTAGCATGAAATGCGTGACAAATGGGTAGCTTCATTATATTGTTTGCATATGCTCGTAAGGTTTGATTTCATGGATATATTTGGTTTTGTGCTATATGAAGATTGGTAGCTTGGTTGGATAATTTAACTCATCCCATTTCTTGACTATCAGTACATGCAAAGTTAATGCATCAAGGTATTTTGTTTATGTTGTGAGGATATTTATGTGTGAAGCTTCTTTTCTTTTCCTTCTGGAAAAGTCGGTTGGTTACATTAGTAGTTATTTTAAAATTTTGAGATATTGCATTCTCCATATTAAAGGTTCCTTGAGTTTGATTGGGGATTTCATCTCACTAGCATGAATGGGCATATGATTGATATTTTATTATTTCTGTTTCTCTTATCCGTTGCTTTTAAAAAAAAAAATCTTTATATAATAGAATTGATTCCTTGACACAAAATTTATTGAAACTACAATTTCTATGAAAGAAAATTGTGATGCTATGTCGATTCTTTTTTTTTTTTATGTAAGGTTTCTTGCATCGAGTGGGGCAATGCCGAGATGTATCGAAACAACTTTTCTCATAATAGATTCTATAGAGTTTGGTCATTTTGTACGTTAGCATGCAATGAGAAGTGTTGGAAACTCGGTGGCAAGTTTTAAGAAATATTTCATATTGAATACTTGTCGGTAGAGTTGTAGCAAATTATTTTTGTGATAAAAAGTACAGGCTTTGTGTACAACGCTCTTTTATTTTTCGGCATAGATTTTGATTGATTGAGTCTTTTCTTTTCTTTTCTTTCTTGAAGATTTGTTGGCATATAGTTTGAGATTTGGGAATCTTTCTAAAATTTATGATCATGTGTCTTAGAAATTCACAATGTTTTGTATTATTAGAAGCATGTTTAGCTATAAGAGTTTGCAAATATTGAAATATCTCTATGCTTCCTTCTCTACTTGATTGAGTTTTGTGTGGAAATGCTAATCAACAATTGTATTTGAAAATTCTTATATACCTTTTGTTTCAAACATAGACTTGGACATATATTGAGTTAGCCTTAGGACGAATAATTGAAGAGTTTTCTTGAAGCCTAATGAGTACTTTTATGTTATTGTTGTTTATGAGTTGTTGAGTTTCGTAGACGCTAAACAACAATATGAATACGACATTAAGGTATGGGTAGATTATGTTAAACAATTCAAGTTTGGAATGTTTTTTTTACTACACTTTGGCATATTAGTTTGAAATGCAATAGTTTAATACCACACATTTTATCTTGTGTTAAACTTCCTAATGAGCTTTTTATAGATTTGTGTGGTAATGAGATTCTTCTTTTTTTTTTTGTTATTTTGGCAAAGATCTTAGTTAAATCATATGGATTTGGTTGTTAGTAATAAATATTTGGAAACTTTTGAACATGGTATTGCCTCTTTGCATTTCACATAAACGATTGGAATAAGTTTAAAATATCTTCTTATGAAATTGAATCATGTTTTCATCCATATTTGTGTGAAATATTGTAGTTGTTTTATGCGTCGTCGCTAGTTGTGACATTTGAGTTTCTTTTGAAAGAGTCTTATGAGTTGTCTTATATTTAGAGAGCTTTGTGAGCGTTTCTCTTTGTTTTTATTGAAGTTTTCTTACGAGTCGTTTTGTGTTGCCAATTTGGAAAGTCACTTTTGATTGAAAGATGTCTTGTTTTGCTTTAGTTGGAATGATTTATTAGTGGCTTTGAATTTGTTTTATGTGACGAATTTTATGGGTGCTTTACAATGAGAAGTTTTCTTTATAAAACTTTCTCGTTGGAAAGCTTTATATTTTCTACCCCACTCCAAACTAAAGGAGGCACTTGATTATAGGTTGTTGGGTAGGATTTTGTGTCAAAGGGGGATTTTGGTAAAGGAATTTTTGTAGAGTTTATTTTTGTGTTAAAACAAATGAAAAGAGAATAGAATTTTGGTAGATAATTTGTGTAAGGTTTTGTGTGGTATTTAATTTAGAGATTTTTTATGGAGAATTTTGAGGCTTATAATTTAGTGATTTGATTAGTGTAATAAAGTCCCTTAGTAGTTTTTCTTAGAGCAATCTGATGGTTAGTGCATGAATTGATTTCTTATTGAATCACATTAGTTTCTAAAGGATGAAATTTGAGGTTTGGGACTTTAGGGAGCTTTGGGTTGGAAGGTCTTTAGTGTCTTTTTGTAGTTTCTTTGATCAATCCTTGCTCATTTGGATTTCTTCCATTTAGTGTTAGCCTCTAAAGATGAAAAGAATGTTTGGATGAATATAAAACCAAAGAGAATTTGTTTCCCCTAGTTGTTGTAGACTTTGTTTAGAGTGTGTGGTAGGTAGAGGTCCCAAATATATCAAGTGCCTCATTTGGATTGTGGGGACATTAAAGGGCATTGTTAATGTTGCTTTAGGATACACTTGTCTTTAAAGAAGTGTGTCCAAAACAACAATGCCTACATCCCTTTTATTTGTAATTTTCATTCTTTTCTTTCTACTGCATTGCTATTTATTATCATACTTTCATGCATAAATTCCTAAACATAGTGACACTCATACGAAAATCCTAAGGGTTAGAAAACAAAACCTCCTTTTAATCTTACAACCTTAGTGATGTTGAGTCCAGTAATTAGGTTGTTAAGCCTAAGTAAATGTCCCACGGCTACCAAGAGGGGGGTGAATTGGTAGTTTAAAAAATTTTAAACCCTCTTAATGATTAAGTTAAACCGAAATAAAATTTTCTTTTAAAGTTTGTAGAAAAATGTTTTTCAACCACAGAGTTGTTAAAACTGAAATTTAAAGTGCGAAAACGTAAAAACAATAAAGTAAATGACACCAGATTAATAGTGGTTCGGTCTATAACCAAACCTACATCCACTCCTCAGAGGCACCCTCTAAGTATTGCACTAAAACCAATAGTCACTCTCCTTTAGCACCCACAGTAAGGCGGAGAAGCCTTCACAACACACTCTTTTCACCACTACCCGGTGCGGCAGAGAACCATCATCTTTTTACACAATCCACAGTGCTGGCAGAGAACCGTCGTCCTTTTACACTCTCCTAGTGTGGGCAGAGAACCCTACGGCTGTTCACACTCTCCAAGTGTAGGCAGAGAACCTTTCCGCTGTTCACACTCTCCAAGTGTAGGCAGAGAACCCTTCGTCTGTTCACACTCTCCAAGTGTCGGCAGAGAACCGGATCTCCTTGACTGATCTTCTCACAAGAATCTAGAAGGAAGAAGGAAAAGAGTGAAGAAATCCAATTTCACAAGTAGAGACTCTTACCTTTGTAATCCAAGTGAAGCCTTCTCGCTCCAGTGGTAGGAATCCTTCTTTGAATGCTCTCTTCCACTCTCTCCTTGGCTATTCTCTCAAGAAGCACAAAGATCAAATGACAAAAAGATTGGGTGGCAGTCTAATTTGGACTATTTATATAAAAGACAAGAAAAACCGCCCAAAAACTGCAAGTTTCCAATTCTGTACTCATTGGATCGTCCTGTACGATCCTGGGTCGTCCTGGATGATTTTACTTAAACGATCTGAAACGACCCTATTTGAATATGTGTACGAAATGACTTCATACATATGATCGTCCTGTACGAACTAGGTTCGTCCAGTACGAACAGTTATTACTAGGTCAGTTCTAGAAACTGCTGAAAATTGTTCTAAGTCGGTTAATCGTTTGGACGAGATTATGTTCGTCTGGACGAAAATTTTCCAGAGACCTGATCGTCCTGGACTATTATTTATTTCGTCTGGACGAAAATATTTCAGAGGACCAATCGCCACGGACGATAATTTATTTTCGTATGGACGAAAATTTTCTAGAGACCTGATCGTCCGGTACGATATTTAATTTCGTCTGGACGAAAATTTTCCAGAGGACCGGTCGCCTCGTACGATAATAAAATTCATCTGGACGAAAAATTTTATAGAGAACCAATCGTCCGGGACGATAATTAATTTCGTCCTAGACAAATAGGACTTAGAAAAAAAATTTTCGAGCAAGTTCCTATTCGTTCCATGTGCTCTATAGGAGATAACTGACGGATCGTCCAGTACGATAAAATATCGTCTCGTACGATCAGTATAACATTTTATGATCTCCTTATGTGTGTGTGTAAGTTTTTTATTCACTCAATTACAATCACTCTCTTTCAAAATTAATTCAAAGAAAAAATGCAAACTTCAAATTAACAAAATATCTCATGTTGAATTTGATTTGAAGTTATCGTAGTCTGGAGTCTAATTTTCCTGAAATGTTAGTACACACAAGAGCAAATGCAAATCTTCTAAAATTGTTAGAAGATAACTACACATTTGAACAATAATGTTTGGAATCATCAAAACTATAAAAGTTGCAAAAATACAAATCATTCAAATAGCAACTATTCTAACAATCTCCCCCTTTTTGATGATGGCAAAATAATTATTATTTGTATGGTTTCAAGTTAAACAAATCTCCTATCTCCTAAACTCCCCCTGAATTGATAAATACATTAAAATAAGGAGGCATAAAGAACAATATTTTTGTATTTTTGTTTTTCAAAAATTTTAACACAAACAACCCCAAAGTCAAAAAACTTGCAAACAGAATAATCAAAACAGAAAACACAATAATTTCTCCCTCTTTTTGACAACAACAAAAAGTGAAGAAGAAATAGACAAGAAATGTAAGTAATTATATGAAATTCATTTTTAAAATTTAATCTAAATGGTGATTGACATAGGGTATGCAATTTTAAACTAAAGATATTAGGTCAATCATAGAAATTCATAAAATTTAAGAAGTGATATAACATTGTAAGTAAGAAGAATTTATCAAAGACATGATTCAATTTAGACAATTGACTATAGAAAAAACATTACAAGAGAGATGTATAAAAATTCTATATTTCAAAGTTCAATAGAATATAAATGAACATAAGATCAATTTGAATTAGGAGATTGAACGAATTTGGAAAGAAGAGAATTACCACATGTGGCGCTTTGCGCATCTTTTTCAAAATTTTTGAAGCACATTTTTGTGCAATTTTTTCTTGGTTGAGCTTATTTTGTGCCTCTTTTTTACTTTGCAAATCTTTGCGAATTTCTTTTGATTTTTGTACATTTTGTACAATGTTCAAGAGTAATTGAGACCAAATTCTTTCCAAAATCTATAATCTAAAATTTCAAATATTTCTAAGTGCATAAATATCACTTGAGCATAGAAATACAAAATAAGAAAACATCTAAATTGCAATAGTAATATTAACTTTTATGTAGTCTAAATGAATAGACATGAATTTAAAAGTTCTAATTACAACAAGTTATAAACAACTTATAAATTTAGAAAGACTAAATTTTCTAATATAAATAATCTCAAATTACAATCTAATTTAAGCACTATGAAGATTAAATAATACTAATGAAATTCATAAACATTAACCACATTCCAAAAACAAATCAAATTTGAAAAAACATAACAACTTCCATTGATATTAATGTACGGATTACATAATATCTAAAAAACAAGAAGAAAATACATTGAACTTAAAAAGAAAAACCAACATAAACACAAACACATAACAATTAAACAGACACAATAAAAACATAAAAAACGAATACAACAAACACACAGAAAATCATTTCTACTGTTCTGGAGGAGGAGGAGGAATGCCACCAAAAAGGTTGAAGTAGGAGGCCATCAACATTACATTGGTATTAATTTCATGTACTTCATTTCTAATACTACCAATGTCTTGTTGCTGCTGCGTAAGTTGAGCATCAACTTGATCAAATCTTTGATCAATGTGAGTCTCTAATCTATCAAATCTTTCAATCAGATTCTGATAATCTGATTGAGGAGCAGAAGCTTGCACTCCTTCTTCTTCCTCCTCTGAAGCACTGGCATGTGCTTTTCCTTTTTCCTCCTTGAAGAGCAATCTGAATGAAGCATCATTATAGTAAACTGGCTCTTCGTATTCTTCATCAGGATGCACTATGTTGTATTTCTTTTCCAAAATATAAGTGATTAAGTATCCTAATGAAATGTTCTTCTTCCTCTTCTGATCTGCATGTCCTATTTCTGAAAGCCCATAGATATGATCTATGATAAGTTGGGCTTCGTCAATAGGATGTCCTTCCATAATTAAAAAGGTTAGAGAAGAAAGGAGAGGAGTAATGTTAATCCTATCACCAGCTTTAGGAATGATTGAGGATCGAAGGATATGCTGGATGATTCGGACATTTTTGGTCATTCCAGAAACTCTAGCAACATGATAGGTTAAGCCAATTTCTCTAATCACCCTATTGACTTCATACCATTCAAATTTCTTTTCACTCATTAGGGTATTGGCTCTATATCCCTCAGTTCTTAAGTTTAAAAAAGCACCAAGGTCGTGCTTGGTGATCTCAACTTTTTACTTAAAAACATAAGAACTAATGGTGGAGTGGTCAGAATTAAAACTCATGTTCGCTAGAAAGTAGTGGTAGGTTCGCTTGTTGTAGAAGTGGACGAGAGAAAGAATGAAATGAAATTGGGTTGAGGCAAAGAGGTGCATTATCCGAAACTTTAACTCAGTTTGAATTAGAATGCGAGAGGGAGTGATTTTTTCGGATGCAAAACGAGGAAAAGATTCCTCATTCGCCTTAGAAAGAAAGTTGTCTGGGGCATTCCTATTTGGTTTCTTCACCAACACCTTTTGTCTCTTGCTTGAGGAGGCCATTATCGATTTGAAGTAGAAAGGGATTGAAAATGAAGTTTGGAAGTGTGATTGTTAAGTTAGAAAGCCTTCATATTTAAAGAAAAACGATACGTTCGTCCTGAACAAAAATATTCGTCCTGGACGAAAAATCATCGTTCTTCTGGACGAAATAATTTCGTACAGACGATCCAATTCGTCCAAAATGTAACGGCTTTTCGTAATCAACACAACTTACGATGCGTCCCTTCGTACAGGCTTTTTGACTTGACCGATCGTACAGACGAAAAATTTTCGTACAGATGATCAAAAAGTAATTAATTTTAATGTCTCTTGAAAACCGTCCCCTACAATGAACCGACACATGTTCGTCTGGACGAACGAAAACTTCGTACAGACGAAGTTCATATTAATAACTGTCTTATCCACTCAACCGCTCCATTCAATCGTCCCGACGTTTGAGAAAAACAATTTCGTCCTGGACGATCGTTCGATCGTACAGACGATCTAATTAAAAACTGCTCTCAAAACGGTTAAAAATTGCGCAAACTGTTCTTTCACATATCGTCCCGTACGAAACCATCTTCGTCCCGGACGATTTCCTCCAAAATTTTTAATTTTGATTTTTTTAAATTAAGAAAAACAAAATAAACATTAAAAAAAACAGAAAACATAAAATAAAAATATTGACCCAAAAACAATTCATTCAAAAACACACAAAATTTTACAAAATCAAAAAACAAAACACAACAAATATCAATGTTGCAAAGACATTTTGTTTAAGCATTCAAATCAATAACACCAAGCCTTGTTCTTAAAGTACTGAAAGTATCAAAGGCTAAAGGTTTTGTAAAAATATCTGCAAGTTGATTTTCAGTTGAAACATGTATGAGTTCAATTTCTCCTTTGGATACATGATCCCTTATGAAATGATGCCTTATATCAATGTGTTTGGTTCTAGAATGTTGAATAGGATTTTTGGAAATGCAAATAGCACTAGTATTGTCACAATAAATTGGAATAGTGCCTATAGTTAATCCTAAATCAATCAACTGTTGTTTTAACCAAAGTATTTGTGCCACACAACTTCCTAATGCAATGTATTCTGCTTCTGCAGTAGATAGTGCCACTGAATTTTGTTTTCTACTAGACCATGAAACTAATGAATTTTCAATGAATTAACATGTTCCAGAAGTGCTTTTCCTATCCACTCTACAGCCTGCAAAGTCAGAATTTGAGTAACCAATAATTTCAAATGAAGAGCTAAACTTAGGATACCAAATTCCTAAGTTTTGAGTTCCTAGTAGATATCTTAAAATCATTTTCACTGCTGTCAAATGCGATTCTTTTGGATCTGATTGAAATCTAGCACATAAGCAAACACTAAACATAATATCTGGTCGGCTAGCAGTCAAGTAAAGTAAAGATCCAATTATCCCTCTAAATTTCTTTTGATCAACAGATTTTCCCTTAAGGTCCTTATCCAACTGAACTGAAGAACTCATTGGTGTACTAACAGGTTTAGCATTGTCCATTTCATATTTTTTGAGGATGTCCTTAATATATTTAGTTTGACTAAGAAAAGTACCTTCCTCAAGTTGCTTAATGCTAAATCCTAGAAAGTAATTTAAATCTATTATTAGACTCATTTCAAATTCATTACTCATTGTTTTAGAAAAATCATCACAAAGATGTTTATTTGAAGATCCAAAGATGATGTCATCCACATAAATTTGAACAATAAGTATATCCTTTCCAATTTTTCTTAAAAAGAGAGTTGTATCCACACTTCCTTTTTCAAAAGATCTTTCAAGTAGGAAGGTGCTCAACCTCTCATACCAAGCCCTAGGTGCCTGTTTCAATCCATATAATACCTTTCTTAATTTGAAAACATGATTTGAAAATTTAGAATTTTCAAAACCTGGAGTTTGTTCTTCAAAAACATCTTCCTCAATTACCCCATTTAAAAAGGCACTTTTGACATCCATTTGAAACAATTTAAAACCTTTAAAACAGGCAAAGGCTAGTAAAACCCTAATTGCTTCAAGTCTAGCTACAGGGGCAAAAGTTTCCTCAAAATCAATTCCTTCAATTTGATTATACCCCTTAGCTACTAATCTAGCCTTATTTCTAATGACTACTCCTGAGTCATTCATTTTATTTTTGAACACCCACTTGGTTCTAACAACACTTTGATCTTTTGGCCTTGTAGTTAGTTCCCAAACTTTATTTCTTACAAATTGATTTAACTCTTCTTGCATGGCCAATATCCAAAATTCATCAGAAAGTGCTTGATCAATGTTAGTGGGTTCAATAGTTGAAATAAAGGCTGAATGATTGACTTCCTTGTTTAATCCACGCCTAGTTCTAACACCCTCACTTGGTTCACCTATAATCAATTCCTTTGGGTGGTTTTTAAAAAATCTCAAATCTCTAGGCAAAGGTTCTTCTCTTTCTAAATTTTCTTCCACATTTTCTTCCAAATTTAATCTATCAATCTTTTGGGAGTTTTCTTCAATTTCTTCTTCAACAACATTTGGCTCTTCCATGTTTCCATTTTCATCAAATACAACAAGTGTGGTTTCTTCAATGACTAAAGTTCTTTTGTTGAATACTCTATAAGATTTTCCAGCACTTGAATATCCAACAAAAATTTCTTCATCTGATTTTGGATCAAATTTTTCTAAGGCAGATTTTCCATTATTATGTATGAACACCTTGCAACCAAATACATGCAAATGAGACAAATTTGGTATTCTACCTTTTAGCAACTCATAGGGTGTTTTATTCAAATTTGATCTCGCATTCACCCTATTCAGAACATAGCATGCAGTGCTAACCGCCTCAGCCCAAAAATATCTAGGAAGCGAGTATTCTGCTTACATTGCTCGGGCGGCTTCTATTAATGTTCAGTTCTTCCTTTCAACTACTCCATTTTGTTGAGGAGTTCTAGGTGCAGAAAAATTGTGATCAATCCCTTTTTCTTTACAGAAATTTTCAAATCTTTCATTTTCAAATTCTCCTCCATGATCACTTTGTATAGAAATTATTTCACATCCTAGTTTTTTTTGTATCCAAGTTGAAAAATTTCTGAATTCCTCAAATGATTCACTCTTATGAAAAAGAAATTTAACTCAGGTGAATCTTGAAAAATCATCTACTATAACAAATCCATATACCTTTCCTCCTAGACTAACAGTGTTTACAGGTCCAAAAAGATGCATGTGAAGAATTTCTAAAGGTTTACTGGTCCTAAGATCTTTATTGGACTTAAAAGAGGACTTCACTTGTTTTCCTAATTGACATGCATCACATAGATGGTCCTTGGTAAAGTCTAGTTTAGGTATTCCTCTCACCAAATTCTTTTGGGTAATTCTTCTAAGATTTTTCATACTAGAATGACAAAGTCTCCTATGCCAAAGCCATGATTCATCAGAAACAATTTTCAAACAAAAAGCAGTAGGAGATTGAATACAATTTAAATCTAGCATGTAGACATTGTTTACCCTTTTTTCATTTAAAACAATTTTCCCATTTTGGCTAATTATGCAGCTAGTAGGTAAAAATTTTACATTATAGCCCTTATCACATAGCTGACTTATGCTAAACAAATTATGTTTTAAGCCTTCAACTAATAACACATTGTCTATAAAAAAGTTTTTCAAATTTCTAATCATACCTGATCCAACCACTTTCTTTGTGGTATTATCTCCAAGTGTAACCTTGCCTCCACTCCTGACTTCCAGCGTTATGAATTGAGCAGTATCTCCAGTCATGTGCTTTGAACATCCGCTGTCCAGGTACCATATACTCTCACGAGGTCTTGTGTGAGAGTATTCCTACAAAATTCTCAAATGTTAGACCTGGGAACCCAAACTAGTTTGGGTTCACCTTTATGAAATTTATAATCAGATGCATGTATGATATGTCTAGGTTTATGCATCTTAGTTCTCCACACCAAATTAGGTTTCATCTTTAAAGTGCAGGTGTGAGATATATGTCCAAAAAATCCACAATTATTACATTTAACATTAAGAAAAATATTCCTATATTTTTTTTCATATGATTGTCTTCTAAGGGATTTCATGAATTTAGGATAATATTTAGGATTTGTAAAATCTTCAAGTTTAGGGGGGTTCCTATTATCCTCGAGAGCTCTTATAGTGAGTTTGTAAAATGAATTCATATCTTCCAAGATTCGATTGGTATAATTGATTCTATATATCTTGCTCTCAGAAACTTCAAACAATTCATTATAGGTTAAATCACATACCTCTTCTTGATCTAATTATTCAGCATTATCTGCCATCAAGCAAAGGTTGGTGACTTCTTCTTCTTTTTCAGTCTCAGATGAGTCTAAAGCTGAGTCCGCCCAAAAAGCCTTTTGAAACTTCTTCTTGCTCTTCTTTACCATTGGTTTCTCCTCTACCTTCTCCTTGCTAGGAGTGGCTTTGAGTTTTGGACAATCAATCTTTATATGACCTGGTTTCCTGCATTCATAACAAATCACTTCATTAGAAACCTTGTCATTTCTGTTATACTTACCTCTATTCCTTTGCTGGCGTCTCTTCTGCTTCCTCTTTAAAAAGCTTCTGAATTGTCTAGTCATCAGTTCAATATCGTCTTCATCCTCAGGTTGTGAGTGTTCACTTTCGGACTCTTCCACATTTAGTGCAATATTCTTGTCCTTTCTTGGTTCACCTGCATCAATCTTTCTTTGACTTACTCCTTACTCATAAGCAATGAGTGAACCAAGAAGATTGTCAATGGAATAAATGTTTAGATCTTTAGACTCTGTAATTGCAGTAATTTTAGCATCGTATGCAGTAGGTAAACAACGAAAAATCTTATTGACCATTTCAGCATTAGTTAATTCCCTACCAAGTGCATGCAAAGAGGTGACAATTTGAGTGAATCTTGTGTACATGTCTGAAATAGATTCATTAGATTTCATGCGAAATAATTCATAGTCATGTAACAAGATATTGAGTCTTGATTGCTTAACCTCATTTGTCACTTCATAAGTTATACAAAGTCTATCCCATATGTCCTTTCCGCTTTTATAAGTGGAAACTCGCATGTAGTCTTCAGATTTTAAAGCACAAAAAAAACTATTTAAACATTTCGCATTTAATTGTGCTAAGTCACGTTCTTCAATAGTCCAATCTGCATAGGGTGTTTCTACCCTAATTCCATCAACTAATCTAGTTGGTTTTGAGTAACCTTCCTGGACTAGCATCCACATGCGATAATCAAGTGACTGTAAGAAAGTAGACATGCGTGTTTTCCAAAAATCAAAAGGAATATTGTCAAACAGTGGAGGTCTAGTGATAGAATAACCCTCAAGTGTGTTTCAGTTTCCAAATGTAGCCATCTACGTTAATCAAAAAGTAGTTCAAACTTATGATTTTGAAACTATGCTCTGATACCACTTGTTGAGTCCAGTAATTAGGTTGTTAAGCCTAAGTAAATGTCCCACGGCTACCAAGAGGGGGGTGAATTGGTAGTTTAAAAAAATTTAAACCCTCTTAATGATTAAGTTAAACCGAAATAAAATTTTCTTTTAAAGTTTGTAGAAAAATGTTTTTCAACCACAGAGTTGTTAAAACTGAAATTTAAAGTGCGGAAACGTAAAAACAATAAAGTAAATGACACCAGATTTATAGTGGTTTGGTCTATAACCAGACCTACATCCACTCCTCAGAGGCACCTTCTGAGTATTGCACTAAAACCAATAGTGACTCTCCTTTAGCACCCACAGCAAGGCGGAGAAGCCTTTACAACACACTCTTTTCACCACTACCCGGTGCGGCAGAGAACCATCGTCCTTTTACACAATCCACAGTGCTGCCAGAGAACCGTCGTCCTTTTACACTCTCCTAGTGTGGGCAGAGAACCCTACGGCTGTTCACACTCTCCAAGTGTAGGCAGAGAACCTTTCCGCTGTTCACACTCTTCAAGTGTAGGCAGAGAACCCTTCGTCTGTTCACACTCTCCAAGTGTCGGCAGAGAATCGGATCTCCTTGACTGATCTTCTCACAAGAATCTAGAAGGAAGAAGGAAAAGAGTGAAGAAATCCAATTTCACAAGTAGAGACTCTTACCTTTGTAATCCAAGTGAAGCCTTTTTGCTCCAGTGGTAGGAATCCTCCTTTGAATGCTCTCTTCCACTCTCTCCTTGGCTATTCTCTCAAGAAGCACGAAGATCAAATGACAAAAAGATTGGGTGGCAGTCTAATTTGGACTATTTATATAAAAGACAAGAAAAACCGCCCAAAAACTGCAAGTTTCCAATTCTGTACGCATTGGATCGTCCTGTACGATCCTGGATCGTCCTGGACGATTTTACTTAAACGATCTGAAACGACCCTATTTGAATATGTGTACGAAATGACTTCGTACAGATGATCGTCCTGTACGAACTAGGTTCGTCCAGTACAAACAGTTATTACTAGGTCGGTTCTAGAAACTGCTGATAACTATTCTAAGTTGGTTAATCGTTTGGACGAGATTATGTTCGTCTGGACGAAAATTTTCCAGAGACTCGATCGTCCTGGACAATTATTTATTTCGTCTGGACGAAAATATTTCAGAGGACCAATCGCCACGGACGATAATTTATTTTCGTATGGACAAAAATTTTCCAGAGACCTGATCGTCCGGTACGATATTTAATTTTGTCTGGACGAAAATTTTCCAGAGGACCGGTCGCCTCGTACGATAATAAAATTCATCTGGACGAAAATTTTACAGAGAACCAATCATCCGGGATGATAATTAATTTCGTCCTGGACGAATAGGACTTAGAAAAAAAAATTTCGAGCAAGTTCCTATTCGTTCCATGTGCTCTATAGGAGATAACTGACGGATCGTCCAGTACGATAAAATATCGTCCCGTACGATCAGTATAAAATTTTATGATCTCCTTATGTCTGTGTGTAAGTTTTTTATTCACTCAATTACAATCACTCTCTTTCAAAATTAATTCAAAGAAAAAATGCAAACTTCAAATTAACAAAATATCTCATGTTGAATTTGATTTGAAGTTATCGTAGTCTGGAGTCTGATTTTCCTGAAATATTAGTACACACAAGAGCAAATGCAAATCTTCTAAAATTGTTAGGAGATAACTACACATTTGAACAATAATGTTTGGAATCATCAAAACTATAAAAGTTGCAAAAATATAAAACATTCAAATAGCAACTATTCTAAGAAGTGACACCTAATGACAAAAATTAAGGATTGAGTCTTAGAAAACATAGACTTAGGATGCATGCTCCCTGTAGGGTAGAGACATCAAAACTAAACTTAGCGACATGTCTTCCTAGATTTAGCATTTTCTTTCTTTAATTCATTAATAATCAACCAACAATTTATAACTTAACTCTTAACATGTGTTAAAATATTTGAACCTTAATCAAGTTATTGTTAATATTCGTAATCATTAAACTATAAACCTAAGACATAAATTTAAACCAAGCTTAACAAATCTAATAATAAACACCTAACCAATCTAAAGTTAAAAGCTGTAGACAAAAATTAGGAGACTAAACATAAACTAAAATTTCATTAGGATAAATGACTCCTAAAGATCAAACATTAGATTAACCTTATAAAATCAGTCAACAAACCCCTTAATACATAACAACCACTCCAAAGATGAAGTTTATTGGATGGACTACTCCGGGCTGCGGGGCTAAGTGTCCTAAGGAGGCCTGGTTCCTCGAGCCTTGTGGCACAACGCCACGAATGGATTTAATGGAGTGCTAAATTATAAAATTAATTATTAATGATTTGAATCAAATATCAATCGATAATAAATCACATAATATACATTTCTTTTCTAATTTATAACAAACTAAAGTAATTCAACAAAATTGGTTGCCACTGGTAACCTAGGCCTACGAGGCTTTTAAGTTAGCCCTAAGGAGGGTGAAATAAACCTCACGGCCTCGGTGTGAAACAAAGATGGTAATCAATCAAATACTAAAATAAAATATATAAAATTCAATCCAAAAGTATTAATATTTATACTTAAACCAAAATCCTCCTTCTACCCTTCAACAAATCAAATGAAAGCAATTATAATTAAACTATCCTACATAGGACCTATCCAAAACCACACAACCTGTCACACATACCTTAGACATGTTTGATTAGAACACGACTTTTAGCTCTAGGCCAGGCTTACATTTTCTCTTGTTATTCAATGCTTGTTACATATACATGTTCTATAAATGTAATTATTAAATTTCCTATTAGTTGTATTTAATTTCCTATTGGTTATATTTTTTTTAGTTACCTGCACTTCTTTTCTGAATGGCATCTACGCTCATATATATGTTTCTCTGTTATCTTTTCTTGCGAGGTACATTAGAGCTTAATGATCGGGAACTAAACGAGGTTGCTGGTTTATAAGCTTTTAAGTGGCAGCGCCACATACAGTCAGGTATAATCTCTGCAATTTGTAAAATAGATTTTTTATTATATATCGAAACTGCTACACATCACACACAACTTGTTAATAGGTATTCTAGCATGTTTAGGCAGCTAGCCTTAGGTTAGTTCACTGACAAAGCTTTGACCCTATAGGTCAAAGCATGCCCCCTTATGTGAGCCTTAGAGACCATTAGGGTCATTTAGGCCTGTAGAGTAGGCCACCTACTTGTGCCATTGGGCATCATTATTTTCCCACACGAAGTGGGCATACTAGGTTTTTGGCCTACTGGTTTTGGGTACGATACCCCCCACCTTCTGTGAGCTCTAGATACTGTTAGGGTCATTTAGGCCTGTAGAGTAGGCCACCTATTTATGCCACTTGGCATCGTTGTTTTCTCACACGAAGTGGGCACCGTTTGAATGATTTTCTGTGCGGGTACCTTGCCTGGAGGGTACCCTTAGGGTATGTTTATTTACTTTTTATGTACTCTGAATGTCAAGCATGTATTTATTTTTACACACCTTACCTCACATTATGCTTCACTTACATACATGCATCACATCAATAGATCTAGGGATATTTCGTATCTATTTCATGCATCATACATGGTGCTAGGTACATTCTTTTGCATATTGTAGAGTCAATGATTGAAATCTTTTAAACTACAAATCCTTGATTTCCTAGGATAGAGCCTTCCTATCTTGTATACATATAGGGAGATTGATTGTGTTTAGGATGTTAGCTGGCAGCTCACTCCAGGCAAGCATAAGTCCAGGTTGTACACCCCTCAGTATGTCTCCTTTCATCTATGTTTTGAGTTTGTCTTCTCTCTTAGGATAATAATCTGGTATTTGATCTTTTAAACTCAAAATTTTAATCATATCTTTATCCATTCAAAAAGGTCTAATCATCATTAAAGATAAATAGAAGAGACTCTTTGGAATAGAACTTAGGAACTCTTTTTGTGCACCAAACCAAGAAGTAAATAATATATCATCCTTAATCGAGAGTTTTCCTAAGTCAAGGCTTAGGATGTAATTAACTACGGGGGCTTGCGCCCATAGGAGATCGATCCCCACAATCAAATAAACCCCATTCGAGCTGATGTATCGAATGGGGGAAATCTCGTGAACTTTTGGGTTATAAATATTATTATCCATCGAGATTGGTAGGTGAAAGCCGCTATCCTCCATGGCAAATCGTATCTATAACTCCATCTGCTCTTCCATCGGCCTGCTTGTGTCAATTGTAAAGGTCTACGACCATTTTGTCCTAAGGGATAGTGTGATCGTACCCTTTGCATTTGAACCCCACGAGCAGAATCCTTTCGGAGACCCACACCTTAAACTATTTTTCTCCCTCATGGAGATGATAGAGAAATGAAATCCTTTCACATGAAGAGAACCTTGAATCTCTTTTACCTTTCTTGGTGCGACAGAGTAGATAGGTCCACTGACACTAAAGAGATATTCTTTCCAAAAAAATTTCCCCCTTTTCATGGGTTTTACAACATAAAAATATTGGTCTCTTATAAATGATATACCCTCTCACTTTTCTTATTGCATGTCAGATTTTCGTACAAAGTTAAGATGTTAAATTTTATAATTTTCTACTACCGTGAATACTCCTGGGTGCAACAAACCTAATAAAGATAGAATCTCATGTTGATACCACTTGAAAATGTTATGGCGCACCAAGAGTGGAGTAATTTATTCTTTAAAAAAAAATCTTTTACCTGAAACAAAATAAGAGTATATGTAGAAGCTTTAAGAAAAAATTTCAAGCTAAAAATATGAACAAAATATTTTTATTTTTCAAATATTTAGAAAATAGATATTATTTTTTTTTATTTTAATCGAGATTTTAATCATAAAATTTTCACCTAAAGCTTTCCCAAAGATCAACAAAGTCAACCAAAGTGCATGAAAGTAAATGCAAGAAAGTAAGTATATAAAACTAATGAAAAAAGTAATATATATATATATTTGTTCAATTGAATCTACCTAAATCCACTCCCAACAGTTTCTGCTATTTGAGTAATAAACTAACTCACGCTCGTTTGGCACTCAGCATGGTGTAGAAACTCTTCCCCCTAACTAAGTAGAGAATGACCTTTATAGACTCTTTTAAACATAAAGAATCTCCCTTCTTCCACCTCTGAAACACTCAGAGATGATTCTCTATCCTTTAACTTCTTACTGAATTAAGATGTCGCTCCCTCCAACTCCTTACCATAATAGAGATGTAGTCCCTCCTTATCCTCTTCGCTATGGAGGAGATATTGTCCCTCCTTCAGCTCCTTGCAATGTTAGAGATGCCATCCCCTAACCTCTTCAGCTAGTAAGATTTTTCTTAGAACATTTCTCTAAGAGCTTCACAACCCCCTCATGGAGGACTTAAGGTGTAGGTTGACCAAAACAACAATGTGACTCCCTTACACTTCTTTACACTCTCAAGCAAGAACTCTATCAACCTCAACTTCTCCTTCCTATCAAGCGATTCAAATTCTCACACAAGTAAGCAGACTCCTCTCCCTCTCCAAGAGATCTCTCATGAATAAAAACTTTCTCTGCTACTCAACTTCAAAACCTCAAGCATGTGTTGAAGGAATTAAAATAGGCTATTAAAATAAACCCAAATTTTAAATTTAATTATCTTGATCGTATATTATGATACTCAGATAGTATGGAACGATACTCATATCCTATAATATGATACTCGGATCTTGCAGTTTGGTTAGTTCAATTCTAATCATAGATTATTTTATACTATGCATATATAATATGATTAATTATAATAAATCACATATCATCCTAGATGACCCAAGGTTCAACCAACAAGCTCTCTATTTGATTGTCATATACAATATGGAATCGTTCAATATATCAATAATTAAGATTTGATTTCTTAATCCTTAGGATTAAGAAGAAAATGTCAATTAATATTTGTATAGTATAAACTACTTTGTAAATATAATAAATTTAAATTTTAAATTTCAAATTTGCTTAATTTTTGTAATAAGGATTCGACCCTGGAGTTTATCAATATAGCTTATTATTAAATAAGATATAATATCCTATAGTACGAATAATTATAACTTAATTTAATTAACAAAATTAAATTAAATTATTAAATTAATTTCTATGTTAATTGATCATTCATTATGAGTTACATTATAAAGTATAATTAACAAAAAAAATTCAAATATTCATTTTTATTCCCTTCCCTATGAGTGTATGAACAATTGTCTAGCAAAACATTCACCTAATACATAAAATGATTAATGAAAATTGAATAGAAAAAAACTCAATTACAAACATACTTTAAGCTTAATGTTACACTATCTTAAGTCTTAATTCACCAATCTAGTTTGGTATATGTTGTATCTGAAATAGTTAGTGATGTACAAAGTAAAACAAACAATTTATGTAAATCAAGAACAAGTAAATAATCACACCAATAATATTCAAAATTATCAAAACCTTAAGTCAGACTCCAATATTTCAACATCGAATCAGAGCATATCTTAAAAAATATTATATGGTTGGTATTTATTCTCCAAAATAGTAGGACAATTGTATAGAATTTGATCTGACGGAATCAGAGCAGATCTTAAAAAAAGAAATCAAAGGATAGATTTAATTCATCTTCATCCTCCCACAGTATCTTTAAGTTTCTTATGTAATCTCACATAATCCTTGCATTTCAAAGGTTCAATTCTTCCCTAAATGATATAGTAAGATTTATGTACTGGAAATAATTTAACCATTGGTTGGATCCCATTGAAATGAAAATTTTCTTCATAATGTTCAGGACCCCAATTGAATAACTTATAGGTTTGGTAATTACCTGGATGCAAAGGTGAATGGATGGCATTATTAATTGTGTTGAGTTCATGGAACACTAGAGGATGCTCCTCTTTATGAAGTAGTAATTAAGGAAGAGTATATCAAGAGATGTATTTTAACCAAAGAAGGTTGTCAAAGTTCTCTTGAACTTAGGGTTGCGAGCTACTGGAGGTATGGGGAAGACTAAAGCGCACGTTCTCACTCACTAGGGAAGCTCAAGTAAGTACGAAGTGGACTAGAGCCCCTCTTAAATTTGGGAATTTATAAGGAAATTAAAATTGTACTTGAAAAAAAACATTTCGCCTAGGGATGACCATACTAAGCTAGGGTCAAGGGCGAACAAAGAAGGATTGAAACAAATGGGTTGGGTTGATTTTGATTAAGAAAAAATTAATTAGGATTTAGCCCATTTAAGCTAACTTTGGTTAGCAAAATTAGGTGGCTAAAGTCAACCCAATGCATTGGCTTTCTAGAAAAGCTTAGTTAGGATTTAGCCCATTTAAGCTAACATGGGTTAGCCCAATTAGGTGGTCATATGGGTGAATCATGAATGGTTTGATAAACCATGGTTGATTTAAAAGACTATGCTCATTCCATGATAACCACATGTTGGAAAGAGTCTGGTTAAATTCTTGGAATGGGTTTAGAGGTTTCGGGTACTATCCCTTAGGCTAGGGTTAGGTCTAACTTAAGAAGTTTAGAAGCATTTAGACTTTTTAGGTATTCTAGGTTATTTTGATTTGACCATGGTTCAAGGATTGACTAAGGCTTTGATTAGGTTTATAAAAGGTTTAAGTTTAGTTTAGCATATTTAGGGTTCAGTTCCATGATCTAAAGTGAATAGAATGACAAAAATTTTAACATATGTGATTAGCAAGAAAATATTTCTAAAGTATCATAATTTCTACGTATTAGCTCATTAAGAGTTTTAAGATACCATAAAAATAAATGCAATATACTCGGATGTTGACCATGCCATTCTAAGACTAATAAATCTAATGATATAACCCAATTATCCTGAGTTGGAATGCCATTTCGAAGATCCTAATGAAAAAAGAAAAAAGAAATTCATATTGTAGTTTATGGTCAAAAAGCCATTTAAGAATATCAAAAATGGTGTGAAAAGGGCATTTGAATGTATTCTCAAAGTCTACAAAATAAGAATATCAACAAGTATTGGAGGATAATTAGGGTAGTCTTGGGTGAACAACTAACATTTCTAGAATAAACTTGATTAAAATTTCACAACAAACCATATGATTACCTAGGATAACTATATCTATATAAATAAAATGTTAAAAGACCACAAACTATTACTTATGGGGTACACTATCACGAAGAGCTATTAGTTAACTAAGCAACATCTAAGGGCTACTAGTGTTAAGTAGGAAAATTCTCTAAGAAGGTTAAAAACATTTGAGCCAACCCAACACAATCAAATAGGTCAGCTTGAGAAAATAGTCTTTAAAATCAAAATAAAATCAAATTTCTACAAACAATAAGCTAACCAACTTAAGGTCACAAGGTTAACTTATAATAAGAAGATAGTCTATCTGAGGCTTATTAGGATGAGATTATATTTGTTTGGATGACCTCTTAAGGGTTAGAGTAAGATTTTTATTTATAATATTTTATAATTTTTAAAACCAGTATAGTTTGTAAAAGAATGAAACCTTAAAACATTCTTATCACTAACATGCCTCACTAAAATGGTGTTAGCAGATCATAGAGTATTTTAAAATAAACAACATAATTAATCAAAAAATTCACTTTTTTGAAATATTGTTAGTATTTTAAAGAGCTTATATGACTTATCAGGTAACTAAGGGGAATGTTTGCATGGACAACATCATATGAATAAATGTGTATGATGACCCCTAATAGTCAAAGATGGAATCGAACAGGGTAAAAATCATGCATTAAAGATCTATCTAAGTTATCTTAATAAAGATCAAGAAATCAAGATATCAGTTCTAGCAAGATTATTTGTGGACCAAATGTTGTATGATCCCACTAAAAGAATCACTTTTACTAAACAAGGTAACCATAAGCCCTGAGAACGCACTCTTACTAGACTTCCGTAATGGATGTAGAAGTAGATCGGGATGTGTAGTGTGTGCCTCATTTAGTCAAAGAGAATAAGGGAGTCAAGCAGTATGAAGAATACTTTAACTAGTGGTGCAACCAAATAAATTGCATCCCAAGTGCATACATGCATCAAATGAACAAAGAAGCTCACTTGATGTAAAGAATGAAGACCACATTAAAATTAAGAATCATAGCAATATCCCTTATGATAATCATAAACTATGATACAAGAAAATGTTAATAATTCATATGCATTAAAGTATCAACCAGTATAATCAAAAAGTCAAAATAAAACTTTAATTTATATCTCACAAAACCTCCATGTTGCTAGGGAGAATCCCTAACATCCCGTCTCCCTCACTGGAGATCATGTTGATAGGGCTTCTCCATGTCGCTGGTTACCCTCATTGGAACTCTTGGGATATGCTTCTTGTGCTCTTCGGCTAGGGCAAATTGGTCTTCTATTGGAGTTCTGCTCGGTTTCTTCTATGGTGGTGTTATTTTTGTAGTTTTATTGATGTCATCTAGCTTCAAACGCTCTAATCCTGACTTCCTCTTTGGTAAGTGATTATCGAAATCCTTCAAAGATATTTTAGCTAGTTGTGATGCTTTGGTGCATTTCCCTGATTTGAAAGTAACTAAACTAAGGGGTTTTCTGGCACTATGTATTTCTGAGAGTGAGGTGCTTCATTTTCGCTAAACCTTTTGATTTTGCATTGGTTGGGAATTTTTCACTTCGCCGTCCAGTTCTTGACATGATTAGAAAAAAGATTTCAACCTCAAAACTTTTGGGTGAATTTTCTGTCACTCTACTAAATCAAAACAATGTCTTAATCAAGCTTGCTAACGACCTTGATTATGGTAGGGTTTCTGCTCATAGATCTTATTTTTTATTAGGGTGTTTTATGAAGTTGGTAAAATTGACCTTCTTTCTAGATTTATCAAAATTGTCCCCCTTATTTTCCCTGTGTGGCTTTCTTTGCCTGAACTTCACCCCATCACTTCTCCCTGCGCATTCTATTAAGCTTGGGTTCTATGTTTGGTCGGCCAATTCACATGGATAATGCCACTACCATGGGTTCTTGACCTTCTATGGAGCGTATTCTTGTGGAAATGGACATTTCTAAATCCCACCCTTATTATGTTTTGCTTAGTCCTGAAAGTTTGAGTTATATTTAAAAGGTTGTTTTAGAAGGTATGCCTAGTTATTGCTCACATTGCAAAGAGGAGGGTCATAGAAACTCTAATTGTACTAAATTGCATCCCCAGTTTTGAAAGGTTCATGTCTCTATCAAGCCGAATGTTGGTTCTACCATGATTCCTGTTGTGGATGTCAATGAGCGAGAAATGATGAATATGGGTGATAATGATGAAATTGGGAATGTTTGTTATTTAAACTTGCAAGGTCCAATGGATATTTTTGGAACTAGGCCTGATGTTTCTCCTAATCATGTGGGGGGAATTTTTTTGTTGTTTCTCCTGTCAATGTAGATTTTGTTTCATCTCCTATGGGTGATTTAGAGAGGGACGAGGAGGTGGTGGATGATGTGGTCATTTCCTCCTTTGTTTTTATTGTTGTGCTTATCCTTATTATTGGTTCTTATCTGGTGAATGATTTGATGTCGTGTAGTACAAACTTGATCAAGTGGATTGAACTTCTGGGGGTTGCAATTCAGGTCAGAAGCTTATGGTGCACAATGAACCCACTGTGATTATTAAGATTTTGGGAGAAAGTGAAAATATGCCTTTTATAGATGTCCCAATCAATATTATTGATAATGATGTGTTGAGAGCTCATTTGGGTTTAACATCAAAAGATGTGTTAGTAGAATATTCTAATTGGTTGGTGGGTTGATCGACTAATTGTGGTATTGGGGAAGAGATTGATGATCGTGTAGATGATTCTCATAATATGTATGGTTTTGAATGTGGGATGGATCAAGGATGGGTTTAAGATAGGCAGTGGCAAATGCAGCAGGCTTGAAATGGAAAATAAGGGTTTCTCTTCATTTGTTCATCTCCTTATTTCATTGGTTGGTCAATTTTTTGATGGTGTGGACTCCCTAGGTTGGCTTCCTATTGTGGTTGCTATTTTTTTGTGGGTTTATTGGATCATACCTGCTATGGTATCCATTTGGCTCATCAGAAATTTATGTTCAGACTATGATGATGCAGGTTCCCAGCATGCCCCTTGGATGGCTTGGCTTGTTCGACAACCTTAGTGGATGAAATGCTACTCCATTTTTGGTAGCTTTTTGCTCGGTTTTGGCTGCTTATTTGGGTCTTCTGGTTATTGCTTTCTCTTCCTCCAAGAATGGTCCTAGCCTAGCAATCGGATGGTGGTTCTGAGTCAGACATCCTTCGGGGATATTCTTTTCATTTTATTTCTAGGCTGATTTGCTTTATATCAGTTTTTGTAGTGCTATATGCTGTTTTTTTTTTTTTTCTTGATTAGGTCTCCTTTTCTCCTTGCTTTGTATGTTCCTTTTCATATTAATATCAATAATATTTTGCCAAAAAAAGTATTAATCATAAGATAATCACCGCATATACAAGCAAATAATGCAAGAATCCATATGATATAATCATCATGCACGATGATGCCAACAATTATTCAATTGACTAAATGATATGCATAAAATCGAAAGAAAGATTTGGCACAGAAATTTTAGCATGAAATTTGAGGTCCTCAAGCCTCGCATGTGCAGAAATGAAAAATTGAGTGCCACACACCATGATTGTGAATATTTTAATCTCAACACACACGCTCGAAAGCTCCGTTATGACAAAACCTTAAGGGACAATCACTAAAACAGGTCTTGATGCGATGATTTTCTAACATTTGTCCAAGTCCATTTAATTGGGGCTAGTAATCATTATGTTATTCAAGGAATAAATAAATCAAAGGGAACTCAAATAAAACTGATTTGCAAACACAATATAAAAATAATACACCGTGTTATTTCCAGTTCTATAACATGAACCCTGCATTATTTTAAACATATTAGCTGTGCTGTTTTAAAATTGATGATTTGCAAAAATAACATGACAAGCAGCAAAGCTTCTAAGTAATATGAACATCTAGTGGAACCAAGTCGAGCTTTTCTCTTCTCGGAGTAGTTAATCCCATACTATCATCCATGATTATGCTCTCGCAAAAAATGCCACTCGGTAGTTTCCAATCGAAGCGAAAAAAGAGATTAGCTAAGGCAAGCTCAACGATGGAAATTGCAAACGGTATTCCAGGGCAAATTCTACGACCAGCACCAAAAGGTATGTAGTGAAAATCATTACCTTTATAATCCACATCACCACTTATGAATCTCTCCGGCTTAAACTCATGTGGTTCCTTCCAATAAACTTCATCTCTTCCGATTGCCCAGGTATTGATGAGGACTCTTGTCTCCTTAGGGATATTATATTCCTGTATTTGACAATCTTGCAATGACTCTCGAGGGAGAAGCAATGGAATTGGTGGATGCAAACGAAGAACTTCCTTTATGACAGCCTTCAAGTAGCTCAGCTTACTCAAGTGCTCCTCTCTTACTTTTTCCTCCCCATGAGCTATGGCTCTCACTTCATCCTGTACCTTTTTCATCACCAGTGGATTTCTAATGAGTTCAACCATGCTCCAATCCAGGACGGCGAAGGACGTGTCTGTTCCTGCAGCAATCATATCCTTTCGAAGCACGAAAGGTTTGCACTACGTCAGTTGTCATAAGATGCAAGCAATAATTGCTTGTAAATCTTCAATAATGTAAGTGGAATTCTTTTCACAGGACCGATGGTCAGAAATTGTGTTAACTCACTAAATTTCTTACTCGAGTACTGTAATAAAAGCATCCATTTGAAAAGCTGCAATAATCAATTGCCATGCAGAAAAATGCCCTGAATTTTTAACGGTAGTGGTTGCCTTATAAAAAGTGTATGTTCAGAATAAATACCAATAAGATTGCCTTAATCTGTTCATTTGTGAGAACAAACGCCGTGCCTGTATCATTCTTAAGCTGAAGCATCACATCAATGAAATCAGAACTGCTCGTGTTCTCTCCTTCCTTCAATCGACGAACATGTTCCTCAATAAACTCCCCGAGAAGAGAATCCCATTTCTGAGAGTGTCTTCTAAGCTTGCCTTCCGATCCAAAGAGCACATCCAGCCATCTCAACCGGGGGAAGTAGTCCTCGAAAAATAATTGAACAAGCAAGACAGTGTTCTTACGAATAAGCCCGCAAAGAAGCTTCCTCCTCTCTTCAGTCATCGATGATCCCAAAACAGAATTGCACAGGACGTCACAAGTCAATGAATTCAAGATCTCAGTCATGCAAACAACTCCATTACTAGTGGAAGCTATGCGAGCAATTTTTTCGATCATTAATGATACCTCCTCCAGACGAACGTGACTGAAGAACTGTACTTGTTTTAAGCAAAGGAGGTTGGTGACACAGATCTTCCTGATCTGCCTCCAATAGTCTCCGTAGGAAGCAAAGGCCATATCACTGTTATTGTAGAGCAAAATCCTTGATGCCTTAAGTGAAGGCCGACTTGCAAAAACGAGATCGTGAGTTCTCATGATCTCTTGAGCAGAAGAAGGCGATGAGACAACCAGAGTGGGAATTGAGCCAAGCTGTAGAAGCATGAGGGGTCCATGCTTCTTTGAAAGCTCGAAGAGGGACCTATGGGGTAACGAGCTGAGTTGGTGCAGATTACCTATGAAAGGAAACCTTGGTGGTGAAGGAAGTAGATGTATCTTCCTTGAGATGGACTTCAATTTAATTCTTTTTATCAGGAGGAAGAACGGAGGAAGCAGGAGAAGAACAACAAGCAGAGTTGGAACCATTAGGTGATTTTTTTTTTTTTTTTTTCGTTCTACTCTCATTACCTCTTGACTTGTGTTTGAGAAAATTAGGTTACACTCTGTTATGTGAAAGCCAAAGGGCAAAAATAGCGAAGGAGAAACATTCTATTATCCAAAGTTGTGAGGTCGGATTGGACAACGAATCCATAAAATAAGAGGTTCATCCTTCGATCGATTCGAGGGTCAAATCAGATAACATAATAAATAATGATATTATAAAAATTAATAAAATTAACATAATAATAATATCAATGTAATCTTAAAAATTTCATCATTTTAAGAATTTTGAGACTATAAATAAATAAAATTCATACATATATAAAATATTAAATAATTTTAAAATTAAATTAAATAATTATTATATTTATATGTTATATTTAAATATAAATAATTACTAATTTTAAATTTTAATATAAATATCTGCAATCTTCAATTTTAATTTATATTTAATAAAAATTTAGTTTATATGTAAATATATATTTAATATAAATAATAACTAATACATATTATATATTTTGATATAAGTTTATATCTATAAATTATATATAGATTTCACATTATAAACTATATTTATTAAGTCATACATTTTTTTTAGGTTTTATATTATTCTTAATATCATTTAATTTCACATTTAGAGAGAAGTTTTAAAGCTTTAAAAATTATAAATAATTATTTTTATTTGAATAATTATAAATATACAAATAATTATATATTTAATGACTTTAAAATTATTATTTTTATTTTTATTTGAATATTTCATACAAAAATTTTCCAACAATTTCTATTAGAAACATCCATCTTGTACTCATTGTTGAAACTAGAAACTACTAGTTGCTTAGTCCCACATCACTTATGAGTTTTATGTTGTGTTGTTTATATACATTTTCTTGTAGCAATAGGTTAAAAGTCCATATGGGGTTAATGAATCATGTGAGTATGATTATTTAAAATTTAATATATAATAATATGAAAATTTTTAATTATATTCTTAAAAAAATTCTGATATTGTATCACATTTAAATTAATTTAATATATTAAATAAAATATTTTATATTAAAATAATTGAAATGGCCGATTTTTTAAGAATCAGTCCAGTTCAACAGTCTGGCGGTTGAACCGGCGGTTCAAATTGGTTTTCACCAGTTTAATGGTGGTGTAAAGACCATTTTGCTCCCATGTTCGTCCGGACGAAGTTAGATCGTCCGGGACGATTGGTACAGGTTGTGCAGGAAAACATTTCTGGCTGCATGGTTCGTCTGGACGAAAATCGTCCAGAGCCCAGTCGTCCGTGACGGTAATTAATTTCGTTTGGACGAAATTCGTCCAGAGCCTAGTTCGTCCGGGACAAAGTTGTGATCGTCCGGTACGAACAGTCTTGATATATAAGGAAAAGAGATATTTTTAGAAAGAAAAGGACGTCCAGGAGAGAGAAAATCGAAGAAAATCGAAGGAAAAGATGATTTTGAGCGACTACGGTCTGTTTTCGTCCGTTGTGACAGTTAGAGAAGTTAACCGACTCGAGGTAAGGCACATTCCGCCTTTCTCAATTTTCAGAAACGAGATTTTTTACGCGTATTCTGTTCCAAATTTTATTTCCGTTAGCGAATTTCTGGTATTATTTTCTTCTGACAAAGGTTTTACCGTGTAACTTTTGGTATGTCTCTGAGATGATAATTATGCACGTTTTGAGTATTTTCTGGAAGATTTTTATCGGATATTTTGGATTCTGCGGTGTTTTAATTGAACTGCAAATTATCAGGATGTTGAAAAATATTTTATCAGTACAACGAAGGTCTTATAATGTTGTTGTGAATGTTCTGTTGTAATTTGGTAAATTTCTGGATCTGTGAATTTTGTGTAAATTCCGTATACTGCCGTTATGCCGCTGAATTTTCGTACTATTTCTGAATTTCTGAAATGAGATGATTTGAATGTTTGGTATGTTTGTGCTATCAGAAGGGAGTTATAAGGGGACGGAATCCTATGTAATTCCGTTGTCTGGGTCATGGAATTCGGAAATCTGAAATGAACTCTAAAATCTGAAAATGTTCCGGAACCTCTGATATCTGTTCTGTCCTGGTGCTATAAGCAAATGGGAG
Source organism: Dendrobium huoshanense (assembly GCA_016618105.1). NCBI lineage: Eukaryota > Viridiplantae > Streptophyta > Magnoliopsida > Asparagales > Orchidaceae > Dendrobium > Dendrobium huoshanense. The sequence continues at coordinate 57,976,359 of CM028351.1, forward strand.
ACATAAGGGGCCAGAATCTGTCTAGATTCTGTCTGTGTCAGGGAAGGGAGGCATAAGGGGCCAAAATCCGTCGAGATTCTATCTGTGTCAGGGACATCTGAAATCTGATATCTGAATCTGTTCTGTGTATTATTTGATCTCTGATTTCCGTATAATTTTGTCTGCTTTGTGATTTGAAAGTTTTAAATAGCTATTCTGATTTTTGAGATGAAATATGAATTATCTGATTTCTGGCCATTCTATGATCTGTTCTGTTTTCGGAATTCAGTTCTTCTGTATCTGTAATCTGATTCTGGATTGATCAAGTATCTTATGTTTTATATACGAATTCGGTACGAGTTTCTGAATTTCTGGTGACTATTATTCTGATATGTTTTTGTATGAGTTTCTGATGATTTTGATCGGGGTTTGATGTCTTGCTGAGCTGTTAGCTCATCCTTGCTTTCTGCGTGGTTTTCAGGTTCTGGAAAAGGGAAGGAGGTCTTTGACTAGACATTCTGAGTCTGATCTGTGATTAGGTACTTGATACTTTTGATTTTTGTACAGTCATGACTTTTCTGTTCTAATCTGTTCTTTCCGTCTGAAGCCATGCACTGTATCAGTATATGATTATTTTGATAAAGGAAAAGATAGATGAACTGCGCTGTGTTTGGATGTTTATATTAGCTCTGTGTTTTTTTCTATCTTTGTTATACTTGGAAGAAAGTTTTTGAAGCAAATTTCAAAGCCAGATCCTGGATTTGTTGGCTCTGTAGCGGCCCGATGCGAGCGGGATCCATCCTGGTCGGGTTGGGTCGTGACAAGCTTTAGTGGTATCAGAGCAATGGTTTTGGAATTTGGATTGTAAGACAGAGCTATGGGAAGTGATCTGTGAGCCTTTCTGGGGTAGTTTTGGTTTGTCTGGATTTTTATTCTGTGTTTTGTGCTTAGTTTTCTGTGTGATCATGGATCCGCCAGACCCTGATATGACAGATAGGCAGAGTGCTAGTCAGGCAGCTCCAGTGGGCAGTACTATCCCAGTGGTCGGTTCTGATACACTTTCTCAGTTTGCTACATTAGTTGCTCAGATGATGAGCGAGACTCAGAGTAGAGCCTCTACTGTGCGATCTGATGATATAGATAAACATCTGCTGTTATTTCTGAGATTGAAACATCCGAGGTTTGAGGGCACTATTGAGCCCAGAGCAGCTGAAAAATAGTTGAGGAGGTTAGAGAAAACTTTTAACAGTATGCAGTGTCCGTCGGACACGAAAGTGCCGTTGGCAGTTTTTCTGTTAGATGGGGAAGCAGAGCGTTGGTGGATAGGCCAGCAAGAGATGAAATTCCAAGGGAAGTTAAATTCGTTGATTACTTGGGAAGAATTTTCTGAGGAATTCCGATCGTGGTTTGTACCTCCTTCTACACGACAGCAGATGTAGGAGACATTTCTGAGACTTGTTCAGGGAAATAGGACTGTGATGTAGTACGAGATCGAGTTTACTGCTTTAGCCAGATATGCTCCGTAGTTGGTGAGTATTTCTGCTGAGAAGTGCTATCGATTTATGAGGGGACTACGAGATAGTCTGAGGCATCCCCTAGTGCCATTTCACATTTCTGATTTCTCTGAGCTTGTGGAGAGAGCTCGTTTGATAGAGAATGATCTGATGGCTACTCAGCAGCGGTGGACTGCGAGTAGGAAGAGGTTCGGGGGTGATACTTCTAGCAGTGGTTCCTTCGGCAAGAGGAGGTTTGTTTCTGGAGACTCAAGGAGGAGTGGACAGCCAGGATTCTCTGGTACTGCCATTACCAGTACGACTAGTTCTGAATCTGTCAGTGGGGCACCTGTGTGCCAAAGTTGTGGACAACGACATTTTGGCCAGTGTTATAGGATGACTGGTTAGTGCTTCAGATGTGGTCAGCCAGGACATCGGATTGCAGAGTGTCCACATGCTGGATTTGATAGACGATCTGAGTTCTGATCTGATACTAGACCTGTTGGTTAAGCAGGAAGGCCGAGGACTGTTCCTCCACGCACTGTGACTGAAGGATCCTCTGGTGGTAGAGGTGGTGGTTCGAGTTCTGTGGCACGGAGACCACCCATTGGTAGTCAGATGGAGCCTAGTAGTTCTGTAGCTTCAGCTCCTGTTCAGCCACGTGTGTACAGTTTGAGTCAGCAGGAGGCTCGAGACACTCCGGATGTGGTGATAGGTACGATTTATATTTCTGATCAGCCATGTTGTGTTTTGTTTGATTCTGGAGCCAGTCACTCATTTCTTTCCAAGCGTTGTTTTGATGCTTTACGTCTGGTTTCAATTTTGTTACCGATTTCTCTTTCTGTTATTTTGCCGGCTGGAAGCAATTTGATCGCCCGGAAGTTTTATTTTTGTCAGATTGATATTTCTGGCAAGAAGTGGAAATCGAGTTTGATTTTGCTGCCAATTTCTTCTTACAACGTGATTTTGGGTATGGATTGGCTGAGTCTATATGAGGCTTAGATTGACTGTTTGAAGAAGTAAGTGAGTTTGCTTATGGATGGAGAAAGATGTGTATTCCAAGGATTACGAGGTATTCTATTCTATCTGATTTCTGTATTGGAAGTCAGAAGAATGTGGAAGAAGGGTTGCCCGATCTTTTTGGCTTCTGTACGGGATATGAACCTAGAGGTGGGTTCTCTTTCTGATATCCCGGTTGTACGGGAGTTTTTTGATGTATTTTCTAAAGAGTTGGTTGGCTTACCTCCGGATAGAGATGTTGAGTTCTCTATTGATGTTTTTCCGGGTACAGCTCCGATATCGAAAGCTCCGTATAGGATGGCACCGAAGGAACTTTCTGAGTTGAAAGTTCAGCTCCAGGAGTTGGTGGATAGAGGATTTGTTCGTCCTAGTGTTTCTCCTTGGGGAGCACCCATACTATTTGTGAAGAAGAAGGATGGAACACTCCATATGTGTGTTGATTAGAGAGATTTGAATAAAGTCGCGATCAAGAACAAATATCCATTACCACGGATTGATGACTTGTTTGATCAACTTTCTGGCTCTTCTGTATTTTCGAAGATTGATTTGAGATCTGGATATTATCAGGTGAAGGTGAAGGAAGCGGATGTGTTGAAGACAACTTTCAGTACTCGGTATGGGCACTACGAGTTTTTGGTTATGCCTTTTGGGGTAACCAATGCACCTTCTATTTTCATGGATCTGATGAACAGAGTGTTCAAGGAGTATCTGGATCAGTTTGTGATCGTCTTTATCGACGATATTCTGGTGTATTCTACTTCTGAGGAAGATCATGCTAGACATTTGAGCATTGTGTTGGAGACTTTGAGGCAACATCAGCTATATGCTAAGTTTTCCAAGTGTGAATTCTGGCTGAAGAGCATTTCTTTTCTGGGGCATGTGGTGAGCGGTGAAGGTATCTATGTTGATCCCCAGAAGATTCAAGCTGTTGCTGATTGGCCAAGGCCTACTACGGTATTTGAGATACGTAGTTTCTTAGGCATGGCCGGATATTATAGAAAATTTGTGAAGGGATTTTCTCAGATTTCTACACCTCTGACGAGACTGACTCAGAAGTCAGTAGCTTTTGTTTGGACATTGGAGTGTGAGGCTAGTTTTCAGAAGTTGAAGGATTGTTTGACTTCAGCTCCAATGTTAGCACTTCCGTTAGGTACGGAAGGATTTTAGGTGTTCAGTGATGCTTCACTAAAAGGTTTGGGCTGTGTTCTGATGCAGCATGATAGGGTAATTGCTTATGCTTCGAGACAGTTGAAACCACATGAAAAGAATTACCCGACGCATGATTTGGAGTTGGCTGCAGTTGTGTTTGCTTTGAAGATTTTGCGTCACTACTTGTATGACGTCAGGTGTGAGATCTTTATGGATTACAAGAGCTTGAAGTACATATTCACTCAGAAGGATCTGAATTTGAGGCAAAGAAGGTGGCTTGAGTTGATCAAGGATTACGATCTAACGATTCTGTATCAGCCTGGCAATGCTAATGTGGTAGCAGAAGCTCTGAGCAGGAAGTCTTCTAGATTATCAAGTATTCAGCTCACTTCTGATGAGTATCTGATACGAGACATGGAAAGATTACAGTTAGAGGTGATTTCCTCTACTGTGCGGATTCCGGTGTTTTGACTCAGATGAACATTCAATCTTCCCTAGAAGAAAGGATTCAGGAAGATCAGAAGTCAGACTCCAATTATTTGAAGTTGATTGCTCAGATTGAATCTGGTAAGAAACCTGAACTTCGAGTTTCTGATTATGGTATTCTCTTCTGCAAGAACAGGTTGTGGATTCCTGTGTTTGGAGATTTGAGGAAAGATATTCTGTACGAATCTCATCATTCAGGCTATACAATTCATCCGGGAAGTGGCAAGATGTACAGAGACATGAAAAGTTTGTTCTGGTGGCCTGGAATGAAAAAGGATGTAGCAGATTTTGTTTCGAAATAAAAGTCTGTCAGTTGGTAAAGGTAGAGCATCAGCGACCAGGAGGTCTTTTGCAGTCGTTGCCTATCCCTGAGTGGAAATGGGAGAAGGTAACGATGGATTTTTCCATGGGTTTTCCTCGATCTAGGCAAGGGCATGATGCCATCTGGGTGATTGTGGATCGATTGATGAAGTCTGCACACTTTCATCCGATCAGGCAGACGGATCCGGTGGATAAGTTGGCTCAGGTATATGTGAAAGAAATCGTTAGATTGCACGGTGTGCCAAGGGTGATTGTATCTGATCAAGATGGATGGTTTACTTCCAGACTTTGGAAGGGTATTCAGCAAGGATTGGGTACGAAGTTATATTTCAGTACGACTTTTCATCCGCAGACTGACGGACAGTCTGAGAGGACTATTCAGGTACTGGAAGATCTTCTGAGGTTATGTGTTTTGGATTTTGGAGGAAGCTGGGAAGATCATATCCCTTTGATAGAATTTGCTTATAATAACAATTTTCAGTCCAGTATTGGTATGGCACCTTACGAAGCTTTGTATGGCCAGAAGTGTAGAACTCCTTTGACTCTGACGGAGGTGGGTGATAGACAAAAAATGGGTGCTACATTTGTGGATGAAACTGTTATGAAAATCAACTTGATTAAAGAAAGATTGAAAGCTGCACAAGATCGACAACAGAAGTATTACAATCAGAAGCATAGGTTTGTTGAATTTCAGATTGATGACTTTATGTATGTCAAAGTCAGTCCGATGAAAGGAGTCAGCAGATTTGGAAGGGTGAGCAAGCTTAGTCCAAGGTATGTTAGACCGTTTGAAATCCTTGAAAAGATTGGTAAGTCTGCTTATAGACTGTTACTATCTGATCAAATGTCTGATGTACACAATGTTTTTCATGTATCTACTTTGAGAAAGTGGATATCTGATTTTGAAAAGAAATTGTCATTTGATGAAGTGGAGATTCAGGAGAATCTGAGGTATGAAGAAGAACCTGAGTTGATTTTGGCTTATGATGTTCGTAAGTTAAGAAGTAAACAAATTCCTATGGTTAAAGTTCAGTGGAAGCACCGAACAGCACGAGAAGCAACTTGGGAGAAGGAGTCAGACATGAGGCAAGCATATCCGTATCTTTTCTGACTGAGTTTTGGTTTGGCAATGTCGAGGACGACATTTTTCTGAAGTTGCGCAGATTGTAAAGACCATTTTGCTCCCAGGTTTATCCGGATGAAGTTAGATCGTCCGGGATGATCGGTACAGGTTGTGCAGGAAAACATTTCTGGCTGCATGGTTCGTCTGGACGAAATTATGATCGTCTGGATGAAAATCGTCCAGAGTCCAGTCGTCCGTGACGGTAATTAATTTCATCTGGACGAAATTCGTCCAGAGCCTAGTTCGTCCGGGATGAAGTTGCGATCGTCCGGTACGAACAGTCTTTATATATAAGGAAATGAGATATTTTTGGAAAGAAAAGGACGTCCAGGAGAGAGAAAATCGAAGGAAAAGAAGGAAAAGAGGATTTTTTAGCGACTCCGGTCTGTTTTCGTCCGTTATGACAGTTAGAGAAGTTGACCGACTCGAGGTAAGGCACATTTCGCCTTTCTCAATTTTCAGAAATGAAATTTTTGACGCGTTTTCTGTTCCAAATTTTATTTTCGATAGCGAATTTCTGGTATTACTTTCTTCTGACAAAGGTTTTACCGCGTAACTTTTGGTATGTCTCTGAGATGATAATTATGCACGTTTTGAGTATTTTCTAGAAGATTTTTACCGGATATTTTGGATTCTGCGGTGTTTTAATTGAACTGCAAATTATCAGGATGTTGAAAAATATTTTATCAGTACAATGAAACTCTTATAATGTTGTTGTGAATGTTCTGTGGTAATTTGGTAAATTTCTGAATCTGTGAATTTTGTGTAAATTCCGTATACTGCCGTTATGCCGCTGAATTTTCGTACTATTTCTGAATTTTCGAAATGAGATGATTTGAATGTTTGATGTGTTTGTGCTATCAGAAGGGAGTTATAAGGGACCAGAATCCTATGTGATTCCGTTGTCTGGATCAGGGAATTTGGAAATCTGAAATGAACTTTGAAATCTGAAAATGTTCCAGAACCTCTGATATCTGTTCTGTTCTGGTGCTATAAGCACAACGGGTGACATAAGGGGCCATAATCCGTTGAGATTCTGTCTGTGTCAGGGAAGGGTGGCATAAGGGGCCAAAATCCGTCGAGATTCTGTCTGTGTCAGGGACATCTGAAATCTGATATTTGAATCTGTTCTGTGAATTATTTGATCTTTGATTTCCATATAATTTTGTCTGCTTTGTGATTTGAAAGTTTTAAATAGCTATTCTGGATTTTGAGATGAAATATGAATTATCTGATTTCTGGCCATTCTGTGATCTGTTATGTTTTTGGAATTAAATTCTCTTGTATCTGTAATCTGATTCTGGATTGATCAAGTATCTTATGTTTCATATACGAATTCGATACGAGTTTCTGAATTTCTGGTGACTATTATTCCGATATGTTTTTATATGAGTTTCTAATGATTTTGATCGGGGATTGATGTCTTGCTGAGTTCTTAGCTCATCCTTGCTTTTTACGTGGTTTTCAGGTTTTGGGAAAGGGAAGGAGGTCTTGGACGAGACGTTCTGAGTCTGTTCTGTGATTAGGTACTTGATACTTTTGATTGTTGTACAATCATGGCTTTTCTGTTATGTTCTTTTCATCTGAAGCCATGCACTGTATCTGAATATGATTATTTTGATAAAGAAAAGGATAGATGAACTGCGCTGTGTTTGGATGTTTATAGTAGCTCTGTGTTTTTTTCTGTCTGTGTTACACTTGGAAGAAAGTTTCTGAAGAAAATTCCAAAGCCAGATCCTGGATTTATTGGCTCTGTCGTGGCCCGATGCGAGCGGGATCCATCCTGGTAGGGTTGGGTCGTGACAGCTGGCTCGATTTTCGAGGACCAAACCAGCCCTTCGACCAGTTCATGGTTGAACCGATCGAACCGGCTGGTCCGGTTCGGTTTTCAAAACTATGCTATTATCATTTTTTTTTGGGAAATTAGAGGCAGATCTTAAATACACATAATATATATATATACGAGACTTGAATTGAGATTATTTTCGTTGAGAGTCAACGTACTCCTAATCAACAAATAAAAAAAAGCTATGTATTATCATAATAATAATAATAATTATTATTATTATTATTATTATTATTATTATTATTATTATTATTATTAACTGGATCACTCAAACAATAAGACTCACTCTGATTGCGTGTATAAGGAAATGACATGTTTTAAACAAAATTCCTGTGTAGTGGCCCCGTTTTGCCAGTTGGTGGTGAATATGTAAAGCTAATGCTATACATGATGTTCTTCGTAGATTTGTCTAATCAATTCTATAGCAATAACTATTTTTTCCAAATTTTATAGGCACTAAATGTTATGAATTCAACCCTTTTATTATCACAATAGAGACTTTGTGGATTATTATGTAGTTTTTTATAATTTTTTCTTGTCTGTAGTTGGGACTTGTCATATGTTTAACAAAAGTTTAAGAAATAATCTGTATAATTTGAATAATGTCATATCTTTTTTTTTTTTTACTAAATTCATTTGTCAAAATAATTTCTGTAACCTATGACATAAAGTTGACACTAAAATGACGGGTCATTATAACACATTCACACAAAGTCATGGGAACTAGAAACAATTAAATAAAAAAAGTTAAAAGATAAACAATTTACAATAAAAAAATCATAGGTGAGAATGGAGTGATAAAACAGGAATTACAATGATGTCACTCAAAAAATCAAGTAACATTGATGAAATAAGAAGCAAATTATCATATGATGTTTACAATGATAAAGTAACTTTAGAGACTAGCCGTGCACCTTACATGCATATTAAGATTGGGGAACCTTGGATGGCTTTCCATAGTAAAACGTCAATAACATACAAGGGCGGAACCAGCCTTAATTCTTAGAGCGGGCAAAATTATAAAAAGATAAAAAATATATTTATAATAAAATTCAAACAAGATATTATATTGCAATAAAAATTACAAGATTTGCATTCTATTTTGTATCTTGTGATAATGTTGTATTACAACTTAATTTGGAACCAAAGCAAATACCTCTTTCTCAATATATGACACTAGACAGTTGTTGAGTCAATCATCACCCATTTTACTGCGTAATCTATGTTTAACAATTTTTATTGCTGAAAATGCTCTCTCCACTGTAGCGGTGACAACAGACAGAGTTATTGCTAAAACAAGAAGCCGATTAACTAAGGGGTACACAATATCTTTTTTAACCTTAACAAATTGTTTTGCTAGATCAGCAAAGCTCTCCAAAGATGAGAACTCCTCGCTTGTATGCATATCAAGAATGTATGTCGATAGTTGGTGCTCTAAATCCACAAGTTAACCTATAGAAAAATTGGCTGAATATAATTCTGCAAGCCGAATTAATTTCTTCGTATTATAAGCAGAGAATGAGTTACTTGGATTTAGACATGACATACAAAGAAGCAGTTCAGTAGTAGCTTCAGAGAATCTATTATTCAGCGCTTGAAGTTGCATGTCAATAATAGTGCAAAAGAATTTCACACGATAATGATGTAAATTTGTTGCTTCATCATTTCTGCGTGTTGATCGTCGACGGGCTTTGAATGTAGAACTCATAACATGAACATTAACTTCAAAATCATTACAAAAACGAGATACTTCTTCCAATAAGGAATTCCATCCATTATCTCTCATCATCTGCAATTGTTGTTTAGAGATTTGCACTAAGTTCATTGCATTCAATATATTCTGATCCTTTCTCTGTAAGGCATGTGATAATTTATTGGTGACACCTAAAATATCCATCAATAAGTGCATAGCAAGGATAAAATCAAAAGATTTCATGGCATCTATCATAATACTAGCTTCAACAGCTTGTTGATCATGTACCCTATCTTCTTTGATAATTTCAAGAACATCAATAAGTGAAGCATACATTTTCTTCAAGCTAATTAATGCATGAAAAATATGAACCCCAACGGGTGTCACCAGCTCGTTGTAAGCTTGTCTCTTGGTTTAAACCTCTACCTCTATATTCTAACCAATCATGATATTCCTAAAACTATTTTGGATTAAATCTACGTGCAAGATTGCCAAATATTGTTTGGGGGAATTGATGATTTTTGGTTGATGGGCTCCCTTCATTAGATATGCTATTCAAATTTTATCTCTTTCATTTACATCGTAAAACCAAATTGAAGGTCGAATTCCAGGATCAGCTGGGAGACTGTTAATATCAGTCTCCAAAGGTTTTTTTCCTCTTTAGATAACATTCCATTTGATATATCCTGTGAAAAAATTGATCTTTAAAAATGGTCAATGAAATCTTTACATAATTGTGGTTGGTTCCATAAATTCTTGGAAAAGCTCATTGTTAACTTAAACCTTAAAATCTGTTGTGTCTACCTAGAAACAATGAATTGGGGGGTATTTTAGTGAAATGAACTCAACTTAAAAAGAAAACTCTAGAAGTTAATGTGGTCGGTCATGCTTGCAGACCAATAACTGAAGAAAAACTGAATAGGTAGTTGAAATGAACTAGACAAGACAAGTTCTTTTTACCTAGGTATTTAATGTTTAGGATTTAGTCCAATTCTAAAAGAAGCAAGGAACATAATTTACTTGTTTTTAAAAAAGAACGAGATAAGCTTTCTTCACTGTTCTAAGTTCTAACCCGTCTCTCTATTTCTTATCCTCTGGTTCATTCCAGATCTTGCAAAGTAAGATCTCTTATACTTTTTTTTATTTTTTGAAAAAATGCAAATAGCATTGAATTTAGGAAAAATAACTATTACAAACTAGAAAGAAAAAAAACTACACAAACCCTATGAAACTATCATAATGGATATGTGATCCACTAATTCTCATTTTAAACCATTTGTGTGGTGGGGACACCAAATAATTAGACAACCTAAAAGATAAAAAATGACAACAAGAGAGAATCCGATATATCATTACAATAATTCAAAAAGGCAGTAAAAAAACTACAAGAAAAAGAAGAAAACAACACACAAATAATAGAAAAACCAAGAAAGCACCAACTACAACCACAATTTCTCATAAAGACCCATCTCCAGCACCCTTAGTAGCAAAAGATAACCCGTCTAGCTTTAGATTAGAGATAAATCCCTGAACCTTTGCATCTGAAGCACCTAAAAACTTAGACCAAAACCATTCCTCCACATTAAATTGAAACTTCCAACCAGAAGTAAGAACCATGTCTTGAAATATATTCTTACGATCTTCTTGACTCAACAAAATCTGAATAACCAAATCTGAAACATGAGCTTCAGATTCAATAGAATTACCTCCACTCTTTAAACCATCAACACACTTGCATTGAACATCAAAGAACAAATCACAAGAAACCATGAGCTTTGATGGAACGGGAGCCCAGTCAAATCCTCAACATAATAATTAGGAAATCCCAAAATGATTTCCTTGTAATCTCCAATCACTAGCAGTCAACTGAATGTAATAATGGAGGCATACAAACTCAAATATGCAGGAACCATAACCTCAGCCACACCACCACCGAACTTCCCAAATGAAATTTTCACAAATTTCCAAGTTCCACCAATAGAAACATCAACCGAACAATCAAACTTCCCCATAACTAAACAACCATTTATCATAGCACAGGAATGAAAACCAAACTTATCAACAACAACACTTATGATGATCTTCACAAAAGTAATCCCAGCAGCTTCTCCAAGATTCGTCAAGAATCCAAAAAGAACGCTCCAATTCTTAAAAAAAAACCTCCAAGATACCAAAAAACTTGTTCGGAGAAGACACCCAGCAAAAAAACCATGAATTCCTTTTCTCAATTGAAGAATGCAGGGAAACAACCCACCAAAACCTTTCTTGAACAACAAAAGATCATACCCAAAGATCTTAACCAGTTCATAACCCAAATAAAGAAAATCAAATAAACCAATCAAATCCAAACACCAATCACCACACAGAAGAACAGATCTTAACCCAAAATGATAACCAATCCAAGATCCATCGTCAACCATAATGGGACAACAAAGTAACACCGACATCCATACATCCGCCAAACTTGCCTTCAAAATCGCCTGGGAGAAAAATCCCATGGTAAGAAAATCGATTGGGAGGAGAAAGCTCAACCCAATGAAGTTTTATTTGGTTCGGTCGACCGAATGAGAGAAACATTCGGTACCGCGGGATTTTTTCCTGCGAACCGAATGTTTCTCTCATTCGGTCGGAGGACGTAATAATTGTTCCAACCCAATAAGGTTTTCATTCTTAGATCTGTCTTCGGTGGCCGACGGAGAAGCGACGTCGGCCAAGGGACCGCCAAAATTGCCTTCAGAAGAGAACGAGATCGATAAACTTGCCACGTGACGATTTTCCCCAAGTAAGATCTCTTTACTTTCTTAAAAAATTTGAAATAATATTTATTACATGTAAGGTGCCACAACAAACTAATCATAATCAAATTTGAGGTGTTATTAAAATTTAATTAGCAAATAACAAATAGCTAAAAAATACTCATCATCTTGGTCGGAGAGTGCTGGCTCGTAATTTGTACATAGCCGAAGTTCTCCTAAGAACCAAATAAAGGTCAAACAAATAAAAACTCCCTAGACAAGAACTGTTTTTTCTCCCTAAGAACCATTATAAACTCACGCACCAAACCAGAACTATTTCTCTGTTAAAATGAATTCAAAATTCTTTAATAAATTCAAAATAAACTATTTCATGTTGATGAAATTTCTTAGTTCTCTGCACCAAACCAGAACTAAGAAACAGAAAAAAAAATTTAAACAGTGAGTATTTCTCCTACTAAACCACGGCAAGACGGAGCACAAAAAGAAGAAATCACGACAAGAAAAAGGCTTTCCCAAAAGGAGACAAATGAGCACGAAAAAAGCATTCCTGAAACAAGACAAAGAAGAAGCATGAAAATAAGAAATCAGATATTCAATTGATAGTGGAAATGTGGAATACCTGACTGTGCAAAGACAGGAGAGTCCGTCGGCGACAAAGAGAAGGAGCTGAGTGCTGCATGCAGTCCATCGGAGTCAAAGAGGAAAGAGAAGGCAGAGGCATCAGTGTTGAAGGTAACCTCTCTCTCCATTGCTTGCCAGTTTCCAGAGAATAAATGGGGCAGTAAACTAGTGAAAGTTTGTGCGGGAAATTTGGCAAGAGAGACTTGTTTGATTAGGGTAAAATAATTATTTTGGGGGGGGGGGGGGGGGGGGCAAATTTACAAAATACTCCTCCCTCTAAATAATTTTTTTTAGGTGCCCCCCCTCCCCCTCACATACAAATGGTTCCACCGTTGATAACTTAGGGAATTTTTGTAGTCCTCTCTTATTTGACATGTCACATCGACGTCACTTCATTATCTTGAGGAACGAAAAAAAAATATACTACTTATGTTGTTTAGATCACCCTCCTTAATAGGCAAATTTTCAAGCATTACTTAAACGATTATTATTTTGATTTGCCGGTCTGCAATTGGTATAAATTTGTTTGGCATAAAAGGTGTGTTCTTAAGCATTCGGTTTTTGTTTGGCTTGCTTTAATGGGGGGTTTAAAAACTGCTGATGTGCTGCGTATCAGACAGATTCATGTTCCGATTATGTGCAGTCTCTGCCACTCTAGCGCTGAATCTGTTTCCCATCTGTTCTTCGAATGCTCCTACTCTTTCTATATTTTACAAGCCTTAATCCCGAGGTCTCAGTGCTTTTTTTTGAGACCCACTATTATGCAGTTATTTGATTGGTTAAATGGTGATTACTATAAAAAGGAGGAATTGAATTTTTATCAGTTGGTGATTGGCTGTGTTATTTACTATGTCTGGAGAGAAAGAAACAATAGGTGGTTTGGTGGTAAATCTCAGTGTTCTACTACTTTGCTGTTATGCATTAAACGTGTTCTATTTGAGAAACTGCTGAAGTGGAAAAACTCTTTGTCATGGCTGGAAAAACTGTAATTCTGCTCCTTTGCTTCTCGGGCCCTGATGTTCCTCCGATTACTGCCTGCTATTTCGGGTATGTCTGGACTATGATGAAGCTCCCAATGCAGGCCCCTTGGACGGCCTCCGGGCAACCAGGGTTCAGTTTGTTTCAATGCAATTTTCTGAGTCCAGACATTAATGCCTGGGAGTCGTTACTTACTCTGGATTTAAGAGCAATTCTGCATCGCTTATGGACTGGATTACTCTCATTCTGGTCTCTCGGGTTCCTGCTGCGCCAACTATATGTCGTCTGGGAGGCCCTCCTATCCCTCAAGCAATTTTTGGTTCTCATTCTGGGCAGATGGTTTTTCACTTGTTTTTTTGTGCCTCTACCACTTTTTGGTTATTTCACTGATTTTGTTGATTTGGGTGGTATAGTTGGGGTATAGTTGTGGTTTTTTAACTTTGCCTGCATAAGGTTTTGTTTTCTCTTATGTAGGCAGTTTTTTCTTTGCTCTGGTTACTTTTACTTGTAATCTCTTTTTTCCTTTACAGAAATAGATGGACTTTTTGCCCCAAATTTTCCCAAAAAAAAAAAAAAATAATAGCAACAGTGTCTGCACCATGAGGACAACAACCCTTCGTTCCTGAGTCATGGCAGACAAGCATGCAGGAACTTTACTTGTTTTCTAATTTGGAGCAAATGAAATAAATGAAGGGTGAGGAAATAAGTAATTGTGTAAACTGATTCACTTTATATATCTATAACCAAATTTGTATAGTTATAACATATCATCTAAAAAGACGGACTGATGTTTTCCTATCGATTTAATAATAGAAATAAACATTATTTTTATAATCAAACTCAATATACATAATAGATAATTCATCTCAAAAGATAAAATGATATTTAATAATAATTTTTAAAAATAAATTAACAATGGATTAAACTTTTGTCTATGTTCAGAGATATTTCTTCTACTGTAGCGAAATAAAGATGGGTTCAAGGTCTCTTGTTGATACAAGTCTTTATAGTTAATTACATCCCAAGATAATTTTTAATTTAATCAAGGAATTAAATTTAGACCTACCTATAAATTAAAAAAGTTCAATGCCTTCACACATCTTTATTAGTAAGTGGAAGAAGGATAAAAAGAGCTTCTAGATTATAGAAAATAGAAACACTCGAACCAATTATTTTGTTGGTATTAAAAAAGTTAGAACAAGATTGAATTTAGATTTTTTTATGATAATATATTAGATTATTAGATACCCCTCCCTTGGGAGAAGCACTTGAAATATATGTAAAATCAGTCTTACATTTTCTTGTAGTGTAAAACAAACGAACCACCTATGCACACTTTTAAAATCATACTTTTATGTCTTTTGCATACAAGATAGATAGTTCATGTTCAACTAGAATCAAGGATTTAAGTTTATACTTTAATCATGATTTTAGAAGTTGTCATGCACCTAACCAATGCACTTTTTTAAAAAAAATCACATAGACTATAGATCCTTTACAATGCATTTAATGCAGTCTATGCTACACAACAATTATAATATACATGGTTGATTTTCTAAGAAAACTAGCAACATAAAATCTTTAAACCACAAGGGGATAGAATGGTCATCTCCATTGCTTAGACAACCATTGCTTGCATTGGTTATGTGTTGGGTTTGTGTACAACACGAGAAAATAAATATAAGTGCATGTATGAATGTATTGGTAAAGGAGTTCGAGTCTTCAATACTATTAAGAATAAAATGTGTACTATTTAAAGTCTTAAAATTTAGTGATAATTTGTTATTTTAGTAAAAATTTCCTCTTCATTATTGGGATGAAGTTAATATTACAAAAAATATTTCGAGAATAGGAACCCCATTGTTATTAGATGGCAACATGTTTAAATGGGGTAGAAGGGAATTTGCTAGAGCTTGTGTTTGAATCAACTTGAATACAAAGCTTCCTTGTGGAATTTGGATTGAAGGACTATGTGGAAAATTTTTTCAAAAAAATTTAATATGAGAATATATCTAATTTTTTATGCTTCAAGTGTGGAAGGATTGGACATAAAACTTCTATCTGTCCTAATATCTCACCTGTGTTGAATCATTCTATCAAGGAAACTTCTATGAAATCAGTTCATAAATCAAATAATATTTATGAGAGTTCCTATTGTCCATGGATGCACATTAAATTCAGGAATAAGAAGAGAAAAAAAGTTTTTCAGAATAAATTAGATGGTGGTATGAAGGAATCTGATTCTCAAAACCTTGTGGATAACTTTGTTGCTGATGAAGGCAAGGTTAATAAGAAGGATACTATTTTTCTTGATAATTTTTCCAATGAAATTAGGGACAAATTTGATGCCTTCTGATAAGATTGTATCATATTTAGGAAAAAAACAATAAGTTTAATGTGTTTTCTCATGAGAAAGATGTAAGTGAAGCTATTGTCAACATATTTGATGTCAACAATTTAGTTGAAGTTGTTGTCAGTGAAGATTCAAATCAAGGTACTAATCGATTTAATCAGGAGGGAGAATCAGATGTTGATCCTGAAGATTCTCCTATTTTTCATCAGATGAAAATGATATCAGGTTGGCAAATAGCGTGAATGAAAATTTATTGAAGAAGATTGAGGATTCGTCATGAAGGCAAATATATGTTGTTGTTATTGGCAAAGATTTTGTTGAACCAGAGGATACTTTCAACCATAATGAAGGATTATGTAGAGATGATCCTGTTATTGAACCAGAAGATAATGTTACGATTGTAAGGAATTCAGAAAGGGAATTGATGGTAAAATTAGATTTCCTTTTTAACATTGAGGCTACTCCAAATAATTCTATTAATTTGAATTTAGAAAAGGCAATGAAGTTGAAGAATATAGTTTCCAATTCCGTTGGTAATGAAATTGGTAACTCTTCCAACTCTAAACATAAATTGTTTAAAGAACTTCAATCATTAGGTCCGTTGGAAGATCTACCCAGAAGAAGAAATGTTGAATTCAGGTTGAAGAATGATAAGGGGGACATTTCCCTTTCAGTTCATTAACCTGAAATTGTCAAAAGATTGGTATGGTGATGAAGGCCAAATAAAGGATTTTATTTATCTTTATAATGACTTTATTCAAGGAGGCTTCATTTTGGTGGTTGGTGTAAGTTCAACCTCTTATAAAGTTGATAAGATCTTGTTTCTTCCATTGGCAGCAGGAAAACTTATTGTTTGGAGATCTTTGTTCTCAAAGGTTGCATTATCGGGCTGCTTCAAATTTGTTCATTCTTGTAAGAGAAAAGTAGCAGTTGGGCTACTTGGCATTAATGTATCTTATTTTTTATTTTATTTGCATAATGAGATTAGAGTGATGGAATTTAGGATTCTTACTATTTTTCATTTTACTACTTTTTGGGACCACTGGGATACTAACCAACCATTTGGAATATTTTATATTTGGTGTCCCCATCACCCCAATTGGTTTAAAATGATGAGTAGTGGATCTTATCTTTGTTATGATATTCTTTTTTTTTTTTTGCAAATATTTTTTTCTTAGGTTTTTTCTTTTCAATAATTGTTACCTACCCTTTCTTTGTATGGAAACATCCTTAGTTGTTTTTAATTTATGCTTGTACTAGGGTTTTGCTTTTTTTCTCTTCAATGTAATTTGCATTCTTTTAAAAAAATTGTTATTTTAGTTATATTTATGTAAAAAAAGATAAGAAAAAGGCAAAAAAATTTTAAGTATTGAACTAGCATCATGGTGGTCAATTACAGGTGTCACAATGTCTACAACCCCTTAAAGCCAAATCAAGAAATTGCAGTGCTCGCGTCTCATTAAAATTCAATGCCTCATTGGAACCAAGGTCAATGCTACAATGTAAAAAATACGCGGCTCCTATGTCTCATGAATTTAAACATCAAAGCATCGATCAACACAATATTGCAGCACCAAATTCAATAATTAAGGACAGTAACACTCAACTTTTTGAATGCTGTGGTGGAGCCTTGATAATAGAAGGAGATACGTCAATTCAGCCAACATATATGTCGACTCAGCACAGTGCCATAATGAAGCAAGCATAACAAAGCCAATGAATTAGTTTATTGTATAACACTACAGTGCCACCATATTGAGCGTCATAGTTCCTGAGGCCATTTCTACACTTATTATGCTTATTTATATTCATACATACATAAATTAATTAGTGTAGCAATAGCAAGCATAATGCAGACCCCATAAATGCCTGTTGAAAGTGCTCTGATGGCACTAGAAAGTACTCTGATACAACTTGAAAGTTCGTTAGGGATGTTAGGCCCTATGAACTGGCTCAAGGCTAACAAAAAGAGAGGTGAATTGGATAACTTTAAAACCAAAGATAAAACCCAAACCAAAATCACCACAGAAATCAAAGTGCGAAAGAAAATAATGCGGAAGCAATAATAAGAAAACAACACACAGAATTTATAGTGGTTCGATCAAACATTGACCTACGTCCACTCCTTTGAGGCACCCTCCAAGTATTGCACTAAACTAAGTGTCTCTTTTTTATCCCCCACAGCTAGGAGGAGAAGACCTTACAAAATCACTTCCACCTTCCCCGGTGCGGCAGAGTCGCTAGGTCCTTTGACACTAAAGTGAACTTCTTCTTTGATGAACTTCCCTCGAGACAAGCCTTAAATCTGACGATATTAAGATGCAAGCCTACCGGAGCATCCGTGTGGAATCCCCTCCACACTCCCTTGAGTCCCCCCTCACAAGAACTTCTCCCTCTCAGACTTCACCCGTTCCTCACTCCCTTTCAAGCTCTCTCTTCAAGTCCCCCTCACAAGAATGAAGCTACAATGGCTGACAAAGACACTTACAAAGTGTCATGCCAAGCTTAAATAGAAAAGCTCAAAACGAGCTCATTAATGCAAGTTGCCGACATTATCATCCAATACGATAGGTATATTGTCCTGGCTGATCAGTACAAATTTAGCTCATCAGTCCGGGACGATTTGGGACAATCAGAAAAAAATTGGTTACATTGTCCTGGCAAATAACAAGATCGTCCAGGTTATTAGTTTAAAACTGATTTCAATCATCCTGATCATCGCCCTGAATTTGAGCTGTCCGATATAGATCGTCCAGTATATCGTCACGATCGATCCGGCGATCGTCCCGAACGATGTGATCGTAGAAATCAATCATTAATGCTTTCCAAAGATACCATATCAATTTAGGCATAATTGATTTAGATCAGCGTGGACGATATGAATATCGTCCTGGCCGATTTCCTAAAATAAAGAATTCTTAAATTGATTATGGTGGCTTATTCTTTCTGAGTTGAGACTATCATCCTGGCCAATACAGGTATCGTCCAGGTCAATCAGCTAATGATGACTTCCTTAATGAGGATGCCCTAATTAGGGTTTCTATTTTTGGACAAATCGTCCAGGATGATATAAATATCGTTCCGGATAATGTTACCAAAAATAAAAATCTTTAGGGTACAACAGAACATCTTCTAAGATTACAAATCATCTAGTACCACACCAAATACAACACACTCAAGAAAGAAAAAAGAGTACAAACTGACTCAGACCTAGTCTACCCAATATTGAGATGATTCCAAATTACAGTTCGATCGTGTGAACATGAATTGTCAGTACATAAGACAGTTGTAGAGAAATAAGAATGTATGCTATCATCAAAATCATAAACCATTGATTCACAATAATCTCCCACTTTTGATGATGGAAAACAATTCAATTTGAATTTTAAAAAAAAATTCTCCTAATCTCCCCCTCACTAGAATAAACCCTTTACAAAAATAGGGGAGATAAAAAAAAATATTTTTTTTTGTTTTAAATTTTTTAAAAGGAGAAAAAAAAGATAAAAATTCAACATTACGTTCTCCCCCTTTGACATTATAAAAAAGAGAGGAGAAACAAAACACAAAATGAACAAAAAAAAAAAAAACGTTCCCTGATCTAGTGAAAAAGCAAATATTCTTAAATTGAGAAAGTTACCTCTTAGTTTTAATAAAAAAACTTAGTAGAATTGGATTGACAACGCATAGCCCAGAAAAGGTTAGAAATTCAGAATTTGATAATCCAAACTCAAGTTCTTTAAAAAGGCTCAAAAACTTTTTAATTTAATATCTAAATCATGAAATAAATTAGAGAAAGAAACAGTCATTTTTCAAAAACTTCTTCCATAAAATATATATAATAGAAGATCAAAGCACGAATTGTTGAATCAGGAATCATGATGTTCAAATTCAAGTATCGAAAGTATCAAGGATTTTCTTAAGCTTTTAAGAAGTACAAGAATGGTAAGCATTAAACTTTTGTGGGCTTATTTTATGCCTCTTGATAATTGGTTGGCGCACTGCGCATCTTTTGATACACTTTGTGTATTCTATTTTTTTCAATTTGGTGTCTTTGCACATCTTTTATTTTTGGCATCATTGGCCAAGTTTTTTGAATATGTTACCTTTCTGAAATCTTAAAAACCAAAAGTAAACCCATACTATTAACAAAAATGAAATTCTTGATTAAGAAAATTATGATGTAGATTCAACTCCTTGCTAAAGATTCCTATGTGATAAATAAAATATAGGGAGATAAAAAAATTATTTCAAAAACCAATTTTAAAGATGAAAAATATTTTAAATCAAAAGTAGAATAACCTCTTTGAGGAAACAGAGATTGAGAATCAAAAATATGAGTTTCCTTCCTTTGACTAATTTTAGAGAAGTCAATCGTAACTTACCAAAGATTTCAAGAAAAAACAGGAAGTAGATTTTTCATTTTTAGAAAAGTGAATGTGTGTGTTGATCAAAGAAAAAATTTCACAAAAACAAAAATTTTAGTGAATAAATAAAACAAAAACACAAAATAAAAATGAAAAACTTAAAAACAAAAATACAACACAAAAACACGAAAGGCTTTTAACCATTATCTCTCTTCTAGTCCGATGCTTCCGAAATCAGATCTGCCCATGAGATTTTTTTGCCTTTCATTATTTCTCCAGTTTAAATTTTGCTTCGTCTTGCCCTTTTCTTTGGTAGGAAGAATTTTTAAATTAGGGCACTGATTTTTCATATGTTCAGGTTTCCTACATCGAAAGCAAATAACGTTAGAAGGAATTTGAACATCCTTAACATTTTTACCTTTTTCCACTTTTGCTTATGCTTTGGTGAGCTTTGTGATTTTCTTGACAAGTCATTGCATTCGTCACCAACTAAGCAATCTTTTTCCGTATCTTCAGTTTTTAGAACAATCATTTCACCTGCATCTAAAAGTCTTTAACCCAAACTTTGCTCATAGGCAATGAGTGAGCCAATCAAATTATCAATAGAATAATCATACAAATCTTTTGATTCACAAATAACAACAACTTTGGCAACAAATTTTTCAAGTAAACAACAAAGAATTTTATTGACTTTTTTAAAATTTGAAAAATTCCTTTCCTAAAGTATGTAATAATGTTACAATTTGAATAAACCTAGTGTACATCTCTAAGATTGTCTCATAAGGTTTCATGAAAAACAGTTCAAAATCATGCATTAAAATATTCAACTTGGATTGCTTGATTTCACTAGTGCCTTCGTATATGGTGTAGTTTATCCCAAACTTCCTTATCAGTAGTGCACGTGGATACTAACATAAAATCTTCATAATTTATAGCACAGGAAAAGCAATTTAATGATTTTGCATTCAATTGAGCATTGAGTTGTTCTTCCCTATTCCATTGATTAAAAGGAATATCAATTTTAACTCCATTAACAATACCTGACCGTGATGAATAACCAGTTAAAATCATATGCCACATAAGAAAATCAATCGATTGCAAGAAAGTAGTCATGCAAACTTTCCAAAAATTAAAAGTAATATTTTCAAACAAAGGTGGTCTGGTGATTGAATTACCTTCCGTAATAGTATGAGTTGAAACATTAGCCATGGATCGAAATTCAAAAACTTTTAAAAACTTATTTTATGAATACGGCTCTGATACCACTTGAAAGTGCTCTGATGGCACTAGAAAAGGCTCTGATATCACTTGAAAGTTTGTTAGGGATGTTAGGCCCTATGAACTGGACCAAGCCTAACAAAGAGAGAGATGAATTGGATAACTTTAAAACCAAAGATAAAACTCAAGCCAAAATCACATAGAAATCAAAGTGCGAAAGAAAATAATGCGGAAGCAATAATAAGAAAAGAACACACCTGATTTATAGTGGTTCGGTCAAACCTTGACCTACTTCCACTCCGTGGAGGCACCCTTCAAGTATTGCACTAAACTAAGTGTCTCTCTATTAGCCCCCACAGCTAGGCTAAGAAGCCCATACAAAATCACTTCCACCTTCCCCGATGCAGCGGAGTCGCTAGGTCCTTTGAAACTAAAGTGAACTAATTATTTGGTGAACTTCCCTCGAGACAAGCCTTGAATCCGATGGTATTAAGATGCAAGCCTGCCAGAGCAACCGTGTGGAATCCCCTCCATACTCCCTTGAGTCCCCCCTCACAGGATCTTCTCCCTCTCAGACTTCACCCATTCCTTACTCCCTTTTAAGCTCTCTCTTCAAGTCTCCCCCCTAAGAATGAAGCTACAAAGGCTGCCAAAGACACTTACAAAGTGTCAAGCCAAGCTTAAATAAAAAAGCTCAAAATGAGCTCATTAATACAAGTTGCCGACATTATCGTCTAGGACGATAGGTATATCATCCTGGCCGATCAGTACAAATTCAGCTCATCAGCCCGGGACGATTTGGGACGATCAAAAGAAAATTGGTTACATCTTTCTAGCCGATAACACGATCATCCAGGCTGATTAGTTTAAAACCTATTTCAATCGTCCTGATCATCTCCCTGAATTTGAGCTGTCCGATGTAGATCATCCAGGACATTGTCCAGGTCGATCCAGCGATCGTCCCTGATGATTTGATCGTATCAATCAATCATTAATGATTTCCAAAGATACCAGATCAATTTAGGCATAATTGAGTTAGATCGGCCTCGACGAGATGAATATCGTCCTGGCCGATTTCTTAAAACAAAGAATTCCTAAACTTATTATGGCGGCTAATTCTTTCCGAGTTAAGACTATCATCCTGGCCGATACAGGTATCGTCCAGGCCGATCAGCTACTAACGACTGCCTTAATGAGGAAGCCCTAATTAGGGTTTCTATTTTTGGACAGATCGTCCAGGATGATATAAATATCATCCCGGATGATGTTAATAAAAATAGAAATCTTTATGGTACAACAGAACATCTTCCAGGATTACAAATCATCCAGTACCACACCAAATACAATAGACTCAAGAAAGGAAAAATAGTACAAACTAACTCAGTCCTAGTCTACCCAATCTTGAGCTGATTCCAAATTGCATTCCGATCGTGTGAACCTGAAATGTCAGTACATAAGGCAGTTGTAGAGAAATAAGAATGTTTTCTATCATCAAAATCATGAACCATTGATCAGCAACATCTGTTGCATACACATTGGCCTACACACCATCAAATATTTGGCATTATTACCGAAGAAGTAATGCGCATATTATAATTTCATATTATATTATTTAAATAAGTGCATATTTAGACCTACTAGTATTCTATATTTATTTTTATTAATTTTGTTAATATTAAAAAAAATAAAAATAATTATTTATTACTTATTTAGTTTTTGTTATTTATTTCTTTTTTGTTGCATTATTGTTGCACATTTAAGTTTTTTAGTATGCAGCCCATATTATTTGATTCTAAGATAGAGAGGATCCTTATAAAAATTTAAAAAAATAAAGAGATTTTAGAGATTCCTAACTAATATAAGACCAGGATTACCCTTGACCTCTTAGAAAATAACTAATCTATACAAGAAGGAATCCATTAAAGTATCAAAAGACCTACTTTCCAACTTTGAAATAAAACCTATCATAATTTAGATGGTTCAAAATTTCCAGTTTGAAAAAACTCCTATCACAGAACCCAATCTATTTTTGGCTAGCTTCTTAAAAATTTTTATAATATTTTAGTATAATGGTGTCAGCGAAGATGCATTAGACTTCAATTGTTTCCATTTTAACAAAGTGATAAAGCTAACATGTTGTTGAATTTCTTACCTTCAGGCTTTATAACCACTTGCAATGAGTTTTCACATTAATTTCTAGCTAAGTATTTCCCACCATCACAAAATTCCAAACTTAGAAATGATATCACAACATTTGATCAGTTTAAAGGAGTGTTAATTTATGAAAGTTTGTATAGATTTAAGGACAAGCTTAGAAAATGTCCCAATCATACTATACCTTCTTGGTTGGTTATTCAAACTTTTTTCAATAGCTTACTAGGATCCCTTAGGTAAATCATAGATGCAACAACTTGGATCTTTAATGTTTAAGTTATTTAAGGAAGCCTACAAATTAACTGAGAAAATGACTACAATTAACTTTTAATGACAGTCTAATAAGATAAATCCTAAGGGAGTATATATGGTATTTATGAATCTAATGCTTTATTTATTTTGACTTCTCAGGTAGAAACAATATTTAAGAAATTATATAATTTTCTAGTTAGTTCAAGATCAGGATCATTCATGGAATTAGAATAATATGATTTGAATTCTACTAATGATAGTAATGCAGTATGGATTGAGAATGTCACTTTGATTAGAAGATAAAGTAATCATTATTTTAATACATAAAATATAGGTTGGTGGAACCAACTTAATTATAGTTGGTTAAATAATAATATTAGTGGTAACAATCAGTGGAATACATGTCAATCTAATTAAGGAGGAAATTGGAATAATCATCAGTAAACTGTAGTAAATCTTATATCCTCTTATTCCCCAAGTATTAACAAAAATGGTTAGTTCAGAGACATAAAGATGCCTTTGGAAGAGGCTATGATTTAGTTAGGAACTTAATTGTAATGCTAGGTCGATTTAATTAAAAACTTTAAAAATTAATTATGACAGCATGGAATCTTTTTTAGTAATAAACCTCATGAAAATTTACCCAATAATGCTAAAATTATCCAAAGGAGAATTGAAAAGAGCATAATGGAGATTGCTTAATTATGAAGTTTTAGTGATTCATTAAAGCTTTTATATATATATATATATATATATATATATATATATGGTTGAAGACTATAAATTTAAAACTGTATAAGGTAACCCAATTCTGCTTCTATATTTATATATTTTGTTTTATCATTTGTATTATATGTGGTGTTTGTATTTTTTGTGAAAGTCGTTCATTTTGATTTTAACAAAGTTATGAAAAGTTTTTTTGAGAAAAAGTTGTTGTGCTAAAAATTTAACTAGCTTAATAGCATTATATTTTGAATAACAATAGTATTTCCCCATCAAGTACTACATCATTCCAACAACATGGAAATGCATGACTCTTAAGAAAATTTTCTAGAGTGCACTGCCATAGCTCTTTTCTTTAAATGTCACAACATTTTTAAGCCTAATGGAGTGCCTCAGAGCTACACTTTCAAGGTCCAAAACATTTGGTTAGTTATTTTAGCATTTTCTGATGGCAATGCCATCAATAATTCATGCTTTCATAACTTCCTCATTTTGACCCTTTATTGAGCAATATAGTGACATTGCCAGTACTGAAGCGTTATATCAAAAGAACTATTATGTTACTTAAAGTGCCACAATGATGGTCTTTGTTAGCTCTGTAACACTTGTACATGTCAAGCACTGCTGCATTTCTCCAATCAAAATGTTACCATCTCATATTCAAAAGCCTGCGCACCAATGCCACATGTACTACACCATTTATCTATTCGACCTTTGTCATTTTTTTTTTAATTTTTAAACACTATAAAACTGATCTCTTAAGTGCTATAGTGTTCGTGCTGTTTATAAATTGGAATACATTTCCCAAATTCTTCTTACTACATTTTTACTCTAGTTTCCCTCCAAGTTTTACATTTTTTGTTGACTATGTTTTGAGTTCATGAGCAATAAAATCTTTGGGAGCAAGAGGTGGGATTCATCATCATTTAATAAGAGAAGATTAATTTCTGTTAAGGCTTAGCAAAGTTATAGGACATTATTGGTGAATAAATAGTTAATATCATAGATTTTAAAACCTAGTTGGGAAATTATAAATTGGGGTTGGGAGATATTTATTGAGGAACCCCATGCTGTGGTGGTTAATATAATGAGGGAATTCTTTGTTAATGGGAAAGAGGCTGTTGATAATAGGTGTTACGTCAGAGGTTATTGCATACTATTTTATCCTATAAATATTAACCATCTGTATAAATTGAGGGATATTAAATTTGATGAGTATGCCCTTCTCATTCTTGCGCCCCATAAATGTTAACGAGTTGCTTTCAGTTTTGTTTGAGCCCTATAGTGGGCCTTCTTAAAAGAAGAGGGATAAAAAAAATATTAAATTTCCTACGTCTTATGTAACTTTCCAAACCTTAGCATTATTTTATTTCAACTCATTTTTTTACTATGATAAAATATTATTAAGATAACCAAATACTGGGATTTTCTCAATTATGTTATTAACATTGGTTACTCTATATATATGGAAAATATTTTTTTATTCTTCTTTACACTACATCATCAAGGTCACTACTTCTATGGGTTTGGGCCACCCTTCTTTATTTTATGCTTTGTGTGTTAATACTGGTGGGAGGGGAGATCCTAATTAAAAATAGCTCTTTCCTATTTTTTCCCTCACTAAAAGAAAAATTAAAAGCTTAGAGGAGAAAGAACCTAGTAAGCCTATGCTAACTGGCAGGCCTAGTAGTAGTGGAAGGTCTAGGAATCCTAAATTTTTAATTTAGTGGATTGATAAGTTGATATAGTATATGGAGTTTGTGACCAAGATTTTTGAGGAGAGTAGGGAATGGCAAGCTCATTACTGAGTATGCAAGAAAAGCATTACACTATACAACCAAAATCAATAAAGGTTTAGTGTAGATGTTTAGGAGATGCCCATTTGTAAAGAATCTGGACCACATGCATTCCCCTACAACTCAAGAGTACCAATCTTTTGTGTGGACCCAGCCTAATGATGATGATGAGGAGGAGGAAGATGATCATGAATCAAAGTGATGGGAGTCATTTCTTTATTTCTTTCAAGGTATGGTTATTTTCTGGCAACCTATTGAGAGATATATATATATATATATAGTGAATGTGTGTGTGTGTGTGTGTGTGTGTGTGAGAGAGAGAGAGAGAGAGAGAGAGAGAGAGAGAGAGAGAGAGAGAGAGAGAGAGAGAGAGAGAGAGGTGAGAGTTTTGATGATTACTAGTACTATATATAGCTTAATTTTCTTTTTATTTCTTTTCTATTCTTTTGTTTGGGGGTATCCCTAGGATTGTTGTGATCGTGATGTTGACATTTTGTGTTATGGCTGTGAGAGGTAATTACTATTCAGATAAGAACTATAGCACAATTCTTGTGTGGAAAAGGATTATGAGGATAATGCTTCATGCACAAGCTATCTTACTTTATTTTTTTATTTTTGGATTATATTACCCATGAGCTTTTTAACATTAAATTAAAAGGAATGTGATCTTTCTTTTGTTTAGTTATGTTTATTTACTATTGTTTATATTATTTTATTAGTTCATTTACATTTAATTAAA
The DNA here is from genome assembly GCA_016618105.1 of Dendrobium huoshanense. Lineage (NCBI taxonomy): Eukaryota > Viridiplantae > Streptophyta > Magnoliopsida > Asparagales > Orchidaceae > Dendrobium > Dendrobium huoshanense. Next base: position 58,003,423 of record CM028351.1, read on the forward strand.
ATTCTCATTTATACTTAACTAATAGAAATTGTCTTCTACATAGTGCTTGCACTTTGATTATTTATTTAGCAAAAATAAAAAATTAATTAAAAATTATGTAATATTAAGATAATAATAAAACCTTAAATAATAATTTGAATGAATAAAGCATAGTAATTCATAATTGAAAATCTTAATAATTTACTAAAGAAAACCAATTAAGCTATTGACTTGACTTGAACTTAGAAACTATACTCCATTGCACTGACTAATGCATTTTAGAATGAATATTTAAGTTTAGGGAAAATAAATGTGTAGCTTAAATTATAAAGATCATAGTTAACTTAAATATGAAATTGATGATCTTACTAAATTCTTAGATGAAAGTGAACTAATATTTAAAATCATTAATATATACCTCATGTGTGAAAAAAAGAATGAACATGAAATATTACAATAAAGAGAAAACTTTTATATATATATATATATATATATATATATATATATATATATGAGTACATTTACAAATTGGTATCTGTTAAAGCTTAAGTCAAAAAAACATCCTAAACTTTAGATCAAATAGGGTAAGGTAAGTGAACAAATACATATGAAAATCCACTCATGGACTTCCATTTAAACTACAAGCATAACTAATCTCTAAATAGTATATTACTCATTTATGAAATTAGATATTAATCTTACACATACATTGATAGTGGAGAAGTTCAATTCAAATAATAATAAGAATGATTACTTAGGAAAATTACTAATAATTTTTTAAATTGCCATTAATACTTTGTTCTTTTCAATTTAATTCTAAATCGTAATATATTATCAATTATTTTAGTAATTTTAAAGTGCCAATTTTTATTTGGTATTAAGCTAATCAATAGGTGATTTTTTTTTTATTTACAAGGATTAGTAAAAATATATATTTTATATGTTGGTATCACATAATTTAATTATAAGTGATATAAGCTTAAAATCCATCATTCTTCTTTTGAAGCAAAAATTATGCATCCACTGTAAACAATGCTAAATTGATTCCAATGTAGCAACACACTTTCTCTTGGGATTGACACTCATTCATTCACTTTATTTCTTAATCAATACATATACTTGTGTATCTAGCGTGCAATTTCATATTAAAAAAACTAAGCTTATTCATATTCATACATTCATTGATTAACCAGAGTTGCAATAACAATCACAACACAAGCCCCATATACGCCTATTCCTCACATATTTTCCCCAACAAGTACCAACTATATCATCCTAAAACTATTGTTGGTATCCTTGTAAGGACACACATCACCAAAATATCTAAGAAAACAAACTACCCCCTAATGCAAGTTATCAACCAACCCATGAATGAAATATATAAAAATGTATGTAAAACTTTAGTGTACGATTGTGAAACAACTTGAACTACGAAATGGAATACCAAGAGGGGGTGAATAGGTATTTTAGAAATCATTTTAAAAAATCTCTTTTAAAAAGTTAAACAACCAAATTCAAAACTTTAATATGTAAGCAAAACTAATACTCAAAATAGCACCAAATCTTATTTATTTTTATTTATGTAGAAAATAAATATTTTTATTCCATCTTTTACTTTTCTTTCTTTTTTTATTTATTTATTTTCAATAATAAATAATATCAATCAACCATAATGGATTTCATATCACAATGACAGCTAAACTCAAAAATATCATAAGTAAAAATGATCTTGTTCACCATCTAGATAAGGCAGAATATCTTAATCTCTTTCACCTTTCTCATGAGTAGAGTATCCCAATCTCATTCACCCTCCTTTTTTGGAAGAGTATCCAAATCACTTACACCATCCCCAGCGTGATGGAGAAGTTGTGGGCCCTTTCACACTAAGAGCTTCTTGATGGAGTTTTCCTCAAGATAATCCTTAACTCATTGAGGAACAAAGGTGAAAATTTGCCAGAGAAACTTTGTGAAAATCCCCTCTGACACTCTCTTGTACCCAAATGGTTCTTCTCCCTTACAGCTTAACCTCACTCTCCCTTACTCACAGTTGTCTCTTCAAACCTTTTCTTATTAAATACTTATGCTCTCAAAATGCCAAACATTCTAACAAAGTTTATTAAGAAAGCTTTATAGTGAAATTCCAAAACCCCTAATTTTTAAATTTTGATGACTCTGCTAATATAGTATGATCAATTAATTATATAGTATTACTAGTTTAACTATTCTACTATAATATTGTATAATAAATAGGAGTATAGTACGATTAGTTCAATTTCATAATTTTTTTATATTGGATGAATAATTGTTTATACAAATTGAGTAGTTCAAATCAAAGATTAGATCTTATATAATGAACCAAATGTCATCTAGAGTGTCCTTGGGTGAGTCATACATTATAATTTTACGATCGCACTAGATGAATTGAACATCATCTTTGGACTCCTCGGGGGTTATATGATAAGATCTATGATATAATATGATCAATAATCAATTTAGTTCCAATTTAATTTCTTAATTAACTATCCTAATTTTGGCAATGATCTATAAATTTGAACATAATAAATTTGACTTCATATTACTTAGACTCAATTTTAGAATCCTCAGAACTAACAAACTTATGTTTAATGGCAAATGATTATGTTACAAACCTCGATTAAGATGAGGTATACAATCATAGCTATGTTAAATTATTTTCTATTTTTGAGCAAATTCATTATTCATATAAGAAGCTACAAAGTAGCATATAATTTTAGAAAAAGATTTTTTTTGATTGAAAAATGAGCTTGATATTTTCGTTAAAGAAAATTCTTACTTCAAATTTGAACAAAAGCCATTAAGTAAGGAGCATCCATCAAAGTTAGATAAATATGATGATTTTGATGAATAGCATATTGAATTAAAAAAATCTCATGATTCCTTGAAAGATGAGTATATTGAGTTAAAGAAGGCATTCAAGGAACTAGCGACACATACACCAGAACTAGATAGTAAAGAGCATACATTAAAATTTAAATTTGTAAATTATAAGACTGTAAATGAATGTTTACAAAAATAAATAAGATCACTAGAAGATAATACACTTGAGCTTACACATTCACTAAAAATATAGCTTAATATATAACTTGCATCATATATTCTTAAGAAGAGGCATTATCTCCCATATAGATTTTTAAAAACATAGAGAGGGGTTAGGTTCTACTCTTGTGTCATGTTAGGAAACATTAAATTAACTTATACTTTACACTTTAGAACATAGATTGGAGGCCTAAAATATTAACATCACAGCATAACATGCATAACATTCATACATTTAAGCATAAGGAAGAACCCAAACCCACTTGGATTCCCAAAATAGACCTTTAATTGTATTTATAAAATGCTCTCATAACAGGTCTGGTGAGAGCATGTGGTACTTGGGTAGTGCTACTCAAGACATATAGAAGGAGATTTAAACTAATTATTAGCTCTGGAGGCAAGGAGTAGAGGCAATGTATCCTTGTGAGATAATATCCCTAGGAAAGTGGAAAGTTTAAGTACAATTGACAAATCAAATAATTTTCTTATTAAAATGTGCTGTTTGTAGAAGGTCTTAAACTTACTCTACTTAGTAATAGAATATTTAAATCCAATTTTTATTGTTGAGAGTCAAAACCAACAGTGCTTCTTCGGGGATAAAAAGCAGCAAAAAAAATGATAGTAATCAAGTCAACGATAAAGGAAATAAGTGAAACCTTATAAATAAATCTAACCTTCTTCCTATCATATCCCATCTCTATCAATTTTTTATGTCCTTTCTCTGTCCATCGAGGAGATGGGACTCTCTCGAGATGGGATGAGTAATTGTTAGAGGGTTTTTTGGTTGTCTTAGGCTATTCTTTGCTCTTTTTTTATTTTCTTCTAACTTATTTACGGATTATTTACAATTTTTGGCTTTTTTTATTATGCTATTTTGTTGTTCTTTTGTTGGTTCATGTATTCTTTTTTTTATTTTCCTCTTCTAAAATAAAATTTTCATCCTTGTTCTATTTCAGGTTTATCCCCATCGGGAATGAAAGCCTGGAATGGACTATTGACACCTCATCAATCTTCATCAAAACCTTTTTTTTTTTCTTTTTTTCCTTCTTTTGATAATCTTTCTTATGTCTCTGAAGGTGATGTCTCTGTGTTTCTAGAAATGGGGTCTGACGCTGGTAGAATACTTGTTGAGTAAGAGGCCTAACTTTGAAGCTTTAAAATCTATCATGCAAAAGGTTTGGAATTTGAAAGGTGGTTATACTTTTCTTGCTTTGAATGAGGGTTTCTTTTTTATGAAGTTTTCTTATCCAAAATATTATGATCTTGTTTTGTTAGGTGGCCCTTTATTTTTCTTTGGAAAACCATTTTTTATCCAAAAATGGTCACCTCCTTTTAGTCCTAAATGCGAAGATTTTATGTCCATTTTATGGGTTAAATTTCTTGATCTGCCTTTATTTTGCTAAACACTGAATGGCTTTTCAAAAATTTTTACACTTATTGGGGTTCTGATTGTTGTTGATTCTTTAATAGTAGAGCAAACTAAACTCACTTCTTTTAGGGTTTGTATTTTAGTTTCTAATTATTCGAGTCTTCCAGATGAAGTTAATATTTCAATTGCTTGAAATATTTTTCCACTAAAGTTATTTATGATTGGAAACCTGCCCACTGTTAAGGTTATAGATCAATTATTCAACCCTCAATGTCATGCCCCTCTCAACTATAGGAGGCTAATGAAAATCTGGTTAATAATCAGAAACCTATTCATGAACTTATTATGGGAAGAAGTAAAAGTAGGAATGCTAAGATTGTTGCTTCACACTCTATAAGACCTTCTTCTTTCAATAATACTCAGATAATTTTGGTTCAAAAGAAAGATTAGGGCTCATCTGATCCTTCATTATTTTATGATTCTTTATTAATTTCTAAGGAGTCTTATATCGCTTATATTTAAGTTAATGTTAATTCATCTATAATTACTTGTAGTTGTCCTAAGGATGTGATTCTTGATTCTGAAAATTTGAAGGTTATGGATAATTCTTAAATCTTGGTTATTTCTTCTTTGAATGAGTCTTTACCTAATTTAAATTTTACTTCTAATGAGATTGCTTTTAACATCAATTTAAATAATATTTTGGGTGATTCTAAGGTTTCTTTTATGATGAAATCTTCTATTGATATTTCTGATTCTCATAATAAGTTTCAGGTGATGGATTCCCTAAATAATGATATATCTGATGATGTGAACATTTCTTTATAAGGGTTCCTTCCTCTGTTATTTCTGTTACAGATCAGTCTGGTTTTAAAGTTCCTATTGCTACTAGTAAGACTACTAGATATGAAGAAGCTAGGAAGGCCTCTATTTTGCATATTAAACATTAATGTATTTTCTTAATATTATTTCTTGGAATGTGAGAAGCTTTAACTATTTGATAAAGTTAAGGCTTATGTTAACCTTGTTAAAATGTTTAAGGTTAATTTTTATTGCATTCTAGAAGCTAAAGCCAATATATATCTTTATGGTAATTCTTTGTTTGATGCTATACACATGATTTTTCTCCAAGAAGTTAACTATTATAATTTTAGGTTTTTAGTGGCTAGTAGAATTTAGTTAAAGTGGAATGCTTCTTATATTTCTTTTAATTCAATTCTAATTACAAGTCAGCTTATTTATGGGATTATCAAATTTGGTTCTGATTCCCTTTTTATTATGGTTATTTATGCATCTAATACGGTTGCAAATAGAATTAATCTTTCAAATTATATTCTTAATCTCACTTCTAATTTGACTACACTGTGGATTTTATTGGGTGATTATAATTGTTGTCATTTTTTCAATGAAAAATTTGGTGGAAATATAATTTCTTATAGCAATTTGGGATCTTTCAATCAATGTATTTTTAATTCTGGGCTTTTCGAGCTTTCGTCTATTAGTTATTTTTATACTTGGTTTAATCAATAATGTAATAACCTAATTCATATTAAATAGGATAGGGTTTTTGTTAATAATTCTTGGTTGAATGCTTATCCTTCTTATTATGTTGTTGATAATCCTCTTTGCTTTGATCACTCCCCTCTCATTATTTGTAGCAATAATTATTCTTCTATAAATTATAGATTTCTTTTTAAAAATTATTTGTGCAAACTTAATGTTTTCTAGGATTTTCTTACTAAGGTTTTTCAAAAAATTCTATTGGTAATCCTATTAATAGCCCTTATGGTAAGCTTCGATTGCTTAAGAATTTAATTAGACAGCAAGATTGGGCTTCCTTTAAGCATCTTTCTTCTTCTATTGAGAATCTTAAGAAGAAACAAAGTGATTTATGTAGACTTATTCAGAAGGATCCTCTTAATTAGAATCTTAATTTAGCTTTTATTAATGTGAATTCTCTTTTTAAAGATCATATTTCTCTTTGGTCTTTTTGGATTTCTGAACAGACTAAAAAAAATGGATGACCTATTGGGCAAAAATACAATAAGATTCTTTGCATTTATTCTTCTCAAGGGATTATTATAGACCTTATTGGCATTGCTAATTCTTTTGTGGATCATTTTAAAAATATTTTTAATTCTTCTGTTTTGGCTAATTCTACTACTTTTAATATTCCTGCTGGCAAAGTTTTCCCAGATTGTTTAAAAGCAACTTTGATTCTCCCTATTTCGGTTAAAGAAATTAAAAAGTTTGTTTTTACAAGGCCTAAAACTTCTGCTCCGGGTCCTAACATTTATACTTTTGAATTCTTTAAAACTACTTGGGAGATTGTTGGTCCTACCTTATTCAAAGCTATTCTTTATTATTTAAATTCTAGTTTTATGCCAACAGCTGCTAAAGCATCTGCAATCTCTCTTATTCCCAAAAAAGAATAATGCTACTAATGTCTATGATTTTAGGCCTATCTCTTTATTCATCATTTTTTATAAAATTGTGGCTAAAATTTTGGCTAATCGGTTGCAGAGTGTTATGCCATGTATTATTCATTATAGCCAATATGGTTTTATTAAGAAGAGGATCTCTACGAATAACATCATTCTTACTGGTGAATTATTAAGATATTTTAATTACCCTTCTAGGGATAAGTTTTTTTGTGCTAAAGTTGATATTCATAAGGCTTTTGATATGGTCTCAAGAGATTTTTTAAATATCTAGGATAATTCAAATTGGGTTCCCTCAAATTTTCATCTCTTTGATTAAAGGATGCATTGAGGATTTTTATTTTTCTATAATTTGTAATGGCTATATGCATGGGTTTTTTAATTCTTCTTTGGGTATTCAGTTATGTTTCCCACTTTCTCATTATCTTTTTTGTAATATTATGGATGTTCTTTCTAATATTTTAGATGATTGTTCGCTTAAAATTGGCTTTGAAGGGATTACGCTTAGAGATAATCTTATTTCTCATCTTCTCTTTGTAGATGATGTTCTTGTTTTTGGGAAAGCTCCTTTGGAGGGTGCGAGAAAACTTAATGATATCTTGTCTTATTTTTGGTTGCCACAGGATTATTTATTAATACTGGTAAAAGCTCTCCTATTATTTCTAAAGATTGTGGTTTAGAAGCTACTATTGGTTACATTCTTGGCATTAGAATCACTACATATATTTTAAATTACTTGGGTTTACCCCTTTCTGATAAGAAGCTAAAAGCTACTAATTTTTAGCTATCATTTAGTAGGATTACTATTCTATTAGGTGGTTAGAAAGCTAAATTACTTTATTTTGCTCGGAGGGTGCAATTCTTGAACTTTACTATTTCCAATGCCATTTCTTATTGGATTAGGGGCATTGCCTTTTCTAAATATTATTTTAAATTATTAGAAAAGTGTGCACTAATTTTATTTTCTATGTTGATCCTACTAGTAGGAAGATTCATATTCATTGCTTTAGATAAAGCTTGTAAGGCTAGAGATGTTGGGCGGGGAGGGTGGCTAGGTATATTTGAGCCTGAAGCTTTCAGTTATGCTAACAATTATTCTCTTATTTGTAAAATCATTAATGACATTGGTCCTTTGGCTATCTGGGTTAAGTATAAGTATTTCTCTTTTTGGAAACCTTGGCAGCAATCGGTTTCATTATTTTGGAAGAATATATCTTCGATTGAAAGAGATATTAAAAGCAAGATTCAATTTAATATTTTCTCAAGCAATTCTCTCTCTTTATTTAGTGATCCTTGGTGTTTGGGGAGGTCTGTTCATGAAATTGCTCTTTCGTATAGTATAAATTTGGGTTCAATTTCTATTAATAGGAAGTTAGGGGACTAGATTTTTAATAATTGCTGGAATTTGCGTCCTTTGTACCCGAATATTAGATCTATTTCATCTCAAGTTGTTATTATGGAGCCTCAAACTTTTCCATCCATCATTTAAAAAGTTTTATAAAGCGTATTATGATTCTTTTATTAAAGAGGATTGGTTTATGTTGATTTGGCCTAATAGACTTTCTTTAAGATATTCTTATTATGCTTGGTTGGCATTGCTAAAGGGGCTTAAAACTTCTGACATCCTAGTTCAGAGAAATCTTAATGTTGCCACCTCTTATATCCTTTGTTCGAAAGTTGATGAAAGTCATAATCATCTATTTTTTTAGTGTGATTATTCTCTTAGTATTATTTCAAACTTTTTAACTCATATTAATATTTTTTCTATTCAAGCCTACTATAGAGCAATTATTGGATTTTCTATCTTCCCTACATTATGGTTCTCATGTTAAGAATTTTTTTATTATTTGTTAGTTATTCTATTTACTTTATTTGGAAACAAAGGGATTCTAAGAGATTTGAAAATAAATTTTCTAATACTGAATCTTTGAGTTGACTTATCTATTCTAATCTTATTGCTAAGAGTTCTCAATGGAAATATTTTCATTTTATTATTGGTATTTTTCTGGTTAATACTGGCAACCAAGTTTTTTCTTCAAAAACCTTTGAGGGTTAGTCCATATCTGATGGAGGTTTGTTTTTTCCTTAGTGGTTGGAGTTTTTTTTTTATTCTCACTTTTTTGTTTCTTGCTTCTAGGATTCTAGAGTTTTTCTTTGGATATTGTTGTTAATTTTAGACACTTTCACTTATTTTTGAGCTGGTTTGGATTATTTGTGTTTCTTCTTGATTCAGGGGAGTTGGGTTTTTACTATTGGGGGTTAGTTTCTCTTTTTGGAGGTTGTCCAGGAATTTTCTCTGTATAGTTTTTTGCTTTTGCTGCTGCTGGTTCCTTTCTCTCGAGGAGACTGGTCCTGGTTCTGGATTAAAGCTTTGTTTTTCTGTGGAGTTTGCTCCTAGCTTGGGGCTCAATTTGGAGGGTTATTGTTACCCTTCCCTACTTTCCTATTAAAGGAAGTTTGGTTATTTTTGTTGGGGTTTTCCAATTTGTTTTTCTATGTCATTTTTTTATTTTTCTCCTTTTAAGGAGTTGGGTATTACTTTGTTTAAGTTCTATTTTGATGTTGAAATTTCTTTATTTATTTTTCTCACATATCATTTGTAATTTTTTTTGATAATTTTTCATTTTTTGGAATTAAATTTGGCATAATTGCCCCTATTTTTTCCACACAAATAATCTACTTAGTATAAGTTGATTATGTGATAAAGGTTTTGGCATTAAATTTCTTTATAAAACTTTCCTTATTACTTTGAAAGGTATGACTACTTTGAAAGGTCAAAGAATTAAAAATGTTTATATGTATGATTTGAATTATATTAATACTTCTGATGATATTCGTTGCTTTAAAACAATTTTAGATGAGTCTTGGCTATGTTATAAGTGACCATGTCATGCTAGAATGAATACACTTACGAAGATACCTCATATGTGTGATGCATGTTGGTTAGGAAAGAAGACTAGATTTTTATTCAATTTTATTAAGCAAATCATCACCAAAAGACCACTAAAAATTCTTTATAGAGACTTATTTTGACCCATAAGTACAACCAATCTAGGTGGTAAGAGTTTTAGTTTTATGATTGTAGATAACTACTCTATATTCACATGAGTTAGATTATTTGAACATAAGAGTGAGTCATATTTAAAATCTTCTCTAGTTGGATTCAGACGAAGTTAGATTATTTAATCTCTATAACTTATAGTGATAATCATAGAGAGTTTGAGAATGAAAGATTTTTATTACTTTGTAAAGAATCTGAGATTGATCATAATTTTTTCACCCCTTTGACCCAATAATAGAATGGCATATTTGAAAGGAAGATTATGACACTCGTTGTGGTAGGTATGGTAATGTTGGGAGAGTATGGACTATGATACTTTTAGGCAAAGGAAATGAATGATGCTTGTTATGTGTTAAATAGGGGAAATATTTGGTTCAAACTAAATAAGACACCCTATGAATTACATAAGGTTAGGACACCACACTTATCCCATTTGCATATTTTAGGTTTTAAATGCTTTATGCTTGTGAATGGTAAATCTCATTTAGATAGGTTTTATCTAAGACAAATTAAGGAGTTTTCTTAGGTCATTCCTCTGTAGATAAAGCATATAGGGTCTTCAATAAGAGAAACTTAATTGTAGAGAAATCTACTAGCGTGGTATTTGTTCAGTCAGATAAATTAGTTGAGCCTACGATAAATAATTATGATGAGGTTGAGATTACATATTGAATAGAATACAAAGACCTAGGTAATAAAAAAGAACTTTAGTATCCTTTAATTAAAGTATATAGATATTCTTCTAGTTACCCAAGAGAGCTTTTTTTAAGAGATCCATTTATAGGGGTTCAAACTAGATAAGGTCTTATGAAAGAAGTCAATCATATTTCTTTTATTTCCATAATTGAACCAACTAGTATAGATTAAGACATGAATGATGAATTTAGGATCTTAGCTATGTAAATAGAATTGAATCAATTTATTTGGAATGATGTATTGGAGTCATTCAGAAATAAACCTAAATTAGTTGGCACTAAATGGGTATTTAAGAATAAGTTGAATAAATCTTGGTCAATGATTAAAAATAAATCTAAATTAGTAGCTAAGGGATATAATATGATAGAGGGAATTAATTTTGAGCAGATTTTTATCCCAATAGATATGCAAGAAGCCATTAGAGTATTTTTAGAATTTGCATGTTTTAGAGGCTTTAAACTATATCAAATTGATATCAAGAGTGTATTCTAAAATGGTGTTATCAAAGAATATGTCTATGTAAAAAAAAAATCCCAGGCTTTAAAAATTGATCATTCTCAATCCATCTTTATAAGAAAACTTTGAATGGGTTCAAATAAGCCCCTATGGTATGATACGACAAGCCGAGCAACTTTCTCTTAAAAAAGTACTTTGTTAAGTGTAGTGTAGATACACCTTATTCCTTAAGAAAGTTGGAGATGCCATACTTATAGTTTAAATTTAGTTTGATGTCATACTTTTGTTTTTAATAATGAAAATCTACGTAACAAATCTTTAGCTACTATAAATAAGAAATTTGGAATAAGTATGATGAGTGAGTTGACCTATTTTCTTGGATTTAGTGTAAAATAAAGAGAAGATGATATGAAAAAAACTAATGGGATACAACAACAACATCATCATCATCATAATAATAATAATCATCATCATCAAGCCTTTGTCCCACTACGTGGGGTCGACTACATGAATCCTTTTTCTCCATTGTGTCATGTTAAAAGTCAAATTCTCATTTAAATCTAAGAAAGAAAGATCATTTCTAATATTTTCTAAACAAGTCTTTTTAGGTCTAACTCTACCTTTCTTAACATAAGTCAAATCTATTACCTCAAGTTTCCTAACCGGGTCATCATAAGGCCTTCGTTTAATGTGACCAAACCATCTAAGGTGACTCTTTATAATCTTATCTTCCACTGGAGCAACTCCAACCTTTTCACGTATATGCTCATTTCATATCCTATCTCAAAAGGTAAAGCCACTCATCCACCTAGGCATCCTCATCTCTTCAACACTTAACTTAGTATTATGCTTCTCTTTTAATGGCCAACATTCAACACCATAAAGAATTGCAGATCTCACCACCATCTTATAGAAATTTTCCTTAAGTTTGAGGGAGACTTTTCTATTGCACAAGCCCGATGCATTCCTCCACTTCAACCAACCAACTTAAATTTTGCTGAAAATATCCCCATCTATTTCACAATCACTCTAAACAATTGATCCAAGATATCTAAAATGAGTACTCTTATTAATGTCTTTATTGCCCAAAGTCACAATTTCCTCACTAGGTCTATTGTTACTAAAATTACATTCCATATATTCAGTTTATGATCTACTCAAGTAAAAACATTTATCCTCTAGGTTGACCTCCATAATTCACGTTTACCTTCAACTCCCTCTCTATTCTTATCAACAAGAAGAATATCATCAGCAAAAAGCATACACCAAGGTACATCCTCTTATATATGTCTAGTCTGAACATCCATGACTAAAGAAAAAAGATATGGATTTAATGCTGATCCTTGATGAATAGGAAAATACTTGGTTAAACCACCTTGTGTTGGAAAACAAGTAATAGCTTCTGCATACATATTATTAATGATTTGAATATAAGAGTTATTAACTCCTTTTTTCTTTTCAAGAACTCTCCATAGCGCTTCTCTTGGAACTGTATCATATGCTTTCTCTAAATCAATAAATATCATATGTAGATCCTACTTACTTTCTCTATATTTCTCAATCAAACCTCTCAATAATGTATGGATTCTATAGTATACCTACCCGGCATGAACCCAAATTGATTTTGAGAAATATTAGTATCATGTCGCAACATATGCTCCATAACTCGCTCCCGTAGTTTAAAGTATGACACATTAACTTAATTCCACTATAATTTTCACACTTCTGTGCATCACCTTCATTCTTAAAAATAGGAATTAACACACTCATTCTCCATTGATCTGACATCTTTTTAATCTTCAAAATGGTATGAAAAAATATTGCCAGCCAAGAAATTTCTTCATCTCCTAAGCATTTCCACATCTCTATTGGAATATCATTAGGTGCAGCGACTTTTCCACACTTCATTTTTTTTTTAAATCTTTATAACTTAGTTTTACTAATACACCAAAAAAAAAATCTTTATTTTCATTTAGGGTGCTAAATTCAGTAAAGTCAATCGTATTTTTATATTCTTCATTAAAAAGTTTAGCAAAATATCTCATCCAGCTTTATTGAATATCATCTTCTAAGAAAAGAATTTTTTGATCTTCATCCTTAATACACTTCACTTTAACTAAAACCTTACTACTTCTATCTCTTTGTTTGGCTAGATATATTTCTCCCTCTTTAGTATCTAATATATTATATAAACATTAAAACCTAAGCTCATTGCATCTCAAATAGCTTTCTTGGATTCCTTACGAGCCTCTTTATAGTTTTTCGAATTATCATAATTTTTAGATCTAAACTAATGTTTATAACAAATCTTTTTATTTTTTATCTTTTCTTGAACATTTTGATTCCACCATTAATTATTTTTACTAATATAAACTTTTCCCTTCAAAACTCCAAGCATATCTTTTGAAATATTCTTAATATCACTAGCCACTTTTTCCAACATAATATTAGCATCCTCATGAATAGATAAAATCTTAATATCTAAAATCTTACTCTCAAAAATCTTTTGTTAAAAATTTTTAAATGCCTCAATCTAATCCTAGAAAATAGTTTTACTTTATTTTTTATTTTCTTCCCCTTTATCTTAAAGTTCAAAACTAATAGTCAATATTGGGTTCATAAATTTTCACTCAGAATAACTTTACAATCTTTTCTATCTAAACAAACTAATTTTCTTATAAGAAAATAATCAATATGTGTTTTATTATATCCATTTTTATAAGATATAAGATGCTCATATCTTTTCTTAAATAAGGTATTAACTATTAAGAAATCATAAGCTAAGGAAAAAATTTAATATGGTCTCACTTACTTCCTTTGTCATTCCAAACCCATAGCCACCATGAATACTTTTAAGATCATCTACCTCTCTTCCAACAGGTCCATTTAAATCTCCTCCAAAAAAAACTCTTTCTTCATAAGGTATCTTTTATATTAATTCTTCTAATTCATTCTAAGATTTTAATTTTAAATCCATATACAAACCTAATTGAGAAGCATAAGCACTTATAATATTAACAATCTTAGCATCAACAACAACCTTTAAAGTTATAATTCTATCTCTAATTATGTTAATTTATATAACATTATCCTTCAAACTTTTATCTATAATCACACCTACACTATTTATAGTACAACTCCTACCTGACTACCATAGTTTATATCCTAAACTATCAATATCCTTAGCCTTCCCTCCAACCAATTTAGTTTCCTGAATGCACATGATATTTATCTTCCTATGAATATTTAGGCCATATAGTGCACTGCTTTTAGTGGATGCCCTAGTATTTACATTTTTTTTCTAAGGATTTATGTCATGATTATTTGATAAGTTTTACGCAGGCTATCTACTACCTAATACAATCCTCCACTTTATTCATCCAGGACTTGGGACTTGGCAACGACAGTGTTAATATAGAATGGAACATAGAATTAATATAGAATGTTCTAAGAGTATAAATACACCAATGAGCCTAACAATCAACTAGATAAATATCTAGATGGAATGTTAATAGACCTAAAGAAATATAGTGGAATGATATGATCACTCCTTTACTTAATTGTTAATAAACCAAAAATCACATTTAGTGTATATTTATATGCTAGATTTCAAGATTATCCTAAGGAATCGCATATTCATATAGTTAAAAGAGTTTTAAGTTATTTGATAGTCATCTAAAACTTATGCATCTAGTATTCTAAGCATAACACCACCTTTGAAATTGAAGGATATTTAAATTCTGACTTTTCCTGGTGTATAGTAGATAAGAAAAGTATATATGGAATTAGCCAATTTTTACGAGAATCCTTAATTGCCTTTGCTAGTAGAAAAAACAAAATTTGGTAGCCTCGTTCATTTCTAAAGAAGAATACATAGTTATAAGAAGCTCTCTTTCCCAAGTCTATGGCTGAAACAATAAATTCTTTACTTCAGATTCTTTGTAGGCACAATCTTTATTTCCAAAAAGCCAATTCAACATTCAATCACTAAACACATATTTGACATCATTTCATTCTGAATCATGTAGCAAAGGGGGACATAGAACTACAATGCATGGATACTGAAAATCTACTAGAAAATATCATTACCAAACCCCTAAACTATGTAACATTTGGTACACTTATGACTATACTATGTGTCATATATATTTATGCTTAAGAAATTATCGTAGAGGTACAATTTAAAAGTGCGAGACGAGCCAAGAGGGGGTGAATTGGATGATTAAAAACTTCTTTAATGAAAAGAAATATCTTTTTATAAGTTTATGCAGAAGCGAATTTCATTTACAATAAAAAGATATATTATCAATTTCACCCACGCAGTTAATTGCAATGAAGAATAAATACATAAATAATAAAGGAAAAAACACACTAGATTTATAGTGGTTTGGTAAAATCTTGACTTATGTCCACTCCCCGGAGGCACCCTCTGAGTATTGAACTAAACCTTTAGTGATTCACCTTTAGCCCCCATAGCTAGGCAGAGAAGCCCTTACAAAATCACTCCACCTTCTCCGGTGCAGCGGTGGAGCTGTGTCCTTTGACACCAAAGATATCTTTTTCTTCCCAAAACTTCCCTCAAGACGAACCTTGAATTTGATGATACTAAGGTTAGAGCTCACCGGAGCAACCATGTGAAATCTCATTCACACTCGCTTGAAATCCTCTCCAAGGATCTTCCCCCTCTCTCAAACTCTACCCATTCCTCTCTCCCTTTCAAGCTCTCTCTTCAAGTTTTTTTCCAGAAAAATGAAGCTTCAAAGAAAGTTAAAGTCTCTTATAAAGTATTATGAGTGTGCTTAAATAGAGGGCTCAACAAACCTTTAAAAACTCAATTTAGTTGTCTACGATAGTACCGTACGATCGCAAGATCGTCCAGTATGATGTTTAAAAATTGACATGTTAGTACTGTACGATCAACAGTTTGTATTATACGAACAGTTCAATTGCTCGTTTGTACTGTATGATGTCCAGTTAGTATTGTACGAATAGTTCAATGAAAATGCAGTACGATCACCAGTAAGTACTATACAAATATTTTAATTTGCTTGTTTGTACTGTACGATGTTCAGTTAGTACTGCATGAATAGTTCAATAAAAATTCAGTTCATCCAAGACAAAGGAAGGGACGACCAAAATTGTCTCTGTAGATCATACAGTACGATCTAGTTTGTATAGTACTATCAAAATTAAGCTGTTTTGATTGACTAATCATAAGATTAAATTAGGTAATATTTTAATCATCATACAGCATGATTAGAACAACTTTTTAAATTCAAATTTTTTCTTAATTTAATTGACGACGGGCTTTTTAATTATAACAGATTGTCCAGTACAATGTGGTGATCATACTGTATAATGAGTTATATTTTAAAAATATTTTTTTATGAAAATAAAATATTTTAATTAATTTTTGTTACACCAGATCGTATAGTATAGTCCATATTATACAGTACAATTTATAAAAAAATTAAAATATTTAAAAATATTTTTTTTCTCCCCATGTGAGTGTGCACAGTCATCAATCTAACATATATCATTACATAACAAGCTCAAGAAAAGAAAATTACATACTCATTTAATATAGTCAATTCTACACAATCTTAAGTCTTGAATCTTTAAAGAAAGGTGCATGGTGTAGCTGAAATATTAGTCAATACATAAACAAATATGCATTACAAACACTAGGAGAAATAAAATATTAATCAATATTATCTTTTATCATCAAAATCATAAACTTGAAAGCCCTAGTTTCAACATAATTAAGGTTTGTATGTATGTTTGTTTGTGTTTATGTTATTAGTTTTTTTTTTTGTCAAGATTGTTTTTATTTATGTTATTAATTATGTTTTTTATTGTGGAGTTACCCTCATCATCACCTCGAGACACTAAATTTTTGTTTACTCATATTTTATAAGGCAACCATTATAGTGTACGATGCACCCATCATATTATATGATACACTTACGATTCAAATATTTGCACCAATAATTATTATTTAAATTGTTATGGACAATCAATTATTATTGAACATACTGTATGAATTACTAATCATATTGTATGATACCTTTTAGTCAACATTCATAGCAATAATTCATTGAGATGATAAATTTAACAATGATCATACTAGATTATTCCCAATCATACTATCAAATTTGACCATTAACTATATATTCTCGATGAGATATTTTGGACATACTTGATCATACTGTATGAACCACTTATCATAATATATGATCAACCTGAGCTATAAAAGAGAGGGAAATTCATTCATTTTCTTCACACTTTCACTTCCCAACTCACTTTCTTGCATACATACTCATTTCCTTTTATATCTCATAGCTCAAAAGAGCATTGGGGTTAATCTCCACCAATGGATGGATAATAGGTTCCAATGTGAAGAGAATAAAGATTCATATGCTCAATACAAGAGTGCCTCCATTAAAGACTTAAAAGGTTTTAAAACAAGTGAATTTTTCCTATTAAGTACTTGAGTTGTTTGTCAATTCCACTCTGCAATTTTTCATCGGTCTTCCCTTTTTCTATCACACTGACATAATCCTTGAATTCTCCATAAATTTGTACTTCAATATTGACTACACCATTTTTTAATTCAAGTCAACAAACACGAGTTCATAATCAACTTAAATTATCAACATGAATATCTTCACCTTTCTAATATCAATCCATCTCCACACTTCATTTCAGGAACCTTAGACTACAACTTGACCATAGTAAACACAATTATTAGGAACACCCTTTTGGCTCAACAACAACCCTTAGTGAGTTCCCTAGTCCTCAATTGCATATATCATTCAACACTTTCTTTTGAATAATGTTATACCTAAAGTCCATAATTGAAATAACATCACTTCCCTACTATTTTTTGTCACTTAATACTATATGATTGACACATAATTCAATGCTTGTAATATGATTCTTAGGTGCATAGAAAACTTCACATCCATTAGGAATCCATGAGCCTGAAAAAAGAAGAACTTACCTTCAGGACACCTTATTAACTATATTTTAGAAAATATGTATATTATGAGCATTCCTACTCCCCCTGACTAGCTCTCTATGTTCCTCACCAACCATTCCTTCCACATTATATATAAAGAACATCATTGAGCCCTAGTAGATGTATTTGAGTCTGGGGAAGAAACTAAAGAAGGGGGAGCACCAGTATAGAACATTGAGTATTATTATACTTAGGATGCTTGCACAGGGCACTTTGCTCGACTTCAGCTAAAATTATATTCGCACATGAGCAGTCTACTTAGCTTTGTGAGTAGCTCGAATAGCAACAACAGGGACATCATTAGTGGATAGTTTATTTCCATCCACTAGTACTTCCAACCACAACCGCCACCACCTGATAAAGGTTCTTCATATAAGTAGTGTATGTTGCGCTTTGTAGTTTCTTCTTGTTATTTGTTTGTATGTTGTTCTTTTTGTAGTATTATTCTATATTGGTGTCAATCAGTATATCTTTTTATAGTGATGTCAATAAAGGGAGTACAAAGTTATTGGATGCATTATTTTTCCTTTTAATGCAATTTTTTTAGTCATTATGTGTTTGCTATAATTTTTATTTCATGTTATTTAAATAATAATAATAATAATAATAATAATAATAATAATAATAATAATAGTAATAATAATAATAATAATAATAATAATAATAATAATAATAATAATAATAATAATAATAATAATAATAATAATATGTTAGGTTTCTCTGAGTTTTTTAAAGAGATCACATAGAATAGGGAAGAGCTTAGAAGTAAAGCAAAATTAATTTGCAATTTCAAATAATAATGCTTATCATCATAAAAAAGAGGGAGATTATTACAATTCAGAAATTTGATCTTGTATTTTGATGAATACAAATACTATTGGATGATTATCTACTTATTTTTCATATTATTTTGGATACTTGTTATGTGCACTACTAACCTTTTAAGTAACAATATACACAACGAAAGACTAAAGATTCGAGCTCAACACTATGCTTTATTAGTGTGTAAGTTAAATTATGTATTAAAGAGATTATACTTTTACTTTTACTTGTGTTAATATATGTCAAAAGATGTATGCTAGATTGACAACCGTACACATATACACGAGGAGTGAAAAATAAATATTTTAATTCTTTTTGTTAATCATACTATATGATCAATATTATACTTTATATTTAGTTTAAATAGAAATAAATTAAAATGTATAATTTATATGAATAAAAAAATATTCAATTATAACAAATTGTGCAGTCCAAACCACATCACATTGGACAGTCAACTATATCAAACAACACCACCGTCGAATCTAATTTATTTAAAAAAGACAAAATTAAATTTTGAAATTTGAACTATTAATTTTCTTATGTGCTCTCAACTTTAACCCTATCTTATTCAACAAAAAGTGATTCCTAGTGAAAAATGGGGGTTCACACTAAATTGAAAGAACTTCTATATTATTCTTATTTTTATTTTATTTATTTGATTTGAGAATTCTTCTTAATTTTTATTTCATATTTTATTTTTCTTTATCAAATTTCTTGGAAGGGGAAAGTTACTCTTCTTATCTTGTTGATAGTGGGATCTTTATTCCTAATCAGGAAGAGTAGTTAAATTAAAAAAAGGATATGGGATTCAGGGCAAAAAATTCATTATCAGAAACCTTTGGCTCTTACTATACTTATAACTAATGTACCCAAAGAAAACACCATATTCTTAGTTATGTTTTATTATTATTATTATTATTATTATGAACTAAACTCTTATTCTATAGAAAGAAAATTATTTGAAGCTAGTGATATACTTCCATTTAAAAATTCATATTGTAGGATGCATCCACGTAGTTAAAATAACTATGCAAATCCTTTTATATTGTATGATATTTTAATTTATTTCCAAATTTATAAAAGTTAAATAAAGAATCAAATTACCTATGAATTGATTACATCTTGTACTACATAATTATAAAATGTACTACATGAAGCACACAAGGAGTGTTTGGATGATGTTCAGTGGTTCATTTAAGATAATCATAAGATTATAATTTATGAATCACCTAAGGACTCTTTAGATGACATTTGGTTGGTCATGTATGATCCAATATTTTATTTGAACTAATTATTCTATACTATAGTTTATTTATAAAGTATTAGCAGTTAAGAAATTGAACTGATCATACTGTACAATACATCATACAGTACTACATTGGGATAATTGAAATATTTATATTGTTGTTTGATTTAAAAAAGTGTGGTTTGAAAATTTTAATTTTCTTTGGGAACGATTTAATTCTATAAATTTTAAAATTTTTGAAATCAAACATCTTATTATTAACGGTATATCACCTCAAAAAATGCACATATCATTCCCTAATAAGTTTATATTACAATTTTTTTTATTTATCTTATTTTTCATAATCAAACTTAGGAGAGATAGCATATGATTTTGAAAGATCAAAATGACGTTCAATCAAATGTTTGATTATAATAATTTGATAAGAGATCATTAATTTCATAATCAAAATCACAATAGTAATTAATATATCTCTCCAAGGAAAGAAGTTATCAATCAATATTGATCATTTGAAAATGATGATAATGATCATCAAATTTTGAATTTCCCAAAGATAATTAATTAAAGGTTTTGAAAACTTTATTTTGAAAATTAGATATGAGTTTCTAAATCTCCTATGAGTGTATACCCTCGCAGTTAATTACATCATAGAAAACTGGAGTTTTCAACGAATACTCTTGATTAAAATAGTGGTAAAAATTTTATTTAAGAATTC
This sequence comes from Dendrobium huoshanense, assembly GCA_016618105.1. Taxonomy (NCBI): domain Eukaryota; kingdom Viridiplantae; phylum Streptophyta; class Magnoliopsida; order Asparagales; family Orchidaceae; genus Dendrobium; species Dendrobium huoshanense. The sequence goes on from CM028351.1 coordinate 58,024,307, forward strand.
AAAGTTTGATGTCAAAGGAGGTAAGGGTTTGAATTTTCAAACAGGAATGGTTTAATGTTGAGCACTTATTTCTGGAGTAAAAGGAATAAGGGTAGGAGGTTTTTTAAGATTCTAAATTAATTCAAAAAACACCCCATCCTATCCTAAGTGTTGGGCTTGAATTTGATTTAAAAAGGTTTAAGTTTGAGTGGTCAACTTTATTAGAAGGTTGGGATTCAATTTCTAGAGGTTGAGGGCTTGTAGTCTGAGCCTGCCTAAGAATCTAAGTTTAAGATGGGTGCTAAAAATCAATAACCCAAACCTAGCTAATGCAATATAGATCTGGACTTACCCCGACCTGGATTAGGGAGCCAGCTAAACCACTTAGGCGCTTTAAAATCATATGTCCAGTCATTTATGTAAGAGTGGTAGGGACATTAAATAGATTAAGTTTGAGGAGAGCGGGGCTGACATCTAGAGCAAATCTTAATTGATCCCTTAATATATGTTAGGTATTTGATGTATAAGTAAATGTAATTAAAGATTTAGACACTTTTAAGTTTGTTACTAATGTGATGCATGCTAATTGACTCAATTATATGCTTAAAATTTGAATGAAGAAATTTTAAAAAGGCTTAAAATAGGTTTTATCCTAAAAAATGCATAGATTCCTCTTAACAAATCTACACCCTCATAGGCCAAGTGGTCTGCCAAAACCCGAAGGCAAGGAGATGCCTAACAAAAGGAAAGAAGATGTAATAATTATGCATGCGAACTCCCGGTGATCCCGGACTTATTTCTTAAATTTGTTAGAGTTACTATGTTATTTTAAAAGTTTTAATTTTATTTAAGTAAATATACTTTTAATCGAGTCCTTATGAGCCTACGATCGAATTCTAAGCTAAAACAAACATGGCATGCAAGTAAAAAGATTAGAAAAATAGGTAATTCTATTGCACAATCAATTCAATAAATTAATCAAATTAAATGCTCATATTAAATGTCCATGTGGTAAGTGTCACTTAATATTACATCTCATATTATAGAAAAGTAAAAAGGTCGAGCAGCACTGACAACAACCCGGAATTCTAATCCTAAGACTCAAGTGACCTTAATAATGGGTCTTCTCATTCTCTTTTTCTTCATCCTTCTACTATTTCTTGGAATGTCTGGTCCGGATATCCAAATGAAAAGAAATCCTCTCTTGGATGGGGTGTTATCTTTTCTCTTTGGATATTTTCAAAGTCATCCAAATTTGGAGTTCCAAATGGAGAGGGACTCGCCCCTAAAGAATGTTCCTTCCTCTTTGGATTCTAAATTGAATGTTTTAACATCCTATTCTCAAGTCACTTAAATATTACAACTCAAATATATCCCAAATTATATTTATTAAAAGAGAAAATTCTAGACTCAGACCACCTATAGGGTTATCTTAATAATCAACATATAAATAATCCCAAGCAATTAATATTTCAAATTTAAAATGCTCAATTCATAGCCACACTTGGCCATGCTCTTTTTTAATTTAAAGCGGGACTTAGGTAAACCTTTAGAGCACCTGTGAAAAATATATTATTCATTTATTTATTTTTGATATGCCCCCTTTATTTTATTGTCATGTATGAGCATGGCTACCTGCATAAGATTGAATTTGTATAATCACCCCTAACCTAGGGGTAAATATAATGCACAATCAATCATATCACAGTGTGCAGAAAGTAAGTAAATAATCAATCAATCTAAGCCAGCAAACAGCATGCAGTGAAAACCACAGAAAAATCATCACATAATAGAAAAGTAAACACCAACCTAGCCTAAGACTAGAGTTGATTGTCCTAAGAAACCATTTAAAGTGTGTGAGATAGGCTGTGTGACTTGGGTATATCCTAGATAGGGAAATTAGTCAAAGTTATTTGATGTTCTAGTTGGTTAAAAGGTTTAAAGGAAGGTATTGGTTAAAGTTTAAGTCTTAATGATTTGAAATTGATTTTAAGATTGATTTTAATTATTTTTTGGATATCACCTATGTTGCTCACCGAGGTCGTGAAGTTTATTTCACCTTCCTTGGGGCTAATTTAATAGCCTCGTAGGCCTAGGTTACCTAGTGGTATCCGTTATAGTTAAATGACTTAAGTTGATTGGAGTTTGAGGGCTAATTAATTTTAATTAAAGTTGGTTGATTGTTGGTTTTGAGGTTAATTAAATATTTATGGAAATTTAAAGTGATTTTTGAATTTTAAGAATATTTTGGATTATATTAATCATTTATTTAAGGGATTAGTTGATTTTTTTAATTAAAGTTGAATTCTAGAAAGTTAATATTTTTATAAAATACTAGACCTTGATATGAGTTGTTATTCACTATGTTTCTTTGGATTTTTCAGGAATTAGTAATAATTTTTTAAATTTTGATAATTATTTAAAATTTTTAAATTATTTAATTAAGGTGTTTTTTATTATTTGAGTTCAAATGAATTTTCAACTCCTTGCAATCGACACCAAAAGCTAGGAATTACCTAAGGAGAGCTTCCCAAGTATTTGAGAATTTTTTTATGAAATTTTTAATTTTTTTTAATTTAATTAATTAATTATTGAATTTCAATTACAATTAAATTAAGTTTAGGTTTCCTATCAAATTAAAGGGATTTTATTTTTCTTAAATTAAGGTTTAAATTATGGTCAGTTTGAGGTGTTTTATGTATTTTTTAGATTTAAATTTGATTTATTAGAATGTTTAAAGTTAAGTTCTTAATAAAGGGTTTAAGCTTAAGTTGATTGATTAAGGGGTTTGATGATTTCAAAATTTTCTAAAAATTTTCCTCTGGGCTCGAGAAGTCACCATATTTAAGTGTTCGAAGTTTCAACACAGAAGGATGTGCATCCTATTTATTAAAATTTTTCTAAGCTTTTTAAATATGTCCTTAATTATTGTCCTTACTAGTGTCACTAGGTTAATTAGATTGAATTAAAGTTTCTAACCCTTGACCAATATATACATGCATAAACACAATCACAATCAACTCCTAAATCTAGGAGAGCCTAGCATAAGTGGTGTGTGCTTCCTAAGCATACAAAAATTGATAATAAATAAAATGACTAATATTATGATTAGTGAGTAATTAGAATATAATCATTCATTAATCATTCCCCCACGAATTCCATTCACACGTTCAACCTATGTTTAACATTTCAAATGGATCTTTCAAATATTCAAGATCTATATATATATATATATATATATATATATATATATATATATATATATATATATATATATATACCTATATATCTAAATATAAGTTTTAAAATAAAATAATTAAAAAATATTATAAAAATATACCTTTTAAGGGTTTGAGAGATCCATTGATTTTCAAAGATATTTGAAAAATATTTTTATTTTTTAACATAATTAATATAATATTTAAATTAAATATTAATTAAATATTATAGATAATCAAATAATTTAAATTATTTAAAATAAATTAAAATTAAAAGTTTATAATTAATTTTAAAATAAAGCATTTGTAATTTCAAAATTTTTGATATATTATTTATAATTTGATAAATTAAAAGTATTTTCTTTCAAATTTTTAAATTTTTATGATAATTAAAGGTATTTAAAATAATTTAAATATAATTAAAAAAATAAATTTTAAATTAAATTTAATTGAATATTATTTAAAATTATTTCATTAAATATTTTTAATATTAGTCAAATTTAATTTTAATTAAATATTAATTAAATTTTTAAATATTTAAATAATTAAAATCATTTAAAATATAAAAATTATATTAGAATCATTTTAATTTAATACTTATATATTTTAGAATAATTATTAATTACTTAGAATATTTTAAATTAATTTTTTAATTAATATTATTTCTTAAAATATTTAATATTAAAATAAACTTAAATATTTAAATTTAAGAGTTCTTAAAATTATTTTAAAATATACAACCATTTTTAAATATTTTTAATTTAAAATAAAAGATTTAATTTTCTAAAAATTTAATATATAATATATTTTTATTATTTAAAATTAATTTTTAACACTTTTTTTAATTTTTTTTAAAATGATTTGAAATAAAATTTAAATCATTTAAATAATTCTAGCGGTGCCAGCGGCTACGCAGGACACATGGCAAAAATAGGTTCACTAGATAGAAAATGCATGGCGGCGCTAATGATTGGAATCATTTCGTGGTGGCACGTAATCACTGCAGTAGAGGTCATCCATGCGTCAATCGCGGATAGCCTCAAGTGATTTCACTTAACCGAGTCAACTTATACGGGCACTGTTGGATCCTTACTTTTTCGAATCGAACGGCTGGGATGGAGCTGAACGAAGAAATTGACAGTGGGATTGAATACGCAGTCAAACAAAGCTGCAAAATGGCTAGATCAAAACCGTTGAATGAAAATCAATGATTCTTATCAAACGTGTGGATAAACTTATGTAGAACAAACTCTATTATCCATTTTTGGTTCGTTCTCTAAAATTACTGAACCTTTTAACTTAAAATTTTAAACACAGAATCGTTGGATGAAGAGAATTGATGGACAATTTTTACTGAAGTTTTAAAAGCGCTTATTCAAAATTTAATTTAAGCTAGGTGTCCTAAACTATGGTTTAGGTTTTACCTTGATTTAATGGATAATTATGACCATTTAAGGACTTGTTACATTTGTAGATTGTCCACACTCTAATTTGTAGAAGAAACCTTGGCTTGAGAATTCCTAGATCGAGGGCCTTGAGCTTTAGACGGATTTGAGCTAGGTTCACCGGGAAACTCATTGCTAGAAGCCTTCATCCACCAGATTTGAACTTTGAAAGGGTGGAGGAGACTCCCTAGAGCTCAAATGAAAATATATTGTGCTTTGGGAATGCTTGAATAGTGAGATAAGGCTAGGTTAATAATGAGCTTGATTAGGGCATTTTCCCCCTATTCACTTGTCCTTAGATCAAATGGATGGCTAAGATCGACTGAGGGAGTCTATGATTAAACCATCTGTCCAGGGAGTAGGTAGGAGCAAGAGCCAAGGACAAGGGAAGTACATTCCTTGTGGAAAGGGGTTTTGGTCCCCACTTGGACATGTGGAGTGATCCAAGCCATTTGATCTTGATCTAATGGCTTAGAATGGACTCTTTTAGAGGCTATTTAATCAGCTGGGGTTAAATAGGATTTGGGCTCAAAAGGTTTAATAAAGGGTTTAGTTGATTTGGAGGCTACTTTGACCCTCCATTATCTATTTGACCAGTCAATAAGTCAAGGTAGTTGATGTGGCATGCAAGGTGGCACCACACATTGGATGGAATGAAGTTTAAGCCATGAGGTTGGAGTTTGAGGTAATGTAAGGGGTTTTGAATCGGTTTGACCGAGTCAAAATGACTTGACTTGGCTAAATGGACCATGATGTGACTCATGGAATGTTCAAAAATAATCAAAGTATTAAACGGAATGAACTCAAAAATTTCCAAAGAAATATGGTTTGAGCTTGAATGGATGAATGCATTGAATGTGAGGTTTTGACCAAATCATTAAAGTTTGACCAAGTCAAAACTATGTGATTTGACTCAAAGTGGGTTTGAATATGCTTGTGTTATTCTTTGGAATATGTTTGAGGATTGGAGGGTTTGGATTTTGATTTGGTGGTTTGATTCAAAGTGGGAAAGCTTAAGGGTAAATTTAGTCAAAATGACCCATTAACCCTTAAGGGGTATTTTGGTCAAAAGAGTTTGCCCTGGTCAACCAGGCTTGACCAAGGTTTGGGTCTGGGTAGATTTGGTATCTGAATTGCTCCTAGTGACCTCATACAAAATTGAGGTCAACAATTGTAAGATCCCTTGATAGTACTTAATAAACATAATTGATAGAATTCAAAAGTCAGGGATTTTTTTGAAAGCAACTATTTAAGTTTTTTTAATAAACTTTATAAGACTTTGCCACTATGTGAGCATGTGTCATATGTAAGCAAGGGTTTGAATTGAGGGTCTTGAGCAAGGGAGAGATATGTAAAGTTAAGAGAGATGGAGAAGATCATTGTTGATATAAGGGAGTGTGAGATGCATTATTCATATGGTTGCTCCAGCCATCATCCACCTTTGTTACTCCATGATTAAAGGTCTTTCTTAAGGGAAACTCTATGAAGAAGCTCTTAGTATAAAAGGAAAGTCGACTACTCCATCGCATCGGCGAAGGTGAAAGTAATTGAGCTACTTCACCTATCAAGGGAGGGAAAAAGATCAGGTTAATCTGCCTCACCAGGAGGGTAAAAGGGATTTAACATCTTCATTCCATCGAGCTAGTGAAGGGGATTCAACTACTCTATCACACTAGGTTCATGAATTATGTACTTCTCCACCTTATTGAGCAGGCTAAAGCAGAGTCATTAACTATTTAGTACAATACCCAGTGAGAAAAAGTTTAGGGAGTGGATGTAGTTCAAGTTAAACGAACCACTATAAAATTTTAGTTTGCCTATTCTTTTTTTTTTTTTTTTTTGCACTTTGCTTTCTTGTACTTTAATTTTTATATTTTTTTATTTCTGTAACACTAGATTGAGCGTGTTTATCTTTGACATACAAAAGCTTTTTGATTGTTTTGAGATTTAGTCTTTGTTAGAAAAAGAATTTAAAACCAAAAAAAATAAAAAGAAAAATTATTTATTTTCTTACAAAAAAAAAATAGTATTTATTCTTGTTATTAGCTTCTGCATTTCAATGTTTGAATTTAATTATTTAAATTTCAAAATGGATTTTTGAAAAAGTTTTTTAAATACCATTTTAACACCCTCTTCATGTGTCAATCCATAGTTCATGTTATTCCACAACCATCCATTGAACTTTCATATAATTTATTAGAATATCAAGATAATCCAGTCGAAAGGGAATATAGGAAATGTATGCAAATTTGCACTTATGCTTGGAGGTTACTGCTAGCTAACTAAGCACATATTTTTTAACCATGCTTTTTTAGGTCTAATAAATGTAGAATAGACCGCCATTGTTTAACTAAAATCAAGGATTTATGTGAAGGCTTTAATCAAGTATTTTGATCATGTCTTGCACCTATCTAACAAAATTTAAAATAATTTTTACTTATTCTATAATGTCTCTATGTTGCACTTAATGCCATCTATGCTATACATCTAACTTAATCTATATGACTAGCTTCCTAGAAAATACAACAACAGAATTACCTTAAACCTATACGAAATAAAAAGCTCAACCATATTGATTAGGACATCCCCTTGCTTATCGTTGGCATTAGTTCTAGGCTACTATACATTATAGGACAATAAAATATGTGCAAGTTTAGATGTATAGGTAAAATTATTTGTATCTATTGTTTAAATATCATAACATCCTAAGAGTATGGCGATATATGATTAGTTCAAGAAAGAGAGTTGATCTTCTAGTATGATTTGAGTATATTCTAGTATGATTAGTTCAAAAAACTTGGATTATCATCTCGAATTATTGACAACGATTAAATATCATCTCATTCAAAGAATGGGTCCTACAATACGATCGAGTCTATAATTACAAGATTAATTTAGTCAAGATTTCATTATATCATATTGTATGATACATATCCTACGGTATGATTAGTATAAAATTTAAATTTTAAAATATTGCCTAAATTATGATTGGTGGTTCAAATCTTGATTTCAACTAATCGTTATGTACGATTGAGATCGTTCAGTACAATTAGTTCAAATAACATTAATTATATATTTAACCATTTTAATGTTTATCCGAATAGCCTATCTTTTAGTATGATATAAATCGTATAGTACGATTAGTTCATAAAATTACACTTCTAATTTTATCCCTATTTGGTCCCCTGTGTGTGTGTGTGTGCATGATCACCAAATTTAGCACCCACCAAATACATGACTTAACTCAAGAAATGTAGAAATAAACAAAAATATAAAATATAGACTCTTCAAGACACATAACCTTCTTTTGTCCAATCATGAGTTGATTTATTTGCACAGTGTATGGTGGATCTAAAATATTTACATAACTAAATATGCAATAATAATAGAAATAGAAGATAGCATAGTAGAGAATTCAATAATATTTATTATCATCAAAATCACAAGATCTAGGTCAAGATTTGCAACACCAACAACAATTAATTGATAGGCAAGAGCATTAGTCCATTTATGAGTGATTACAGTGGATATGGAAACTTACCGGTTAATATGCATAGGGAAATTAGCAATAAATGCAACTTGATTGGTAGCCCACATCAACATGTAAATGAGCATGGTAAACTTATTAGTAAATGAAAATATTCCTTATAGACTTTCAAAGTGTCATATATGATAAATGCAAACACCTAAGAGCCACTACAGGAGACCCATCATGTATATAACTTGCTATCTGCAAGCAAATGTAGAAGAGTGTAGTAAATGCAAATGTCTATAAGCAGTGATAGAAGACCTACATCCCCTGTAACTTGCTTGTATGTGATGATAGATGGCATGTAATGCTTATAGTAGTCTACCTATAGACAGTAATAAAAGATATGCATTCAACACGACTTACCCGCAGATGATGGCAGAAAAACCCATTATGCATGCAATGGTCCTATGTAAAAGCAAATACAATGAATGTATTAGAAGAATGATGAATCCTCTACAAGCACAGGTAAGAATAATGCATAAAGTTTGATACAAGCAAAGGAAGTAAGATTGTGATGAATGTAAACATCTACAAGCAACTGTAAGAGATTCGTCAAAGTGTGATTGTTTGCATGAAGTGATAAATAACCCTTTGTATAATGATATGATTCACCTGCACGCAATGATAGAAGATTTATAATGAAAGCTATAGATCACTGGCAAACCATAGTAAATCTGTGGTGTTAGGTTGACAAGCTAGATAAATCAATCTACTTATAAAGGACAAGTAGAAAGCTCTTTATGCATCAAACAACATACTTGTTGTTAAAAGTACACTCCTACAAGCCAAATACTAAAGAAAATAATACCATCCAAAAGATGAAATAAGCTAAATTGAGCTATTGATGCATGACAAATGAAACTTATCATGCTGCTAAATTAAGCCACTATATCCACAACACTTGTACAAGAAAATAAAAGGTGGTACCCCTATAATATATTGAATTAATATAGTAAAGTAAGACCCCACATGTGCTCCAATCGTCATATTTTATTCCTAAATTTAATTGTTTAAGAATGTTGTGCATGTCAAATATTTCAAGTCTCATCCTTTTCCTTAAAAGGATTGGAGTTAACATGGCTTGAATTATAGGAGGCATATTAAATTTCTACAAAACATGGATATTTTTAAAATTGAAATTTTTTCTTCCTTGATAATGGTATTGACAAAAAATCTCAACTAGAGGGGCCCTAAATATTTAAAACGACTTTCAAATTTTTATGAAATTACAAGTGACTTTAATGCCACCTCGATGATGGTCTTTTTAGATGTAAATCTCAACCAAAGGGTAATTTGCCTTTCAAAATGTTTATGAACACCAATACAAAATGCATAAATTTAAAGTTACTTCAATGTCACCCTGATGATAGCTATGTTTAATGATAATCTCAATTGGAGGGGAATTTATCTTTCAAAATACTTAAACCCAATGAAAAATACAAATCTTTTATAGAGACTTTGATGTATCCCTAATGATGGCCGTGTTGACAAAAAATCTCAATCGGTGAGAACCATACTTTTTAAATACCTTCCAAATTCCTACAAAAATACAAGTGATTTTTATGTAACCTCGATGATGGCCATATTGAAAGTAAATTTCAAACTAGAGGGGTCAAATTTTAAATTCAATAAAAGAATAAATTTTGAACATAGAATTTATCACCTAAAAACATAAAATTAAAACTCATCCACCTCCCGCAACTCTTTTTTGGGTGTGATAAATTTGAAATTAACCTCATCTCACAAAGATTAAATGTCATGTTAAGTGTATCATTAAGATTAATTCTCAAATAGTCTCCTATCAGTAGGGACGTGACACATGCTGTTTAATTGAGTGGGTTTTCCACAAAATGGAACCATTATATTATGATCAAGTTGAAAGATTGTATGTTTTCTAATGGTGTCAAACCATTGAGTAATGAATCATATGGTATATTTGATAAGTATAAAGTCCTTTGTTAGTTAAGGTGGATCTAAATCTATACCCTTAGACGAACATCACCTCAGGTTTATATGATATTCTTTAATGAAATAATCTATGCCTATTAATAAGATGCCTTCTATCAGGCTGGGTTAACTACCTCCTCTAACTAAGTAGACCATGGACTATGACATCTTGGGATTATAGAACCATGGGACCTTGATTGAGCTCGTCTTCATTCCCCACATCATCTATTTTAAGTTTATGGTGATAAACTTCAAAATTCAAATATAAATTCAAACTCTAAAAGTGTTGATATTATATGTTGGGTTTGCAATCTATACAACTTATCTTATAACTAGCCTTAATCAAATGTTCTCTCTTGTTATCGAGAGGGGTGATTAACTATAAAGGCTTGCACCTATAGGAAACTAGACTCATATTATTAAGTCCTCGCAAAATGATGGAGAAATCTCTAGTAGTGCCTTAATTATATACAAACCCAATTTGCCTTATAAAATTTACCTCGGAATGTAAATTAGTTATAACTCTCTACTTTAAAACATCGTTAACAAAAGAAAAAGGGACGGTGCAGAGAGGTCGGGGCGCAAAATTTTCAAAGCCCACACATTTAATATTGTTATTCTTGTAAGGTTCTAATATATAATCTTTTATGATGTTGTAATTTTCATTTATATACTTTAATTTAGGCTTTATTTTGTTGAAACTTTATTTTTTAAATTAAAATTTAGTGATGCCTTACAATCTTCATTGTGTTATTTATAGTGATCTATGCAAATTTTTTAATGAACATTTTGAGGTGAATAATGTGATTAGTGAAATCATTTCATATCACATTAATGGTAGTAGTTCATTAGATGATGAGTCAAGTATTCAAAGACCTATGTTTGATATAGTGTATACTACCAACTAAAAGTTTGTTAGGGATGTTAAGCCCTTAATAACTAGCCCAAGGCTAACCAAGAGGAGGGGGGTGAATTGGTATTTTAAAAAAAAGTTTAATCAAAGCAAAAAAAAAAAAAATCAAACCAATATCACCACAAAGAAATCAACGTGCGGAAAAATAAATTCAGAACATAGTAAGAAAAGAACACAGAGAATTTATAGTGGTTCGGTCAACTCGACCTACGTCCACTCTCCGGAGGCACCCTCCTGGTATTGCACTATAAACATGACTCTCCTTTTGCTCCCATAGTAAGGAGGAGAAGTGGTGGGAAAAAAATTGTGTCACCACGCAGATTTTGATTTCTCCTATTTTGTAATCGAATACTGCATTGAGAATAAAGTACAGTCTCGAGAGGCCGACACAATATTCTGCAATGGATTTAATATCAGAATAGGATTTTGAAAATTGATATTTCTATAATCAAACATAGTTCAAAGAATAACATATCGTCTCAGAAGATGAACATGAAATTCTATAGAATATGTTTAAAAATAGAAATACGTTTTTTTAAAAAAAGTTTATTCATTCTTTTATTTAGATATGGCAAGAAAAATATTATATCATCTTAAAAGATGAACATAACATTCTTATAGATATCCAAAAGCGAGAATGAGTTTTATAAAATTCATTATTTCTAAAGTTGAATATAACAAGTATAATATTATATTATCTGAAAAGATAATAATAACATTCTACAAGTCTATTCAAAATTAGAAATAAGGTTTTAAAAATATCTACGTTCCCAAAGATTCTTCCCTTATTTTATACGAATAAAACAAGATTTATTTTAGTCTGGGGTTCTGAAATCCCTATAGGAGCAAGCTCCTATAGTTAATTACATCTTAGTAGAGAAGCTCCTAAGAAAACTCTCGATTAAAGCAGTGATTTCATACCCTTTAGAGTACAAAGTAAAAGACAAGGAAACATAAGTAGAAATTTTTCAAGGAGAAAGCTCAATGTTGAACATTTATTAGCGAGTCAAAGGAAGAAAAGCAGGAGGTACCGGATTCTGAGAAGTCTAGAGGCGACCTCAGCCTATCTTATATTGGGCTTTACATTTTAAGAGAGAATTTTATATTTAAGTTAATATTTTATTAGAAATTTGGGATTAAATTCCCGGAGGGTGAGGACTTAAGATCTAAAAAGAATCTGCCTTAGAACCTAAATCTAATTTGGGTACTATAAAATAGTGACCCGAACCTAACTAATGAAGTGCAAATCTGGACTTACCCCGGCTTGGATTGGGGAGCCAGCTAACCACCTGGGCGCTTTAAAACTATGTGTCCAGTCTCTTATGAAAGATGGGTAGGGATGTTGTTTAGGTTTTAATGAATTGGGGGCCGACATCTAAGATAGACCCTAATTGGCCCCTCAACTTATGTAGGGTGAAAAATGTCTAGAAATGTTATTAATATTTTAGACTCTTTTTAGTTTGTATATAATTCAATGCATGCTAATTGACTCGAATGCATAAAATGAATATGAAGCAGTTTTAAAAATTAGGCTTAGAAAATAGGTTTTTCCCTAGAGAATGCACAACTTCCCCTTTGACAGAACTGCACCCTCATAGGTCAAGTGGTCTGCCAAAACCCGCAGGCGGGGAGGTGCCTAAAAAGGAAGAGAAAGTATTAATATGCTTATGCTAACTCTCGGCGGTCCCGAGCTTACTTCTTAGATTGTTAGAGTTACTATGTGAGCCTAAAAATTTTATTAGAATTTCAAGTAAAAGAATTTTGAGCGTACCCTTATGAAAAAAAAGCACTCCGATTCGAATCCAGGCTAAAACAAAACACGGCATGCAAGGTCCTAAAAAAAAATCTACTGCACAAACATTATAAACAATCAATTTTAATAATACAAATATAATATCCAATGTCCAATGTCCATATTACACCCAGAATTTGCAAAAAAGTAAAGTGGCCGGGCACCATTGACAACAAACCCAGATTCTAATCCTAATAATGACGTAAGTGATTTATGAAATGGGATATACTGTTCCTTAAATCTTCATTTCTTCATCTTCTTTCTTCAATCTTCTTGTTCTGTCTTTTCTTCTTCTACGAAATTCTCGGGTCCGTCGGGTTCTGGATATCCAAATGAAAAGAAACTAATCCCTAAGAGGGGTATTTTCTTTTCTATTTGGATACTAAAATCATCCTAATTTGGCTTTCCAAATAAAAGAGAATAATCCTTTAAGGTATATTCTCCTTTCTTTAGATTCCAAATTGGATGTAATATCCCATTTTAAAAAAAAATCACTTTCACATTTATTGACTCTTGATATATTATATTTACATTACATTTCTTTTCACAGAAAGGGAAGAAAAATCTAGTCCACCTGCAGGGTTATCCTAAGCAATTTATAATAAAAATCATCCCACGCAGTTATATATATGCAATTAAATTTAAATTATTAAGCCACACTTGGCCACACTCTTCTTCATTTGGGGCCTAAGCAGCTAAAGCACCTGTAGCATTTATTTATTAATAATTAATTAGCCCCCTTTTTCTTCCCTACACGAGTGTGGCCACCTGCAGAAAATCATGTTATCAATCCAGATCGCTCCTAGCCTATGGGTAATCTAATCGTCAATCAAACCAACACAGAGTGCAGTAAAAATAAATAAACAAACACACCAACATTTTACAACCAGCATGCAATAAAACTCGAGAAAAAGCTCGTCACAGTACAGTAAGGAAATAAACACCAGCCTAACCTAAAACTAGAGTCGGTTGTCCTAGCAAACAATTCTAAGTGTATGTATTAAAAAGTGTGGTTTTGATATATCCTAAATCAATTATTGGCTAAAGTTTTCTAATCGATTGAATTCTAATTTAAAGATATTTACTAATTCTAAAGTGAGATGTCACTTGATTTTCTATGTTATAAGTTTCTATCCTAAAGTGTGCATGCATCCTAAGTCTAGATTTTCTAAGACTCAGTCCTTAATTTTTGTCCTTAAGTGTCACTACTGTTATATAGGATAAAATTTTTTGTTATTACTAACCCTTAGGACTTTGCATGCGTGTAAAGGTTTAAGGATCTAAAATAAAATAAAAGTAATCCTAATAAAATTGAAGTTGCTACAAGGACCTAAAAAGGAAGGGTTTACGCACACCACATCAAGGGGCCCCTAAAGGTTTTCTAAGTTTAGAAATACTTACAGTCACCGGGGGCTACGACCCGGTGGTTTCGCCCGTAGAACCTCTACCCGGTTGGATAGAGGCGACTAACGCGTTTAGCTCCTTGTCCTTTTGTTCCCTTGACCGGTACCATTCCTCGCAGTTTATGCAAATAAAACAAAGAAACAAGGGAAAATAGGGATTAGAAAACACATTTAGTAATTAATAATAAAATAATTGAAATTTATTGAAAATAAAAGACGTACCTTTCTTCTGGCTTGATTACCAGTTCTGTTGATTGCACTTTTGGAACCTTTATTTTGTAAGCATATTGTATACCTTTCCAATATTTACTTCCACTCTTCTAAACTTATACAATTTTCACAAAATAAACACTTTACCTCTCACACTTATACATTTTCCCATTCTTAAAATCATACTCTATACTTTTCCTTAATAAAATACTTTTAAATACTTCAATATTCAATGCATTTATCAATACACAAATTTCACCTTTCAAATTATACACTTTCAACATTTACATACAATTCACTTCAACTCTCTATATACTCGACACATACATTTTGAGCACACTAAAGCTTCACTTTACTATTCAAAAGAGAAACCATATACTAAAACTCATTTAATCAAAACATTTTCATTTTTTAATACAAACATATTTCACTTTTCAAATCAAACATCAATCACTTTCAACATACACTTCTCCTCTTAATGCCAACATCGTCACTTCTCAAAGCCCACACAAAATCGACTCTCAAAACATACACTCATCAAAGCGATTTACTCTTCACGCTTACACATGTCACCTTTTCCAAAATCACTCACATTTCACTTTTTACTTTTTGAAATTATACACTCTTCAAAATCACATATTTCTCTTTTCACCTTTCCAAATCATACAAATTTCACTTTTACCTTTCAAAGACACAAAAAAGAAAATCACTTTTTAAACTATACACCCATTTTTTACTATTTATTATAAAAACACTATACTTTTCAAACCCTTAAACACTCCCTCTTTTCAATTCTCCATACATTTTACCTTCCAACACACAAGCATACAAATCATCTTTCAAGACATTCACTTTACACATTCCAAAAAAAAAACTTATACAATCATCTTTTGAAACATACGCTCATCACTTTTAAGATACATATTTTTCACTTTTTAAATCACTCACAAATTCTACTCTTCAACATTTATGAATCTCAATCTCTCAAAATCCAATATTTTTTATTTCTTGAAGAAATATACATATAACACTTACTGAACAAAAACCAATATAGTATCTTATGCATATTTTGAACAACAAGCTATACATTTGGAGTAATGAACTATATTAAACATTTCACTTCTTGTTCTCTCTTTTTTTGTTTTATAAAATAGAATATAGAACGACATTCAAAGCAATATGAGTTCAAAGGAAAGAAGTTCAACATTTTTTTTAATATAAAAAATAATGTAGATATTCATTCTCAATACTCCATTTTATTATTCCATAAAAGCAAATTTTAATGGCAAGATAACTTTAACATTACACCATACTAATTTTCAAATCTTAGAGAACAAAAGTATGAAATCATTACCTCCATATACTCTCAAAAAGATTTCTAGCATTTTCTATTAGTTTGATGAAGGAAATCAAATAAAATCTACACATGCCGATTCATGGGTTTCAACATTTATAATATGCATATATATACTCTACTTAACAAATCAAATCTTATGGGGAGTTATTTATGCTAAAAACAAAATTAAGAAAATTTCTCATAATTATATATTTTGCTTCCTGTACCAAAACATAGCATAAGAGACAAAAAACCATTATATTTCTTTTAAAGAATACATGCATTCTAAGCAAAAACTTTCTACTATCATTTAGAACTGAAAATAAAAAATAGAAAGATAATCTAAAAATCTTCATATAATATTTCCGAATTTTAAAATCATAGCAAAAAGGCATCAACCACGTTTTCCAAATCTAAAATAAGAAAGAAATACTTATGTTTTATGCTTCAAGAAGAGAAAGGATAACTTACCGAGCTTATCAAGATCCATGTACCACAACACTTGCAACCACTATCTATTATTCTTGGCCAAACAAATCGCAGCAGGAAGGAGACATAGATGAGACTAGAGCTGGCGGTGGCTAAGGCAAGGAATTGAAGATTCCGACAAAGGCTGCTGTAGGGAGGCTTGGACATGTCATGTATGAGAGGAGGGAGGCTTTGATGTGTCATGTATGAGAGGAGGGGGCTTGGATGTGTCATGTATGAGAGGAGGGAGGCTTGGACGTTTTTTTTGGATTGAGGGAGAGGGAGAGTGTTTGAATAGTTGCTATTTGAATGATTTATATTTGTGCAACTTATGTAGTTTTTATGATTTCAAACATTATTGTTCAAATGTATAGTTATCTCCTAACAATTTTAGAAGATTTGTATTTGCACTTGTGTGTACTAATATTTCAGGAAAATCAGACTCCAGACTACGATAACTTCAAATCAAATTCAACATGAAATATTCTGTTTATTTGAAGTTTGCATTTTCTTTGATTTAATTTTGAAAGGGAGTGATTGTAATTGAGTGAATAAAAAAAAAACTTACACACACACACATAAGGAGATCATAAAATTTTATACTGATCGTACGGGACGATATTTATCGTACTGGACGATCCGTCAGTTATCTCTTATAGAGCACATGGAACGAATAGGAACTTGCTCGGAAAAATTTTTCTAAGTCCTATTCGTCCAGGACGAAATTTATTATCGTCCCGGACGATGGGTTCTCTGTAAAATTTTCGTCCAGACAAATTTTATTATCGTACGAGGCGACCAGTCCTCTGGAAAATTTTTGTCCAGATGAAATAAATAATCGTCCAGGACGATCGGGCCTCTGGAAAATTTTCGTTCATACGAAAATAAATTGTCGTCCGTGGCGATTGGTTCTCTGAAATATTTTCATCCAGACGAAATAAATAATCGTCCAGGATGATCGGGTCTCTGGAAAATTTTTGTCCAGACGAACATATTTTCGTCCGAACGATTAACCGACTTAGAGCAGTTTTCAGCAGTTTCTAGAACCGACCTGGTAATAACCGTTCGTACTGGACAAACCTAGTTCGTACAGGACGATCATCTGTACGAAGTCATTTCGTACACATATACAAATTGGGTCGTTTCAGATCGTTTAAGTAAAATCGTCCAGGACGATCCAGGATCGTACAGGACGATCCACTGCGTACAAAATTGGAAACTTGCAGTTTTTGGGCGGTTTTTCTTGTCTTTTACATAAATAGTCCAAATTAAACTGCCACCCAATCTTTTTGTCATTTGATCTTCGTGCCTCTTGAGAGAATAACCAAGGAGAGAGTGGAAGAGAGCATTCAAAGGAGGATTCCTACCACTGGAGCGAGAAGGCTTCACTTGGATTACAAAGGTAAGAGTCTCTACTTGTGAAATTGGATTTATTCACTCTTTTCTTTCTTTCTTCTAGATACTTGTGAGAAGATCAGTCAAGGAGATCCGGTTCTCTGCCGACACTTGGAGAGTGTGAACAGACGAAGGGTTCTCTGCCTACACTTGGAGAGTGTGAACAGTGAAAAGGTTCTCTGCCTACACTTGGAGAGTGTGAACAGCCGTAGGGTTCTCTGCCCACACTAGGAGAGTGTAAATGGACGACGGTTCTCTGCCAGCACTGTGGATTGTGTAAAAGGACGACGGTTCTCTGCCGCACCGGGTAGTGGTGAAAAGAGTTTGTTGTAAAGGCTTCTCCTCCTTGCTGTGGGTGCTAAAGGAGAGTCACTATTAGTTTTAGTGCAATACTCAGAGGGTGCCTCTGAGGAGTGGATGTAGGTCTGGTTATAGACCGAACCACTATAAATCTGGTGTCATTTACTTTATTGCTTTTACGTTTCCGCACTTTAAATTTCAGTTTTAACAACTCTGTGGTTGAAAAACATTTTTCTACAAACTTTAAAAGAAAATTTTATTTCGGTTCAACTTTATCATTAAGAGGGTTTAAAATTTTAAAAACTACCAATTCACCCCCCTCTTGGTAGCCGTGGGAAATTTACTTAGGCTTAACAACCTAATTACTGGACTCAACAAGTGTTATCAGAGCATAGTTTCAAAATCATAAGTTTGAACTACTTTTTGATTAACGTAGATGGCTATATTTGGAAACCGAAACACACCTGAGGGTTACTCTATCACTAGACCTCCACTGTTTGACAATATTCCTTTTGATTTTTGGAAAACACGCATGTCTACTTTCTTACAGTCACTTGATTATCGCATGTGGATGCTAGTCCAGGATGGATACTCAAAACCAACTAGATTAGTTGATGGAATTAGGGTAGAAACACCCTATGCAGATTGGACTATTGAAGAACGTGAATTAGCACAATTAAATGCGAAATGTTTAAATAGTTTCTTTTGTGCTTTAAAATCTGAAGACTACATACGAGTTTCCACTTGTAAAAGCGGAAAAGACATATGGGATAGACTTTGTATTACTTATGAAGGGACAAATGAGGTTAAGCAATCAAGACTCAATATCTTGTTACATGACTACGAATTATTTCGCATGAAACCTAATGAATCTATATCTGACATGTACACAAGATTCACTCAAATTGTCACCTCTTTGCATGCACTTGGTAGGGAATTAACTAAAGCTGAAATGGTTAATAAGATTCTTTGTTGTTTACCTACTGCATACGATGCTAAAATTACTGCAATTACAGAGTCTAAATATCTGAACATTTATTCCATTGACAATCTTCTTGGTTCACTCATTGCTTACGAGCGAGGAGTAAGTCAAAGAAAGATTGATGCAGGTGAACCAAGAAAGGACAAAAATATTGCACTAAATGTGGAAGAGTCAGAAAGTGAACACTCACAACCTGAGGATGAAGACGATATTGCACTGATGACTAGACAATTCATAAGCTTTTTAAAGAGGAAGCAGAAGAGACGCCAGCAATGAAATAGAGGTAAGTATAACAGAAATGGCAAGGTTTCTAATGAAGTGATTTATTATGAATGCAAGAAACCAGGTCATATAAAGACTGATTGTCCAAAACTCAAAGCCACTCCTAGCAAGGAGAAGGTAGAGGAGAAACCAATGGTAAAGAAGGGCAAGAAGAAGTTTCAAAAGGCTTTTTGGGCGGACTCAGCTTCAGACTCATCTGAGACTGAAAAAGAAGAAGAAGTCACCAACCTTTACTTGATGGCAGATAATGCTGAACAATCAGATCAAGAAGAGGAATACTCTCACACAAGACCTCGTGAGAGTATATGGTACCTGGACAGCGGATGTTCAAAGCACATGACTGGAGATACTGCTCAATTCATAACGCTAGAAGCCAGGAGTGGAGGCAAGGTTACACTTGGAGATAATACCACAAAGAAAGTGGTTGGATCAGGTATGATTGGAAATTTGAAAAACTTTTTCATAGATAATGTTTTATTAGTTGAAGGCTTAAAACATAATTTGCTTAGCATAAGTCAGCTATGTGATAAAGGCTATAATGTAAATTTTTTACCTACTAGCTGCATAATTAGCCTAAATGGGAAAATTGTTTTAAATGGAAAAAGGGTAAACAATGTCTACATGCTAGATTTGAATTGTATTCAATCTCCTACTGCTTTTTGTTTGAAAACTGTTTCTGATGAATCATGGCTTTGGCATAGGAGACTTTGTCATTCTAGTATGAAAAATCTTAGAAGAATTACCCAAAAGAATTTGGTGAGAGGAATACCTAAACTAGACTTTACCAAGGAACATCTATGTGATGCATGTCAATTAGGAAAACAAGTGAAGTCCTCTTTTAAGTCCAATAAAGATCTTAGGACCAGTAAACCTTTAGAAATTCTTCACATGGATCTTTTTGGACCTGTAAGCACTGTTAGTCTAGGAGGAAAGGTATATGGATTTGTTATAGTAGATGATTTTTTAAGATTCACCTGGGTTAAATTTCTTTTTCATAAGAGTGAATCATTTGAGGAATTCAGAAATTTTTCAACTTGGATACAAAGAAAACTAGGATGTGAAATAATTTTTATACAAAGTGATCATGGAGGAGAATTTGAAAATGAAAGATTTGAAGATTTCTATAAAGAAAAGGGGATTGATCACAATTTTTCTGCACCTAGAACTCCTCAACAAAATGGAGTAGTTGAAAGAAAGAACAGAACATTAATAGAAGCCGCCCGAGCAATGTTAGCAGAATACTCGCTTCCTAGATATTTTTGGGCTGAGGCGGTTAGCACTACATGCTATGTTCTGAATATGGTGAATGTGAGATCAAATTTGAATAAAACACCCTATGAGTTGCTAAAAGGTAGAACACCAAATTTGTCTCATTTGCATGTATTTGGTTTCAAGGTGTTCATACATAATAATGAAAAATCTGCCTTAGGAAAATTTGATCCAAAATCAGATGAAGGAATTTTTGTTGGATATTCAAGTGTTAGAAAATCTTATAGAGTATTCAACAAAAGAACTTTAGTCATTAAAGAAACCACACATGTTGTTTTTGATGAAAATGGAAACATGGAAGAGCCAAATGTTGTTGAAGAAGAAATTGAAGAAAACTCCCAAAAGATTGATAGATTAAATTTGGAAGAAAATGTGGAAGAAAATTTAGAAAGAGAAGACCCTTTGCCTAGAGATTTGATATTTTCTAAAAACCACCCAAAGGAATTGATTATAGGTGAACCAAGTGAGGGTGTTAGAACTAGGCGTGGATTAAACAAGGAAGTCAATCATTCAGCCTTTATTTCAACTATTGAACCCACTAATATTGATCAAGCACTTTCAGATGAATTTTGGATATTGGCCATGCAAGAAGAGTTAAATCAATTTGTAAGAAATAAAGTTTGGGAACTAACTACAAGGCCAAAAGATCAAAGTGTTGTTGGAACCAAGTGGGTGTTCAAAAATAAAATGAATGACTCAGGAGTAGTCATTAGAAATAAGGCTAGATTAGTAGCTAAGGGGTATAATCAAATTGAAGGAATTGATTTTGAGGAAACTTTTGCCCCTGTAGCTAGACTTGAAGCAATTAGGGTTTTACTAGCCTTTGCCTGTTTTAAAGGTTTTAAATTGTTTCAAATGGATGTCAAAAGTGCCTTTTTAAATGGGGTAATTGAGGAAGATGTTTTTGTAGAACAACCTCCAAGTTTTGAAAATTCTAAATTTTCAAATCAAGTTTTCAAATTAAAAAAGGCATTATATGGATTGAAACAGGCACCTAGGGCTTGGTATGAGAGGTTGAGCACCTTCCTACTTGAAAGATCTTTTGAAAAAGGAAGTGTGGATACAACTCTATTTTTGAGAAAAATTGGAAAAGATATACTTATTGTTCAAATTTATGTAGATGACATCATCTTTGGATCTTCAAATAAACATCTTTGTGATGATTTTTCTAAAATAATGAGTAGTGAATTTGAAATGAGTCTAATGGGAGATTTAAATTACTTTCTAGGTTTTAGCATTAAGCAACTTGAGGAAGGTACTTTTCTTAGTCAAACTAAATATATTAAGGATATCCTCAAAAAATATGAAATGGACAATACTAAACCTGTTAGTACACCAATTAGTTCTTCAGTTCAGTTGGATAAGGACCTTAAGGGAAAATCTGTTGATCAAAAGAAATTTAGAGGGATAATTGGATCTTTACTTTACTTGACTGCTAGCCGACCAGATATTATGTTCAGTGTTTGCTTATGTGCTAGATTTCAATCAGATCCAAAAGAATCACATTTGACAGCAGTGAAAAGGATTTTAAGATATCTACTAGGAACTCAAAACTTAGGAATTTGGTTTCCTAAGTTTAGCTCTTCATTTGAAATTATTGGTTACTCAGATTCTGACTTTGCAGGCTGTAGAGTGGATAGAAAAAGCACTTCTAGAACATGTCAATTCATTGGAAATTCATTAGTTTCATGGTCTAGTAGAAAACAAAATTCAGTGGCACTATCTACTGCAGAAGCATAATACATTGCATTAGGAAGTTGTGTGGCACAAGTACTTTGGTTAAAATAACAGTTGATTGATTTAGGATTAACTATAGGCACTATTCCAATTTATTGTGACAATACTAGTGCTATTTGCATTTCCAAAAATCCTATTCAACATTCTAGAACCAAACACATTGATATAAGGCATCATTTCATAAGGGATCATGTATCCAAAGGAGAAATTGAACTCATACATGTTTCAACTGAAAATCAACTTGCAGACATTTTTACAAAACCTTTAGCCTTTGATACCTTCAGTACTTTAAGAATAAGGCTTGGTGTTATTGATTTGAATGCTTAAACAAAATGTCTTTGCAACATTGATATTTGTTTTGTTTTGTTTTTTGTTTTTTTGTTTTTTTTATTTTATTTTGTGAAATTTTGTGTGTTTTGAATGAATTGTTTTTGGATTTATGGTTTTATTTTATGTTTTCTGTGTTTTTGAATATTTTGTTTGATTTTCTTAATTAAAAAATTCAAAACTAAAATTTTTTGGAGGAAATCGTCCAGGACGAAAATGTTTTCGTACGGGACGATGTGTGAAGGAACAGTTTGCGCGAATTTTAACCATTTTTAGAGCAGTTTTTAACTAGATCGTCTGTACGATCTGATGATCGTCCAGGACGAATTTTTTTTTCTCTCTCAAACGTCGGGACGATTGAATGCAGCGGTTGAGTGGATAAGACAGTTTTTAATATGAACTTCGTCTGTACGAAGTTTTTGTTCGTCCAGACGAACATGTGTCGGTTCATTGTAGGGGACGGTTTTCAAGAGTCATTAAAACGATTTACTTTTTGATCGTCTGTACAAAAATTTTTCGTCTGTACGATCGGTCAAGTCAAAAAGCCTGTACGAAGGGACGCATCGTAAGTTTTGTTGATTACGAAAAGCCGTTACATTTTTGACGAATTGGATCGTCTGTACAAAATTATTTCGTCCAGACGAACGATAATTTTTCGTCCAGGATGAATATTTTCGTCCAGGACGAACGTATCATTTTTCTTTAAATATGAAGGCTTTCAAACTTAACAATCACACTTCCAAACTTCATTTTCAATCCCTTTCTACTTTAAATCAACAATGGCCTCCTCAAGCAAAAGACAAAAGGTGTTGGTGAAGAAACCAAATAGGAATGCCCCAGACAACTTTCTTTCTAAGGCGAATGAGGAATCTTTTCCTCATTTTGCATCCGCAAAAATCACTCCCTCTCGCATTCTTATTCAAACTGAGTTGAAATTTCGAGTATTGCACCTCTTCGCCTCAACCCAATTTCATTTCATTCTTTCTCTCGTCCACTTCTACAACAAACAAACCTACCACTACTTTCTAGCGAACATGAGTTTCAATTCTGACCACTCCACCATTAGTTCTTATGTTTTTAAGCAAAAAGTTGAGATCACCAAGCACGACCTTGGTGCATTTTTAAACTTAAGAACTGAGGGATATAGAGCCCACACCCTAATGTCAGAAACCTCCTTCAAATGGTTTCAAATCAATTGGGTGATTAGAGAAATAGGCATAACCTATCATGTTGCTAGAGTCTCCGGTATGACCCAAGATGCCCGAATCATCCAGCATATCCTTCGATCTTCAATCATTCCTAAAGCTGGTGATAGGATTAATATTACCCCTCTCCTTTCTGTTCTAACCTTTTTAATCATGGAAAGACATCCTATTGACGAAGCCCAACTTATCATAAACCATATCTATGGGCTTTCAGAAATAGGACATGCAGATCAGAAGAGGAAGAAAAATATTTCATTAGGACACTTAATCACTTATATTTTGGAAAAGAAATACAACATAGTGTATCCTGATGAAGAATACGAAGAGCCAGTTTACTATAATGATGCATCATTCAGATTGCTCTTCAAGGAGGAAAAAGAAAAAGAAAAAGCACAAGCCAGTGCTTCAGAAGAGGAAGAAGAAGAAGGAGTGCAAGCTTCTGCTCCTCAATCAGATTACCAGAATCTGATTGAGAGATTTGATAGATTAGAGACTCATATTGATCAAAGGTTTGATCAATTTGATGCTCAACTTACGCAGCAGCAACAAGACATTGGTAATATTAAAGATGAAGTTCATGAAATTAATACCAATGTAATGTTGATGGCCTCCTACTTCAACCTTTTTAGCGGCATTCCTCCTCCTCCAGAACAGTAGAAATGTTTTTATGTGTGTCTGTTGTATTTTTTTATGTTTTTATCGTGTCTGTTTTATTGTTAAGTGTTTGTGTTTATGTTTGTTTTTCTTTTTTAAGTTCAATGTATTTTCTTCTTTTTATGTAATCTATTTCTTTAGTATCAATGAAAGTTTTTTTTTATTAGATTTGTTTTGAAATGTGGTTAATGCTTATGAATTTCATTAGTATTATTTAATCTTCATAGTGCTTAAATTAGATTGTAATTTGAGATTATCTATATTAGAAAATCTAGTCTTTCTAAATTTATAAGTTGTTTATAACTTGTTATAATTAGAACTTTTAAATTCATGTCTATTCATTTAGACTACATAAAAATTAATATTACTATTGCAATTTAGATGTTTTCTTATTTTGTATTTCTATGCTCAAGTGATATTTACGCACTTAGAAATATTTGAAATTTTAGATTATAGATTTTGGAAAGAATTGGTCTCAATTACTCTTGAACATTGTACAAATGTACAAAAATCAAAAGGAATTCGCAAAGATTTGCAAAGTGAAAAAAGAGGCACAAAATAAGCCCAACCAAGAAAAAAATGCACAAAAATGTGTCCCAAAATTTTGAAAAAGATGCGCAAAGCGCCATATGAGGTAATTCTCTTCTTTCCAAATTCGTTCAATCTCTTAATTCAAATTGATCTTATGTTCATTTATATTCTATTGAACTTTGAAATATAGAATTTTTATACATCTCTCTTGTAATAATTTTCAATAGTCAAATGTCTAAATTGAATCATGTCTTTGATAAATTCTTCTTACTTACAATGTTATATCACTTCTTAAATTTTATGAATTTCTATGATTGACCTAATATCTTTAGTTTAAAATTGCATACCCTATGTCAATCACAATTTGGATTAAATTTTAAAAATGAATTTCATATAATTACTTACATTTCTTGTCTATTTCTTCTTCACTTTTTGTTGCTGTCAAAAAGGGGGAGAAATTATTATATTTTCTATTTTGATTGTATTGTATTTTCTGTTTTGATTGTTCTGTTTGCAAGTTTTTGACTGTTTGTAAGTTTTTGACTTTGTAGTTGTTTGTGTTAAAATTTTTTGAAAAACAAAAATTTTGTTCTTTATGCCTCCTTATTTTAATGTACTCATCAATTCAGGGGAAGTTTAGGAGATAGGAGATTTGTTTAACTTGAAACCATACAAACAATAATTGTTTTGCCATCATCAAAAAGGGGGAGATTGTTTGAATAGTTGCTATTTGAATGATTTATATTTGAACAACTTATGTAGTTTTGATGATTTCAAACAATATTGTTCAAATGTATAGTTATCTCCTAACAATTTTAGAAGATTTGTATTTGCTCTTGTGTGTACTAATATTTCAGGAAAATCAGACTCCAGACTACGTAACTTCAAATCAAATTCAACATGAAATATTCTGTTTATTTGAAGTTTGCATTTTCTTTGATTTAATTTTGAAAGGGAGTGATTGTAATTGAGTGAATAAAAAAAAAACTTACACACACATAAGGAGATCATAAAATTTTATACTGATCGTACGGGACGATATTTATCGTACTGGACGATCCGTCAGTTATCTCCTATAGAGCACATGGAATGAATAGGAACTTGCTCGGAAAAAATTTTCTAAGTCCTATTCGTCCAGGTCGAAATTTATTATCGTCCCGGACGATGGGTTCTCTGTAAAATTTTCGTCCAGACAAATTTTATAATCGTACGAGGCGACCAGTCCTCTGGAAAATTTTCGTCCAGACGAAATAAATAATCGTCCAGGACGATCGGGTCTCTAGAAAATTTTCAATCATACGAAAATAAATTATCGTCCGTGGCGATTGGTTCTCTGAAATATTTTCGTCCAGACGAAATAAATAATCGTCCAGGACGATCGGGTCTCTGGAAAATTTTTGTCCAGACGAACATATTTTCGTCCGAACGATTAACCGACTTAGAGCAGTTTTCAGCAATTTCTAGAACCGACCTGGTAATAATCGTTCGTACTGGACAAACCTAGTTCGTACAGGACGATCATCTGTACGAAGTCATTTCATACACATATACAAATTGGGTCGTTTCAGATCGTTTAAGTAAAACCGTCCAGGACGATCCAGGATCGTACAGGACGATCCACTGCGTACAGAATTGGAAACTTGCAGTTTTTGGGCGGTTTTTCTTGTCTTTTACATAAATAGTCCAAATTAGACTGCCACCCAATCTTTTTGTCATTTGATCTTCGTGCCTCTTGAGAGAATAGCCAAGGAGAGAGTGGAAGAGAGTATTCAAAGGAGGATTCCTACCACTGGAGCGAGAAAGCTTCACTTGGATTACAAAGGTAAGAGTCTCTACTTGTGAAATTGGATTTCTTCACTCTTTTCTTTCTTTCTTCTAGATACTTGTGAGAAGATCAGTCAAGGAGATCCGGTTCTCTGCCGACACTTGGAGAGTGTGAACAGACGAAGGGTTCTCTGCCTACACTTGGAGAGTGTGAACAGCAAAAAGGTTCTCTGCCTACACTTAGAGAGTGTGAACAGCCGTAGGGTTCTCTGCCCACACTAGGACAGTGTAAAAGGACGACGGTTCTCTGCCAGCACTGTAGATTGTGTAAAAAGACGACGGTTCTCTGCCGCACCGGGTAGTGGTGAAAAGAGTTTGTTGTAAAGGCTTCTCCGCCTTGCTGTGGGTGCTAAAGGAGAGTCACTATTAGTTTTAGTGCAATACTCAGAGGGTGCCTCTGAGGAGTGGATGTAGGTCTGGTTATAGACCGAACCACTATAAATCTGGTGTCATTTACTTTATTGTTTTTACGTTTCCGCACTTTAAATTTCAGTTTTAACAACTCTGTGGTTGAAAAACATTTTTCTACAAACTTTAAAAGAAAATTTTATTTCGGTTCAACTTTATCATTAAGAGCGTTTAAAATTTTTAAAACTACCAATTCACCCCCCTCTTGGTAGCCGTGGGACATTTACTTAGGCTTAACAACCTAATTACTGGACTCAACAGAGAGTGGGTGGTTATGGGTTGAGGAAGAGTGGGTGGTTATGGGTTGTTGCTGAACCCTTTGACTGTGGACCGTTTCATTGGACATTTGAAATCCTTAATGATTTCGGAATTTGGTGATCTTAGGCTCATAGGATTCGTCTCGTCGAGCCGTTCGATTCGAGTATAAGCTCGTCAAAATCGGAGACCGTTTGGTAACTCAAATTGCGGTTTGAACCTTCCAACAGCGCTTTGAGCCCTTGATTCGGATTTATTTGGGCTCGGATTGGGTTGATCTGTGTGTCGTTGGGTTTGTATTCCTGAGACGCTCAGTTCGACTATAAGTTTGCTGAAATCGGAGTTCGGATGGTCTTCGAATTAATTTTTGAAGTTTCCATATTTGATTTTGCATCTAGATTCGTGCCCGATTAAGATAATTTTTGATGACGTATCAATTATTATTATATATATACTTGTGACGAGTCAAAATGGGTTAATCGGAGCCATTGAAATCGAATTCAATTTGAGTTAATTTGATTTGGTTTTGATTTGATTCGAATAAAAGTTCGAGTCTGTGCTATGTCATTAGGTATCCACCTAAGGGAAATCCTACAGGTGACGTCTACACTAGGCTATGAAGACCTAGGTACTAGAGTCGATTCCAGGGAAATTGACCTCGAATAATGAGGTCAACAAATGAACCCCCAATAGGCATGTTAAACTTGCCAAAGTTTATCGTGCGTATTGGTGTTGACCGAAACGATCAACTAGATCCATAATTGAAGTTGAAGATTTGAGTATACAATTTGAAAAGATTTTGTTATTTTGATAGAAAATCAAAATCAAAGTTGACAAAAATTTGAGTTGATTCAGTGATTTTGAAATTGATGTTGGCATTGATAGCTTTAGCAAATAATAATAACTAATGAAATTAGTACTATTTAATAAAGTCAAGATATTGAAAAGTTGAATGTTATGATTTGAATGTAGTTTGGAAGGAATTGAGAGTTTGGTTTTGATTTTGTTTTGAAAATGATTTTGGTAAGACTAGAGTCTTCTTTCTAGTCCAAGAGAAAGGAAGCCGCAAAGGGGGCACTTACACCTAACTCAACAAACTAGAGGGCATCTTCTAAGAAAAGAGAGCAACCTATGGAATAGATTATATCTAATCTTAGAAGGTTTAAAAATTTAAGTTTTACACTAGGATGGTGCCACGAGGGGCGTTCTCCAACTCTAGCAGATGATCGTAAGGAAAGGATGCCTAAGTGTGGGGACTCACACCTAACCTTAGAGGATCAGAAGATCATATGAAAAGGAAGCCTAAGTGTGGGGACTCACACCTAATCATAGAGGATCAGATTTAAAGTTTACAATTTAATGAAGAAAAGATGCCGCTAGGGATGCTTATACTTCTCCTCGGGATGAAGATTAGGATGCCACTAGGGATGCTTATACCTAACTTCAAAGATGTCAATAGGATGCCGTAGGAGGACTTATACCTAGAGACAGATTTAAGATTTAAATTTAATGAAGAGAAGATGCCGCTGGGGATGCTTATACTTCTCCTCGGAACGAAGATTAGGATGCCACTAGGGATGCTTATACCTAACTTCAAAGATGTCAATAGGATGCCGTAGGAGGACTTATACCTAGAGACGGATTTAAGATTTAAAATTTAATGAAGAGAAGATGCCGCTGGGGATGCTTATACTTCTCCTCAGAACAAAGATTAGGATGCCACTAGGGATGCTTACTCCTAACTCCAAAGATGTCAATAGGATGCCGAAGGAGGACTTATACCTAAAGACAGATTTAAGATTTAGAATTTAATGAAGAGAAGATGCCGCTAGGGATGCTTATACTTCTCTTCGAGATGAAGATTAGGATGCCACTAGGGATGCTTACTCCTAACTTCAAAGATGTCAATAGGATGTCGTATGAGGACTTATACCTAAAGACGGATTTAAACTGGATGGCTGCCGTAAAAGCGGACTTAGACCTAAAGACAGATTTAAACTTGATTGGCTGCCGTAAGAGCGGACTTAAACCAGAAAGTCAGTAGGATGCCGTAAAAGCGGACTTAGACCTAAAGACGGATTTAAACTGGATTGGCTGCCGTAAGAGCGGACTTAAGCCAGAAAGTCAGTAGGATGCCGTAAAAGCGGACTTAGACCTAAGGACGAATTTAAACTGGATTGGCTGCCGTAAGAGCGGACTTAAGCCAGAAAGTCAGTAGGATGCCGTAAAAGCGGACTTAGACCTAAAGACGGATTTAAACTGGATTGGCTGCCGTAAGAGCGGACTTAAGCTAGAAAGTCAATAGGATGTCGTAAAAGTAGACTTAGACCTAAAGGAAAATTTAACTGGATTGGTTGCAGTAAGAGCGGACTTAAGCCAGAAAGCCAATAGGATGCCGTAAAAGCGGACTTAGACCTAAAGACGGATTTAAACTGGATTGGCTGCCGTAAGAGCGGACTTAAGCCAGAAAGCTAATAGAATGACGTAAAAGCAGACTTAGACCTAAAGACGGATTTAAACTGGATTGGCTGCCGTAAGAGCGGACTTAAGCCAGAAAGCTAATAGGATGCCGTAAAAGCGGACTTAGACCTAAAGACGGATTTAAACTGGATTGGCTGCCGTAAGAGCGGACTTAAGCCAGAAAGTCAATAGGATGCCATAAAAGCGAACTTAGACCTAAAGACTAATTTAACTGGATTGGCTGCCGTAAGAGCGGACTTAAGCCAAAAAGCCAATAGGATGCCGTAAAAGCAGACTTAGACCTAATAACGGATTTAAACTGGATTGGCTGTCGTAAGAGCGGACTTAAGCCAGAAAGACAATAGGATGCCGTAAAAGCGAACTTAGACCTAAAGACGGATTTAAACTGGATTGGCTGCCGTAAGAGCGGACTTAAGCCAGAAAGCCAATAGGATGCCGTAAAAGCGAACTTAGACCTAAAGACTTATTTAAACTGGATTGGCTGCCGTAAAAGCGAACTTAGATCTAAAGACTGATTTAAACTGGATTGGCTGCCGTAAGAGCGGACTTAAGCAAGAATGCCAATAGGATACCGTAAAAGCGGACTTAGACCTAAAGACTGATTTAAACTGGATTGGCTGCCGTAAGAGCGGACTTAAGCCAGAAAGTCAATAGGATGCCGTAAAGCGGACTTAGACCTAAAGACATATTTAAACTGGATGGTGAATTTTTAAAGTAAAGGTTATTTCTTTAAAGCTTTGAATCTTTTCCCTCAACCACAAATGACATTGACAACTTGCAAATGTTCTACTAGAGATCATAAGCTTTTATACATGTCATTTTCTAGAAGGGAAAGAAAAACATTTGGAAGAATAAAAATTTTGAAATTCATTGAATTGAAAGCTTTGTTCTCTTTTTTAATATAGATGATCCTTATAACATACAAATATTCCACAAGGGATTTTTTTTTTTATATTGGATCATCATATGTGAAAAAGGAAAATTGGAGTAGTTTGATCATCTTTAATAAGTAAAGACTTAACAAAGCATCTCGACCACCAAAAGATAAATGCAAGATTTTGATTAAAGATTGATTCTATGATTGAATTTATTTCCATTAACTCAAAGAAAATCATATGAATTTTCTAGAGTCCTCGTTTGCATGTTCTAAGAGAACTAAATGCAACATGATAAAATTTTCTTTTGAAAATTTTAACTTTTGCATGAGTTGTTGAAAAACAAGGAGAATATTTGAGCATCCTTTATAGTGAAAGCACTAAGGAATATCAAATTCTCATAATGATTGAGAAAAGTTTGATTTTCATCAAAAAGTGAAAGCTTTATTTTTCATTTGATAAATTTCTTATAATATTTGAAAGTGATCGTTTAAGTTTTAATCATCTTAACCTAATGAAAATGACATAAGAAAAGATTCAAAAACTCAACGAATGATAGGTTGACTCCCTCTGAATTAAATAGTTTGAATATGACCAAATTGAGTTTTAATCAAATAATCAAAACTTAACAACTTTTTTTAAAGAAAATTGTTGTTTCAAATATTTTGAATTTCAATGCTATAGAAATAGCGTTGTTTAAACTCTAACATCCAATTCTAGTTTATAATAAGCTGAAGATATACCTTGAATTGAATTTTATATCTATTTGACGAAGCCATCATAAACTTTATCGGGAATAGAATCCCTCCAATTCTAACATCCAAGATTAGTCAATAATGGACTTAGTCAAGTTATAGCTTGATTTTGTTTTGAAGTTTGACAAAGATTCAAACAAAGGTATCATCGACATCACTAAGGATAGAACCCCTCATGTTCTAACATCCTAGTTCAGTCAATAATAAACTTAAATTTGAAAGTTATAGTTATTCTATAGTGAATGAGAACATTAGACAATCATCTCAGAACCAACTAAGGGATGTCCCTTAGTTTAGTTTCAAAAATTTGAATCTAAAGAAAGTGATTTTTATATCTATAAATAACACTATAGATCATCCAGTATCAGGATCTTATCTAGAATCTCATTCAAATTGAAAGATGTCCAAAAGAGAGTTAAAGATTTTTGGATAATGGTTTGTTTATACATCTCAATTAGGTTAGACATGTGAAACCCAATAATGCACAACCAACACCATTATAATTCTAGTTAGATTGATCATCTATGTAATTTTTCTTTATGATTTGAAGATATGAACAAACCTACTCAAGTTTCCAACTAGAGAGGTCTCAAGATTTAGATTTTATTGACCTAGATCAAAGCTCCCTACAAGCATAACTAGGGTTTCCTTCTTCATCTTTTTCTTCTTTTTGAATTAAGAATTATATCAAAAGAGAATCAAATTGGAAAATAAAAATTTATCATTTCCAAATCTTTTATATGATATTTACATCTAATAGAACATCAATGCTTAATGATGAACCAAAATTTTGAATTCTCAAAGTCAAGTGTTAAAAATACTAAATGATGAATAGGTCCTATGATATTCAAGATTTAGAAAGGGAATCCACTTTTTTTTTTTTTTTTACACATTTAATGAACGTGTTTCTTTTTTTTTCCTTCTTCACCCTTTTTTTTTAGAGGCTTCCTTTTTTAAAATCTTGAAAAGATTATTTCAGTTGTAAAATCATCTTTCAAGTATAAAAGTAAAAAAAAAATTAACACTCTTATACAAGGAAGATTGATTTACAAATTGGACCCCATCCTTATAGTATGAATAGACAACTTAGTTGAGATAATTATAATATAAGTTCATCAACTCGTAAGATGCTTATGAGATGTATAACGATAAAAAGATGAATAAAACTTCCACCTCCTCCAATTTCAATTTGACATAAATCTTAATTTAAAAGAAGTTATTTATGGATAACATAATGGGTAAACCCAAATATGATAATTTTTTATCACTACTGAAGAAGAAAACCATTAAAGATGTTATTAAGTCGAATAACTTAGTATCAATTCAAGAAATGTCAATTATTTTGATGGAAAATCACATGATAGAGGGAATATTAGCCATATCATGGATTAACCATAATAAAGAACCTTGAATTGTCCTAAGTTTTTTGACCAAACAAAAATTTAAGATGATCAATCTTTAATAAGAACTGCTCATGAGTTTTCTCAAATGGAGTAATAAAGCCAAGAGTAAACTTAGCTAAAATTTGATTTAAAAATATTACCATAAGAGAAAACTTCAGACGGTAAACGAAGGCATTCATATAATTGATTAGGTCATTTATCTTTATCGCATGCCTTAAGATCCATTTTCTATCAGAGTTAAACCACATAGTAGAGGACAAATTATCGTATCCATGTAGTACCTTTAAGAAATAGGATTTAAAAGCATTTTAAATTCTAACCTACAAAAAGGCTTAAAGATGAGGGAATTCAAAATATTTTAAAACTTCAATATATCAACCAATAATTATTCATTCTTAAGATTAGAGAAATCATAATATGGTTGAATATGAGATTTGAAATATATTTGAATTTAATTCAGACGATTGCTAGGAACTTAGCAAAATTAGCAAAACTTTTATGCTTTGAGGTTTTAAAAAGAAATGAGATTAAATATATCTTCATCTAAAGCGTTAATCCACCCAAGTGGAGGGAGGGAGGGAACACACTTTTCATTTTAGCATTGAAAATTATAGGTCTTATTCTTTAAGTGTTTAGAGGAGTCAACCACAATGAAGTTTTAATTATAATTTAAGGAAGATAGAGGTAAATTTCTTTTTAAAAGAAATCAACCTGCTATTTTTCCTAGCAAAATTATTTTTATAAGCTTAACTTGTATTCGAACCTTCAAACTTTTCTCAAATCAAATTGAATTTAATCTTGAAAATCTTGCACATATCAGATTCTGGACCCTGTCCTAGCAAACATATCAAGCTACAAAGGACATGTAACTACAATTTGTTATTAGGACAAGCTAAAAATTTTTTGATTTGAAGGTTTGAGCTTTTAGACCCTGTCCTACCACACATATTAAGTTATAAAAATATATATAACTGTAATATATTGGTTTAGATAAGGAGACAACTTTGATTTAAAAGCTCAAATTTTCTTGAGATTTGTCCAACCACATATCGAGTTATAAAAATATATAACTGCAACATATTAGCTAGGACTCAGAAGTTTAAAATTTTGAAGATTTAAAATTTTTTGGACCCAATCCAAATAATACATTAAGTTACTAAAAGAAGTAACTATACATATTACTAAAGATTGGGTAAATTAATTTTGGACCCAATGCTAACTCAAACATCAAGCTACAAAAAAAATATAACTATAACATTCGAATTAGCACGGGGATTTACTTTATAAAAAGGTCGTATAAAGGAGCTTCACGTTAATTTTCTAACGGGGTCCAAAATAAGACCTCTAAAATTTTTTAGATACCAGCCAAATTATCCAAGAATGAAAAGAATAAAAGAACCGGCGGAAGAAAGGTAGTTACAACCTATGACGAGCACAAGTATACTACCGATTAAAGGGTATAAAATACTGCTAAAGATGGAGAGAGGATTGATCCCCAGCGGAGTCGCCAGAAAAACCTTTGTGGGAAAAAAATTGTGTCACCACGCAGATTTTGATTTCTCCTATTTTGTAATCGAATACTGTATTGAGAATAAAGTACAGTCTCGAGAGGCCGACATAATATTCTACAATGAATTCAATATCATAATAGGATTTTGAAAATTGATATTTTTATAATCAAACATAGTTCAAAGAATAACATATCGTCTCAGAAGATGAACATGAAATTCTATAAAATATGTTTAAAAATAGAAATACATTTTTTAAAAAAAGTTTATTCATTCTTTTATTTAGATATGGCAAGAAAAATATTATATCATCTTAAAAGATGAACATAACATTCTTCAAGATATCCAAAAGTGAGAATGAGTTTTATATAATTAATTATTTCTAAAGTTGAATATAACAAGTATAATATTATATTATCTGAAAAGATAATAATAACATTCTACAAGTCTATTCAAAATTAGAAATAAGGTTTTAAAAATATCTACGTTCCTAAAGATTCTTTCCTTATTTTATACAAATAAAACAAGGTTTATTTTAGTCTGGGTTCTAAAATCCCTATAGGAGCAAGTTCCTATAGTTAATTACATCTTAGGAGAGAAGCTCCTAAGAAAACTCTCGATTAAAGCAGTGATTTCATACCTTTTAGAGTACAAAGTAAAAGACAAGGAAACAGAAGTAGGAATTTTTTAAGGAGAAAGCTCAATGTTGAACATTTATTAGCGAGTCAAAGGAAGAAAAGTAGGAGGTGCCGGATTCTGAGAAGTTCAGATGCGACCTCAGCCTATCCTATATTGGGCTTTACATTTTAAGAGAGAATTTTATATTTAAGTTGACATTTTATTAGAAATTTGGGATTATATTCCCGGAGGGTGAGGACTTAAGATCTAAAAAGAATCTGCCTCAGAACCTAAATCTAATTTGGGTATTATAAAATAGTGACCCGAACCTAACTAATGAAGTGCAAATCTGGACTTACCCCGGCCTGTATTGGGGAGCTAGCTAACCACCTGGGCGCTTTAAAACCATGTGTACAATCTCTTATGAAAGATATGTAGGGATGTTATTTAGGTTTTAATGAATTGGGGGCCGACATCTAAGATAGACCCTAATTGGCCCCTCAACTTATGTAGGGTGAAAAATGTCTAGAAATACTATTAATATTTTAGACTCTTTTTAGTTTGTATATAATGCAATGCATGCTAATTGACTCGAATGCATAAAATGAATATGAAGCAGTTTTAAAAATTAGGCTTAGAAAATAGGTTTTTCCCTAGAGAATGCACAACTTCCCCTTTGACAGAACTACACCCTCATAGGTCAAGTGGTCTGTTAGAACCCGCAGGCGGGGAGGTGCCTAACAAGGAAGAGAAAGTATTAATATGCTTATGCTGACTCTCGGCGGTCCCGAGCTTACTTCTTAGATCGTTAGAGTTACTATGTGAGCCTAAAAATTTTATTAGAATTTCAAGTAAAATAATTTTGAGCGTACCCTTACGAAATAAAAGCACTCCGATTCGAATCCAAGCTAAAACAAAACACGGCATGCAAGGTCCTAAAAATAATCTACTGCACAAACATTGTAAACAATCAATTTTAGTAATCCAAATATAATATCTAATGTCCAATGTCCATATTACACCCAGAATTTGCAGAAAAGTAAAGTAGCCGGGCACCATTGACAACAAACCCAGATTCTAATCCTAAGAATGACGTAAGTGATTTATGAAATGGGATATACTGTTCCTTAAATCTTCATTTCTTCATTTTCTTTCTTCAATCTTCTTGTTCTGTCTTTTCTTCTTCTACGAACTTCTCGGGTCCGTCGGGTTCTGGATATCCAAATGAAAAGAAACTCATCCCTAAGAGGGGTATTTTCTTTTCTGTTTGGATACTAAAATCATCCTAATTTGGCTTTCCAAATAAAAGAGAATAATCCGTTAAGGTATATTCTCCTTTCTTTAGATTCCAAATTGGATGTAATATCCCATTTTCAAAAAAAATCACTTTCACATTTATTGACTCTTGATATATTATATTTACATTACATTTCATTTCACAGAAAGGGAAGAAAAATCGAGTCCACCTGCAGGATTATCCTAAGTAATTTATAATAAAAATCATCCCACGCAGTTATATATATGCAATTGAATTTAAATTATTAAGTCACACTTGGCCACACTCTTCTTCATTTAGGGGCTAAGCAGCTAAAGCACCTGTAGCATTTATTTATTAATAATTAATTAGCCCCCTTTTTCTTCCCTACACGAGTGTGGACACCTGCAGAAAATCATGTATACAATCCAGATCGCTCCTAGCCTATGGTTAATCTAATCGTCAATCAAACCAACATAGAGTGCAGTAAAAATAAATAAACAAACACACCAACATTTTACAACCAGCATGCAATAAAACTTGAGAAAAAGCCTGTCACAGTACAGTAAGGAAATAAACACCGGCCTAACCTAAAACTAGAGTCGGTTATCTTAGCAAACAATTCTAAGTGTATGTATTAGAAAGTGTGGTTTTTATATATCCTAAATCAATTATTGGCTAAAGTTTTCTAATCGATTGAATTCTTTTTAAAGATATTTACTAATTCTAAAGTGAGATGTCACTAGATTTTCTATGTTATAAGTTTCTATCCTAAAGTGTGCATGCATCCTAAGTCTAGATTTTCTAAGACTCAGTCCTTATTTTTTGTCCTTAAGTGTCACTACTGTTATATAGGATAAAATTTTTTGTTATTACTAACCCTTAGAACTTTGCATGCGTGTAAAGGTTTAAGGATCTAAAATAAAATAAAAGTAATCCTAATAAAATTGAAGTTGCTACAAGGACCTAAAAAGGAAGGGTTTACGCACACCACATCAAGGGGCCCCTAAAGGTTTTCTAAGTTTAGAAATACTTACAGTCACCGGGGGCTACGACCCGGTGGTTTCGCCCGTAGCACCTCTACCCGGTTGGATAGAGGAGACTGACGCCTTTAGCTCTTTGTCCTTTTGTTCCCTCGACCGGTACCATTCCTCACAGTTTATGCAAATAAAATAAAGAAACAAGGGAAAATAGGGATTAGAAAACACATTTAGTAATTAATAATAAAATAATTGAAATTTATTGAAAATAAAAGACGTACCTTTCTTCGGGCTTGATTACCAGTTCTGTTGATTGCACTTTTGGAACCTTTATTTTGTAAGCATATTGTATACCTTTCCAATATTTACTTCCACTCTTCTAAACTTATATAATTTTCACAAAATAAACACTTTACCTCTCACACTTATACATTTTTCCCATTCTTAAAATCATACTCTATACTTTTCCTTAATAAAATACTTTTAAATACTTCAATATTCAATGCATTTATCAATACACAAATTTCACCTTTCAAATTATACACTTTCAACATTTACATACAATTCACTTCAACTCTCTATATACTCGACACATACATTTTGAGCACACTCAAGCTTCACTTTACTATTCAAAAGAGAAACCATATACTAAAACTCACATTTAATCAAAACATTTTCATTTTTTAATACAAACATTTTTCACTTTTCAAATCAAACATCAATCACTTTCAACATACACTTCTCCTCTTAATGCCAACATCGTCACTTCTCAAAGCCCACACAAAATCGACTCTCAAAACATACACTCATCAAAGCGATTTACTCTTCACGCTTACACATGTCACCTTTTCCAAAATCACTCACATTTCACTTTTTACTTTTTGAAATTATACACTCTTCAAAATCACATATTTCTCTTTTCACCTTTCCAAATCATACAAATTTCACTTTTACCTTTCAAAGCCACAAAAAAGAAAATCACTTTTTAAACTATACACCCATTTTTTACTATTTAATATAAAAACACTATACTTTTCAAACCCTTAAACACTCCCTCTTTTCAATTCTCCATACATTTTACCTTCCAACACACAAGCATACAAATCATCTTTCAAGACATTCACTTTACACATTCCAAAAAAAAAACTTATACAATCATCTTTTGAAACATACGCTCATCACTTTTAAGATACATATTTTTCACTTTTTAAATCACTCACAAATTCTACTCTTCAACATTTATGAATCTCAATCTCTCAAAATCCAATATTTTTTTATTTCTTGAAGAAATATACATATAACACTTACTGAACAAAAAACCAATATAGTATCTTATGCATATTTTGAACAACAAGCTATACATTTGGAGTAATGAACCATATTAAACATTTCACTTCTTGTTCTCTCTTTTTTTGTTTTATAAAATAGAATATAGAACAACATTCAAAGCAATATGAGTTCAAAGGAAAGAAGTTCAACATTTTTTTATTATAAAAAAAATGTAGATATTCATTCTCAATACTCCATTTTATTATTCCATAAAAGCAAATTTTAATGGCAAGATAACTTCAACATTACACCATTCTAATTTTCAAATCTTAGAGAACAAAAGTATGAAATCATTACCTCCATATATTCTCAAAAAGATTTCTAGCATTTTCTATTAGTTTGATGAAGGAAATCAAATGAAATCTATACATGCCGATTCATGGGTTTCAACATTTATAATATGCATATATATACTCTACTTAACAAATCAAATCTTATGGGGAGTTATTTATGCTAAAAACAAAATTAAGAAAATTTCTCA
Source organism: Dendrobium huoshanense (assembly GCA_016618105.1). NCBI lineage: Eukaryota > Viridiplantae > Streptophyta > Magnoliopsida > Asparagales > Orchidaceae > Dendrobium > Dendrobium huoshanense. Next base: position 58,063,404 of record CM028351.1, read on the forward strand.
TAATTATATATTTTGCTTTCTGTACCAAAACATAGCATAAGAGACAAAAAACCATTATATTTCTTTTAAAGAATACATGCATTCTAAGCAGGAACTTTCTACTATCATTTAGAACTAAAAATAAAAAATAGAAAGATAATCTAAAAATCTTCTTATAATATTTCCGAATTTTAAAATCATAGCAAAAAGGCATCAACCACGTTTTCCAAATCTAAAATAAGAAAGAAATACTTATGTTTTATGCTTCAAGAAGAGAAAGGATAACTTACCGAGCTTATCAAGATCCATGTACCACAACACTTGCAACCACTATCTATTGTTCTTGGCCAAACAAATCGCAGCAGGAAGGAGACATAGATGAGACTAGTGCCGGCGGTGGCTAAGGCAAGGAATTGAAGATTCTGACAAAGGCTGCTGTAGGGAGGCTTGGACATGTCATGTATGAGAGGAGGGAGGCTTGGATGTGTCATGTATGAGAGGAGGGGGCTTGGATGTGTCATGTATGAGAGGAGGGAGGCTTGGACGTTTTTTTTGGGTTGAGGGAGAGGGAGAGTGGGTGGTTATGGGTTGAGGGAGAGTGGGTGGTTATGGGTTGTTGCTGAACCCTTTGACCGTGGACCGTTTCATTGGACATTTTAAGGCCTTAATGATTTCGGAATTTGGTGATCTTAGGCTCATTGGATTTGTCTCGTCGATCCGTTCGATTCGAGTATAAACTCGTCAAAATCGGAGACCGTTTGGTAACTCAAATTGCGGTTTGAACCATTCCAACATCGCTTTGAGCCCTTGATTCAGATTCATTTGGGCTCGGATTGCGTTAATCTTGGTGTCGTTGGGTTTGTATTCCTGAGACGCTCAGTTTGACTATAAGTTTGCTTAAATCAGAGTTTGGATGTTCTCCGAATTAATTTTTGAAGTTTCCATATTTGATTTTGCATCTAGATTCGTGCCCGATTAAGATAATTTTTGATGACGTATCAATTATTATTATATATATACTTGTGACGAGTCAAAATGGGTTAATCGGAGCCATTGAAATCGAATTCAATTTGAGTTAATTTGATTTGATTTTGATTTGATTGGAATAAAAGTTCGAGTCTGTGTTATGTCATTAGGTATCCACCTAAGGGAAATCCTGCAGGTGACGTCTACACTAGGCTATGAAGACCTAGGTACTAGAGTTGATTCCAGAGAAATTGACCTCGAATAATGAGGTCAACAAGAAGCCCTTACAAAAACCCCTTTCCGCCAATTCTGACAAGGCAGAGAACCCAACTCCTTTTGCTTTCTCCTGAATTAGGCAGAGAACCTCGAACAATTGCTGAAGAAGACCTCCCATGAACCCTTAAGGATGAAGGACGAAGACTGGAGAAGACACCTTAGAATCTTACTTGGAGCAACCTTTGTGAATCCTTCTCACAAACTCCCCCTCACAAGTTCCTCCTCTCTCTCCATTTCTCTCCCTCTCCTCTTGGCTCACTCAGGTCAAGACAACAGCAAAAGATCTTATAAAGTGAAGAACAAGATATCTTAAATAGAAGAGCTTCAGAATAGCTCGTTAATTGCAACTTACCGACTTTATCATCTAGGATGATATAAATATTGACTTATACGATCGGTGTAATTTAAGCCTAATCAGCCGGACAATCTGGGACGAACAAAATAAATTTGTTCATATCGTCCAAGACGATAACATATCGTCCTATACGATTAGTTCAAATCATAGATTATCGGCCAGACAATCGCTCAGAAATGAGGTCTGGATGATCCAAAATTAGCTTGATCGTCCGGGCTGATCGCATGATCGTCCCGGACGATTAGTTCAAAATCGAGAAAAATTATCCAGAACATGGCTTAGAATAAGACCTGGCTGATGTTGAACATCCAGGAGCAACCAAGGATTTTTGAACTGATCGTCCCGGATGATCTTGAGATCTTCCAAAATGATGTGATCGTATCAATCAAGCCTTAATTGCTTTCCTTAATTACCAGATTAATTTAGGCATAATTATGTTAAATCGTCAAGGCAGATGTAATGGATCGGCCTAGCCGATGTCTAAAAATAAATCTTATCTAAATAGATCTGGTGACTGATTATTTATGATTTGAGTCTATCGTCCTGGCCAATACAAGGATCATCTAAGACGATGTGCTTAATGACAGTTTCCTTAACCAGGATGCCCTAATTAAGGTTTTTGTTCTTAGTCGAATCATCTTGGCCGATATGGACATCATCCAGGCTGATTTACTCAAAATAAAAAATAGCAAACAAACCCTCAAGTGTGTGTGTGTGTGTGTGTGTGCAAGGTTACTTAGCATCAGGAACCACTTTTACAATGGACTCAAGAAAGAAAAATATAGACTGACTCAAACTTACTCTACCCAATCTTGAGCTACCTTGAGTTGCACTTGATCTTGTGGACCTAAAAAGTTAGTAAGCATGACAGTAGCATACAATTATGAATGTTTAATATCATCAAAAGTATAATCCATAAACTCAGATTTACAACAATCTCCTCCTTTTTGATGATGACAAACACAACCAAAATAATCTTGACAGTTATGGCAGTCTAATGAAAACAGTGTAACAAAAAGCAGTTAACTAAATTCCAAAATAAAAAATACAAGTTACAGCAGACTACTCCCCCTTTTAACATCAAAAAAAGAAGAAGGAAACTAAAATAATAGAACAGAAACTAAAATAACCATAAGAAAAATAAACTACATAAAAATAGCATAATAAAAAATAGTAAAATGAGGGATCCTGATCATCAGACGGCGGAGGAGGTGGTGGTGGTGGCTGAAAGCAGATCGTCCAGGCCGATTATATGGATCGTTCAGGATGATGCTCAATAATGGATCATACCAATCAAATTTAAAACATTTTAAGTCATATGCCACGTGTATCATCCAGGACGAACAGTTGATCGTCCAGGCCTATTGTCCAAAAATGGAATGTCCCGGATGTATTTATAAATTTTAAACATGCTGAAACGTGTATCATCCAGAATGAATAGGTGTATTGGATGGGATGGTAACCAATAAACGCATCATCCAAGACAAAAAATATATAGGCTAAGATGATCAAGATGATTGTAGCAGAGGATGATCGTATTATCCAGAACGATAATGGATCATCCAGGATGATGAAGAGTAGAAAAGTCAAAATATTTAGTAGATAGAGTTTTTGAAGAAAGATGAACAGATCGTCCAACACAATGTGACAAAAATTTAAAATCAGAGGATGGATGGAGATGATCAGAGAAGGCCCAAAAATAATAAAATCAACTAAAAATAACAACGATAAAACATGAAAAAGGCATAAAAACTAGCAAAGAAACAAAGTTTTTTTTTTAATTTTTTTTTTTAAATCAAGGCATGAACATGATATAGTCTCAATGTGATTGATTTTAAAAATTTGTAAGTTAATGAGTTAACAACATCAAAAATCTAAAAAATGGTAAAATATCCTATCATGTTAACCCTAAGCTCGAACTTCTTTTAGGGTAAAATCGTCTTTTGAAATCAAAAGGCTTAACTCAAAAAAATCAATTTGATAAGAAAAAGAGATCCGATCAAGACTTGATTTCAGAAAAATATCTTATAAATTAATATATCAAAGTAGTTTGTTACAATCGTGCAATTCGAAATCAAGTCCTTAAAAATCTCAAGTGATACATGAAATCTTCTAAGTTTTAAGTGTTGGAAGAAAGGAATATAACTTGCTTTTTGATGAGCTCATTTTTTGCCTCTTGTCCATTGAATGGCGCACTTTGCACATCTTTTAATCTTTAAAACACTTTGTGTGTATATATATATATATATATATATATATATATATATATATATATATATATATATATATATATATATATATATATATATATATATATATATATATATATATATATATATATATATATATCAATTTGGCGTCACTACGCATCTTTTGCTTTTGGCATCATTGGCCACTTTTTTTTTGCAAGCTAGATTCTTATCCAAAAACTCTTAAATATTCTTAGTTATGAGTATATCTTCTATATATTAGAGAAGAAAAAACTCACTATCTAATATAGGGAAGAACAAATCATAAAACAGAATCAAAAACCATATGAGAGATGCATTGAAAGGATAACGAGAAATCTTAAAGTAAAAAAAAAAAACTTTGATTATTATAAATATAAGCTAGATTACTGTAGCAAGGTAGAAAAGATCTCACTTGCAAAATCCTGTTGTTAATTTGAGATAGACTTTTATGTAGAAAGAAAAATTTCACCACCAAAATAGGTTAGAGAAAGAGACACAATCAATGGTGTTTTTACCCTTTAACAGATTAAGAGAAGTAAAACATTGACTACAAATTTTCAAAAAGATAAAAACAAGGCATAAGATATCAATTCAACAATAATTTGAAAAAGAAAACAAATTAAGGCATACAAAAAATAAAGTAAAAATAAAGAAAAACAACAAAAAACTACCAAAAATAAGGCAAAGTAATCAGTAGAAAACAGATAAAAAATTAGTAGAAATCAAGTTCACGCATTAATGTCAATCACACCCAATTTGATCCTTAAAGTTCTGAAACTGTCGAAGGCTAGTGGTTTAATAAATTTTTCAGCCAGTTGATTCTCAGTCGTCATATGGTGTAACTCAATGTCTCCCTTAGTCACATGGTCTCTAATAAAGTAATGCCTAATATCAATATGCTTAGTCCTTAAATGTTGGATAGGATTCTTAGAAATGCAGATGACTCTAATGTTGTCACAAAGAATTGAGATGGTGCCTACAGGTAATCCTAAATCCAGTACCTGCTATTTTAACCAAATGACTTGGGCCACATAACTTCCTAAAGCATTGTATTCAACTTCAGCAATAGAAAGTGCAAAAGAGTTTTGCTTTCTACTAGATCAAGAGACTAAAGACTGTCCTATGAGTTGGCAAGTTTCAGAAGTGTTTTTTTTATCCACCTTACATCCTGCAAAATCAGAATCAGAATATCCAATAATCTCAAAAGAAGTGTTGTACCTAGGGTTCCAGATTCCTATGTTTTGGGTCCCTAAAAGGTATCTAAGAATTCTCTTAATTGCAGTCAGGTGGGATTCCTTAGGGTCAGTTTGAAATCTAGAACAAAGATAAACACTAAACATTATATCAAGTCGGCTAGCAGTCATGTAAAGTAAAGATCCAATCATCCCTCTGTATTTCTTCTGATCAATAGACTTTCCACTTGGGTCCTTATCTAACTAAACACTGGAGGTCATGGAAGTATTAATTGGCTTGGTTTTATCTATCTCATACTTTTTCAAAATGTCCTTTATGTATTTTGATTGTTTTAGAAAGGTTCCATCATCTAATTATCTTATGCTAAACCCCAAAAAGTATGACAACTCTCCCAACATACTCATCTCAAACTCTCTACTCATTGTTTTAGAAAACTCATCACATAATATCTTATCAGAAGATCCAAAAAGTATATCATCAACATAAATCTGAACAATGAGTAAATTATTTCCTACTTTTCTCAAAAAAAAGGTGTTGTTTAAGCTCCCCTTAACAAACTCTCTCTCTAGTAAAAATGTGCTAAGCCTCTCATACCAAGCTCTGGTACCTTCTTTAATCCATATAAGGCCTTCTTTAATTTGAAAATATGATTTGGAAATTAGGAACTCTCAAAACCTGGGGGTTGTTCTACAAACATATCCTCTTTTATTATCCCATTTAAGAAAGACACTCTTAATGTCCATTTAAAAAAGCTTAAATCCTTTATAACAGGAAAATGCTAATAGCACTCTAATGACTTCCAATCTAACTATAGGAGCAAAAGTCTTCTCAAAATCTATCCCTTTTATTTGGTTGTACCCCTTAGCCACCAATCTTATCTTATTCCTAACCACCACTCCAGAATCATTCACCTTATTCTTAAAGACCCACTTGGTTCCAACTACACTTTGTCCCTTAGGTCTTTATACAAGTTCCCAAACATCATTCCTAATAAATTGGTTCAATTTCTCATGCGTGACTAAGATCCAAAACTCATTAAAAAGGGTTTGGTTTATGTTGGTGAGTTCATTCATTGAGATAAAGGCAGAGTGGTTCACTTCCTACCTAATTCTATGTCTAGTCCTAACTCCATCAGAAGGGTCTCCTAAGATTAGATCTATAGGGTGACTCAAAGAGTATCTTCAATCTCTAGGCAAAGTGTGTGAAGGTTCAACCATTTCCTCCAGATCTATATTTTCTACTCCTTAGATAACATCTCCTACTTCTTTAGTGTTCTAGTGCTCTACCCTCTTCTCTAAATGTTCTACTGTAGTGGTAATCTTTCTAAAATCATCATCATCCTCATCTCTAGGCTTTTTAGGATTAGATTCATTAAACACTACATGAGTAGTTTTCTCCATCACCAAAGTCCTCTTATTAAACACCCTAAAAGACTTCCCAACACTAAAATATCCTAAGAACACTCATTCATCAGATTTTGGGTCAAATTTTTCTTAGTGAGACTTCTCATTATTGTGAATGAAAATCTTACAACCAAAGTCATGAAGGTGAGAAAGATTGGATGTCCTACCCTTAAGGATCTCATAAGGTGTCTGTTCTAATTTTGCTTTAACATTTACCCTATTCAACACATAACAAGCTGTGTTAACTACTTCAGCCCAAAAGTATTTTGGAAGTGAATACTCAACAAGCATGGCTCTAACAGCTTCCACTAAGGTCCAGTTCTTTCTTTCAGCTACCCCGTTCTATTGAGGGATCCTAGGAGCTGAGAAGTTGTGACTAATCCCCTTGTCCTCATAAAAATCTCCAAATTTTTCATTTTCCAACTCTCCCCCATGGTCACTATGGATAGTCAAGATCTCACAACCTAGCTTTTTCTGAATCCAAGTGAAGAAGGTTATAAACTCATCAAAAGCCTCATTTTTGTGTGGCAAAATTCTAATCCATGTGAACCTTGAGTAGTCATCAACAATCACAAAATCAAAAACTTTCCCTCCCAAGTAGGCAGTGCTAATAGGTCCAAACAAATCCATGTGAATGACTTCTAAAGGTCTAGTGGTGTTAATATCCTTAATGGGATGAAAAGTGGAGTGGACTTACTTTCCTAATTGGTAAGCATCACAAAGGTGGTCTTTTTAAAACTTAAGCTTGGGGACTCCTCTAACTAGGTCTTTTTGGATCACTATTCTAAGGATTTTCATACTGGCATGACATAATCTCTTGTGCCACAATCATGAATCATCAACAATAGTTTTTAAGCAAAATAAAGCAGCACATTCAATGTTATTTAAATCAAGCATGTAAATGTTGTTGATCTGCTTTCACTACAAAACAGTGTTATTATTTAAGCTGATAATGCATGAATTTGCCAAAAAATTTATGATGAAGCGCTTGTCGCAAAGCTAAATGAAAACTCTGCCTTTATTTTGCTGAGCAAGTTGTGTTTCAGTCCATCTACAAGCAAAATATTTTCAATCAAAAGGTTCTTGGAATTACCATTTATACCTCAGCCTACCACCTTCTTGGTGGTGTTGTCTCCAAGAGTAACCTTGCCTCCTATCCTGGTCTCTAGCAAAATGAATTGATTCCCTTCACCAGTCATATATAGAGAGCATCCGTTGTCCAGGTACCATATACTCTCACGAGGCATTTTATGAGAGTTTGCCTATAAAATTATCAAATGTCAGATTTAGGAACCCAAATAGGTTTGGGTTCCCTCTTATCAAAAGTGGAATGCAATGCATGTATGTTATACTGTGAATCATGCAATTTGGATTTCTAAATCCAATGTGGACTACGGTGAATGGTTCAAGTGTGAGCAATGTGTCCTAACATGCCACATGAAAAACATCTAATTCCAGGAAAAGAATGCAATAATATATGATGATGCTTTTTATGTGATGCATGAAATGAAGTTTTTTTTTATTTTCAAAAGCTTTTAAATTTTCTAAGTTTTTATATTATTTTTCTAAATCAACATGGGATGATTTTAAAGAATTATAAGCATTAAATAAATCATTATATTTTTTGTTTAATACATCAAACTCGTTAAGTAAAGCCATGTGATTAGTTTCAATTATAGAATGATCTTTAAGAAAAATTTCATGCTCTTTTTATAAATTTAAAATTCTAATTTCAAACAAGCATGAGTTTTCTTAAGCTTTTTATATGATGCATGAATTTTTTAAGAAACTTCAAGGACTTGCTCATAGGTTAGTTCACATACCTCTTCTTGGTCATCTTTATCAAAATGATCGTCTGCCATTAAGCACAAGTTTGTTGTCTCCTCTTCAGGTTCAGTCCCAGATGAATCCAATGCAAAATCCGCCTAGAATGCCTTTTGGAATCTTTTCTTATCCTTCCTAAACTTGGGTTTCTCCTCACCCTTCTCCTTGCTTGGGCGAGACTTAAGTGTAAAGCATTCAGCTTTAACATATCCTGGCTTTCTGCATTCAAAGCAAATCATATCATTAAAACTCTTAAAATTTTTGTTTCCTTTACCTTTATTCCACTTTTGATGGTTCTTTTGCTTCTTCCTTACAAAGCTTTTGAATTACCTTGTGATTAAGGCAACATCATCCCTTTCAGATCTGGAAGAATCATAGTCCATGTCGTTGGCCTTCAATGCCACAGTTTTCTCCTTCTTTTTCTCACCTACATCAACATTTTTTTGATTCACCCCTTACTCGTAAGCAATGAGTGAGCCAAGTAAGTTATCAATCGAATAGTTATTCAAATCTTTAGATTCAGTAATTATAATAGTTTTAGCATCAAAAGAGAAAGGCAAGCATCTCAAAATTTTATTAACTTTTTCATTTTTTGTTAGGTCTCTTCCTAAGGCATGCAAAGAAGTAACAATCTGAGTAAACCTTCTATACATTTTAGAAATCGATTCAGAAGGTTTCATATGAAAATTTTTGTAATCATGTAAGAGAATATTCAAACGGGATTGTTTAACTTCATTAGTACCTTCATAGGTGATATATAATTTATTTCAAATTTTTTTACCAGTAGTGCAAGTAGAAACACACATGTAATCTTCCGATTTCAAAGCATAAAAAAAAAAATAGTTCAAATATTTTGCATTAATTATGCTAAATTCCTATCATCGAGAGTCCATTCAGTAAAAGAAAGTGGAACATTAACGCCATTCATTTTTCTAGTTGGAGGTGTATAACCATCCTTAAAAAGCATCCACATGTGATAATCAATTGATTGTAAAAATATAGACATGCGAGTTTTCCAAAAATCAAAATGGATATTATCAAACAAAGATTGTCGGGTAATAGAATACCCTTTTGCAGTATTACGATTTCTGTTGTTAGCCATTGATCAAAATTCAAAAAGTTTTCAAACTTAGTTTTTATGAATCCCGCTCTGATACCACTTGAAAGTTCGTTAGAAATATTAAGCACTTAAGAACTAGCCCAAGGCTAACCAAGAGGGGGGGGGGGGGGGGGGGGGTGAATTGGTATTTTAAAAAAATTCTTAAGCAAAACACAAATAAAAATCAAACCAATATCACCATAAAGAAATCAACATGCTGAAAAATAAATGCGGAACATAGTAAGAAAAGAACACAGAGAATTTATAGTGGTTCGATCAACTCGACCTACGTCTACTCCCCAGAGGCGCCCTACGGGTATTGCACTACAAACGTTACTCTCATTTTGCTCCCACAGCAAGGCAGAGAAGCCCTTACAAAAAATCCTTTTCACCAACCCCGGTGAGGCAGAGAACCCAACTCCTTTTGCTTCCTCCTGAAGCAAGCAGAGAACCTCGATCAATTGCTGAAGAAGACCTCCCTTGTACCCCCAAGGACGAAGGACGAAGATTGGAGAAAACACCTTGGAACCTTGCTTGGAGCAACCTTTGTGAATCCCTCTCACAAACTCCCCCTCACAATTCCCTCTCTCTTTCTCCCTCTCTCTCCCTTTCCTCTTGGATCTCTCAGGTCAAGACAGCAGCAAAAGAACTTACAAAGTGAAGAACAAGAGCTCTTAAATAAAAGAGCTTTGGAATAGCTCATTAATTGCAACTTGCCGGTTTTATCGTCTAGGATGATATAATATCGTCCTGTACGATCAGTGCAATTTAAGCCTAATCAACCAGGATGATCTGGGACAAACAAAAAAAATTTGTTCATATCATCCAGGACGATAACATATCATCCTGTACAATTAGTTCAAATCACATATTATTGGCTAGACAATCGCTTGGAAAGGAGGTCTGAATGATCCAAAATTAGATTGATCGTCCGGGTCGATCGCATGATCGTCCCAGACGATTAGTTCAAAACTAAGGAAAATCGTCCAAAACATCGCTTAGAATAAGAGCTGGCCAATGTTGATCGTACAGGAGCAATCAAGGATTTTTGAACTGATCATCCCGGATGATCCTGCGTTTGTCCAAGATGATGTGATCATATCAATCAAGCATTAATTGCTTTCCTTAATTACCATATTAATTTAGACATAATTATGTTAAATCATCCAGGCCAATGTAATGGATTTCCTGGCCGATGTCCAAAAATAAATCTTTCCTAAATAGATCTAGCGGTTGATTCTTTCTAATTTGAGCATATCGTCCTAGCCGATACAAGGATCATCCAGGACGATGTGCTTAATGACGGTTTCCTTAACCAGGATGCCCTAATTAGGGTTTCCATTCTTAGTCGGATCATCCTGACTGATATGGACATTATTCAGGCCGATGTACTCAAAACAAAAAATAACAAAAAACAAAAAAACTCTCGTGTGTGTGTGCAAAGTTACTTAGCATCAGGAACCAGTTTTATAATGGACTCAATAAAGAAAAATACATACCGACTCAAACTTAATCTACCCAATCTTGAGCTGGCTTGAGTTGCACTCGATCTTGTGGACTTGAAAAGTTAGTAGGCAGGGTAGTCGCATACAATTATGAATATTTGCTATCATCAAAAGTCTAATCCATAAACTCAGATTTGCAACACCAACAATATGTAGTTGATTTAGTTTAAGGGCTTCCCTTACATTCATATAACTATTTTGGCATATGAAGCATTTATCAACTGAAGAATTTATTTGTTAATCAAAGTTTGCTACATGGCACAATATATATGTTAGTCGATGAATAATTGGCTATTTTCCAAAGAGGAATATCTTTCGCACACAGTTACAGACAATTGAGTTGGTTCTTATAACACTTAAAATTGATAGTCTATTCTTTAATTGGTGTTGTGTGTAATAAATTTTCTTTTGTTTTGATTTGTATTGAGTTCATTAAATTACCAAATGCAAAAGTAGAATTTCATCCCTTCGTATGTTAAAATATTCAATTCTATCCATTCTTTGAGAATGTGATTGGAGCAATTGACATAACTAACATTCCTACACTTATTTTAAGATAATCAAAAAATCGATATCTAAATAGAAAAGGGTTCACTTCACAGGAATTTAGGGCTACAGTTTCATTGATAATCAATTTGTTTATGGTGGATACTGCTGGGAAGGTTTAATTGCTGATATCAGGTGTTTATAGTTGGCAGTGGAGGAGAGGAATTTTAAAGTGCTAGTGGGTAAATAGTACTTGCTTGATTCAAGATATGCAAACATGGATAAGCTAATAGCATCATTCAGAGGATACTAATATTGCTTAAGTGATTCTTGTCGGAAAAGATCTCATAGGCACACTGTTAAGCAGGAGCTATACAATCATCATCATGCCCAATTACATTATGTGTTGGAGAGGACATTTTCATTCAACTTTATCATGAACACAATATGTAACAATTCCTGTAGCCATTACATTGTGCTCACCTATGTAAACTTCAACATTTTTATTCAACACTAACATGAGCACAATATACACTATAATATGTCATAAATTAAAAGAGATCATGATGGTGATTTTGGTGCGGTTCAAGTCCATGATGCCCTAAGTCATTCAATTGTAACAAATTTAGGGCAATCACGTATAAATCTTTTATCTTATTATGTTTATTATCATTAATTTTTTTAAAGCTAAAGTTTTGACATATTATCTCACTTAATAGCAACAAGTCACTGAAATCGTTCTACTGGATAGCGTACAATGCTTGAACCAGTAAAAAAAACAAGTTTAATGTATTTGTGGTTATCTATCTAGTTGTCTTAGTGTTAATGCTCTTCATATATGAATTATCTTTACTAAGTTGATGTATTTGTATGAACTATCATTATTTTAATAGAATTTTATTAAAAAAATATCATATGAGTTAACTTCTTTAAATCCAAATAGCATTCAACAATCACATGATTTATCAAAATTTAACATACTTCTTATTAAATGTCCGTCAAGAATTAAATATCTAATTTAATAAATCTGAATCTATAGGATCTGCGAAATTCTCTTTTAAGTTACATCCTAGTTGCAGCTAAGCAGTGCCCGAAGTGAACGTCTGTTTCTTCCTGCATGAACAATCGGCACCTGCCGCTTGGTCAACGCCGCCAGTATGGCGATCATCATCAACGCTCCTTTCATCTTCCTTTTATTTACATTTATCATTTCTCTTTTGTTCCAGAAAATAATGCAGCGTTCGCTTATCAGATACAGATGGAGCTCTTATTCATGAAACGACACCAAATCATTTTACAGTGGCAAATCAGTGACGCTTAAACCTAACACATTCTTCAACTGCCCTGTCTATACCAGTTCCCGATCTCTACCAAGCGAACATGCGGCATTTTCGTCTCCATCCCCTCGTCCGTATCTCCGTAAGCCGACCACTGTCCAGCTCATCGTCATCGTCTTCATCGTCAGAGATGGACGAGGGCTTCGTGAAGATCCTCCTCGATATCGTCTTCTCGAAGCACCAGAGCTGGCTTACCGCTCTCTCCAGCCCTTTCATCTCCTCCCGCCTCCAGCCGCGCCACGTCGAGCTCCTTCTTCTCCATATTTCTGATCAACCTCGCCTCGCCCTCCGCTTCTTCAATTTTCTCGGCCTCCATCTCCGCTTTCCCCACTCCCCCCTCTGTTTCTTCATTCTCGTCCACTCCCTACTTCGCTCTGGACTGCATTGGCCTGCCTCCTCCCTCCTCCAATCTCTCGTCTCCCGCCCTACCTCCCCCGCCGACGCATTTTACTCTTTGTCCTTTTCATTCCATGCCTGCGCCGCCTCCTCTTCCTCGGCACTTGACTTCCTCATCGAAGCTTACATCCAAGCCCGGCACGTCCTCGACGCCCTCGCCATCCTCAGGCTTTCCATGTCAGCTGGAATGATCCCAGAGGTGCGTACATTCAGCGACCTCATCATTGGACTGGTCAAAATAAGGCGCTTTGATCGCGCAGTTCAGGTGTTCGATGATATGAAAATGAAGACTAGGGTCCTGCCTGACGTATTTATCTACACCGCGGTTGTGAAGAGCTTCTGCGAGATGAATAATTTGGACAGGGCCTGGGATTTGATCTTTCAGATGGAAAGCAGAGAATTTGGTGCTTCAAGCTTGACTACATACAACGTGTTGATTCATGGATTGTGCAAGAATCAAAGAGTTATGGAAGCGCTGCAAGTGAAGAATTCCTTGCCTGAAAAAGGCTTGCTGGCCAATGAAGTGACCTATTGTACGATGATTATTGGACTCTGCAAGGCAAGGGAGCTGTCTATGGCATTGGAATTGTTGAAGGAGATGACGGGGTTAGGATTGGTTCCAACTGATGCTGCCATTTCTTTGGTGGTGGACGAGCTTAGAAAGGATGGTAAAATACAAGATGCTTTTGATTTGGTTGAGATGCTAGGGAAGATGGGAATCTTTACCAATTTGTTTTCTTATAACGCGCTGATCAATTCTCTGTGTAAAAGTCAGAAGTTTGAAGAGGCTGAATCACTTTTCATAGCGATGAGAGGCAAAGGTCTGCTGCCAAATGATGTTACTTACACTATATTGATTGATTCATTGTGTAAGCGGGGGATGCTGGAGAATGCCCACATTCTTTTTGATAAAATGAAGCAGGAAGGCCTTCAGGTTTCTTTGTATCCTTATAGTTCCCTAATAAACGGATATTGCAGGGCAGGGAAGTTGATCACTGCTGAGACTCTACTGCAGGAGATCATGAACAATGGTTTGGTACCAAATGCATTAATTTTTACGTCCCTCATAAGTGGGTACTGCAGAGAAGGAAATTTGAAAGCTGCTTTGAAGCTTCATTGCCATATGCCTGGAAGGGGTGTGGCCTGGAACACACATTCTTTCACTGCTCTTATTAGTGGGTTTTGCCGTGCTAATGACATGGAGGAGGCAACCAAGTTATTTGATGAAATGGTTCAAGGCAATGTGAAGCCAAATGAAGTGACTTACAATGTCATGATTGAAGGGTATTGCATGAGGGGAGATACTGTCAGGGCCTTCAACCTATATGATGAAATGTTAGCAAAAGGCCTCGTACCAGATAATTATACCTACAGACCACTAATATCTGGGTTGTGTAGAACTGGTAGAACATCTGAAGCCATGCAACTTGCGGATGTTATATGCAATGAAAATAAAAGGTTGAACAACATTTCCTGTAGTGCCCTTTTCTATGGATTCTGCAGAGAAGGAAGAATAGCGGAAGCTTACCTGGTTTGGAAGCAGATGGTAGAGAGAGGAGTTCAAATGGATATTGTTTGCTACAGTGTTCTTATTCACGGATTTCTTAAACATCATGAATTTTTCTATTCCTGTATGCTGTTGAAGGAGATGGTTGATGGGGGAATCAAGCCTGATCACATTCTCTATACCAACATAATTGAAACATATTCCAGAGTAGGAAAATTCACAGAGGCCATGGGTTTTTGGAACAGGATGGTATGTCAGGGATTTGCTCCAAATACTGTCACATATACTGTGTTAATAGATGGCCTATGCAAGGCTGGGTTTTCTTGGAAAGCTAAGCTTCTTTGTAAAGAAATGTTGGGAAACGGTTTCTTTCCAAATCATTTTACTTTTGGCTGTTTCCTAGATCACCTTGTGAGTGAAGGAAACATGGAAGAAGCTGTAAATTTACATATTGCGATGCTGAGGGAGAAGCTAGCGAACACAAGTACTTACAATATTTTACTAAAGGGCTTCTGTAAAGAAGGGATGATTCAAGATGCCACCAATCTCTTTGTTGAAATGAGGAACTCTAATTTTCTTCCTGACTGCATAAGTTATTCAACACTTATTTATGAGAACAACAGAAAAGGTAATTTAGAGGAAGCATTTAAACTTTGGCATGAGATGTTGAGTGAGGGAATTAAGCCTGACACTCTGGCTTACAATTTTATGATATATGGGTGTGCATTAAAAGGTGAGATGCAGAAGGCTTTTGCCTTGTATGATGATATGATCAGAACTAGTACAAAGCCAAACTCAGCAACTTTTTGCACTCTCATTCATGGCACATCGGTGATGGCTGCCCGTGTAAAGCGTTTCCCTTGCTTACTGGGTCATAATTATTGTATATAATTTATTGAGTATCAAAACCATTCAAAATGGGTATAACTGCTAGAAAGGGCCTGGCTTTGTCTAATTCTTGACAGTATATTTGAAGAACGAATTTGAGATGCCACTCCTGTTACATCATTTTGTATAGAGAAAACATCTCTGTAGATGAGGCTCTGCAGTAATGAAAATTGGTTAGTGGCAAGTCTTGAATCTTTCCACACCACGTGGTGCCACATACAATGTGAGACATCAAGATGTGCTGAGAAATGTGGGAACTATGGACCAGTCGAAGTAGTATTCAACATAAACATTTCCTATTATGATAAATTATTATCTCAGCGCTTAATTTTGCCTTGTTGAATTTCTCATTTCACGAGCAAGTAGATCACTTTGCAACTTCGATCCATATTTTTCTTTCAATGTTCCCATAAGCCAAATATGATCAACAAAATTATTTCTTGTTGAAAGGCTGAAGAGCCTTGTGGTGACCATAGGCCAGTGTCTCTACTGGAGCAAGCAAAAATGCCTGGGATGAAAAGATGAAACTACATGTCACACATTCAAGTTAGAAAATGCGTATCTCATAGATCTTTGTACAAGAAAAAAAGGAAGGGAACTTAAGATTACTCATATGATGTCCATCGGTGCCTGACAGGCTTTAAAGGAGGTGAACATCGAATGGGCAATTTTTTTTTTCCCAGTAATTGTACTAAGCTATTTTCAATTATTCTTTCTATAGCATTTTGTAAATATCCTCATTAAATGAATGAACAATCTAAACTTTCCTAACCACTTCTTTCCTTAATGGCATTAGAGAAAGGTTGATGTTCTCTTTTTTTCAACCTATGTTAATCCTTTATTTTATTTTTCTTATCTTTATTCTGTCATATTTTTTTGTCTTCCTTTCCAAAGAATCAACCATTATGAATTGTAAAAATCAGACTAGAGAGTGCTAAGGGGCTAAATATCTCATATCGTTTGAATAAACAAATTTCAGAAGCAGTCCCAAATTATGATTTTTGAAAGAAACAAAAATATTTACCGTTTTATGGATCCTCATCCAAAGCTGAATGACAACTTACATAGATAGTGATGCATAGATTTCTTTATATAATTTATTTCATACTATTTCCCTTTTCATTGCATTAATCTTAGTCATATGATTTTAGTTACGGTTGGTCTTTTATGCTAATTACATGGCATTACATATTTTTACAAAAGGGAAAGGACACTACGATTTTAGGCTCTGGATAACATATTTAGATTTTTTTTTGGCACTTTTATAATCATGGTGTATTTATAATGATGTAGCTAGTCTTTTGTATTATGACTTTTATATATGACATTTTTTTTGTTTTTAATAATTATACATATTGATGAATATAAATGAAATCATGTTTGTTTTCATGTGTATATGAAATGAAAATTTTTTGGAATAATAAAAAAAAATTAAGATAGATCCAATTCTCCCGATATAGATTATATGGCATGAGAAATTAGTATCAGAGCAATGTTTATTGAAAGAATTGAAATGTAACAAGAGCTTATGAGCAAAATAGAAATAAAATTATGTTTTAGATTCATGAATATTTGTTCTTAGGTATCACAAATTAAATATTTATTTAACTATTCAAGCATTAGAAAATGAATCTAAGTGAAAAAAGAACTTCTGATTGATCAGATACTAGAGCACCTTCTATTAAACCTGAAGATGTATTAAAATTGGCTAATATAATTACTCAGTTGGTCAGTGAGAAGTTGGCCAAATAGTTCGAAAAGAAACTTTCTCAAGTTAGGAGAATAGGTGAAGGGAATAAGAGAAGGATTATAAAAATCTCTACTCTGCGATGTGTTTTTGTAGAAATGGCCAATGTTATCGAATGACAGGGCAGTGCTTTAGGTTTGGTGGCCTTGGGCATAAGATTATGCATTGCCCGGTACCTGGACCTGGGCTAACAGTCGTTCAGACTGGTGATGAAACAGTGAATAGTGCTACTCCATCGAAATAGGAGATGCATGATAGTTCTACTAGTGTGCTTAAGCATTTCTTAGGTATGACTACATTATTCAATAATTTATATATTTTTTATGTAATGTCAGAGTCAAATTTTCACTTGATTTCTAATTTATAATTATTTATATATCGATTACTTTATTTGATTTTAAAAAAAATATTTTAAGTTTGTTCTCTCTTTGGTATTGATATAGTAATATCTAGGATGATATTTTTAAAAATGAGGAGATTGTAATAACACAAAAATATAAAATATGATAAAAGAAGTGAAACGTAAAGTAAAATTTTGTTTAAACTATAGAACTTTGGCATTTAGTTGGTGAGTACTACAACAGTAGATTTGAGAGCATAACTTTTCTCGATATTGGCGTTGTTGAGATTATTTTAACTTAGTTCATAGATTGTTGAGATTATTGCAACATGTTTGTTTTTTATGAGTACAAATATTATTATTTTAATTATTATTTCTTTTAACATATATTGGATATGTTATTTTTGTTATTTGTGTGTACTAATATTTTAAGAAAATCATACTTTAGACTATTGAAGACTTCAATGAAGAATATATTAGGATTTATTATAAATGGGCTATGTATTTTTCACTTTTATTAAGTCTGAAAGAGTGTGATTGTAATTGAGTAATAGTGCACACACACACTTGGGAAATGTTTAAAATCTATAATTTTAAAACTGATCATACTGTACACTTTAAATTCGTACAGGACGATTTGTTCAATTTTTCCCTCATATGAGTAGTTAAATGAACTAATAGAAGAATTTTTTTTAAGTACTGATCGTACTATACAAAGCCTTCTTCATACAAACAACGTCTAGAGTACAAAATAAATACACCCCTGATCGTCCAGACAAATTTTGAATTTTTCTAAACTATCAGTACTTTACGAAGTGACATTCATACAGACAACATCCAGAGTAGGAAAAGAATGGGTTCCTTTTCGTCCCAACGAATTCCAAATTTTTTAAAATTGGTACCGTTTGAAGTGACCTTCTTTGGGACGACATCTGGAGTACAAAAATGTGGGGTATCTTTTCGTCTCGATGAAGCAAAAAAAAATTCTTAACCATTCGTATAGTACGAACATGGTTTGTACTAGATGATAATCGTGTACAAAAATAATTTGTACAAGTTCGTATTATAAAGTTTTTGATCTGTTCGTACGTACAATTAATGATCATACTATACGATCGTGTACGCTCAAAATGAAATTTTTTAATATTCTAGATGGTTTATTGTGTCTTTTATATAATAGTCCTTAGAAATTGACTTGAGGGAGGCATTTCTTCGTGATTCCTCTGAGAGCGAGTGAATGAGTATTTTAGGTGAGTGTTTGAGAGAGAGTTCTTGCAAGTGGAGTGTGAAAGGTTCACAAGGTTACTTAAAGGCAGGAGTCTCTTTTATGTTTTTGTTACTTTTCTTCCTTTCTTCATTATAGTTTCTTGAGATAAGATCTTTGAAGAAGATTTGGTACTCAGCCTAAACTTAGAGGGTGTGAAAGGATAACGGTACTCTGCCGACACTTGGATGGTGTGAAAGGATGATGGTACTCAACCGACACTTAGAGGGTGTTAAAGGATGACAGTACTCTGCCGACACTTGGAGGGTGTGAAAGGACGACGGTACTCTACCGCACCAGGAATTGGTGGAAGAGAGAAAAATTTTAAAGGCTTTTCCACCTTGCTATGGGAGAAAAAGGAGAGTCACTTTGGTAATAGTGTAATACCTGAAGAAGGAGTCTTCAGAGAGAGGACGTAGGTCTTGTTAGAATCGATCACTATAAATCTTATGTTCATTTTGATTTCCACACTTTTATTTTTAGTATTTTTCATTTTGTGGTTCAAAAATTATTTTTACAAAATATAAAAATTGGGGTTTCTTTAATATCCAAGAGAATTTTTTAAAAAATACCAATTCACCCCCCCCCCCCCCCCCCTTGGTTAGCCTTGAGACATTTGCATAGGTTTAACAACCTATACGAACTTTACAATGATATCAGATTTAGTTTCAAAACTTTAAGTTTAGACTACTTTTTGAAAATGATAATGGCTACTTTTAGAAACCGTAACACACCTGAAGGGTATTCGATTACTAGACCTCTATTATTTGACAATATCCCTTTTGATTTTTAGAAAACATATATTTCTACTTTTCTTTAATCGCTTGACTATTGCATGTAGATTTTAGTTCATGATGGGTATACTTGACCAGCTAAACTTGTATTTGGCATTAGAATTGAAATACCATTTATTGATTGGACTGTAGAAGAATGAGACTAAGTACAATTAAATATAAAATATTTGAGTAGTTTCTTTAGTGCACTTTAGTCTGAAGATTTCATGTGTATTTCTACTTGTAAAAGTGGAAAATATATTTGGTAAAGGCTTTTTATTACATATGAAGGGACTATCGAAGTGAAATAATCTATATTAAATATCTTATTACTAATTATGAACAGTTTCACATGAAACTAAATGAATCCATATCTGACATGTACACATAATTCACACAAATAGTCAACTTTTTTCATACATTAGGTAGGGAACTAATGAATGGTGAAATGATTAATAAAATACATCGTAGTTTGTCTACTACTTATGATGCTAAAATTACTACAATTATAGAGTCAAAAGATTTAAATGTTTTTTTCATTATCAATTTTCTTGGATCACTAACTACTTACGAGCAAGGAGTGACTCAAAGACAAATTGATGCAGGAGAAAAAGAAAAGAGAAGAACATAGCTTTGAAAGTGTATGACTCGAAAAGTGATCAGTCACAACCTAAGGATGATGATGGTATTGCCTTGATGACTAGACAATTTAGGAGTTTTCTAAAGAGGAAGCAAATGAGATGCTAATATTGGAATAAAGGTAAGTTCCATAAGAATGTTAAGGTTTCTAATGATGTTATTTGCTATGAATGTTGGAAACCTAAATATATCAAATCAGATTGCCCAAATCTTAATGTCACTCCTGGCAAAAAGAAAGTGGAGGAGAAAATGACTGTGAGAAAAGATAAAAAGAAATTTTAGCGAGCTTTTTGGGCAGATTCAGCTTTGGATTCATCAGAAATTGAAAAGGAAGAATATGTCACCAATCTGTGCTTATTGGTCGATAATCTTGATTAGTCGGATCAAGAGGAAGCATGTGACTTAAGTTATAATAAATTACTAGAAATTTATGCAAGAATTCATACATATAGAAAACTCAAGAAAATATATGCTAGGTTGAATTTAGATTTTCTATAGTTACATAAAGAGCATTAAATCCTTAGAAAATATCACGCACATATTGAAAACAACCACATATATTTATTGGATGAATTTGAAAATTTGAATAAATAAAATGAATTATTAAAATCATCCTACAATGAATTGAAAAAGAATTTTAAACTTTTAAGGATGAATCTAAAAATAAATAGCACTATTTCAAATATGATAATACTGTGTTAGAAGATGTAAACTTATTTCTTAAAGTGAAAGTGAAAGTTCTTGAGGAAAATAAGATCTCCCCAAAATTTGAAGATTTTAACGATCCTATTTTAAAATAAAAAATCTTAAAATCTAGGAAAATACATTTTTATTATCGAAGATTAAAAAATCCTTTTCTTGGAGTTAAGTATTTTTCTTGTGAAATTATTGGGCATATTTCACACATTTGTACTATACATAATAAAACTCATTTAATGTGGAGACCAAAGATGCAAAAAAGAAGTCATATCAAACAAGCATCTAATTTATTTTGCCAAGAGGAGAACCAAAACTTATTTGGATTCTTAAGACTAACGTTTGATTGTTTTGTAGAAACACTCTCATACAAGACATCGTGAGAGCATTTGGTACCTGGAAAGCGGTTGCTCAAAGCATATGACTGGAGATGCTGCACAATTTATATCATTGGAAGCTAGAAAAGGTAACAAGATTATACTAGAAGATAATACCACTAGGAAAGTGGTAGACATAGGTATGATTGATAACTTAAACATTTTTTTCATTAAAAAAGTGTTAATTATAGAAGGCTTAATGCATAATCTCTTGAGTATTAATCAGCTATATATAATGGATATAATATTAAATTTTTTTTCACTAGTGGCATATTAAGCCATAATGGAATTGATGTACTGCATGAAAATAACATAAATAATGTGTATATGCTAGATTTAAATTGTATTAAATCTCATAATGTTTTTTGTTTAAAAATAATTTTTTATGAATAATGGTTAACTCATATAAGGCTTTATCACGCTGGCATGAAACATCTTAAAAATATTATGCAAAAAGAACTTGTTGAGGTATACCAAAACTAGGCTTTACTAAGGATCACCTTTGTGATACATGTCAACTAAGAAAATAGGTAAAGTCCTCATTTCATTCTACTAAGGATCTTAAAACTAGCAAAACCATTAGAGATTATTCATATGGATCTTTTTGGACCGATTAACACTGTAAGCCTAGGAGGAAAGGTATACATATTTGTGATTGTTGATGATTTTTCAATATTCACATGGATTAAATTTTTATTTCATAAGAGTGAATCATTTAAGGAATTTAGAAACTTTTCAACTTGGATTTAGAGAAAATTAGGATGTGAAATTTTAATAATTCAAAATGATCACGGAGATGAATTTAAAAATGAAAATTTTAAGGAATTTTATAAAGAATGAGGTAGTCACATTTGAATAAAATTTGACTACACCTAGGACCTCTCAATAGAATGAGGTAGTCAAAAGAAAGAACAAAACATTAATTAAAGCTGCTAGAGCCATATTGACAGAATATGAACATCTAAAATATTTTTGGGCTGAAGCACTTAGTATAGCTTGTTATGTTCTAAATAGGGTAAATATTAGATCAAAATTAAATAAAATATCATTTGAGCTTGTTAAGAGAAGAACACCTAATTTGTCATATTTGCATATTTTTGGATATAAGGTATTCATATATAAAATAGAAAATCTCCTTTTGGAAAATTTGATCCAAAATTAAATGAAGGGTTTTTTTTTCTACTCTAGTGTTTGAAAATCATATGTAGTGTTTAACAAAAGAACTTTTGTAATTGAGGAGATTACACATATTATATTTGATAAATCTAGAATTTTAGAAGAGCCAATTAGAAGAGGATCACATAGAAAATACTCTTAAGGGATTGGAAAGATAAATTTGGAAGAAAATATAGAACAAGAAAATCTTTTGCTTAGAGAATTAAAATTTTCTAAAAATCATCATAAGGAATTGATTTTAAGTGACCTAGTGAGGGTATTAGGACTA